>CM076574.1:715213823-715945081 GCA_034641835.2 Pinus albicaulis | reverse complement strand
AGTTACGACATCCATTACTGGCATCATCCAAATTTACGACATCATCCATATTTACGGCATCATCCATATTTACAGCATCCAGATTTACGGCATCCATTTCTAGATCATGAGGATGTGTGTGATGAGATGATCGAAATGTCCTCCAACGTTGACTCTATTTATATCAATCACTGAGGGTGTGTGACACATTTGCTGGGGTTGTAAAACCTTAAGGCCGACCTGCACATATTTTGAAAGTATTAAAAATAAATTCAAAATAAGTGTTCTGCTCATCGGATCAAGATGATCTTTAGATCGATCTTGCACCTCTTCGAAAGAGGAACCCAATAAAAATATTGGTGTCTTCATCTGAGCATCACAACATGGAGTTTGGACCTACTTGTCCAATTTTAACAAAAGCAAACCAGAACTAGCCACAAAACTAAGGAGTTCTCAACAACAAAACCTTTGGAAATTATTCATGCAGATTTGTGTGGGCCAACTAGAAATCTAGCTCTTTAGGGTGAAAGGTATTTTTCTCTATTTTTTGATGACTATACTATAATTATGTGGATATATTTCATAAAATATAAATCCGAAGCATTTGAATGTTTTAAAAAACTTAAGGCTCTCATTGAGAATGAGAAGGATTCTAAGATTAAATGTCTTAAAATGGATAGAGGAGGAGAATTCACCTCAAAAGAGTTTGATAAATTCTATAAAGAGCATGGAATCGAAAGATAACTCTCTACTACTAGGACACCCGAGAAAAATGGGGTAGTTGAAATAAGGAACCGAACCATTCAAGAAATGGCAAGGACAATGCTACTAGCAGCTGATTTGCAACCAAAATTTTGGAGAGAAGCAATTGGCACCGCAGTTTACACCTTAAATCGAACTCAACTAAGACCAAATAATAAAAAGACTCCTTATGAATTATGGAAAGGAAGACCTGCTTTAGTAAAATATTTCAAGGTTTTTGGAAGCAAATGTTTCATAAAATAACTGATGACTCACCAGGTAAATTTGATTCAAGAGTTGACGAAGGAATATTTCTTGGATACTCCACTAGGAGCGAAGATTAAAAATGTTACAACTATCATCTATGAATAATAGTGGAAAGAATTGATATAAATATTGATGAAGGCCTTCTAGAAAAAGGAATTGAAGATCATGAAGTTGAGCCTTTCTTTGAACAAAGTGAAGAAGAAGAACCTGAAAAAGAAGGGGAGAATGAAGAACCTCAAAGAGAATCTCAAAATGAATCTTCACAAAGTCCCTCCAAGATCAAGTTTGTTCAAAGATATCATCCAAAAGAATAGGTAATCGGAAATATAGATGAAGGAATCCAAACTCGAAGAAGGATGATAAGCACCCCTAGAAAAGATGTTGTGGCTCTATTATATTTAATAGAACCTGAAAATTTTTCTCAAGCAAGCAAAGATCCTCATTGGATAAAGGCCATGGAAGAAGAAATGTCTGAAATCGAAAAAAAATGAGACTTGGGAACTGGTAGCTTGCCCAAAAGATAAAAATATAATTGGAACAAAATGGGTATTCAAAAACAAGATGAATGAAGATGGACAAATCATCAAAAATAAATCCGAAATTGTCTGCAAAGGATACTCGCAAATAGAAGGAATTGACTTCAAAGAAACCTTTGCACCAGTAGCTCGAATGGAAGCCATAAGAATGTTTCTAGCATTTACTTGCTCAAAAGGATTCAAGGTTTATGAAATGGATGTAAAATCAACATTCCTGAATGAAGATCTCAAGGAAGAAGTTTACATGGAGCAACCAGAAGGATTTGATCTTGTTGAAGGAAAAGACCTTGTATACAAACTAAAAAAGGCCTTGTATGGATTAAAACAAGCCCCTAGAGCGTGGTATGCAAAGTTGGATCACTATCTGCAACAATAAGGTTTCAAAAAGGTAGTGGAAAGTAACAATATTTACATGAAGATGGACAAGGAAAAACTTATGATCACTGTTGTTTACGTCGATGATCTAATATTTTCTAGCAATAATGAAGAAATAAGCCATGAATTTGCTCTAAATATGTCAAAAAAATTCGATATGTCAATGATTGGTGAGTTGTCATACTTTGTTGGGCTAAAAATATCTCAAACCTCTGCAAGCATGTTTATATCTCAATGAAAAATCTTAAAGACATGCTTAAAAGATATGTGATGGAAGATTGTGCACCTATGAGCACACCAATGATCACAGATTGTAAATTAAGCAAAGATGATGATACCCCCAAATAGATGCAACTCTCTATAGGTAAATAATTAGAGCTCTCCTATACTTAACTGTTACAAGACCAGATATTATGCAAGCAGTAGGAATGGTAGCGAGATTTCAGTCAAGTCGTAAAGAATCCCATCTAGTAGTTGTGAAAATAATTCTCAGATATATGAAAGGAACGACTAATTTCGATATTTTGTATCCTAAGAGTTCAACTCTTATTGTGACATCTTATTATGATGCTGATTGGGCCGGAAGTGTGGATGATCAAAAAAGTACCAATGGAAATGCATTCTTTATGGGAGATTGTCTTGTATCTTGGCTTAGAAAAAAGAAATCATCTATATCCCTTTCTACAGCTGAAGCTGAATATATAGCTGTTGCTGATTGTTGTACACAAATTCTATGGATGAAGGAAGCCTTGAAGGATGTCAACATAGAAACTAAGCAACCAATTACTATTTTTTGTGACAATACTGGCGCCATCAGTCTTTCAAAGAATCCGGTGATGCACTCAATAACCAAACATATTCCAATCAAAACATATTCCAATCAAATAACACTTTCTCCGTGAACAAGTTGCTGAACACAATATCAGGTTGGAATACGTCAATACAAAAGAGCAAAGTGCGAATATCTTTACAAAACCCCTTCCACAAGAAGCATTTGAGTATCTTCGCGAAAGGATGGGGGTCATTGCTCTTGCATCACATTAAATCAAGCAGCATGTCAGGGGGAGTACTTGGGCACCCCATTTGCCATTGATGTCAAAGGGGGAGAGAATTCTATAATATTTCCATCAATGTCAAAGGGGGAGATTGTTGGTCAATAATTGTCATTCATGGAATATAAGCTCTCTTGATAAGCTCTCTTAATGGAAGATTGATAGATGCTGCACTATGACATATGATGACATGGAAGACACACCATGATGAAGAAGCTCTAATGTTCTCTTACTGTCCCAATCACCTTCTGCACTAAAATTTTATGAACAGTCACAAAGAAAAATAAATTTAGACACCTTGGAGGCATCCTTTTACAATGAATCCTAGACCATATTAAAGAGGATTTTTCCCTCTTTCCAACAAGCTCTTACTTGCCCCGAAACTCCCATTAGTTTGTGAGAAACTGAATTTTTAAGATAAAAATATATATATTTACAGTCAAGCCGACCTATGCAGTCATATAATGTCGGCCCTTCTTCCAATGGATGTGTCTCTTCATAGGGACAAACTACTATATATATAAATCTGCGTTCATCCATTTCAGAGTCAGCGATTCGGTGAAGAATATTCGAGAAGCACAGAACTTTAAGGAGAGTTCACATCTTGTGAACTAAGGCCGAGGAAGACTTAAAAAGCACATTTGTTTGGGTTATTCTTCCTCAAGCTCGGACAACAGATTACACAGTCACCTTTTATGTGGTTCGGATTTGTGACAGGTGCATAAATAGTTTGCCTGTGGAGGAACAGTGGACAGTCACCTACTCGGTGCCTTAACCTCAATACCTCAGACATGTAAGAAGGTTAAATTGTGGACATTCAACTCGAATATACTTGTGGTAGCTCGGACACAGCTGTGGAGAAACTGTAGCTCGGATAGACTTGTGGAATTACACCTTGGTTCTCTAGAGGACTCATAAATTTTGGACCTAAGGACAGTTATTTATGGAGGCTCAGAATTGCAAGCTAGTGAACCGGTGATACTTCGGATGTAAACTTGTAGAAGGATTGGACTTACCCTTGAAGGCTCAGGCTCAGAATTGCAAGCTAGTAAACCTGTGATACTTCGGATCTGAACTTGTAGAAGGCTTGAAATTACCCTTGAAGGCTCAGACTTAGAATTGCAAGCTAGTGAACCTGTGATACTTCAGATCTGAACTTGTAGAAGGCTTGGACTTACCCTTGAAGGCTCAGACTTATGTGAGGACATTTGAAGTCACATGATGGGCAAAGTACAGTGAAGAAATAACAGTGAAGAATCTTGTTGATGACAGTCAAGTAAGTACATGACACAGTTTCTATTAAAAAGAAGACTGAGGGATTGGTGTCCTTTGGGTAGGTGCCCCTAAACACACGGTTGGTGCCTTGAGAAGATAGGGTCGAAGCCCTGGAGGTTGGAGCCTGATTAAAGTCCAAGTTGGTGCTTGGCAAACAGGTTGGTGCTTGTTTCATTAAAAGGGTTGGTGCCCTTCTCTCATCTATTGTATACTATTATTAAAAGGAGATTGACGTTCTCTTTAATTCTTAATATTATTATTATATATATCTCTCTGTCTTTAATTGTGAAGAATCTAATTGGCAATAATTAACAATTGAAAAGAAATACTGATTCACCCCCCTCTTAGTATTTCCAACAGACCCTTCTCCGATGTGAAAACCCCTTGGGGTTTCACGCTGTCTCTGGTTTGCAGTAAACTTCTGCCACATCTCTTCGATCCTCCTTGATACCTCCTGCACAGACTTTAGGAGGAGTTGCCCGAACTCCCTCCCTTCATCTTTCTCCTCTGCCATTGGTTCTTCCTCCTTTGCGTCCACTACTAGAATGCAGTCCCCTTCTCCAAAAGTGGTCTCAAGCCTCCGCTCTTGGTCCTTGTATTTCCTTCCTTGGTATGTGATATATGGTTTTTCTGTTGGTGTCATAGACTAATCTGCTCCACAGGCTGAGCCAAGTCTATGAGCTCGGATACCACTGTAATATTCCGAATAGAAATAAATAGTACTACAAAGCAACATAAACAAGCAACTACAACAAATAGAGAGACATCATACAAATAATGCAAATATGGAGAAACACTGAGCCATTTTATTATATAACTGAAAGATAACAATGAGTACAAAGGTGATCAGAATGATGGCACTTTGGCTTGCTCAAGGCAAGCTGGAAATACTCTCAGAAATGCTCAAGGAATGGCTGCTCTGTCATGGACTGCGTAATCTCTAGACGCTGCTGCTGCTGCTGCTGTTGTTGGGCTGCTGCTATTGCTGGAATGAAATGACTCTTTGGGGTTCCCCTGCTCAGAAAAATGTGAAACTTTGGAACAGAGCTCTCCTCCAGTAACCTGGAAAAACCCAGGAAGGAATCCCGGAATGGCTGACCCCGGAATTTGACCTCCCTTGGAAAATAACGCACACCCAGTGAGTATGCTGGCCCTGAATGATAAATCTACAAATGATGGCCTCCTCCTGTTCCAAAATGATGATTAGTGAAGGGCTGATCCCTTCACACTATCCTCAGGCTGAAATCCTTGATATCTCGTCACTCTTGGAACTGCCTCTACCATAAACTTCTTAATCCCTCCAAGAGACTGTGTTGCCCAAGCAACTGCATGATCCTGGCTGAAGATGCTATGACTCTCTCCAGCAAAATGATGGATGAAACTACTCACCTAAGCGGGCACTCGATGTCCCCCGAGGCTGAGGTTGGGATCTCTGCTCGGAGACAGCCGGTGTGCTGAACAACACTTGCTGACTTCGCTCAATAGCAAAAGCGTGTTCAATGTCAAAAGACAGAAATCAGAGATGCATGATAGAATGAGAGAATGAGGAGCCTCTTCCCCTTTTTATGCTTTGAGAGCCTTGCTCTCACCCGAGCCTCACCAAACTGCGCTATGCCTCTTGGCCCACACTGTCCCCACTCAACTGCGCTGTCATGGGCCCACGCTGTCAAGTGATATTTGCTCAAGTGACTTTAGGGAATAATTATTTCCTAAGTGTGGGTTATATGTCTCATCACCCACTTTATTAATTGACTTTAACATTAGAAAAGAAAAACTGGCCAAAATTAACATTTCCATTAACTGCTGCTAATTGGGAATATTACATAATTTTAATTATGGACCCAAAGTCTAACTTAGGAAAATTAAATTATTAAAGGTAATTAATTAAAACATGTGATGAAATTGTCTTAAGTCACACGGATTAAGCTTTCTTTTAAGCTTAGCCATTGATTCAAGATCTGATCATGGTCATTGGTTTCTCGATGAGAAAAGTATAAAGGAAATGATTGGGGTCATTTGGAGAACACACACATGGAGGTAGAGCACTGAAGCGAAGCTAGAATTCTAGGGCGTGGTTTGCTAAGAATTTCCATAAGTGTTTCAGCGGTAGAGAGGGGAGTTTAGGCAAAGGGGATGGTCTGATCCCAGTGCCTAGAATCAGCAAGAGGCATTGTAGAGAAGCAGAGGCAGCAACAGTAGAGAGAGCAACAGCTGTACAATGCAGGGGCAACATCAATAGAGAGGGCAGCAACTGCGCAACGCAGGGGTAGCTTTAGCTATGCAGTGCCTTTTGGGGCAGTGCTGGTCAGCTGGGGACCCAGCTGGGTTACGTAGAGACCCTCAGGGTCAATGTAGGGTCTGCGTCACCCATTCTGGGGTTACACAACCCTCTCTAGGCCAGTGCAGAGGCATGCAGAGGCTGACACAGGGGCTTCAGTGGCAGTGCTGGGGTTTCCAGGGCCAAGATCTGGCTGAGTCTTGTAAATCCCATTTGAGGGTGTGGATCAGTCAACGTTTTGGCTTTAGAACAGCAGGTTAGCTGCAAATCTATATCTTTCTCTGTCGAGTTTACGAGTGTGGTACCCAGATTTGCTGTATTCAGAAAACTCTTAATAATTCAAACCCTCTAGCAGCCAGAAGATCGATTTTCTCGCATTGGGTTTTTCCGGGGACTATTGTCTAGAAAATATTGTGTCACTTTGTCTATGTGTGCATGTACTTTTTCTGTTTTAGATCTGAATCACTGAAAGTCTATTATGTGTTGACTTCGATGTTAATATGAAGATTTCAACATTAATAACTTGTTTAAGTAGGAGAAGTATAACCATATCTAACAATAGATTTCTGCATAAGTAACATTCAGAAATTTTCACACATACAACACAGAGCAGTAGTAGAGATGCTTCAATGATGAGATGAAGCCCAGCTGACTTGTTTGTCAGTGATTGGGTGATGGTCCTTCAATTGCTTACTTCTCCACCACTAAGTTGTAGTGCAACAGTTAGCAGTGGCAGTGCTATAGGCAACATGATACAACAATTTGAGAGGGAGCTGCAGTATAGATGTAGCAGTGTCGGTGGCAGTGACATGGGCAACAATACAGAGAGCAGCAATGTAGTGAATGGAGGGTAGCAGGCCAGGCATCAACAACGCGGAGACCAATGCTAAGATCAGGGTGATGCTTCAATGTGGAAGTATTGCTAGAGCACACTCCTTGCTAAGAGGGAGTGTTGAGATTTTGAGGTAGCATCGGGTGTGCTCTAGCTCTGAAACTTTGTGGAGGGGCTGGAACGCACCAGATCTCTAAGGCCCAGAAAGCGTTTGGAGAAATTCCATCCAATGTAATAGTTATTCAAATATTTAAATTTTTTAATGGGGACCCTAAGTCTAACTTAGGGAAATTAAAAAATTAAAGTGAATTAAATTACACATGTGATGAAATTTTCTAAGTGACGTGGATCAAACATTCTTTTAATCTCAGTGGTCGATTAGAGATTAGATCACGACCGCTGGTTTGCCAACGAGAAAAGTATAAAGGAAGGGCTTGGGGTTAGTTGAAGAAAACACACACATTGCAGAGCACTGAAGCTAAGTCGAATTTCTGGGGTAGGGTTTGCTGAGGAATTCGAAGTGAGTTTGCAGTGTAGTGAGGGGCAAAGATTGGCAAGGGATGATCTGATCTGAGGCCAAGAATACAGCAGCAGAGAGGCAACATCGTACCAGGAAAACGCAGAGGCTAGCGGGAGGGACGCAACCTAGCCAAGCTGACGCAGAGGCCTCACAGAGGGTGACACAGAGGCAACAGAGTGACCTTCAGATTGACGCAAGGGCAGCATGCGCTTCGCAGAGGCTGCGCTAGGCTAGAGGGTTGACGTAGAGGCTGGAGTAGACTGCTCTAGGCTAGAGGGTTGACGCAGAGGCTAGAGTAGACTGCGCTGAGGGTTCCAATTGGCCAGAGAGGGCTCGTTATCTGTAAATCCTGATTGAGGGTGTGATTCAGCCAAATTTTTTGTCTTCGAGTGATAAGGTACAACTGCCGTGTAATTTCTCTATAGGGCAAACTGTTTTTGGTGCCTAGATTGTTGTATTCAGATTCTGCATAATAGTAAAACCCTCTAGAGCTGTTGCAACAATTTTCCTGCATTGGGTTTTTTCGGGGACATTTGTCTGAAAAATCTATGTAATTTTGTCATATGTGCATGATGTTCCGTAAATGATCTGTAGATGTGTAGGCTGCAATCTGTATCTTTAATATTTTCCTGAATACTTCAGTTAAATAACTTGTTAAATTAATTAAACAAGTAAGAGAAGTAGATCAGGGCACTGCAGTAGGGTTTCTGTTTTGAAACTTTCAAAGCTGCTACTGCCACGTGCTCATCTACCCTCTTCTTTGGATGATGATCCTTGTCTCGCAACTCTTCATGAATGAAGTCGTCCCACAGCTTATTCCAGTCTGGCAACTTGTCCTTGGCGACGATTCCTTTGATGAAGGGCTTCCATTCTGGAGTAAAACCTTTCAAAGTAGTCCTCACCATATCTGGATCTGAAATAGTCAAACCGATGGTAGCAGATTCATCTTTGACCTGAGACAATCTCGTCAGATACGAAGTCACTCCTTCACCCTGCAACATCTTGGTGGACTTCAACTTATCCTCTAATACCAGTACCCGGTTCTCGTTCTTATTCTGGAACAAATTCTGAAGTGCCATCCACATCTTGTGTAGTGTTTTTCTCGGACAAAAGAGGTATTAGGGGATCCTTCACACTATCAAGGATGATCAATATCGCCCTCGTTTCCAAATCCTTGTACACGTCCAACTCCTTTTGGTCAGTTGGCTTCTTGATGGATTTCTTGGAAAATTCCCAAATCCTGTTGACCTGCAAGACCAACTTGATCCTTTCTTTCGATTGACTAGAGTTGGAGAACCCCTCCAACCTGTCCTCATACCAGAGACTAGTCTGCAACTTCGACATTGTAATGAGCCCTTCACCTACAATATGACCAACTCCCTCTTAAACTATACTTTGTTGTGCACTCCGATGATTCACTGTCTTCCAAAGTAGCTCAGATACGCTTTGATACCATGTTGAATTTCCACGATCTTGGGTCTAGGATAGAATCTTAGAATCTCTGACGCTACCAAACCAAAAATCTCAACAAAAGTTACTTTGCACAGCAGAATATAAATAATAGTAAATCACACATGCACAAGTATAGACAACTTTTTACAAAATATTGTACAAATATATACAACAAACCAATCTTCGTTATATTAAACCAACTGATTAATACAACAGTCTAGGGCTCCCTTACAAGGGATACAAGATACAATGACAATCTCGTTGCAGTCTCTGTGCTGTATCTCGTCTTGCCGGTCCTTCGCTCTCTTTCTGCTCTCTAGCTGCACCTTAGTCCATCAAGAGACAACACATAGAGTCTCCAGGAGGGCTGCCACCTATCACTGCTGCAAGTCGCTTCTGTTATAATGAACACGGGCTGATCCAATCTGCTCTCCTAGGCTGGCCAACACCTGAGTTCCACTCTGCCAATCTAGCAGTCACTTTCGTCCTTCAAAGTGCTGCACATTAGGCTCCAATCTTCACCCAACCTCAACTGTCACACTTCCTTTAGGACTGCTTGTCAAGGGTTACTTTGGGTAGCCAACACACTGCCCTCCACCAATCCAATGGTACCCAATACTTCACTGCAAGATTCGCTCCTAGGATAGGCTTTCATCCAACAAGATAATCCCTCCAAATGGCTCCCACAGGCTGCTACAAATTCGTGCACGCATGGACCATCCAACTAGCAACAAAACACATCAACCACACATACCTTTCATTGTTCTGAACTACTGTGCACTGCTGTTATGTCAATGGTTTGGTTAGGGATACTAATAGTCCCTTGTCAACTGCTCCTCTTCCAAAAGACCTCCTACAGCTGCAACCTCCTTTTCTTGAGTTCTGTCCACAACCTGCTCCCTTTCTGGGCTAATACCATCCCAAACAACTGTCCTCGACCCTCTTATTTAGAGAAATAAGGTCTGTGGCCTTGCTGTGTCATACATCAGCTTCCACGACACGCTGTTTCAGAGATTATTTGGGCTGCGGTCTACTTGTTTCATCACCTGGGAGCTGCAGCCTACAAAAGGGAAGAAACCCACACAAAAGAAGCTCAAACACAGACCACCCTATACTAGCTTGGACCAGCTAATCCATCACAACAATGCCAAACATGCCTCTCTCCAACTCAGATTCTGTCCTCTTAGACTGCGGCTGCTTCAGATCAATATATCTTATGTTTTGTTGCACATTTGGATCCCTAAATGACCTCCATACACCTTATATTTATACCAAAATAAGGGCTTCACGAATTTGTTGAAGAAGCATGTATTTTGGACCAATTTGACTCAAGCCTAGATGACTTGACTGTCCAATAATTAATTGTCAACTTCAAAAAATCATAACACACCAAAGACAACTCGGATTTTGATGATTCTTGAAGCGTTGGATTCTCCTCGCTGTCCTCTATCATCTCTATCCATAACATGTCCAAATATGTCCATGGTTTTGGCCCAAACAACGATGGGTGCAAAACCCCAACCTTGGGTTTGAAGCCCACAAATGACTCTTGTGGTGCTCCAACCTCCAAACCCTGAACCCTGGGGTTTGGAGTACCTCCCAAGCTACTCAAAAATCAACATGATTTGACCCAGAATTTTGGACGTCCAGCAGCTGCCATTTACCCCAAAATTTTGGTTCCTGCAACTGCCCAGAATTTCGCACCCCTGCAACAAAACTGCCAAAAAAAATTGCGAATCAGAAAAGGGAGAATCTATGCACACATGCAAATTTGAGAGAGGGAGAAAAGATGCAATTTGTGTTCTTTTTCGTCCTCCTTGTCTTTCTTGATCTTCACTGAGATGCCCAAAAAATGTCTTCTTGAGGAAGTGCGAAATGGTGCCAAGAGAATGAGCTTGAACTGCCTTTATATAATGATCTGTTGAGTCGAATGTGTGTGTCTTTTGCCGTAGGCCAACTTGACTTTGAGGGAGGCCGACTTGACAAACTTGTAGCCAAAAAAATAAAATTTTCTTCTTTTAAAAGTTGCAATGGGACTTTGACTCAAAATATACTTTCTTTTGATTCTAGGATTTAAAATATGCTTTACAATAATTAAGACAAATACATCAAGTGGCCAAATATACATTATGAAGACCGACCGTAGTTACAAATTCAACACTCCCTCTTAACTAGGGAGGTATTCATAATCACTGTCATTGATGTTCTCAAGTTGACAAATTTCTCTAAAAGAAAGGTTATTTCAAATCATCATCAACATGATCATCTATCTTCAGGATCCACTAGTGGCCATATTCAGGGCTGTACCAAATCCATGGCATATCATTAGCATATCAAGACTCACTCCTCTAGAGTGATCTGTCCTCAAATCCCAAGGCCTCTTTCTATGCCAACATGTTGAGACCTCAACTAGCAAGCACTCACTCATCCTTCCTGATGAGCATTATGGGCCAAGACCTCACTCAACCCTCCCTAATTTGTAATCAATTCTAGATGTTGAGGTACCTCACTACACCCTACTTAGTGTGTGATTGGGTCCAGATGCTAAAGGACCTTACTACACCCTTGGTGTGTGATTGGGTCCAGGATCTCACTACACCCTTCCTGGTGTGTGATCGAGTCCAAACACTGACATACTTCACTACACCTTTTGTTGTTGTGTCATCGAGTCCAGACCTTACTCAACCCTTCATGGTGAGTAATCAGGTCTCTTCTGAGAGGCATTCACTCAACCCCACCTAGTGAGCACTTTGGGCCTCTCGGAGCATTCTCTCTTGTCGGAGAATGTCCACCCATGCTGCTATGAGAGGGATAATCTCCACAAGCCCCATCTTGTCTATGAAGTAAACAAACTTCTCTCTGGGCAATGGCTTTGTCAAAACATTAGTTGTCTGCTCATTGGTGGAGATGTACTCGAGTCTTATCACTCTCGTCTGTACCATGTCACGGATGTAGTGGTACTTGATCTCAATATGCTTCGACCTGTCATGAAACACGAGATTCTCTATAAGCTTCACACAACTTTGATTATCGCAATATATCATTGTTGGTTTCAATTCTTGGTCGAGCAACCCTGCAAACAACTTTGGAAGCCACATTGCTTTTGTACACACTTCATTTGTTGTAATATGTTCTGCTTCTACAGTGCTAAGTGCGACAAATATCTGCTTCCTGCTCATCCAAGATATCATAACAGAGCCCAAACTGAAGCATACTCCTGAAGTGCTCTTCCTACCATCAACCCTTCTTGCCCAGTCAACATTTTTATATCTCTGAAGCTTTGCATCTTTGTTTGCAACATATCTCAAGCCATAGTTCACAGTACCACGTAGGTATCTCAGAATGTGCTTTGCTACAATCTAACGCTGATGTTTAGGTTCCTCCTGAAATTGACTCAACGTGTTGATAGCAAAGCAAATGTCCGGCCTAGTGTTAACCAAATACATCAACGAACCAATCAATCGTTGGTGCATAGATGGATCTATCAAACTGGATTCGAAGCTTCTTAACTTCTTCAAGTTAGTCACCATGGGAGTAGCCATGGATTTACAGTCCATTATGCCAAACTTCTGAAGGATCTCAATTACATACTTTCCTTGACCAAGGAAGACTTCGCCAAGTTTCTTCCATACTTCCAGTCCCAAGTAGTAAGGCATCAACCCTAGATTCTTCATATCAAATTCATAAGTCGACTGCTTCTTACATTGAATAATAAGAGGCTCAACACTTTTCAAAAACAAATAATCAACATATAGCAATAGGATCACAGGTTTATTTTGTGAAAATTCCTAGATCTGAAGCAATCTAAGGAATCCTACTGTAACCTACTAGATTACTTCCATTATGTAATTTAGTTTACACAATTATTTCTGAATAATACGTGAAACACTGAAGCAATCACTAAAGAAACCTACACTATAATACTCATGAGTCTGAAACAAGGAATCCGAACAAGGAAAATCATTCACACATATGACGCCTTTATTTTGGACAAGTCCCTGGAAAAATCCAATGCGGGAAAACTGATGCAGCGGATTTGAGGGTTTTATTATTAAGTAGTAGCAATCTTGAATACATCTCTGAATAATCCTCGAGTAATTTAGTTACAGAGAGATATACTGGCAGAAGAATTTGTGAGGATTTACCTCACTCAATCATTGAGTTCCCGACTGATCCGGATGAAGAAAACTCTGCCCTGGGGAGGCACTGCGTAGTCCCAGCGCTGGACCTTCCAGCCATCGTGTCACCCCCTTCCAGGCTCAACGTTTAGCCCCAACCAAGTCGTTTTGCCTCTGTGGCCCTTGAGGAACAACCTCCCGTTGTCACTTTCTAGATCCCGACCTCCGAAACTGATCCACAAGCAAACTTTCCGGAAACCCTCCTCTGCCTCTGCGCTACTTCTGCGTGAGCCCTACACAGTCATTGTGTTAGCCCCTTTCCATCAGCGCAGGCTTGGTTAGATCACTTCTGCCTCTCTCTGATAGAAGCTCCACCCACTGAAAGAATCTCTCTCTTCGAATGCTATCTTTGCCCCTCACTACTCAAATCTCTAGCTCGAATTTCTCAGCAAACTGCGCCCCAAAAATTTCAAACTCTTAGATCAATTTAGTGTGTCTTTCCAAATGGCCCTTAAGCCTTCCTTTATAGTCTTCTCGTTGAGACATCAACGACCGAGATTAGATCTCTAATCAACTGCTAAGATAATAACATGACTTGATCTCCGCCTTCTAGATCATTCTCACTCATGTTTTATTAATACCCTTTAATTATTTAACTTCCCTAAGTTTAACTTAGGGTCTTAGGGTCTCCATTAAAATAATTAATTATTTTAATAGAACATTAACCATGTGGTATTTTCACAAACAATTTCTGGGTTCTTTGGAATACGAGTGTCTAAGCCTCTCCACAAAATTTGGGGCTTCAAGCACTTTCCAATGCTCCAAAAATCAACACTCCCTCTTAGGAAGGAAAGTGCTGAAGCAATTATTCTTGCTGCATACTGCTCTGACTCTGAAGCATCCTCCGTGCCGCTAAAGTCCATCAACCACTGCGCTGCTGCTGCTACTGTACTGCTGCCCATGACACAACCATTGGCACTACTGCATCTGTACTACAACTCCCTCTCAAGTGCTGCATCTGCTATGCTTCTAACACTACCACTGCTAACACTGCAACTCAGCTGCTGAGAGAAACAACTGAACTCACCCAAGACTGAACAAGTGTTCAGTGGATGCACCTTGGTGCAGAAGACTCTGACTACTGATAACTACTGCGCTGTCCCTTTGATGCACTACGCTGCTGCTGCTTTGCACTATGCAACACTGATCTACAATGCGCTGCACTCCTGTGCATTGTGCTGCTGTTGCTGCTTTTGCTCTGCGCTGTGCTGCTATCTATTGCACTGTCGTCTCCATCACTCCTCGGTTCCCACAGAAACTCCTCCATCCTGCTACGACAAATATGGGATCCTGTAGCAAGGTAATGATCCATGAGGTGGGCTCCTCAAGGATCCTGCCCAACTGAAGTTTAGAGTGAACTACAATTCAATATCACCCCAGTTCTCTCCTTGAGAAGCGTGGGCACTCATGGCGAACTTATCCTCCTCGATCTTCGTGGTTGCAACCTTTGGGTCATGCTTCTCATCTTTTCCTTCTTCTTCAGAGAACACTGAGATGCATAGTGGCCCATCTCACCACATCTAAAGCACTTGACCTTCGAAACATCACGCTTCGGTTTTTGTGGTGCCTACTGTCCCTTCGATGCAAGGGTTGCGTTCTCTTCTTCCTCCACAGATTTCGATCCACTTCCACTGCTGCCATCAAGTTTGCACTTGACGAGGTCTCTCCTCAGGTCTTCCTCCTGAAAAGCTGCCCACAACTGCTCCCAACTAGGTAATGTTGCCTGACCCAGTATGCTTTGGACAAACACCTACCACTCCTCTGTGACATCGTTAAGGGCCATCCTTACCATGGTTGCAGCTGTAGGTGTAGCACCTACTGCCGACCACTGATCTCTAATGTCCTGAAACCGCATGAGATATGAAGCCACGTGCTCCCCTTTTCGCATCTCGATCATATGGAGCTTCTGCTCTGGGTATAACTTCCGCTGCTCGGAAGATCCCTCAAATAGGTCATGCAAAGCTGCCCACATCTCTCTGGCAGTAACCTTTCTAGCCACATGTGAGACGATGCGATGCTTGACACCATCAAGGAACAACCTCTTCGCCTTGGCCATATCTGCTTTGTACTTCTTGAGCTGATCCGCATCCGTAGGAACAACTACCACGCTCTCCACGAATGCCTTCAGATCATGTTCATGTAGAAGTAACTGAGTCCGTTCCTTCCAAATCATATAGTTGGAGGAGCCCTCCAACCGATCCTAATCACGAAGTCCATGAGATGGCATGTCAGCCGAAATATGTCGAATTTGCTCCCTCTTCCTCCCTAGTGCGCAGTCCCTGGCAGGATTATGCACTCCCTGATGAAGTTGTAAGTTCTGCTGCTCCTCTACTGCTCAGCAATAAGAGATGATGACTTCCTTGGCTAGGAAATCACGAGGAATAATTCCTACAATATGTGCTTTGTTTTCCTTCTGACGCTTTTCTGACCAACAACAACTTCAGAAAACTGCGTCCCTTTGTCTTCTGCGTGGAGGCTTTGTGCTGCTCCCTTTGCCACAACAAAGTCTTGAATCTGGAAGCCCTTTTGTCTGTCGACTCACTCAGAGAGAGACTGCCACGAAAACCTTAGCCCTCCTGGCTAGAACTACACAATCCTTCAATGGATTGTTCTGCTGCACTGCAACAAAAATGACCTTCGCTTCAGAATTCATATTCGTTGTCCTTGTTTCACATCAATGCTCTGATACCATGTGAAAATTATTAGATCTGAAGCAATCTAAGGAATCCTACTGCAACTAATTTGATTACTTCTCCTATTATATAATTTAATTTACACAATTATTTCTAAGTAATACATGAAATACTGAAGCAATCAATGAAGCAGCCTACACTATAATACTCATGAGTTTGAAACTCAGCTGCTGAGAGAAACAACTGAACTCACCCAAGACTGAACAAGTGTTCAGTGGATGCACCTTGGTGTTGAAGACTCTGACTATTGATAACTATTGCGCTATCCCTCTGATGCACAACACTGCTGCTGCTCTGCACTGCACAACAATGATCTGCACTGTGGTGCACTCCTGTGCATTGCACTGCTGCTGCTGCCTTTGCTCAGTGTTGCTCTAGAAATAAGCACTGCTATCTACTGCACTGTCATCTCCATCACTGCTCAGTTCCCACTGAAAGTCCTCCATCCCGCTATTGCAAATATGGGCTCCCGTAGCAAGGTAATGATTGATGAGGTGGGCTCCTCAAGGATCCTTCCCAACTGAAGTTTGGAGTGAACTACAATTCAATTTCACCCCACTTCTCTCCTAGAGGAGCATGGGCACTCATGGCGAACTCATCCTCTTTGATCTTCGCGGCTGCAACCTTCAGGTCATGCTTCTCATCTTTGTCCTTCTTCTTTAGAGGACACTGAGATGCATAGTGGCCCATCTCGCCACATCTGAAGCACTTGACCTTCGAAACATCGCGCTTCGGTTTCCGTTGCGTCTGTTGTCCCTTCGATGCAAGGGCTGTGTTCTCTCCCTCCACGGATTTCGATCCACTTCCACTGCTGCCACCAAGTTTGCACTTGACGAGGTCTCTCCTCAGCTCTTCCTCCTGAAAAGCTGCCCACAACTTCTCCCAACTAGGTAATGCTGCTCGACCTAGTATGCTCTGGACAAACACCTGCCACTCCTCTATGACACTGTTAAGGGCCATCCGTACCATGGTTTCAGCTGTAGGTGTAACACTTACTACTGACAGTTGATCTCGAATCTCCTGAAACCGCATGAGGTATGAAGCCATGCACTCCCCTTTCTGCATCTGGATCATACGGAGCTTCTACTCTAAGTACAACTTCCACTGCTCGGAAGATCCCTCAAATAGGTCATGCAAAGCTACCCACATCTCTCTGGTAGTAACCTACAACTTCCACGTCGAAGATCCCTCAAATAGGTCATGCAAAGCTACCCACATCTCTCCGGTAGTAACTCACAACTTCCCGTCGCTCTAAGATCCCTCAAATAGGTCATGCAAAGCTACCCACATCTCTCTGGTAGTAACCTTGCTAGCCACATGTGAGACGATGTGATCCTTGACACCATCAAGGAGCAACCTCTTCG
Source organism: Pinus albicaulis (assembly GCA_034641835.2). NCBI lineage: Eukaryota > Viridiplantae > Streptophyta > Pinopsida > Pinales > Pinaceae > Pinus > Pinus albicaulis. The sequence continues at coordinate 715,927,539 of CM076574.1, read as the reverse complement.
CCTTGGCCATATCTGCTTTGTACTTCTTGAGTTGATCCGCATCCGTAGGAATAGCTACCACGTTCTCCACGAATGCCTTCATATCATGTTCATCTAGAAGGAACTGAGCCTGTTCCTTCCAGATCATATAGCTGGAGGAGCCCTCCAACCGATCCTGATCACGAAGTTCGTGAGATGCCATGTCAGCCGAAATTTGTCAAATCTGCTCCCTCTTCCTCCCTAGTGCGCAGTCCCTGGCAGGCTTACCCACTCCTTGATGGAGTTGTAAGTTCTGCTGCTACTTTACTGCTCAACAACTGAGAAATGCTGACTTCCTCAGTTAGGAAATCACTGAGGAAGAATTCCCTCAATATGTGCTCTGATTTCCTTCTGACTAGCAATAGCTTAAGAAAACTGCATCCCTTTGTCTTCTACGTGGAGGCTTTGTGTTGCTCCCTCTGCCACAAGAAGATCTTGAATTTGGAAGCCCTTCTCTCTGTCGACGCACTCAGAGAGAGGCAGCCACGAAAATCTTAGCCCTCCTGGCTAGAACTGTGCAATCCTTCAATGGATCGTTCTGTTGCACTACAGCAAAATCGACCTTCACTCCAGAATTCAGATCCATTCTTCCTGTTTCACATCATTGCTCTGATACCATGTGAAAATTCCTAATTCTGAAGCAATCTAAGGAATCCTACTGCAACCAACTGGATTACTTCTCCTATTATGTAATTTACTTTACACAATTATTTATGAATAATACATGAAATATTGAATCAATCACTGAAGCAACCTATACTATAATACTCATGATTCTGAAACAAGAAAACTGAACAAGGAAAATCATTCACACATATGACACCTTTATTTTGGACCAAGTCCCCGAAAAAACCCAATGCGGGAAAACTAGTGCAGCAGATCTGAGGGCTTTATTATTAAGTAGTAGCAATGTCTGAACACATCTCTGAATACCCCTAGGGTAATTCAGTTACAGGGAGAAATACTGGCAGAATAATTTGTGAGGATTTACCTCACTCAATCACTGAGTTCCCAACTGATCTGGATGAAGAAAAATCTACCCTGGGGAGGTGTTGCGCAACCTCTGTGTAGTCCCAGTGTTGGACCTTCTAGCCACTGCATCACCCCCTTCCAGGCTCAGCGTTCAGCCCCAACCAAGTCTTTTTGCCTCTGTGGACCTCGAGGAACAACCTCCCGGTGTCACTTTCCGGATCCCGGCCTCTGAAACTGATCCACCAGCAAAATTTCCGGGAACCCTCCTCTGCCTCTGCGCTACTTCTGTGTGAGCCCTATGCAATCACTGCGTTAGCCCCTTTCCTTCAGCGTAGGCTTGGTTAGATCACTTTTGCCTCTCTCTGACTGATGCTCCACCCGCTGAGAGAGTCTCTCTCTATGGATGCTATCTCTGCCCCTCACTGCTCAGATCTCTAGCTCAAATTTCTTAGCAAACCGCGCCCCAAAAATTTTGAAATCTTAGATCAATTTAGTGTATCTTTCCAAATGGCCCTCAAGCCTTCCTTTATAGTCTTCTCTTTGAGACATTAACGACCGAGATTAGATCTCTAATCAATGACCAAGATTATAACATGACTTGATGTCTGCCTTCTAGATCATTCTCACTCATGTTTCATTAATACCCTTTAATTATTTAATTTCCCTAAGTTTAACTTAAGGTCTCCCTTAAAATAATTAATTATTTTAATAAAACATTAATTGAGTGGAATTTTCTGGGTTCTTTGGAATACCAAATCCAAGCCTCTCCACAAAATTTGGGGCTTAGAGCACTTTACGATGCTACAAATATCAACACATTCTTCACAACCTTAAAATAAAGGTTTGGATCGACATTTCTCTTGGTAAATCCCAATCTTGTCAGATAGTTGTCAATACGAGCATACTAAGATCTTGGAGCTTGCTTGAGTGCATAGAAGTTCTTCTTTAACCTGCAAACATGAGATTCCTTTCCATGCACCTCAAAGCCTTGAGGTTGTTCTATGTACACCTTTTCTCAATCAAACCATTGAGGAAAGAAATCTTTACATCCTTTTGATGTAAGTTCCATCCTAATGAGGAAACAAGAGAAATAATGGATCTAATGAAGGTGTACCTGGAAAATGGAGTAAAGGTCTCATCATAATCTTCTCCCTCTTTCTAGGAGAACCCTCTAGCCATGAATCGCGCCTTGTATATTTCAATATTTCCATTTGTAGCATGATTGATGTTGTAGATCCACTTGGAAGTCACCATTGACTTCCCTTCTAGCCTTGGCACAATCTCCCAGACATCTTTTTTCATGATAAATTGATATTCCTCATTCATGGCCTCCTTCCATACTTGTTGGCTAGTTGCTTCTTGATAAGTGGAAGGTTTTGCATCAATCAGGCTAATCATGAGAGTTGCATAGCTAGAAAACCTTTTAGGTTTCTTAACTTCTTTGGATGTGCCATCAAGAGCTGCATGTCCTTCTACTTCTTGCAATGTAGCACTAAGCCATGCTGGTCTCTTTCTGATCTCTGGGACAATAACTGGTTCCACTGGTTTACAAGTCCCTCCTGGCTCTTCAGGACTTTTTGTAGAACTTGAATGCTCTTCCTTCGAAGCCTCCTATTTTACTTCATCATAGGAATCCATAGAGACTTCGTTAGATTTCCAATATGCAACTTTGTCATTGAAAGTGACATCTTAGCTGACCTCAATCCTTTGCTTCTCTGAAATGTCGACTCTATAGGCCTTGGATGATTCACTGTATCCAATAAATATGCCTTTCTTTCCTGAAGGTTCAAGCTTGTTTTGTCCTTAAGAACATGAATGTAGATTGAGCAACCAAAGATTCTCATATGCCCAACCTTTGGCTTTCGTCTAGAGAACGCTTCTTCAGGAATCATGTCTTCCAGAATTGAATGTGGACTTCGATTTTGAATATATACAATTGTCAATGATGCTTCTCCCCATAAGTACATTGGCAAATCCTGATCATGCATCATTGCCTTGACAAATTATTCAATGAACCCGTTTTTTGGTTCTGCTACACCATTTTGTTGTGAATTATAGGGAACAATTAACTCCCTTTTAATCTTAGCTTTCTTGCAGAATACAACAAGTTCTTTGAGGTGTACTCACCTCCATTGTCAGATGTCAAAATCTTGATCTTCTTACTTGTCAAGTTCTCCTCTTTAGCTTTGAATTCGTGAAACCTTGTGAAGACTTCATCCTTGGTCTTCATAAGATAGATCCATGTCTTATGAGCATCAATAAATGTCACATAGTTCAATGAACCTCCAAGTGATCTCACAGGCATCAGACCACACACATTAGAATGTATCAAATTTAAAACTTCTTTAGATCTATTGTCACTACTTGGAAATGGTTTCTTGATATTCTTTCCAAGTGCACAACCTTTGCAAACACCTTCATGATCTATTTTGAAATTCAGGGACACCTGAAACTATTTGATTCAATTTAGGTAATGCTCTATAATGAAGGTGACCATATCATCTATGCCATAGCTCACTTGGATTGATTTCATCATGTACTATGGCTTGAGCTGGTTGAGTCACAAGTCTATACAAACTTCCTTTATGAATCCCAATAACCCTAGCATCATCTATACTAGAGCCTTTGGACCATACAAGTACTTTGCCATCCACAAAAGCTACTCTATCTCCTTTATCTTCTAAACATGAGATAGAGACTAGATTAGTTTTCAAACTTGGTACATATAGAACATTGCTAAGATGTACATTGTTACCAGATTCTAGCTCTATGAATGCCTTTCCAACTGCTTTGACTGCATTGTTGTGGTTGTCTTCAAGCTCTACCCTTTGGGATAACCTCTTTTCCATCATGCTAGAGAGACTGCCACTATCTCTAGTCATTTCTCTTAATGCACCACTATCTACCAGCCACATATAACCATCATGCGCAATAGAACCTATTAGAGCAGAAAAGTAAAACAAGTCTTTGTCACCTTTTGGGCTTTTTTGGGTGTTCATCTTCGACATCAGCTGCGAAAGCATGTTGTTTTCCTTTTCTCTTCTTCTTGTTAGTTATTTTAGGACAATCTCTTTTAAAGTGTCCATATTTCTGACATCCATAACATTGAATCTTTGACATGTCCTTTTGGGGAGGAGGAAATATTTTTCCTAGCTTCTTGTGTTGAGAGCCAAACTCTTCTTTCCTTCGTTCTTGAAGTGAGTTGCAAGTGCTTGAGAAGTTTCTTTCTTTTCTCTTGATAGAAGATCTGTTTCTTCTTGAACACAAGAGGTCCATAGTTGTTCAAATGAAGGAGCTTCCTTCCAGCTGCTTATACCTACTGCAAACGCATCCCGTGATCTAGGTAGACCATTGAGTGTTGTAGTGACAAGTTTGTTCTTAGAAATAGTTTCTCCAATTGCCTAAATTTGGTCTTAGCATGATCAGGGCAGCTAATTCAAGGCCCAAAGGAAGTTTGTCTCACCCTCGAGACATGGGAGGGTAGGCACCATGATCAAAGCAATCATTTGGAGCATTGTACAAACTTTTCTTTCATTTGGAGACCCATGAGACTAGCAAATGTGCCCCAAACCAATTTTGGGGCCCCACATGATGACTTGCATGGAAAATTAGGGGCTGACCCCTAATTCATCTTTATTCAAGCACTATCTCTCATTATGGCACTTAGAGGATTCAATGTGGGCCTCCAATGGCCATACTCTATCATGTAATCAACTTGGCTTGCATATGGATGGCTAATTCATAACTTATGATAGCTATTTGGTCGACTTGTGACCAAAACTTATTTCTAGCACATTATTTTATAAATTTGGCGGTCATTAAGCTAATTCAATTTAAAGAGAGTCATATAAGTAGAAATGAGTGTCATTTGTGAGAACTCATCATATTTATCACTTGGAATCTTCTCTTGTAAAAGAACTCACACTTTTTCTTTGGAAGCTATTGGAGTATCTTGGATGCACTATGATATATGGAGCTAATTTTTGATCTTGTCTTGGAACTCCTTCTTGAATATGGATGGATATATTGCATGATTATCTTGTAAGTTCTTTTGTTGATGAAATCTCTCTCTTGAAAATATCTGATGTATGTAATTGCTGCAACTAATGTAAATGCTATTGTGCCCTAATTTTGTTGAAGAATTTTTTTTGAAGCTATTTGGTCAGCTCTTGCATATGTTTTTTTTTTTAACAAGAACGGGTATGGTTTTTATATTAAAATTCAAAGTCGCTGGATTCCTGTCCAGCTGCAAAATCTTACATATCGTTTCAGTCTTTCAGATATAGAAATTATGACAAAAATGATGCCCACAATTGCTTTAGAATTGCATTTGCTAGCTACTCTAGGAGTTCTAACCTTCCTAGATATATTGTAGACCTTATGGTATACCCCTAAAAGAAAAATTGTAAAACATTGCATCAAAGAAAATTAGCGGAAATGGTTAAAACCCGGGACGTCGGGACAATTCTCGTCTGCTTTGTCTAGGCAATGCTGATACTGGCTGTTGGGCTCTCCAGTGCACAGGTTCGCTTCAAGCTGTGTGCGCGAGTCCATTGTTGCGAGGACGTCAATTATTGTTCCAATCTGCTTTCCTTTGTCCTCTTGCTCCACCTGCTGGCAAAGCCTTTGAACCTCGCTCCTTAGACAGGTCATCCATTTTTCCTGCTATGCGATCCTGCTCTCTTGCAACATCATCCTATCTGCAATAGCTTTGTCTTTGTCTCTTATATTGAGCAATAGGTTGTTTATGTTGATGTGTAGGTGGGCCAGTTGGGCCTCCTGCTGACTGCAGATCTCTTCTACTATTGGAGGCAGGTCTGAGGGGGAGTCTAGTGTCCGGTTCCGAGGGTCCATTTCCTTCTTGCTGCTGAGACGATGGCTTCCAAAGTTTCCTGTGCCCGAGTCCCCTATGACCGTGTTGTTGTTCCCCTGTTGAACACAAATCCGAAGCTCTTTACCAATTTCGCTCTTGAACACCACGCAGAAGCATTTCTCGGCCTGGTATCGCCCACTCCCGATTGAGGCTCTGCCTGAGTCACCCGTCTGCGCGCTGGAGGGATGATTCTGATGGCGGGGGAGGCCATTTGTTATCTTGTGTCTCAGGATCAACATTGGGTAATCTCTCGGCCTGCCTTAGTCGTACATTCTCCCGAGCAAGTTCATTGCTCTACATACCCTATCCGTCTCGCATGCTTGCGTTTGGAACCGATTCTTACTTATGATGTTCTTCGTATCCTTGGTGCTTGTGATTTCGCCCTCCACTGTTATAATGTGACCTGCCGCACCATTAGCCACGTGATGGTAGGTTATAGCTGGGGTGAGCCAGCTCCACCATATGTCATGCTGAGATGATTCGCTTTGAGCGGCCGCAGGGGAGTGGGAGCAACGACATGCGCCATGGGCATTCGAGAGCTCTTGGATCTTGCGGCAGTTGCCCTTGGTCCTATTGAGGTTATTTTCCATTGTCTCTAGGGGAGGTTGTGGATCTCAATTGCTTTCCCTAGTTTGAGATGACTTGGGGGAAGCCCCACTCCCTGATTTGCTTGTTTGTCTGCCATGCTGTTTAAATCCCGCTTCACATGCCAGGGAGTCAGAATTTCGAAATGGAGGAGAAGGATTTCTACGCGGCACCAGATCCTGGGCTTGTGCTTCATTGTGCCTTTTTTCAGGGCTAGAACGTTCCTGATTGCCTAGGTTGAGTCTCCAATGACCTGGAGGTCTCTTATGTTTTTCCTTAGAGCTAGCTCTAGCCCTTTCCAGAGAGCCATTGTTTCAGCCTGATTGTTTTTTTTCGTCCCTATTCCCTAGGCGAACTCTATTCTAGTTCATTCGGGGCTTTGCAACACCCCTCCCGCTCCTGCCGACCCAGGATTGCCTTTTGAGGACCAAAGGGAGCTCGGACGTGCTTGTTTCCATGAGTGGAACATGCCCAGAAAGGAAGGGGGAAGATTCTTGATCTGTATTACTTTAGAGTAGGCAGTTTTCCACGTTGGCTTGGTATAGTCACAGTGGAAGAATAAATGTTCTATTGTCTCTTCTTCCACTTGCCATAAAGCACATTTGGACGACCCAACGATGCCCCTTCTTCGGAGATTCTTTGCAGTAAGGATATTTTTGTGGGCTGCTTGCCAACAGAAAAAGGTTGATCTTGGGGAGACTGTCCTTATTCCAGAAGGCTTTCCATAGCCTGGAATCTTGTTGCACTAGGGGGTCCTTTCTAAGGTGGTGGTAGCCTGTCTTAACCCGATATCCTGTTTCAGAGTAAGTCCAACTTCTTGAGTCCTTGTTATTTCAGTGCAGAGGCACATAACCTTGAAGAAGGGAGAGGAGAGTGGTTTGCTGGTCCACTAGATGGTGAGGGAGGGTCCTGTTAGCCAGAGTCCAGCCCTTCCACCTTCCGTTGTCGTACCAGTCGGACAGATCGAAGAGAGTGTGGAGGTGGTTGTTGTTATACCATTGACATAGAGCTTGGAGGTCTTCCCTGGTCTTGAGCGGTCCTTGATCATCAATGTTGTCTTCCCAGATTGCGGTATCTCTTTCGTTTCCGACCTGCCAAGAGAGGTGGGTGAGGATGAAAGGGGCAGCGTCTCTGCAGAGTCGCCATATGGGCAAGCGTTTGGTGGGCCATTGCAGAGAATCCAGATTCCAGTCTATTGGGTTTACTTTTGGCCAGATACTTGTTAATCATAGCAGAGTGCCACTAGCTCGAAGGGTTGGAGAAGAGCTGCCAAACTAATTTGGCCCCTAGGGCTTTGTTGACCAGCAGTGGGTCTCGGATGTCTAGACCTCCCAAGAGTTTGGAGGCCCGGACTATTTGCCAATTTACAATATGGAATTCTTGTTCGTTTCCTTTCCTCATTGCCAGAGAAATTTACGGGATCATTCTGCTGAGTTAATTAGCCACTTCAGCAGGGGCTAGAAGAGTCGAGCACTGGTACACGGGAAGAGTTGATAAAACTGAATTGATAAAGACCAATCTACCCGTCGGGGTTAGCCACCTAGTTCCCCAAGTTTCAAATTTATTTTTGATCTTGTCAAAGAAGATTTCCCATGTTGATTTGGGGGTTCTGTCTTCAACAATAGGCATCCCGAGGTAAGTGAAGGTTTTCCAGTTATAACACTTGGGAAGGCTAGGATTTCAGCAATGGCCGTCATTGTGTCCTCGAAGCAATTCCACCTGTAGATCTGGCTTTTATGTCTGTTCACCTCGCCTCCTGAGGCCTCTAGGTATTTGTCCAGAGTTTTTTTGAATCTTCTAGCTATGGTCTTTGAGGCTTCTCCCAGTAGGATGGTGTCATCAGCGAACTGGGAGTGATTGATAGGTTTCACTCCCCTGGAAATGAGGATGCCTCCCAGATTTCCATTGCTGAGTTCCTCTGAAAGGGATCGACTCGGGGCATCTGCCATTATAATGTAGAGAAGCGGGGAAAGGGGACATCCTTGTCTGAGCCCCAGGGAAGCTTTAAAGAACCCAACTGGTCGTTCGTTTAATAGAGAGGAGATCCAGGGTTGTCCGATACAAGCGTTGATAGGTTTGATGAATTTCTGGCTAAACCCAAATTTCTTCATAATTGCAAAGAGGAATCTGTATCTCACCCTGTCGAAGGCGTTGGCCATATCTAGCTTAATTGCCATGTCGTTGTCCCCAACATTCTTGCTCGTGTGGATTGCCTCTTGAACTAGGATTATGTTATCTAAGATTTGTCTCCCTTGGATGAACCCACCTTGGTTTGGAGAGATGAGAATATCCAAGAGGGGATTTAGTCGATTGGCTAAGATTTTTGTGAGGATTTTGTAGGAGACGTTACATAGAGAAATAGGCCTGAATTTTGAGAAGTTTACCAGCTTGGTGTCCTTTGGAATAAGAGCCAAGAAGGAAGAGTTGATTCCCGCTCGAGTGTAATATCCCCAAAGGGAAATAACCAAAAGACAAACGTAAATGCACTAATACAAACATATAAAACCGAACCAGATGACCGAATCATGACACATGTAACACCGAAATCCGAGCCATTTTATTAATCGAAAGTACATAGAGAGAAGTACAATAAATCGAGTAAGTGCACCTATCCTTGCCCTAGGCAAGTGGAGACCCTCTGGGTCGTAAGAATGGCCGCAACAAGGACCGTCCCGGCCGCTCCGTGCCGGGCGATGGCTCATACTGGGCCGAAGATCGCAAACCTCAGTCGGGAAAAACGCTCGTCTCCGCGCGCGCGTTGCAGTCGTAAAGCACCAAGCCTTCAACTCTCCAGACAGATGAAGCTGCTACAGGATCCTGAAAAACGCTGTTAAGCACTCCTCACAATGATCTGCTCCTCAGATCTGCGTCCCACCTGATGGATCTGAAGCCTCCTATCACAACTGCGTCCTCCCTTTCCTGATCTGCGTCCTCCAAAACCAAATCTGCTGCCAAATCCTCAGATCTATGCTAGATCTGGAACTATCTCCTCAGATCTACAGCCTCTAGGGCTAGATCTGGTGTTTCCCATTCAGATCTGGACTAGATCTGTCAATATCTCCTCAGATCTGTCACTCCTCAAGCTGGATCTACTGCAAAACCCTCAGATCTGCAACATACAAGGCTAGATCTGTAACATACAGGACTAGATCTGCAACATACAGGACTAGATCTGCAAGATCTATCCTTCACAAAGCTGGATCTGACAAGAAACCTTCAGATCTGCAACCCTCACCTCCAAGAATGGACAGCGTCCTCACTCTAGGCTTGATCAGCGTCCTTCTGCCCCTCAAACAGCGTTTTCTCTGCCAGTTTGGAACAGCGTCCTCCTTGGGCAGCGTCCTACCTCTCCTGCAAGGAACAGCGTCCTCTCTTCAGATGAGACAGCGTCCTTCTCCTCTAAGAATCAGCGTCCTCCCTTCTCTTGCTCTGCGCAGCCACAAGAGGGCTTCCTCCTCCTCAGATATGCTTCAGAACTGCTGCTGCTTTGCTACTGAAAAACCTTGCTAGGGCGGGCACTCGAAGTCCCCCGAAGCTAAGGGTGAAACCAGAAAAACCTTACCAGGGCAGGCACTCGAAGTCCCCCGAGGCTAAGGGTGAGATCTCCGACCGGAGACACTCGTGCACTAAGCAGTGCTGCAGACCGACTAAACAACCGGCGTGCTGAAGCAGACAAAGTCTAGCTAGCAATAAGAATATCAAAATCATGGATGATCAAATGAGGTGAGAGCCTCTCCTTTTATAGCACCAATCTCCCTCCAAACTCACTCACCCTGGATCTGCGCAGTTTACCTTGGGTTAACTTTATGTCTCCTCCATCACCCACGTGGAACCCCAAGGCCCCCTCTCTAAGTTACAACGTCAAGCTACTAGGAAAAAGAACACTTTATTATAAAGTGAGGTGGCTAAAGTGAGGTGACCCCTCTTATTTCTCACTTTATTTATTATTCCTATCTAAAGCAGCAAAATAACACAAAAATGCAATATTCCAATTAGCAAAGCTAATTGGGAATATTACAGTCTCCCCCGGCAAGACGTTGCTTGTCCTCAAGCAACTGAAGTGAGGGATGCTGCAAGATCTTCTCATCCTCCCAAGTGGCATCCTCATCTGGCAGATTCTTCCATCTCACCAGGAACTCTCTGATCTTCCTGCTACGCAACTGTCTCTCCCTGGTGTCAATAATGGCCTCTGGTTGTAATACCAAGTGCCCCTCATCATCTGTCGGAGGTAGTTCCCCGGTGACTGTCACATGCTGGCCCAGTGCCTTCTTCAGGCATGATACATGGAAAATGTTATGAATCCGGCTGCCTTGGGGCAACTCCAACTCATATGCAACCTGTCCGATCCTACGAATCACCCCGTATGGTCCATAAAAACGAGGCTTAAGCTTCTCTGCCCCCTTCTGTTTGAGTGAAGACTGGCGGTATGGCTGTAACCGCAGGTAGACCAAATCCCCTACCTCAAAGTGTCTCTTCACTCGGCCCCTGTCTGCATATAATTTCTGCTGATTTTGTGCGGTGGCTATGTTGTCCTTGAGAGTCCGAAGGATGTCTTGGCTCTCTTGGATCCATAGTTTGGCTCGTGGAGCCCTGCTAACCCCAAACATCACATCCACAAAAGACAAGGAATGATATCCATACAACGCATAAAACGGTGTCATGCCGATAGACATATGATGGGTTGTGTTGTAGCAGTACTCGCCCAGATGTAGCCATTTCAGCCACGCTCGCTGCTGCCCACTGACGTAGTTATGCAAGTAGCCCTCCAGCCACTTGTTAACTATCTCTGTCTGCCCGTCCGTCTGGGGATGATAGCTGGTGCTCGGTGTCAACTCAGTCCCTACTAGTCGAAAGAGCTCCTGCCAAAATCCACCCATAAAGCGGCTGTCCCTGTCACTAACAATTGTCTTGGGCAGACCATGCAATCTGAAAACCTCCCGGAAAAACAACTCTGCCACCTGTGCTGCTGTGTAGTGTGCCGAAATGGCAAAGAAGTGAGCATACTTCGTTAGCCGGCCAACTACTACGAAGATGCAGTCCTTGCCCTGCACTGTGGGCAAACCCGTGATGAAGTCCATCGAGACACTCTCCCACTTCCCCTCAGGAATGGGAAGCGGCTGTAACAACCCCGCGGGATGGTTCATCTCCCCTTTGTTCCGCTGGCAAACCTCGCACTCCCTGACATGCTGGAGTACGTCCTCCTTGAGGCCCTTCCATGCAAATCTCTCCCGGATGGCCCTGTACATCTTGGTGAACCCCTGATGGACCGCCAATGGTGAATCATGAGAGGCATGGAGTATCTTCTCCTTGAGCTGAGATCTCTCAGTCAAGAAGATCCGATCCCTGTAATAGATGACCTCATCTGCCACCCTGTATCTGCTATCCGCTACCTGTCCATCCAGCACCTCGCATGCAAATCTATCCTTGGAATACTCAACCAGTAGTCGAGCCTTCCAATCAGCGTCCAAACTCCTGAGGGATAATGTAGCTGGTCTACGAGAAAGGGCATCTGCTACCACATTGTTCTTCCCTTTGACATACTCTATGTCAAAGTCATAAGCCTGGATCTTGCTGATCCACTTCTGCTGCCTCTCCTGCAACTGTTTCTGCTCCAAAAAGTACTTCAGGCTGTTATGATCTGTCCTGACTCTAAATCTGCCGCCTACCAAGTACTGCCGGAATTTGGCCAATGCGTGCATAATGGCCAACATCTCCTTATCATAGATAGGATAAAGTCTCTCATGTGGAAGGAGTTTCCGGCTCTCGAATGCAATCGGGTGACCCTCCTGCATCAAAACTGCTCCAATCCCTTCTCCCGATGCATCGCACTCTAGGATAAAGGGCTGAGTGAAATCAGGCAATGCCAACACCGGACAACTACTCATCACCTCTTTGAGCTTATCAAAAGCTCGCTGTGCGGTGTCCGTCCAACTGAATGCCCCCTTTCTCGTCAGCTCCGTGAGGGGTGCAGCAAGCTGTGAGAAGCCCTTGACGAACTTCCTGTAGTAAGTGCAGATACCAATGAACCCTCTAAGTTCTGTCACGTTCCGCGGCTCTGGCCAGTCCCTGATAGCCCGGATCTTCTCATCATGGACTCTCACTCCGTCCACTCCTATGATGTGTCCCAAATACAACATCTCTGTCAAACCAAACTCACACTTGGAGAGTTTGGCAAAGAACTGCTGCTCCTCCAGGATGCGCAAAACTGTCTCTATGTGCTGGAGGTGCTCCTCCCAAGTCCTACTGTATATGAGAATATCATCAAAGAAGACCAGCACGAACTTCCTCAGATGCTCCCTGAAGATATGGTTCATGCAAGACTGGAAAGTGGCAGGTGCATTGGTTAGTCCAAATGGCATGACCAAAAACTCAAAGTGCCCATAATGACACCTGAAAGCAGTTTTGGGAACGTCCTGTTCCCTCATGCGTATCTGATGGTATCCGGACCTCAAATCAATCTTCGAGAAGAAACGTGCTCCTCTCAACTCGTCCATCAACTCATCGATCCTGGGAATGGGATACCGGTTCTTCAATGTCTTCTTGTTCAGTGCCCTGTAATCAATGCACATGCGTAATGTGCCGTCCTTCTTCTTCACCAACACTACTGAAGAAGCGAAAGGACTGGTACTGGGCCGAATGTGCCCAAGGGCTAACAGCTCCTGAATGGCCCGCTCTATCTCATCCCTGTAGGCCTTAGGATGCCTATAAGGGGTGGTGATCACTGCCTGTATCCCCTGCTCCAACTCTATCGTGTGCTCAAACCCCCGATCTGGTGGCTGTCCCGGTGGAATATCTCCAAACACCACTGCATATCTGTCAAGAAGAGTCTGTAGATCAGGGTGCACCGCCCTGCCTGTATCTACCATCTCTGAAGCCCGCAGCTCAACTGCCCACTCTATGTCTCCCCGGCGGAATGTCGCATCCATGCTGTGTGCCGATACTGTCTGGGGCGGATATGTGTTCCGACCTCGGATCTTCTCATGCCTCCCCGTCTTGGGATCATCCCACTCCATTTCCAAGGCCTTCCAATCTGTGGTGACCTTTCCCAGAGTGATAAGCCACTGCACTCCCAATATCACATTGGTGTCCGGAATGTCCACCACAAAGAAGTGATCAGTCAACGTATAGGTGCCCATCGTCATTGATAACTCAGGTACATATCGAGCACAGGCCATGGTCTGATCTCCTGGAACCAAAACTGAAAACCCATCAAAGCTCTCTGTGGGTATGCCTCTCCGTGCTACCATCTGGGCATCGATGAAATTGTGGGTGGCCCCACCGTCAACTAGAACTGAAACACGCTGACCCCGTACTGTCCCACGTACGCGCAATGTCAGATACTTGGGGACTCCTCGCAATGCTGCTAGAGCTCCCCCAGTAGGTGCAAATGATGCCTCTCCCGCATCTGGTGGTGGAGGTGGTAAGGCACTCTGCGCTGCATAACACTCTCCTGCCTCCTCATCCTCCAACTCATCCTCTTCTCCGCCGCCCTCGGAGAAGACCTCTATGAAATGCGCCTTCCCTGCGGTGCATTTGTGTCCTGGTGCCCACGGCTCCTGGCAGGTGAAGCACAATCGCTTCCGTCTCAGCTCTCTCCTAGCCTCATCATCATACTGTCCTCGTCCAGGATTCGCCTTGGGAGGCGGAATCCTCATGTCCTTACCCTTAGGCTGGAAAGCCTGTCTCTGGGGATAAGGTGGCCGAGTCCTGGGCAACACATCCTGTAGGTCACGGGCCCTGCCGATAGCATCCTGAAGTGTAGCCGGTTTGTTTGACCGGACTAGACCACGCAGTGGTTATGACAGCCCGTCCAAAAACATCGTGATCAACCGAGCTGCTGATATGTCAGGTACCATCACTGAAACCCTCAAAAAGTCAGAGATGTATGCCTCTGCACTACCTGTCTGTTTGAGCTTGGTCAGCTCGAGGAAAGGCTGATCTGGGTCCTTCTGATCAAAGCGTTTCACCACCCTCCTGGTGAACTCAGCATATGTAGTCACTGTGGAATGCCCCAGTGTGGTCAACCCATGAAACCACCAGTTCTGGGCCTCACCCTCTGTGAATGTAATACGACCATGTAGCCTCCTTCTCGACATGCGGTTGGGCGTTTGTGAAAATAGGGGTCAGACAACAGAAGCAAGACACAGGCATGGATGTGTGGAGACCCGTAACCTTCGACAAGCTGAAAATTTCTTTTGGTGTAACACCAGTTCTTGTCAAGGTAGAACACGATACCTTATTCAAGTCATGAGGCTTGCTGCCGCGCAAGTGCTATGGAATGTTGATTGAAAGGGAGAGCCTCCATGAATTCCGGCCCCAAACTACGCCAATCTGCAAACCAAACTGCATGAAGATCGGGACCCTCGTCTCTTGATGCCGTTTGCTCCACTTCCTCTACCGGGAAAGTAGGCATGGTAGGTCGCGTGTCCATGGAATCGGTCTTCTGCGCTGTCACAACGGGTATAGCATCTGGTATGTAACTGGATGTTCCCGATCCTTCCCCTACCTGAAAGACCCTAGGGGGTTCTTTCTGTGTTACCCCTGCAACCTTCCTGGTTACCTCCTGCATGAATGCATCCATCTTTGCATCCATCTTCTCACTCAACTTCTCAGCCAATCTTGCCAACATAGCTTCCATTGGATTCCTCCGGTCGTCTTCTGAATCAGAATCACCTCCCCCAAGGAGAGTGGGGTGACCCCTAGGTGCCATAGAGTGCTAGCACCACAGGCTGAGCCAGATCAGAGCTCTGATACCACTGTAATATCCCCAAAGGGAAAATAACCAGTAATAAACAGAAATGCACTAATACAGATATAAACTGAACCAGATCACTGAATCATGACACATGTAACACCAAAATCTGAGCCATTTTATTAATCAGAAAGTACATAGAGAGAAGTACAATAAATCAGAGTAAGTGCACCTATCCTTGCCCTAGGCAAGTGGAGACCCTCTCAACAGAAGAATGGCTGCAACAAGGACAGCGTCTTGGCTGCCCTGCAAGCTGAAGATGAACTGCGCTGGGGCTGAAGACTGCAAACCCTCTCAAATGGAAAAACGCTGTCTCTGCCAGTGACAGCGCAGAAACAGATAAAGCACCAAGCCTTCAACTCTCCAGACAGATGAAGCTGCTACAGGATCCTGGAAAACGCTGTTAAGCACTCCTCACAATGATCTGCTCCTCAGATCTGTGTCCCACCTGATGGATCTGAAGCCTCCTATCTGTTGCGTCCCCCGCCCCTGCAGTCTGCGTCCTCCAAGGCAATGTAACATGAAGCCACCTTGGGATCTCGCTGAATGCGGAGACTATCTCCTCGGATCTACGACCTCTGGGAAGCTGAATGCGAGGGTGTTCCCAGCGAGGATGCGGACTAGATGTCAGCCATCTCCTCGGACTCCTGCTCCTCAAGGCTGGATCTCTGTGAGAACACGGTCACCAACATACAAGGCTAGATACGTAACATGCGGAGCCCTAGATGCGCAGATCTGTCCTTCCTGTTGGATACGACAAGAAACCGCGGATGCGCGGCCCTCACCCCAAGAAATGAACGGGCGTCCTCACTCTGGGCTTGATCAGCGTCCTTCTGCCCCTCAAACAGCGTTTTCTCGGCCAGCCTGGAACTGCGTCCTCTTGGACAGCGTCCTACCTCTCCTGCAAGGGACAGCGTCCTCTCTTCAGATAAAACAGCGTCCTTCTCTTCAAAGATTTAGCGTCCTCCCTTCTCTTGCTCTGCGCAGCCACAAGAGGGCTTTCCTCCTCCTCATCTCCTCGAGATATGCTTGAATCTGGCAGCACCGCTGCGAAAAACACTAGGGCGGGCACTCGAAGTCCCCCGAAGCTAAGGGTGAAACCAGAAATAACCTTACCAGGGCAGGCACTCGAAGTCCCCCAAGGCTAAGGGTGAGATCTCCGACCGGAGACACTCGTGCACTAAACAGTGCTGCAGACCGACTAAACAACCGGCGTGCTGAAGCAGACAAAGTCTAGCTATCAATAAGAATATCAAATCATGGATGATCAAATGAGGTGAGAGCCTCTCCTTTTATAGCACCGATCTCCCTCCAAACTCACTCACCCTGGATCTGCGCAGTTTACCTTGGGTTAACTTTATGTCTCCTCCATCACCCACGTGGACCCCCAAGGCCCCCTCTCTAAGTTACAACGTCAAGCTACTAGGAAAAAAGAACGCTTTATTATAAAGTGAGGTGGCTAAAGTGAGGTGACCCCTCTTATTTCTCACTTTATTTATTATTCCTATCTAAAGCAGCAAAATAACACAAAAATGCAATATTCCAATTAGCAAAGCTAATTGGGAGTCATCTCTTCGATTTGTCTTTGCCCATTGACCATTGTAGCATTCGGAGCAGGTTCTTTTTAATTAAGTACCAGAAGGCTCTATAAAAGTGGATTGTGAAACCATCCGGTCTAGGTGCTTTATCAGGGTCCATAGACCAAATGGCTTCTATCACCTCCTCTTCCCGGATGGGGGCTTCCAAGTCCTCGTTATTCTGCCTTGTTACCAGGGTTGGAATATTTGTGAGGAGGTCCTCCTCTTGTCCTTTCGTTTCCATGCTCGCCTCTATGTATAGATTTTGGAAATGAGAGAAGGTTGTTTGCTTCAAAGCTTCCGGCTGAGTGATTGTGTCATTATTTTCAGTGGTGATTTCTAAGAATTTATTGTGCTGCTCCCTCACTTTAGCCCGTCGATGGAAGAATTTAGTGTTTTGATCTTCGGCCTCCAACTAGAGACTTCTTCATTTGATTCTCCATTCCTCCTCCTCTTTTCTCTTTTGAGTGTAGATTTGTCTGCCCAGTTCTTTTTCTCTGCCTAGAAGCTCTTCGGTTACTTGTGTCGTCTCCATTTCTTGGGTCAGGTTTTCCAACTGTTGTTAAAGGACTTTACTCTGCTTCCCCAGAGGTTTATATTCCTCTTTGACCTAGATTCTTAGGGCTTTCTTGACTCGTCTGAGTTTCTCTTCCCAGACAAATGTTGGAGATCCCTGGATGTATCTGCTCCATTCTTCTCTTACCAACTGGTGGGCTTTTTCTTCTTGGATCCAATGATGATTGGAGCGAAATGGAATTGGGCCCCAATTCGTCTTATCGAGCATATCCAGGAAGATCACGTGGTGATTCGATGCTGGGTTACTGGCCGTTTCCACCTTGTAGTCCCTGTTAGCTGGTAGCCAGTCTGAGTGTATCAATATCCGGTCCAGTCGCGCTGCTGCGTGAGCCTCCTTTGTTTGCCGGTTTGACCAGATGAACTTTATGGATCTTGGTTTGAGATCTTCTAGATCCCATTAAGTGAGAAGGTCATCCAGTTGTTCCCTGAAAGGATCCCTGACGTGGTTTCCCCCACGTTTCTCATTTACTAGGCGGGTGGTGTTGAAGTTGCCCATTGTTGATTTATGGTAGCATTGGATGAGCTCTAGCCTTGTAATTTTGTATATGGGCTAAGACACATGTATTGCATAATAACCAGAAAGGATTTTGGAAGATTCCACTTAGAGATGGTTTATTTAAACTAATTAATCATTTTTTAATGGTTTCCTAAGTGTAAACTTAGGGAAACTGATTAATTAAAGGGTATTAATTAAACTTAGTGTGAATCTTCTAGAAAACGTCAGGGATCACCTCCAAATTAATCTTAGCCCTTGATTATATTTTAATCTTGGCCGTTGAAGGTTTAACAGAAGAATATAAGGAGGGTGAGGGGCCTATGGAAAAACACATCAAATGAAGAAAGAATCAAGAGTTCGATTTCTTCAGTGAGAGGAAGAATCAAAGTGGTTCTCATTTGCAGAGAGGGGAAGGTGAAATCTCCAGGAGGGAGAATTTCTGAAGCATAGAGAGTGCATGAAGAGGAGTGAGAAAGGAGCCAAAGCATCAGCGCAGAGTTACCCTAGCAGCATTTACGCTGGGCCAGCGCAAAGAAGCAGAGGGAGTTTCGTTTTTTGTTGGAGGGGTAGCTGAGGGTTCATCCGGTGTCAGGAGGACATTTCGGGAAGGAAGGAGCACTCTAGTCTCTTACAACAACAAGCACAGAAGCAGCCACGACAAGCAGCAGAAGCAGTAACGCTGTGACAACATTAGTGATGCAGTCACTCAGCAGAAATCACGCAGAGCCAGTCAGTGTGGGTGCAGGTCAGTGTCGGAACTCAGATGGTGATGTGAGAATTGTCTCACTCAGCCTTTTCTTATCAGAATTCTTCAGGTGATTGATTGACATTTACAATCACACATTTGTACTCAGAATTTCTGAATAATAAAATAAACCCTTAAATCTGCTGCACTGGTTTTCCCACATTGGATTTTTCCGGGGACAATTGTCCAAAAAATAACAGTGTCTATGTGTGATTACTTGTGCTATTTTTATATGTGATGTGAAGTCTGCAACATATTTTATTTTGTTATTTAACACGAGAAATGTTAAATAATATTATAATTGTGTTTGACAATGCAATAGAAGAAATTTAATAAGTAGCTGCAGTAGAATTCTCCATTATAGAATTTTCACATGGTATCAGAGCTGTCAGATCCAAAAGGAAGCAAGGTCAGGAAAGGGACTGCGTAAACCAGAAGCTTCAGAGGGGACGCAACACAGAGAAAAGAAAGCACATATAAGTATGACAGACTTATATGTTTTATCCTCTAGGTTAAAAGAGGATGATACATGCCTAGCAAGTTCAACATCTGCAAGACTCTGGTATATTGATAGCGGGGCTTCAGCTCATAGCGGGGCTTCAGCAGATGAATTTCTAGATCACTATGGGCAATAGAACGAAGTGCACTCCAGTTGGGAGAGGATCCGTAGTGTTTCAGACGGAAGCCGGAACCAGTGTCAGGATCATGGATGTGCTACATGTCCCAGGGCTTGGGATGAACCTAATCTCAGTATCCTAATTGCAGGACAAAGGGTATGACATACACTTTACCCGAAAGAAAGTATATGTCAAGCATCCTAGTTGGAAGCAAACAAGACAGATCGGAATCAGAAGCAACAGACTATACGAGTTGCAGATCGAAACCCCGATGGCACTAGTCAGTAGCAATCTCGAAGACAAGAAAGGGTGGAATGAACTTTGGCATAGAAAAATGGGGCACCTACATCATGGTGCATTGAAGATGCTCAGAGAAACAGTTGATGGGGCACTTGTTCTCAGCACGGAGCATGATGATGTATGCCGAGGATGCGTACTTGGGAAGTACGCTAAGGCAGCTTTTCCCAGAAGTGAAAACAGGGAGCAGGCATTTTGGGATTGATACACTCAGATATCTGTGGACAAATGTCCACTAACGCTCTCAAAGGTGGCAACTATTTTGTCACATCCATTGATGATCACTCCGGGAAGACCTGGATCTACTTCCTGAAGACAAAAGATGAAGTCTTTGAAAAGTTCAAAGAATTCAAGGCTCTTGTTGAAAACATGATGGGGAAGAAGATCAAGACATTGCGTTCAGATAGTGGTGGGGAATACATAGATGGAGACTTCACAAATTTCTACGCAAAGGAGAGCATCAAGAGAGAGTGGACTGCAACATACAATCCAGAGCAGAATGGTGTGGCAGAACGGAAGAACAGGACAATTGTAGGAGCAGCCAAGGCCATGTTATTTGACCTTGATTTACCCCGATAGTTATGGGCTGAAGCCTGCAATACGACAATGTATATCCAGAATAGGACACCTCATAGAGCCTTGAGTAAGAAGACTCCCGAGGAAGTTTTCACAAGGAAGAAACCGGAGGTAGGGCATCTTTGTATATTTGGTAGCATAGCTTACTGTCATGTACCCAGCGAGAAGAGAAGCAAGCTAGATCAAACTGCAGAAAGGGGGTATCTTGTAGGGTACAGTGACACCTCCAAGGCATATAGGATCTATATTCCTAAGAGTAGGAAGGTTGTGATAAGACGCGATGTTAAGTTCATGGAGGACAGAGTGTTTTAGAAATCGCGTGATATGTCGGCAGAGGATCAAACTGTAGAAGTTCCCTTGGTCCAAGAACAACAGGGGCACCAAGAAGAACAGACAGGAAGACAGAATTTGGTACCAACGACAAGTACTAACATTTTCACAGAGGAAGATCAAGAAGATACTCAGTCAGAGGAGCCGCTAGATCAAGAGGAAGAGTTGAGAGAGCAACCTTCGACTAGTGGTCGGATCAACAAGGAAGCTCAACAAATACTGAGGGATGCATAAAACTTTATTGGGACTCCTAGGAACGGGAAGAGACAATGCAGACCTCCTGACAAGTACCAGGCCTTGGTGGCTCAAGTAGAGGAACCTTCCAGCTTCCAGGAAGCTGTTCAGCACCAAGTATGGGTAGATGCCATGATATAAGAGTATGCTTCTATCATGACAAATGATGTCTGGGAAGTTGTACCCAGAACTTAGAGCAGATCAGTTGTTGGATCACATTAGATCTACAAGATCAAGTACGCTGTAGATGGCAGTGTAGAGAAATACGAGGTAAGGTTCGTGGCAAAAGGGTATGCTCAGAAGGAAGGCATTGACTATGCGGAGACCTTCGCACCAGTTGCCAGATATACCTTCATCTGGACTCTCGTATCTTTAGCTGCAGAGATGGGATGAGAGATTCATCAAATGGATGTTAAGACAACGTTCTTGAATGGAGAAATTGAGGAAGAGGTATATATCGAACAGCCAGAGGGTTTTGAGACTCATGAAAGGAGGTCTCATGTATGCAGATTAAAGAAAGCCCTGTACGGGCTTAAGCAGGCTCCGAGAGCGTGGTATGGTCGGATAGATAGTTATTTGCAAAAGATGGGATTTATCAAGAGTGATGTGGATCCCAATCTTTACTACTTGTTGGTAGAGGATGAGCCATTGGTACTAGTAGTATATGTAGATGATCTGTTTCTCACAAGATCATATAGGCTCATCAAGGATTGCAAACGAAATATAGATGTCGAATTCAACATGAAGGATTTGGGGTTGATGCGCTACTTCCTAGAATTGGAAGTTTGTCAGAAAGATGGAGATATCTTCATGGGACAGGAGAGGTATGCCTTGGAAATTCTGAAGAGGTCCAGAATGTAGGATTGCAAGCCCATGGCCACACCTATGATCACCAATTGGAAAAATATAGATGCATCAGAAGATACATAGGTAGACCCCACCTTATACAGACAACTCATCAGGTCATTGATGTATTTGGTTAACACCAGATCAGACATTTGCTTTGCTGTCAACACTCTTAGTCAGTTCATGGTGGAACCCAAAAGAGTGCACTGGGCCGCAACAAGGCACGTCTTGAGGTATGTACGAGGAACAGTCAAATTCGGCATTAGATATGGCAGAGGAAAGGATGTCAGACTTAGTGGATTCAGAGATGCAGATTGCGCAGGTAGCTCAGTGGATAGAAACAGTACCTCTGTGTAATGTTTCAACGTTGGATCAGGAATGGTGTCCTGGTGCAACAGGAAACAAAAGTCAGTAGCATTGAGCACAACCGAAGCAGAGTACATGGTAGCTAGTACAGCTACATGCGAAGCAATCTTGTTTCGGAAACTTCTTGTGAGTCTATTGAGTAGCAGGATGGAGCCAACTAGCTTTTACTGTGACAATCAGAGTTGTATGAAACTCTCTGAAAATCTAGTATTTCATGATCGGTCCAAACATATAGATAACAGATGTCATTTTATCAGAGACTGTGTTCAGCATGGGGCAGTACAACTCCAGTACATTCCCGCAGGCAAACAAACAACAGATATACTCACTAAGGCTTTGGGGAGAATTAAGTTCACTCAGTTCAGGGAACAACTAGGTATGTCTGAAAATCCATTTCAGTAAGAAATAAATCCTCAATGCAATTGAAGGAGGGAGTTCCAATACAGTGGAAGTTGGTAGCAGTAAGCAGAGTCAGCAGCAGTACAGATGCAACATTTCTTGTGCAGTGTTGATGAGCAGCATCAACAACACAACAACAGATGTTACAGAAGTTAGAACAACAACACATTGAGTTGTTTTGCTAGAGCACTTTCCTCGCTAAGTGGGAGTGTTGATTTATGGTAGCATTGGATGTGCTCTAGCCTTGTAATTTTGTATATGGGCTAAGACACATGTATTCCATAATACCCAGAAAGGATTTTGGAAGATTCCACTTAGAGATGGTTTAATTAAAAAATTAATCGTTTTTTAATGTTTTCCTAAGTGTAAACTTAGGGAAACTGATTAATTAAATGGTATTAATTAAACTTAGTGTGAATCTTCTAGAAAAAGTCACGGATCACCTCCAAATTAATCTTAGCCCTTGATTATGTTTTAATCTTGGCCGTTGAAGGTTCAATAGAAGAATATAAGGAGGGTGAGGGGACTATGGAAAAACACATCAGACGAAGAAAGAATCAAGAGTTCGATTTCTTCAGTGAGAGGAAGAATCAAAGTGGTTCTCATTTGCAAAGAGGGGAAGGTGAAATCTCCAGGAGGGAGAATTTATGAAGCATAGAGAGTGCATGAAGAGGAGTGAGAGAGGAACCAAAGCATCAACGCAGAGTTACCCTAGCATCATTTAGGCTGGGCCAGCGCAGAGAAGTAGAGGGAGTTTCGTTTTTTGTTGGAGGGGCAGTTGAGGGTTCATCCGATGTCAGGAGGACATTTCGGGAAGGAAGTAGCACTCTAGTCTCATACAACAGCAAGCACAGAAGCAACCACGACAAGTAGCAGAGGCAGTAATGCAGTGACAACGTCAGTGACGTAGTCACTACGTAGAAATCACATTGAGCCAGTCAGTGTGGGTGCAAGTCAGTGCCGGAACTCAGATGGTGATGTGAGAATTGTCTCACTCAGCCTTTTCTCATCAGAATTCTTCAGGTGATTGATTGACATTTAAAATCATACATTGGTACTCAGAATTTCTACATAATAAAATAAACCCTCAGATCTGCTGCACCGGTTTTCCCACATTGGGTTTTTCTGGGGACAATCGTCCAAAAATAACTGTGTCTATGTGTGATTACTTGTGCTATTTTTATATGTGATGTGAAGTTTGCAACATATTTTATGTTGTTATTTAACACGAGAAATGCTAAATAATTGTGTTTGACAATGCAATAGAAGAAATTTAATCAGTAGCTGTAGTAGAATTCTCCATTATAGAATTTTCACATCCATCAGGATAGTGCTAATATGATGATCTTCAGATTTGAGGCTGTTCAAGGTCTGCCAAAACTGAATTTTTTCAGAATAGGTTACAGGAGCATATATGCTGTATAGTTTCAGCCTTTGCTTAGTTGCTTTATGTTCCAAAAGAGTTAGAAGGATACTTTGATTTTTTACTTGGTGGATGAGGGTGAAGATTTGGCTGCCCCATATTGTGCAAATTCCCCCAGAGGCTCCCCTGAAGGCAACCACCGCCGTGATGCCCTTTGCCCAAAATTGTGGGGTTGTTGCAAGCATTTCTTCTTCGCCTAACTTAGTCTCTTGGATAGATAGGATTGATGGGTTGAGAGTGGTGATTATGTCCTTCATACTTTTTATTTTTTGAGTGTTTCCAAGTCCTCTGCAATTCCAAGAGACTAGTTTCATTATTGGATGTGGTTTTGTGGGGTCTTGTCAGCCTCCTCTAGAAGGTGTCTTCTTTGCTGTATCTCTTCTTGTGTGTATCCTTTAAATGAGTCTAGACGCGGCTGTAGGCCTAGGGTTTTATCTCTTTCTGTGATGATTTCCCTGACCTACCTATTGGGCTTTCTTCCTTTCTTTTTCCCCAAGTCTTCTTTTGTGAAAGCTTCCTTTTCCTTTTGTGTTGCAAAATTTTCTCTTGGTCTTTTCCCTCCTTCTCCTTGTTTGCCTGTGTCTTGAAACAAGGTGATGCTGGTGGGTTGGTGATCTGGGTATACTACCATTGACCAGGGTTTTACTATTGTCTCTTCCACTACTCCTTCCATTTCCTAGGGTTGGGTTTGGGGCAGAGACTGTTTGTCGGTCCTATCTGGTTGCAGTGTTTCAGTGCCCCCCAGAGATTCCAGAATGGTGAAGGTATTTCCCTCTTGTTGCTTCTGCTTGGGGCTTGTCGGTTGGTTTGCTGTATGCAGAGGAGCATTGTTCCTGCATTTGGCCGTTATTTGCTTGGGATCCCCTGTTTCTGCCCCTATGGTATTGGGGGCTGCTTTCTTTGAGGTAGGTCCTTTTGTTGAGCCCTTTTTCTTCTGAGTTTGCCACTGTTCCTGATCCGGGGTTTCTGGGACTTTTGTGGGTGCTCCCTTTGGACAAACTCTTGCGAAGTGTCCATACTCATGGCACTGCTTGCATTTGAAGGGGAGTTGGTCATAGGCCAAAGGTTGGACATGCGTCCATCCCCTATTTTCTAGAACTATTTCTGCTGGTAAGCCCTTCTCCAGATCTAGCTCTACACATATCTTGGCACATGCAAACATTTTGCCCTTGGGTTCAGCCCTGTCAACATACCTCCCTAAACTATTTCCAATGACCCGAAGGCAACTGTCGTCCCAGCAAGAGAGGGGTAGACGTGACAGTTTTACGCATACAGGGACGCATGTGGGTATATCATCTTCGTGGTCAAAATCGAGAGTCCATTTGTTCAGATACAAGCCTCTTGGGCAAAAGAAATAAGGCCCACTTCGAAATATCAGATCTTTGTCTTATACAAATTGAAAAACAAAGGCAAAGAACCCCTTACCCACATCGAAAACTGAGATGTCTCCTGTTGCAAGCGGTCGCCCCGTTTTTTCCTACCCATTCCTCCATGGAGGTTGGGGACGGCCACATTCCAGTGAAATGCCCTACTAGGCCCCTTTCCGAGAAGATTTTTGATTTCTTGCAGAAGGAGATTGATGGGAGTTGGACCTTTGGGGCATTTTCCAGTCTTTTGACAAACTTTGAGCCTCCATTGCAGTTTTTGGCTTTTTTCCGCAGCGCGTGGACTTGTGCTGCGAACTTTGGATCTTTATCCATGTTGTGAGGCGGGGGAGGGATAATGGCCCCCTCCTGATTCATTGCTGAAGGCTACAGACAGTGTCGCGGATCTGAGAGATCTGAAAGCCGTATGCTGGAGCAGAAGCTATTCGTGGCTCCAAAACCTAGGGTTTCTGCACAAAGCTCTCCAATTCCCTTCGGATGATCCTGCCCAATCCTCTTGCACATGTTACTCATGATATAACATGCAATAAATGTTCCTAGTGTTGAAATGTTAATTCTTTTTTTATGAAACTCCATATTCTAATAGTAGGTAATTGTTGAAGGTTGGTAGGTAGGGCATCAACTTTTGACCTCTTTGAGGACACATTTTGCCAACCTAATGCATCTAGGATTCCATAGCCCAAAGGACAAGGCACTAGTCCAAGGATTTTTGTGATCAAACTCCTCTTTCTCCATATTTTCTCCTCTTAAATTTCGGTCCCCTAAAGGTAGGGAGAAAATCGAGGGCTTGCAGCGAAATTTTAGGGAGGTGATTTTTCGGGAATCCTAGGGTCCAGACTCCAAACATCAAGCTTAGGGTCTGTTGTCGCACAGATTGTCAAGGCACCGCGACAACGACTCAGATTGGGGGCTGTCACTCTTATCCCCAATTTAAACTGTCGCCTTGCAAGCTAAGGGAGGTAGACCCTATTACAAATGAGGATGATGAATCCAAGAGACACAGCAAAAACATCAAATACTTGATAAAATGAACGAGATTCCACAACTCTAAATTAGATTTCACGTTTAAGACCAGTGCCTTATGGAGTCAAACAAAATCTCGTTATGCAATTATAAGCAAGTGACGATTAACTGCTGCTTATTAAAACACGATTGATCACAATGATATAAAATTGAAAATGCCACAACCATGAATAACAATAACATGAGAATGCCAGATGCTTGAAACATTTCCGAAATTAAGATATTCCAATCATAACCCAGTTCGAAAATTAAAAAGATCTACAGTCAGACTTTAGATAAAAAAAAATTTAGCGCATTTGACTAAAGAAATTTTTTTTTATTTTATATTTTTGAATTTAAGGTCTAAATCCGAATAAAAGTTCTAATCTAAAATCTAAATTAAATCTAAACAAAAACTAAAATTAAGTCTAATTAAAACTAAGTTAAAATTGAACTACGACTAAATTAAAATTTAATATCTAAAATTAAACTAAAGTTAAATCCTAAGTTAGATCCTAAAACAAACTAAATTAAATCTATTAAAATCTAAAAGAAATCTAATTAAAACTAAAACTACGATTAGTCACTACCTTACAATATACATTAAAACTAGACTAAAGTCCCAAACCTACGCTAAATGAAATAAAACAATAAAAATCAAATCTATGTTTAACACTAAGCCTACACAAACAAATAAAATCGAAACTACAATCCTAACCCTACGCTACCACAACGCACCAAAACCTAAAATGAAATTGATCAAAATAAAAAATGCCGGCGTAAAAAAAAATTTAACGCGATTTGTGTTTCTTTGTTTGTATTTGCAGGTCGAAGCTTAACGTTGGAGATGACTTGGACGACGGACAGAGGGTTCGACGGAGCAGAAATGTATGCAGAAATGGACGAGCGTGGAAAAAAGAAAGGTGGAGCTGCAGAGAAGGGTTGACGTCAAAGACAGGGGCAGCGTGAGATCGGGCTTGAGGGGCAGACAGAAAGGGTGTAGATCGATGGGAGGGTCGAGCTGAAGGAAATGGTGAACGCAGAGTTGATGACGGGCAGCCAGAGGAAAGGGTTAACGCAGATGTGGCTAAGTAGATCGAGGGTTCAACGAGTAGAAAAGGATACGATGCAGAGAGGAATAGAAACCGAGGGACATCGATGGTGGAGGTCGAAGGCCTGAATGCAGGCTTTGACGAGGATTTGAAGGATATGGTTACAGCGACAGTAGGAGAAATGGAGATTGGACGTGAAAACAAGTGGAAACGATGATAAAGAAGGGAGTTAACAAATGCAGCTAGGGCAGAGACAGAAATATGTAGTGAATAACCCAATCAAATTAAATTTTTTCCCTTCAAATTAAAAAATTTCTCCCTGCAATCTCAGATTTTCAGTGCTCTTTAAATTAAATATTGTCCAGATTCGTCCACGGTAGCACCTTGAGGCTAGATCTGCCTTAGATCTAAAAAAAATTTGTGATTAGAACACTGAACCTACAAGAAACCAGCTAGATCTGAAGATACACACACCCAGAAACGATTAAACCCTTACAGTCTTGAAAAATTTACAAATTTACAAACTAGTTTACAGATTTAAAACCCTCATGGTCAGATTTGAATCCATCTTAGTACAATTTTCAGAAGTTTAAAATTTTTGGGAGAGCCACAAGCCTTAAAAACCCTGCAAAACCACCAATTTCGTAAGATAGACTTGGAATTTAACAAATAATGAGCTTTTCAGATTTATGTTTATTGAGAGTCGGCTGGTCCAACCAAAGACTTCCCAGACGCTCAATCTTAAAAAAATTTCCCTGTACATTTAGATCTGAACCTTAGATCGATAGAGATTTAAGAAAACAACATGAGATCCTTTAGAAAAATCAAAATGTCATTTTATGAATCCAGAAAACTGCACAAGATACCTGTATGCAGATTAATCCATGAAGGCCATCAACCATAAAATGAAAAAACAAAGTAGCAGAGTTTAGAGACAATTCACCACATAGATCTGAGAAGGAACATCAAAATTTGTAACCCCAAAGTCTTTATGCTTTATTCCTCAAAAATTTACAAGAGCTTCTAAGAACAAGTGCACGATCTTGAGATCGGATGATTCAAGACTGACAAAGACCTCTAAATTTATAGGGCAAAATCTCCAACGGCTAGTTTGGATGATCCTTGTCAAAATAATCTCAACCGTCCAAAAGATTTAATCATCTTTTAATTAGGAGCGTTGAAATTATAAATTTGGGGAAAAAACGAATTTATCATTTAATTCAATTTTAATTAACTAAAAATTATTATTTTTGAATTAATTACCCCAAAATTTTGACTTTGACTTAACCACCAAGGCCTAAAGGTCCAAAATTTCTTAAAATTCTCAATATCCCTTTGCCTGGGGCTTTCAAAATTATTTTCCAAAGACCCACAAATTTTGCCTTTAAAGATTTAATCCCAACCTAGGACCCTAAATTAATTAATTTTTTGGTTTAAGATTTTTTTAATTAATTGACCAGAAAATTTGATTAATTGACTGAGAGGGGATTTAAATTATTTTTCCAACCCTCTTTTATATGAGATAATACATTTACATACATGAAGGGGGAATACCCATTCGTATAGACCCTCAAATAAATACCCAATTCTGCGACTCAAAACATGATCTAGTAGACCAAGTAGCTCAAACTACTTTTACAAGGACTCGATAGAAAACACTAGGACTCACTCAGCATGCTGATGACAAAATCCACCCTAGCTTTGGGGTGAGGCTGGAGGGAAAAACTCTGCCGATCACTTACGTGAATCAGTGAGACAAAAAACCTCCTAGGATAGAAATCATCAACAACATACTTGGCTTACCTAGGTTGTTACATACATTAACAGTCTTACTTAGATCATTTACATCATTACATGCAGAATGGGTTTACATCATTTATAAAAATGTCGACTGTCGATGAAATCTGGATGACACGAGCTTCGAGCATGATAAGCCCCATTTGACAAAATGGGGGTGTACTGCTATGGGGTCGTTGACAAAGTGTGATCAACAGGGTCCAGGCTACCTATGCTCCAATTTTGGTGGGCATCCACCCAAGTTTCATCCATAAAATCTCTTGCCCTGGGTGCTACTCTAAGAGGGAAAACCTAGGTCTTTCTCTCACCTTGGGGACTTAAGGGTTGTATGAGCATAGTATTCATTTGAATAAATCATAAGAAGCCCTTTCTCCTCTCTTTCCTTGACCAAGTGAGTACCTTGGAAGTGTTTCTTCTCATGATTATTCATAAAACCCTAGGTCTAGTGGAAATCGCTCCTAGGTCTCTCAAAGGAAGTGAAGAGCCTGTTGAAAGTGTTAAAACATCACATTGAGCTTCTTTGAGAGGTCCTATCCCATCACTTGGGGTCTTGATCTTATGAATACCTATTATCTACATAAATCTGAAACCCTAAGTCTTGATCTCCCCCTCGATCTTTCCTGGAGAGCTTTTAGCTTCCTCGAAGCATTGAACCATTATGATGTTTCTCCTTGAATAGACTTTATGGAATCAATTCATACCTAAAATCATTGATTTATTCATTCCAAGTGATTCCCTTCCTACCGAGACTCCTCCCATCAGTGAAAGCCTGTAAAGAATAGAGGACCTTGAATGTGGTGACAGTGGGTCATTGTCCCATTATTGTCACTTAGTCTAGTAGTTGTCTCGTAGGTTTTCTCCCCTTAGTGCCCTGTTACCACTCAAACCAGCAGGGGACTTAAAGGGACTCTTAAGAAGGCAATCGCTAGGTCAAGGGCAACAATGGAGACTTAGCCCACTGTCACCACAGCTAAGACCTCCTATTGTCTACGAACTTTCACTGATGGGAGGAGACTCGCTAATTAGAAGTCACTTATAAACTATGTTGCATGAGTTTCCGGTACGGGGATACTTTGGGTACGTGGGAACAAGTATCCGGTACGGCTAGAAGCTTTGTCCAAATTTACAGGAAACGTCAAGTTGGGAGCGGCAATAATATATTATAACTGAAAAATGAGAACTGTGGAGATTCCGAGCTCTGATTCTAAAAATCTACACCACAGAAACTACAATCCATCATTATATAATATATTAAAAATTAAATTTTAATATATATATTTTATAAGTTTTTTTTTTAATAGTGTACATATTATTAAATGTACATATGTCATACCAAGTTGATTTTTTAAAAGATTCAAGACCATAAAAAGTTAAAACCAAAACTAAAAAGCTAAAGTGACAAGTCACACAAATCATATTGATGTTCATACTGGAAAAAAAGGCAAAAGCCTAAAGTAGTACATAATTCAAAATGCCCAAGAGCCAAAATATAACAACAATACAGATATTAAGATGATCATAGAGTACGATCTTTAGCATCAAGGATATCCATATAAGCTTGAGCCTCACTGGGTACTGGATCAACATAATCATCATCATCATCATCAGAAGCAACAATGTCATCTAAAGGTATGCCAACCAATCCTGCATTTGGTAAAGGATTGTCATCATCATCGTCAATTTGGGAAGCATCTTCAGCATTAACATCCCATCATGCAACAGGTCCTTATAAATATTCACGCAGCTTCCTTGAACAAAGTCGAAGACTACTATGCACATAAACAAGTTTCTCCGCTCTCTTAGAGGTAAGTCTATTCCTCTTAACAGAGTGTATGAAACTATAAGTGGACCAATTTCTTTCAGCAGATGAGGAACTGGCAACCTGAGATAGCAAACGTGAAGCAAGCTTTCGGAGCTCTGGGACCTGGCCCCCATACATTCTCCACCATCCAAGGAGTTTCTTCTGAGTATAATGCTTGATGTCTCTCTTTGCATCTTGGTTGAATGCAGGAGGGCTTAATGTACCAAAATCAATAAATTGCTCTCGTATCACACTTGCTTCATCAACAGTGTACATCTTAGCTATAGCATCAAGAAACCCGTGTTTTACCTCTTCATCATCAATAGGGATAATTCTATTTGGTCTTTCCATATACCACTTCGGATTAAGGGCATATGCAGCCATGTGAAGGGAGGTATTGAGTTTAAGCCATATTTTCTCTAACAGCTTGTGGATTTCATGGAAAAACTCCAAAGAAGGGTTTTTTTGGCGAATGATGTGTTTTATCTTGCCCACCATGGTATCAATACATTCATATATTTCTCCAAGAGCAGGAGAATCTGAATCAGCATACCTGATCAACTCCACAATTGGAGCTGTGAAAGAGACAACATATGTACAGTCAGCCCACCAATCCTCATTAAGAAGCATTTCTCTTATCTTCTTCGCTTGAGGTGACTTAGACTCATTCCATGCATTCCACTCTGAAGAAACAACAGTTGCTTGTAAAGATGCATAGACCTCAACCATGCGCTCAAGCAAAATAAAGTATGTGGCATATCTTGTTTCTGTAGGTTTTAAAAAATGCTTCTTTGAATACAACCTGTAAATTGCCAACGAAGCATGGTGGTTGCAGATGAACATTTGTGCCTCCCTCGCATCTGAAATGATTTTTGTAATCCATTGTATTTTACCAATGTCTTTTAGGAGATTGTTAAGGGCATGTACACAGCAAGGAGTCCAGAAAATATGCCTATATTGACTTTGGATCATCAATCCCGCTGCTTTACAAACAGGTGCTGCAGCTGTGATGACATGTACCACATTTGAAGGACCAACTTCATCAATTGCATCCTTCAACATTTCAAACATAAAAGTAGCATCCTTTTTCTTTCCACTACAATCAATTGCCTTTAAAAAATAAGGCCCTGTTGGTGAAGTGACAATAACATTCAACAAAGGTCTTTGTTGAATGTCTGTCCAACCATCCATGACAGTTGAACAACCTGATTGAACCCAAGATTGTTTGAGATCCTCCATAAGTCCATGCATTCTTGTCACCCCTTTATCTAACAATGAAGTCCTCATTTTGTTGTAACCTGGGGGTGCATATCCTGTCCCTGCAGCTAGGATTTTTCTTACCATTTCTTTATAGTATGGTGAACGAGTGGCATTAAATGAAATGCCATTTGCCATAAAAAGATCTGCTATGGCATCATCAGCTTCATCCCTATGCATGACATTGTACATTTTTTGAATGGATTCACTTACATTAGTCCTCCTAGAACTAGAACCCTCTTCATTAGTTTCGGATTGAATGTGACTTTTTTCATTCATACATTGGGATGAATCTTCATTTCTACCTCTCTTATTAGGAGATACAATACTACTATCACATTCATTGCTTCCATTGGCTTTCATGTGAAGCTTAGTCATCTCCATTCTTTGTTCAAGGTTGCATGTGCAACCCTTCACTCCTAAACCAGGTATGCTCAAAAGATGATGCCATACTCTTGTATAGCTACCCTTAAATACATGATCACATAAGGTGCATTTCCATTCCTCACATCCCCCACTATTTTTTGCCTTGTTCTGTGTTATCTTTTTCACAAACTTTAATAAGGGCTTTTTCGAAATGGTGCTTGATTGTCTCTTGGTACCTAGTGTTGTCTCTTCATTATGTTCTTGAACTTGTGGGGCTTGTGGAGGTAGTGGGGGTCTCATCCTGCTGTTGATGTCACCAGATTCACTGCCCAATCCTCTTTCCATGGTATCAATACTGAAAATTTACATCAAAATACACAAAAATTAGAAGTAGAACAGAGAACTAGATTTTATCATTTTAAAATGTACATATGAGTCATGACAAAGAATCAAAATGAAAATAGTAAATACTAATAATAATAATTTAATTTGCATAAAAGAAGAAAATTTTAAAATGTACATATATGAGTCATGGCAAAGAATTAAAATTGAAAATACTAATAATAAATATTTTATTTAATTTGCATAAAAGAAGAAAATTGTTTAATGATTTTTAGCTAAACTCTAGTTACATAACTATTTTAAAAATAAACTACACATTTACTAAACAATGAAAAGTTACTTTGTTTCAAAATTCATGTTAATTTTCATATCAACTTCAAGTTAGGCTACATAGGAGATGGTAGCAAAAAAAAATGTCTAACCAAAAAAAATGTCTAACCGCTGCATTAAGAGATAGATGATAACATTGATAAGTTATAACAATATCTTGATTTCTTAAATCATAGCAATATCTTGATTAAAAATTTAAATCCTCACATGCTATTGCTTTATAAGTTTATTATACTAGTATAAATGGGCAAAGAAAACTTTTAAGTTTATATTGAATGCACTTAAATGATATAGAGATGTAACAAGATGTAAATTCACATGCTATTGCTTTATAAGTTTATTATACTAGTATAAATGGGCAAAGAAAACTTTAAAGTTTATATTGAATGCACTTAAATGATGTAGAGATGTAACATGATGTAAATAAGGTAGAGATGTAACATGATGAGAAGTTGTAAATCCTGGAATAATATAAAAGGCCCAAGGGAAAAAAAAATTAAAATCAATCACATTATTAAAAATTAAAAGTTAAAATTAATTATAATCTTAACTTAGTGATCATTGATATTAAAGGTTAAAATTAAATATAATCTAAGATCTTAACTTGCTGATATTAAAAGTTAAAAATAAATATAGACTAATGAATTGAATAATTGATTGAATAACATTTTGAATTTTCATATACAACACCAACTTCTTTCTTTCTCTAAATTAGAAAAGTAAAAGAAATTAAACTTAAAAGTTAAAATCCAACTTCTTTCTTTCTGGAAATTAGAAAAATAAAAAATTTAAACTTAAAAGTTAAAACAACTTGATATTACAAAAATAAAAAGTTAAAGCGAGTAGGCTACAATTTCTATCTTTAACTATGCTAGTTTGATCAAAACCATTGAATCATCTTATATTCATATAAATTGTGATAATTTTAAAAGACTTAAATATTATTCATATTAAATTTGTATGTACATTTTAATATTTATATGTACAAGAAAAGAAATGACAAAGTGAATTTAAATTTTAAACTATACAATAATGTGACACTAAGAACAAATTCCTGCCTGTATCAAAATATAACAAGATGGCAAAGTATAGAATCTAAAGTTTAAACTTTAAAGTTTAAACATACAACAAAATAAATTTCCAAATTGGGAGAATCAGAATATTGATACAAAGTTCCGATGTAGTTTTCTTAAAACTTTAAAAATTAAAAGTAAAATTAAAAAAGATAAGATAGAGTGCTCCATCACAAGATAAGAAAGATAAGAAAACCAAGCACAAGTGCATTATAGATAGAGTGCTCGAGAAAGAAGATAAAATAACCTAGCACAATAGAGCACAAATATTATAGTGCCCTTCTACAAAAAATTTAATAATTCACGAATAATAGAGTTGGAGTAGGTGTTTTTCCCAATAGAGGTTAAC
Organism: Pinus albicaulis; assembly: GCA_034641835.2. Lineage (NCBI taxonomy): Eukaryota > Viridiplantae > Streptophyta > Pinopsida > Pinales > Pinaceae > Pinus > Pinus albicaulis. The sequence goes on along the minus strand of CM076574.1, from coordinate 715,893,103 downwards.
CTAGCACAATAGAGCACAAATCTTATAGTGCCCTTTGGAAAATCTGTAAAACAAAAAAATTAATAATTCACTTGAGTGAATAATAGAATTGGAGTAGGCGCTTTTCCCAATAGAGGTTATCAGTCTAAAAGTACAAGATTTGCCTTGGTCATAATTACAAATATAATAATGATACAATATGGGGTTCGCTGTGGCCTAAGGCAATGATTACACGCCTAATTGCAACACCCTCTAATATGAAATTAAATTGAGCGATCAAGTGTCTATAATTTGAGAATAACTTGAAGTTTTTTACCTTTTTACCTACATTTATGCAATAATAAACTTTACATTCATTAAAGAATACTGATTATCCATTAAAAGAGCTTTCTATTTGGGTTGCAGATTTATTTATAACGTTAAAGAGCATGATATAATGATATTTCATACCCTTTCATTGGCTCAGATTTTTCGTAAAAAGAACATCCATTTCCGTTGCTTCTTAGATGAGAAGTTCAAGAAAATCAAAGGATCTCACCGTGACTATGTAACAACGACTTCATGGTCGACATACAAATATCAGTGTAGTTTAAAAATTAAAATTATAGTCTAAAGCTGTTGCGCTGTTGATTCAAACTCATAAACATCAATGCAATGAAAGCCTTGATATGGATTTAATTAAACACGAAAACAAAACGAGCTTTCTCCTCCAAACATAAATCTTGATCTTCTCAAACATAATTTGAAATTTCTGAAACTAAATCATAAATGAATCATTATTCAAGTGGCATAAAGACTATATCAGAAACTGAGAAATGATAAATGATACGGTATACGGTATACCTCAACACTGAACAGTGTATCGGCGATGGAGCGGCAAACAGTGACAGAGACAGCGTCCAGACTCCAAAGACAGCATCCCTCACAACGAAATTTCCAGCTGAGTAAACACGTCCCTCGCAGTTGATGATGAACAAAGCTAGAACAGAAAAAGGGCCAAAAGGCTAAAGCTTAAACAAAGCACTGGTTTGAGAGGCGATGGAGCGGCAAACAGAGACAAAGACACCGTCCCTCACTTGCGAAATTGCCAGCTTGAGCTGAGTAAACTTAAAGTTTAAACACAACGTCCCTCGCAGATGAACATTGAACTGGTTTGATTTTCTCTTGTGATGGATGCTGATTATATAGGGAAATTAACGCAGAGAATGCATGTTTGCCGCCATACTTTGCCGCCAACGATTTCGCGCCACTTTTTCGCGGGTTTTTTTTATTTATTCCGGGTACTTGCTGATCGGGAGCGTGTGGGAGCTCTCGGAGCTCCCACACGCTCCCGATCAGCGTTCCCCGTGGATACGAGTATCGGAAACTTCGATTCATTCGCCGAAAAGCTCCCAAAAAGCTCCCCCGTACCCAACATAGCTCCTGCTATTTTTGGAACGTTTCGTACCAGCTCCCAAGCTCCCAGGAGCGCCGAAGCTTGAGGTACTTCATCTCCAAGGGTAGGGAGCGGTACCCGTGTAACTTAGCTTATAAATGATGGATCAACAAATAGATGTGAAGTGACCTTGACCCTTTCCCTAGGATGAGATTCAGAATGGAGCTTGCTTGCTCTTTAAGTAAGATACAAGACTTTCTAGGGAAAGGAGGCGGGGATTTGAGGGTTAGGTTAAAGGAAAATGGCTTGAAAATGAGTTTCCCAATCCCTAAAATCCTTATAGAACTTGGATTCCTGAATTTCTCGTGATGAATTGTCTTTGATAAGAAGTGGGACAACACGGGGCCAAGTGGACCCAACCTACGTTAAGGGGATAGAATCTAGCAACCGCTGATATTCTTGACCTAACCAAGGCAAGGGGAAAGGATCAAACAAGAATTTTCATGTAAAGATGTCAAATTGATCCTATGAGGTACTAGCCTTGGGAATTGGGAACACTAGTGCAAAATTTGGTCTTAGACCTAGGGCTTGGGATATCTTGGAATCCCACCGTTGGAATCTCTTCAAATTTGGAGGAGACCTTGAGGACACACTAGCGCGGTAGGGCCTAGGAGATCAAAATTTTCCTAGGGATAGTTTGCTGGGAAATTGATGCCCTAGAAGTAGGAAAGGGTGGAAAAAGTTGAAAGAATATGGTTTAAATGACCACCCTTTTATGGATCAACACCTAATTCCTCTTGGGGATATGGAGTCAAGTAGAATTATGAAGATGGACTTCGTTTCTTGTTCAAGGAGGCTCTCAAACTTGACTTCGTCCAATGTTAAGAGAAAGAGAAGAAAAGTTACCTTAAAAGCATTTATACTTCGTTTTTAATGGAAGAGGCTTATTGAGATAACTCATTCTCTAGGACAATTCATTCATCAAACATGGCCCATAGACTAAGTCACCTGACACAGGGACACGAGACACAATGGACTCGCGGATTCGAGTGTCGGATTTGGACACGGTGACCCCCCGGAATAGGACACGTCCAGACACATTATATATATATATATATATATATATATATAATATATATATATAATATATATATATATTAGATATTTCTTATGCAAATCCATACAAATTCATTGATTCAAACATAGATCTTCATCTAGATGTAAGTTTTACAAACATACATGACAATGATACATTGATACATCGTACAATCATACATATTACAAAGTAATAGACATATTCATCAATGATCCAATAGCAGAAAGACGGGGGTAAACAATGAATCTGGTTTCAGAGTTAAGCACCCATTTGTTGGGATGTCTCAGTGCCAGGCCAAGTCAAGTGAGATTTTCATATATATGAGATGCACACTATTGCATATATCCTCGGGGTATAGTGCATCCCATCTGGTTTGATTCCTACCTAGTCCAACTCACTTTATTCAGTTACCAAAATCCCTAATCTTGAAAAAAAACTATTAATTGTTTCCCAACAACTATAATGATATTCCAATCGGTTCATTTATTCTAATACTTCCCAACAAATTATAATGATATTACAATCAGTTTGTTTATTTTTAGTTAGCAGATTAACCATCTAAAGCAAAAAAGCAAGCTCTTTGGGACGGTTTCAATTATATTTGAACGTTTTGATCAAATCTATTTGCATCCTTATAAAGCCATTTAATGGTACGTCATAAAAAAATGGCATTTTATTTGTGAAGGATCCTATAATGAAAACATTCCATAAACAACATTGTTCTCTCGTCTCAAAAGGTTCCTTCACAAAATTATTATATTAAGCTTTTATTTTTAGTTGGTTAGGTTGTCCTCGAACATGAATCCATGCTCACGACGCACGCACAATTTTAATCATATCATATCCTTACAGGATCATACACTTCTCTATTGGCTTGCAAAAAATTGTTGGTTTCACCCAGCAACAACTTGAGACACTAACACAAACAAACTAACTACTCACAAACGTTTTATTCCCAAAGTATGTACTATTGAACTACGCATGCGAGGGAGAAATTCGTGATTTTATAAGCCCGCGAACGCTTTTTCGCGCAGGTTGAATCCGACGAAAAGGGATTCGATCGTGTCCGTACGGGACACGATCGGGATTTGTCCTGTCCTATACAAACAAGATCGAATCCGGGTAGTTGGACACGAATCCCCAAGAATCGTGTTCGATTCACTTGATTCGGGACATGACGGGGGTAAACAACGAATCTGGTTTCAGAGCCCATAGATAGAGATAAGCTAAATAGAAATATAATTCCACATTGATGCCATAAATGCATGCAACAATTAGCCCTAAAATAACAAAATCTTCATAACCAATGTATACAACAAAATGAAAGAAAACAATGTTAAAATTGCACTTACATGTAAGAGAATATATCCAACCAGCAACACATTTGCAATATAAGAAGCTCCAAGACAAGAAGAACCCAATACATACATCAAAATTCATCCATTGTCCAAAAATATCCTCTAAGGAAAAAGTGCGAAGTTCTCTAAGGAGAGAATGATCCAAATCCAAGTGATGATCCAAAATGAATCCATTCAACTCCTATTTATACACTCATTAGGAGTTCAAATTACCTAATGGGCCTACATTAGCCCCTAAAAATAAAATAATGTGCATATTAACTAACTTTTGGTGACAAGCCCACCGAACTAGCTCACAAATGAAATAATAAGCCTCTCAAGATGTCAAATAATATTCTCTACATGTTGTAGGGCCCTCCAAGAGACGTGATGAAGTCCGTAAGTGCCATAATGATGACTAGGATCCTCGAAAGTGATGGACAAGGGGGTGGCCCCTTGTTCTCCAAACAATAAACCTGTGGTGCTCCCAGTGGGTGTGGGGGCACACCAATGACCTCATGGGTCTCCAAATGAGTTGAAGATGCTTGTAGACCATCTTTAAGGGATCCGATGATGGAATGAATGTTGTTATGTCAACGTACAAGACCTGGGACACTTGCCAAGTGTGTGGTGCACCTGTGGGGCCAACTGAGCATAATGTACCAGATGCATCTTCCTCTACACACACCCTATATGTGCCAATGTAGACCTCTAGAGGGTTAGTACCCTGTATAGGGAGACCAAACCCAAATGGACACCATCTGTAATCCTACATAAGATCCAGTGCGTCCCCTAGCCTTCCAGTACAACAAGTCATTAAAGTAATCAGGTAAAAGAGTTTACAAACCATGGACAAAAAGTGGACACTTCATAATGGCTTGCCCTTCCGTAGTGGGCTTCGCCATGTGCTATTGTCTCCAAGCTCCAAAGGGGGTTCACCAAGTACTTTATTAGGGGTTTTCTACCTTTAGAGGGGATAGTATGTCCAAGGTACACCCCTCAAATGGTGGTGGCATGTGATAAAGAGGTGAAATGGAATAGGGAATTAGAGGGGCAATCCTAAGCCACATATCGGGGCACAATGGTAGCTAGGAAAAGGGAAGGCCCCACCTGGGTATATAATGTATAGGAGGAAGCAATCGTGGTACATGAGGTGCCCCAACCTTGATTTTTCCTCCCTTCTTTATATGCCTTTTTCCTTTTATGCTTTTTTCTTGATTAACTACTCGAGGTTGAAAGGATAAGAGCATGATGTGTAAGATATAACAATGATTACCCCCTTTTGGTAGGGTGACTCATCGCCCTCCAGGGGTTGGGACAATCATAAGTTCCTAAATGATGAAGGAGGCTCATCTAGGGCCTATGGAACTAGGGTGATGGCCATGGGTATGGGGTAGAGCTCATGCATTGGCTTTTACCCAGGCACTAATTATGTTTGTCCTGGCCATCTTTTTCATTTTGTGGTACATTTTTCTATTGGATGTGGCCATTTATGCTTTTACATTTCTTTTTAGCTGCTTCAACCTCCGGGGCATCGTTCCAAAGCTGACCCAAGGTGGGGGCAAGGGAATGGGGAGGCTAACCTTATGTGGACTCGGAGAGGAGATGTGGACCTAGGTGGGAGAGATGATGAATGGGGGTATAGTGGATGGAAGGGCAATGGTATATGCGGATATCGGAGTAGGACCACACAACCAAAGTCGAGGTTTCCCAAGTATTACCCCCGTAAAACCAAATGGTTAGTAAAGGAGATCCCAAGGGACTAAAATCTAAGGGTAACATCCAAAAGAGGTCAAGGGGATAGAAGGACAAACTAATTTCACTATTTTGGTCGAATCCCCCATCAATCCATGCCCAGAAGTGTCCATGATAAGTAAACCCAATGCTCAATTACCAAATGACAAGACATACCTTTAGGTTTGAGAGGCCCACCTTCAAACATATGATCAATACAAACGGGTGAGGGACCACATGGTTGGCTCAGGTGGTAGAGAAATGGCATAGCGAGCTAGTTGAGGGCTGCAAGGGGCTACTGGCTGCTGGCTGAGGACCATCATGCAAAAAAATATTCTCCTAGGGATATCACCCACGAAGTGGTGGGTAATAGGCCCTGCTAGATTTTGTGGTAATAGGTTTCTTCAAGGGTATCTTTGTGTTCTTTCCTTCATCAAGGCTCTAATACCATGTTGATTTTATATGTGCAATATAGACTAGCACAATATTTATGAAATACTTATAAGTACTTTTGATGTCGATCTTCTTTTGTATTATTCCAATATATCATTCAACAATTATACTTCAAAAATTCAACCATAAAAGAACAGTTAAACAATAGAAATCACAGTGCACAAAGAGAAGAGAAGATTTACCCTGGGAAAACCCACCAAGGAGAAAAGCCCAAGAACATTTTCCAATAGAGAAGTTCTTTTGTTCAACAAGAGACACACCTAGACCTATGGTCAAACCTGGCCAACCCCTCCAAGTCCAACCTCCCAATCTGATCTAGAATTTCACTTTACCTGATCTGACCCAAAATTTAGGCCCTCTTACAACTTCCAATTACCCTAGAATTTTAGCTTCTACAACTGCACAAAATTTTGGCCCCTTGAAACAAAATTGCCTAGAAAAATTGCGAACCAAAAGAGAGAGAATCTATCCACACTTGTGAGCTTGAGAGAGAGAAACAGATGCAATTTGTCTTCTTTTTTGTCCTTTCCCTTCTTGATCTTCGTTGAGTTGCCCAAAAATGTCTTCTTGATGAAGTGTGAATTGGTGCCAAGAGAATGAATTCGAATTGCCTTTATATAGTGATCTACTAGGTCGAATGGTTGTGTTTGTTGCCCTACGCTGACTTGACTTGGAGGGAGGCCAACTTGACAAACTTGGAGCCAAAAATCTCAATTTTAAAATTCAAATTTTCTTCTTTTAAGAGTTGCAATGGGACTTCGACTCAAAATATATTTTCTTTTGACTCTAGCATTTAAAGTATTCTTCACAATAATCAATACAAATACATCAAATGGCCAAATATAGATTATGAAGACCGAACATAGTTACAAATTCAACAATGTTGCCTAGAAAAATGCCTAGAAACACATGTGCTGCTAGAGAGAGAGAGAGAGATGCGAGATAGAGAGAGAGAAAAATGAGCTTTGTTGTTCTTGTCCCTCTTGTTCTTCGCTTGGATTCCCAGAAAATTGTCTTGCTTTCTAAGTTGCACAAAATAGGGAAACAGGTACGAGTTTCTGAAATGGGTACGGGTAAGAAACATGACCCCCCCAAATTTTGGAAATGGGGAAACGCAATATCAACACTAGGGCCATAGGCTTGAACATTAGGCTGCCCTAAAACAAAAAAAATAAAAACGATTAAAAAAATAATAAAACACAAATTGAAAAAAAAAAAGATAAAGAAAAGAAGTTTAAATGCTGGAAACGTGCCTATACGGCCTGTAAATGCATTTCTGTCCATACTGCGCATGTTGTGGGGAGACGTGCCCAGTACAGACAGAAACTCGTTTCCAAGCCATATGGTACAGTGAAATGTGTTTTCGTTTCGTTTCTAGGCTGAAACGAACCTGTGTGCAACATTTCCTACAACATAGCTTGCTTGAGAGAGATCGAATGTTTCCTTTGTGGAGTAGGTCGAATGCATCAAGTGATCAAATATGCATTATTGTTAAATTTGGACAACTAGGTCCAAACTCCATGTTGTGATGCTCAGATGAAGATGCCAATATTTTGATTGGATTCCTCTTTCGGAGAGGTGCAAGATCGATCTAAAGATCATCTTGATCCGATGAGCAGAACATTTATTTTGAATTAATTCCACTTATGTGCAAGGTCGGCCAGAATTGTAATGTAGGCTTGAAGCCCCAACAGATTTGCACACACCCTCACAGATGGATATATATAGGTCAACGTTGGAGGTCATTTTCACCATCACTCATCACACATTCTCTCTCTGCATCTGATTGGTTCGATCATCATCTTGGAGACTCTTCTTCTCTCACACGTGGGAAAATGCAGCAAGGGTTTTTCATTTTTTGACCTAGGGTTTCAACGTAGATTTGACCAGTGTCCTCTGTGGGCAACGCATGGTCAACTTGACCTCAAGCTCTCCTTAAATTTCGATTTCTGCAGTCCACATTTTCTGGCATAGAAATTGAGGTTGGACGTTGACTATGACTTTGCTGTGTTGACTTTTTGCTGCTGCTGTTTTGCGTTGACTGTTGACTGGACAACGTTGACTTTTGTTGACTTTGGGTTGACTGTTATAGAACTGTCTGAAAGGGTTGTGTGACACATTCTGGTTGGCTGACCATGTAGAGACTTTGTTGGTTGAAGCATCCTGTTGACCGCCGTAACACACAACACATATTTTGCTGATCAAGTTAAGTGTTTTTTTTTGGCTTGTCTTCCGTCGATCTATTGGTATGTTCTATCAACATTTTACTTTCTTGTTTATGTGATTGCTATTTGATATTGGGTATAAAAGTAAAGTTGCATCAAGCATAGAACATCTATGAAAATTTACATGGTATCAGAGCTAAGGTTAAGACAAAGCCCACATTTATATTAAAAGCAATCATTGAAGAAGGAGCATTTGTCAAGGACCCATGGGTACCTCAAACTATAATTGCTTCAAAGCTGATGATAAGTTGACTGGGAAAGAAGACTTCCATGCCTGGAAGATGTCTTTGGATTTAATGTTGGAAGACCAAGATGTCATGGACTATGTGCAGGGTAAAATCCAAGAGCCTCCATCATTTGGACCTGCTGCCATGAAGTCAAAGTATAAGAAGGGGGAAATCAAAGCAAAGCTGATCATCTGGGATTCAATTCATAAGAGTCTGGTTGCCTACATCTCTGAGCTACGCACATCCAAGGAGATGTATGATAAGTTGGTCAATATGTTCAGGGCCAACAATGCAAATCATGTCCTTTTATTTAAGAACCAATTGAAGAATCTTAAGAAAGGCAGGGATGAATCCATTCAATCTTATTTTCTGAAGTTGACCGAAATCAGGAATAATATTTTGGCCATTGGGGAGACAATACTTGATCGAGAAATCGTTCTCACCGCACTTCGAGGTCTCTCCTCCGAATGGCATGTATTCAATACTACCATTCTCAATAATAATGTGATACTTGATTTTGATGAAGTATTGTCGAGATGCACTCAAGAAGAGACAAGAATGAAGGAATATGAAAATGAAGGTAATGCTGCCTTCACCGCTCGTGCTAAGAAGGAGAACAATGGTGGTTCGAGGAACCATGGAAGAGCAGGGGCCCAAGGAAAGAAAGGAAGATGTTACACATGTAACAAGACCGTCCACTATGCTAGAGAATGCCCTAATAAGAAGGATTCTCTTGGGGATGATGACAACAAAAACAACAGGAAGAATTGCAATCAAAGGTACAATAGGTTCAAAGGAAAGAGGAAGGCTCCCTCTGGTCGCAATGGAAATGGGCAACCTTTCAGAAGGTCGAGAAATTCAAGGTATGAGGAATCTAATGTTGTTGATGATAAAAGAAAATAATTCATTCTTGTATCTGCCCTCTCTGCTGCATCTCCACCCGACACTATGGATGTTTGGTTGATTGATAGTGGTGCCTCAAGGCATCTCACTGGGTTTAAGGAAGCACTTTCTGATTTGGTTGAGAAGGATGTTAATCTGAAAATTATCCTTGGAGATAATGCCACATATCCCGTGAAAGGGATAGGGACTGTGACCCTTCACTTATCTCAAGGTCAAGTCCTCTGTTTGCAAGATGTACTATATGTACCTAATTTGAAGAAGAACCTTGTGTCTATTTCTGCCATGGAAGACAAAGGTTTCAATGTGGCATTTGTTGATGGGAAGGTACACATCTAGAAGAAGAGTTTCAAGGAAGCTATCACGATTGGGTTTAGAGTTGATACACTCTACCAGGTTGGAGGAAGTCCACTGGGAGCTATGCCATGTGATACTATCTGTCAAACCGAAATATGACACCGGAGGTTTGGACACCTTCATTACAAAGACCTTCCCGAAGCAAGGAAGGTGGTGACAGGGATGCTCGAATTCAAAAATGATCATGAAGGTGTATGTCAGGGTTGTGCTGAAGGAAAGCATACAAGGGGACCTTTCCCCTCAAGTGTCATAAAGACATCTGATGTCTTGCAATTGATACATTCTGATTTGTCTAGTATGCTGCCCGTGACATCCTTGGGAGGATGTTCTTATTATATGATGTTTATAGACGACTTCTCTCGCAATACCTGGATATACTTCTTGAAGAAGAAGGATGAGGATTTCATGTGGTTTCATAGTTTCAAAGCCTTGGTGGAAAATCAAACAGGGAATAAGATCAAGATTTTGAGGATCGATAATGGCACTGAATATGAGACGAACGAGTTCAATAACTTTTGCAGAGAAGCTGGCATCAAGAGCGAGACCACGATCGTATATACTCCTGAGCAAAATGGCATTGCTGAAAGAAAGAATAGGACCATTGTGGAAGTTGCCCGTGCCATGCTATGTGACTAGGGTCTTCTGAAGTTTCTGTGGGGAGAAGCTGCGAACACTGCTGTGTACATACAAAATTGATGCCCACATTCTGCTCTAGACTCCAAAACTCCTGAAGAGGTTTTATTTGGTAAGAAACTTGATGTCTCTCATTTTAGAGTTTTTGGTTATCCCGTTTATTTTCATGTGCTGAAAGAGAAGAGCAACAAGCTGGATGCTTCTGGGAAGAAGGGAATGTTTGTGGGCTACAGTGAAACTTTGAAGGTTTATTGAGTCTATGTGCCTGGTCAAAGAGGAGTGGAGATATGCCACGATGTTACGTTTGATGAAGATGCTTCCTTCAGGAAAGTAATCAATCTTCCGAGCTCTGAGGAAGATCATGAAGTAAGGTCTAGAAATCAGGAAGAACTGAAGGATGAGACGATGGCCGATGTTGAAGGAGCGATGGACCCCATTGATCCACCTCCTTCAATGAAGAGAAGACCATCATGGCTCCAGGATACTCTCGAAGATGCCGAGAGACATATGGCCCCAAGGGGGACATTCCGTGAAAGCAAGAAGCCGAATAGATACCAAGGGTATCTAACAACCATGAGTACAATCACACAATCTAAGCCTGGATCTTTTGAGGACGCCGCAAACCATCAAGTCTGGAAGGATGCTATGCATGAAGAGTACGAGTCCATTATGAAGAATGATGTTTGGGATGTGGTTCCGAGACCGGAGGACAAAGCAGTTGTCACCTCGAAATGGCTCTATAAGATCAAGCATGGATTTGATGGTAGTGCTGAAAAGTTGAAGGCAAGATTCGTTGCTCGAGGCTTCTCTCAAAAGGAAGGCGTAGACTATGATGATATATTTGCACCTGTGGTTCGATACACCACCATCCGATTTATCATAGCCCTTGTTGCTACGCAAGGATGGAATCTTCATCAAATGGATGTGAAGACTGCCTTTCTGCATGGTGCGATAAAGGAAGAGGTGTATGTGGAGCAACCTCTGGAGTTCAAAGTCCAGGATAGAGACACCCATGTATGCAGGTTGAAGAAATCCCTCTATGGGTTGAAGCAAGCCCCTAGGGCTTGGTACGAGAGGATAGATAACTACTTGATGAAGCTGGGCTTCACTCATAGTAATACTGATCCGAACCTTTACTTCAAGGTTGATAGAGAAAAGCCTCTCATTCTGGTGCTGTATGTGGACGACCTGTTCTTGACAGGTGCTGACCCTCTCATTCATCAGTGTAAGAGGGAGCTCGCTTCTGAGTTTGAGATAAAGGACCTAGGATTGATGCATTACTTGCTAGGCCTAGAGGTCTGGCAGAGACCTGGCGAAATTTTCCTTTCTCACGAAAAATATATTGTGAAGCTGTTGGAAATATTTGGAATGGTGGACTGTAAGTCTGTGTCGACACCGATGGAGCTCAACTTTAAGAAGTTGTGTGACAGCGCTGCTGGGCCCGTGCTAGCAAATCCTTCTGAGTATCGTCAACTCGTAGGGGCCTTGATGTTCTTAGTGAACACATGTCCATACGTATGTTTTGCAGTGAATACTTTGAGTCAACACATGGTTGATCCTCATCACATTCACTGGGTTGGTGCCAAGAATCTGTTGAGATATCTTTGGGGCACGATAAACCATGGGCTGAGATACACTGCTGGGAGCATGACACTCCATGGATATACTGATGCCGATTGGGCTGGCAGTGTGGTGGATCGCAAGTGCACATCTGGATGCTGCTTCACACTTGGGTTTGCTTCGATATCTTGGATGAGCAAGAAGCAAAAGTCGATGGCTTTGAGCACCACTGAGGCCAAATACATTGCAACGAGTATGGCCTGTTGTGAAGTAGTTTGGTTGCGATTGCTCTTTAGTGAGTTGTTTGGGCATGTGCTAGATACCACCGTTATCCTTTGTGATAACCAGAGTGGGATTCGTTTGTCAGAGAATCTCGTGCTCCACGATCGATCCAAGCATATTGATATCAGGTACCACTTTATCCGGGATATGGTACAACGAGGCGTCGTAAGGTTTGATCATATAGGCACTGATGAGCAGGTCGCAGATATTCTCACAAAGCCCTTGGGGAAGGTCAAGTTCCTAACCTTCCGTGAGAATCTTGGTATCGTGGAACGACCCTATTCTGAGGGTCCTGTTGGACGATGAGCTCTGGGAGCTCCAGGGGGCCTTGGGGATAACTTCTTGGAGCTATAAGCAACCACATGGCTAGGCTTGCTGAACCTTGTTAGTGTGCTTCTGCCCCACCATTATGAAATTGAGTTAGTTCACCTCTCTTTGATCTATGCCCCGTGTGCATCCTACCCATGGAGTCCCGGACTCAAGGGAAGTACCTCTCATTTGGCCAATGAGGTGGGAAAAGGTAGAGACCAGTAGCAAAGACCGATGGACGCATCGTTTATTGCCATACTCTCTATGTCTAGGATGGCACGTGTCCAACCACTTGATCTGGGATCAAGTCTAGTGAGATTTTAGACCTCCAACTGACTTCGGGTTAGTTAAGCCAACTTCGGGTTGGTATGTTACTCCTTTGAGTCCTATGAGGTTTTGGACCTCTGAGCTGATTTTTGTCAGCTAGGAGTGATGTCTTTGTGACTCACCTTTTTGTTCTGAAATAAAGAAGCCAACAAAGCAAGTTACGACAAGATGACGCACGATGTTTGGATGGCATAGGTGGATGGAGTTCCCCCTAGTTGAGAGGGAGTGTTAATTTTGGACAACTAGGTCCAAACTCCATGTTGTGATGCTCAGATGAAGATGCCAATATTTTGAGTAGATTCCTCTTTCGGAGAGGTGCAAGATCGATCTAAAGATCATCTTGATCCGATGAGCAGAACATTTATTTTGAATTAATTCCACTTATGTGCAAGGTCGGCCAGAATTGTAATGTAGGCTTGAAGCCCCAACAGATGTGTCACACACCCTCACAGATGGATATATATAGGTCAACGTTGGAGGTCATTTTCACCATCACTCATCACACATTCTCTCTCTGCATCTGATTGGTTCGATCATCATCTTGGAGACTCTTCTTCTCTCACACGTGGGAAAACGTAGCAAGGGTGTTTCTGTTTTTGACCTAGGGTTTCAGTGTAGGTTTGACCAGCATTGATTGTGGGCAACGCATGGTCAACTTGACCTCAAACTCTCCTTAAATTCCGATTTCTGCAGTCCGCATTTTTTGGCATAGAAATTGAGGCTGGACGTTGACTTTGACTTTGTCGTGTTGGCTTTTTGCTGCCACTGTTTTGCGTTGACCATTGACTAGACAACATTGACTTTTGTTGACTTTGGGTTGACTGTTATAGAGCTGTCCGAGAGGGTTGTGTGACACATTTTGGTTGGCTGACTGTGTAGAGACTTTGCTGGTTGAAGCATCCTGTTGACCGCCCTAACGCACCACAACACATATTTTGTTGATCAAGTCAAGTGTTTTTTTTTGGCTTGTCTTCAGTCGATCTATTGGTATGTTCTATCAGCATTTTACTTTCTTATTTATGTGATTGCTGTTTGATATTGGGTATAAAAGTAAAGTTGCATCAAGCATGGAACATCTACGAAAATTTACAATTATGAAGACCGACCATAGTTACAAATTCAACAATGCTGCCCAGAAAACTGCCTAGAAACACACGTGTGAGCTACGGAGAGAGAGATGCGAGATAGAGAGAGAGAGAGAAAGATGATCTTTGTCCTTCTTGTTCTTCGCTTGGATGCCCAAAAAACTATCTTGCTTGAGAGAGATCGAATGGTGCCTTTGTGGAGGAGGTCAAATGCCTTTATATAGTGTTCTGCCTTCGTGAATGGGTGTGTCTCTTCACTGGGATCAACTTGACTATCTTAGAGCCAAAAATTCAAATTTCAAATTTCAAAATTATCTTTTAAATATGACATGAAGAACATGTCTTATACAAATTCTTTTAAGGACTAAATAATCAAAATGACATGTAGAACATGTCTTACAAATTCTTTATATATTACAAGAGCTAAAATATAAATTATGAAGACTGACCATACCTACAAAATTCAACATATTTTAACCAGAAATGCCTCATTTGGTCATGGACTTTGGAATGTACACTTCATAGGTTATGTTGTGTATTGATTAGCAGATTAAGTGTGCCCATCTTATAGTCTATTTTTTTCTTTTATTAGATATTCTGAATTTCATATGTAGTTGTGCATAGTGACAAAGGAATGTGTCTCGTATTGTTGTTATTTATAGTTTTGTCTTTTTTTGAAAGAGTGTACTTGATTTTTCTGAAAGTCTTCTATTTGCTAAGCTGTTGTTTCTTCATCACATAGATACATTATGGTTAATGATTTTAATTTTCCTTGCTTATGAGCTTCCCGTGCACAGATATTGAACTGGTTGGAAAGTACAAGATTACAACCCCCACTCAGCATATATGAGAAGGTATTGAATTTCTTGGAGAAAGAGGGGAATATGGAGTATGCTGTTCTTGTTCGGGAGAAAATTGGTATGTCTTTAATTTTCATCAAACATGGAAAGCTTCATTCTATTTTGATCGAACATCGAAAACATCATTCTTTTCATGTGATAAGTACAGGGTAAAGTTTATACTTACTGTCAACCATGCCAGTTTGAGCTCAGCTGAGAAATTAAATTCCACATAATTTCCTAACAAAACTGGAACATTTATTACAACTATCTTAGATATACTTGCTCTCTAGTATTTAATTAATGATACTGTCATTATCCAAGAAAAGACTCAAAAAGCAAAATTTCGGCATCAGAAAGGTGTCTACTACATAACGGTTGCACTAGAAACTCTATTTCTGATGTGATTTCAGATAACTTTTTGGTCACTAGTATTAACCTGTGCTTTTTACTTCCTGTATATATGCGAAAGCTAAACTTTCTCAAATGCTGAAGAGAGATTCAATGTCTGCATTGGTAACCTAGAATTTTCCCCTCATAGTTTCAATAACAATCTCTGAGTCTCTCAATGCAATTGACTCTGAAACACCTTTTTCCAAAGAATTTTGAGGACCTTGAGGAGACCTATAAACTCTAGCTTGCCATTGGTGATTCTGCCCATATTCTCTGTTGCCATTCATTTTGCATGAGAACTTACGCCCATGAATTTTATCACGTCTGTTAGTTCAAAATCTAGCACTTCTAGTGCAAAGCACTAGATGAAGGGCAGCAATGGGATCAACCACCACTGTCACCTTACTGTTTGTTCCCCTGCTCTTTAGTGGATGGAAATTATTACCAGAAGTGAGGCTTCCCTACAAGGCTTAGAGATTAAATAATCCAAGGACACCTAGGCTATATACCTTCCAAGGATGCTTGCTTTAAGGCACTCAAAGATAAAATGCAAAAGGTAATAAATTGGGTGAAGAAGGATGGTGAGTTCAAAGAATCTATGGCTAAGTCTAGAGGCTCAAGAGGTCTTAAAGATTTCAAATTAGGCTCCAAACACCATGCCACTATTAAAATGAGGATTGCTGTTATAAACTAGGGTTTCTAGGTTTGACAGTTCAGAGCATGCAAAATTTACAACAGAAATCATGAAACAGCCTTGAGTGATTGATTATATACCATGAATATTTACGGTAAAATATGGGTAAACAAGAGAAAATGCTACAGCAATGATTCAATGAATGAAAACTTATAAAACAGCTCACAAAATTCTAGACGTCAGCCTTAGAAGAGGGGCCGAAATGTTTGTAAAAAAACAGATTTTTCCTATATAAAATTATGAGATGCAAAGCCCAACCCTTGGGGCATAACATATGAGGTAAATTATGAGGTTTAATGCAGATTTTGCTGTACCCCTAACCTTAGTTTACCAAAGAAAAAGATAAATGATATAAATTTGAAGTTTAGATGATCACAAAGAGCAATGCTTTTCAATCTTCTGCATGGAGTCAACATAAAGGAGAAAAACATCAAGGTTGAAGATTTCTACTTGGAAAAGGGTGAGAGAAAGCATACACCTCTCAATCAAACCCTAGAAATTTTCAATATAATTGGAGATTTAAATCAAAGAACACTTGTTAAGTTTCTTTAGTGGATACTATGTGGCAAATTTAACAAATCGAGATCATAGAGCCAATAAACATTCAATACGCCATGAAAATATGCATTAAACCCTAGTTTGACAACATTTGCATAAAGGGAAAAAAATACTCACAAATAGCACCTTTCACCATACTATCCTTCATCTGTCCAAAAGAATATTACACGAAGCAAAAATAGTTCAATTCAAAACAAGTTCGACTTCTTTTAGTGATCCATGTCTCCAAGAGAAAAATATCTAGTGTGCACAAGGTCTCAAGAGGAGAATGTGATGTGATATTGATTCTCTCCAAATCGATTCTCCTCTATTTATATGAGGGTAACCATGTTGATTTGGGATAAATTTAGACTTAAAAAAGCCCTAAAATAATATTTCAAGTCTTTACATGTAAAGTAAGTCACAAGCCAACCTAAAAGATAGCTCTCATGATGATAAAACATAAGAAACAACCTCCTTTTACCCCACACGCGTGAGTAAAAGGCTCTCCAAGCATGGCATCATGCTCCAAAGGTGAAGATCTCCCTAAAGCAATGTGCTAGAAATGGTGAGAGAGTGTTTCTCACTCCAAGCCATCTCCTCAACTTGAAAGGTGCATCTTGTTATTACTTTGTAATTCCTCTAGGCTGAGGAGAGGAACCCAAAGGTAACCAAAAACCACTTTAAAACTAGAATCTAGCCCTTCCAGCTTCAGAGAGGGCTCTCTCTATATGAATTTCCAGTCACTTAAATGATTGGTTGTCTTAGGTTTTAGACTAGGTATTCAGATCAGGGAGGAATAGGTTTAATGGTTTATGATAGGGAAGAGGGAAAATCCATTGGGCATGGAGTCATATTGTGCTAATGATTTTCAGTGATATGATGGGAAAATGATGAATCCTTGCACAGGGGCAAGGTAGGAAATCCTTATGGTGTCTTTGTCAAATTTCATTGTAGAGAGGTGAACAGAAGAGTAGTGGAATTGATAACATCTAAAGCATCTACTTGAGGATGAATTTTAGATATTACAATAGAGGAAAAACACTGAAGTGTTAAGCTAGCCGTAACAGAGCACTTAAAAGGGAATTCTGAAATAAATTTTGCTTAACTAAACGTTGAAGACATGACATTTAAGAATGGCTATAACATAAGATAATGAAGCAAAAACAGGAGATCAACATCACACATGAATCCCTGAATAGGTAGACTTCGACCTTCATCATTCACCAAAACTTTTTAATGAAAATGTACAATGCTCAATGTCTTCTCTCTCACACACTGACCAACCTTTCTTTAAGTAAAAAACATCATCATATATACATAAAAAGCTATTAGTTCCTTCCTTTAGGAACCGAATTCCCCAAAAAGATTCAGCTTTCTGCTTGTAGCAGTGAATATAGAACTACTTTCTAGAAATTAGGGAACTGTTTTGACTATAAGAATCTTTAACAAATTACATTGAATACATGCATAAGGATGAAGCTCAAACCTACGAAACATTTAAGGACATTTTTCATAACCATGAGAATCAATTTCATGAGGTTTGGATCTGAATTGCAAGGTCAAATTGTTGACAATGTGGAAGCACAGTGAATTTGCTGCGCTACTTCCTTCTTCAACAGAAACGCAATAAAAAACACAGTGAGTTTATGATTTGCATGCTTCCAATCACCTTCTAGACTTTTGAATGTGTCACACATGTGAAATACAACCTATAAATCATCAGATACCTATTGGATAACATCTATTCATGCTGCAGACTCCCATCCTTGAAAATCATCACTTATAGCAGAAGCGAAGCGACTAAGTGCGACGGATTTTCACCTACATAGGTTTGACTAAGTGCTGGGGTCTCTGACTGAGGAAAATAGTTAGTTGATGATATTAGAAACCTTAAAAACCTTCTTGAGCCTCTACACATAAGAAATAGTGCCAAAATACTGGTCCTCTATCAAATTTTAATGACATTGGTGCGACAAATTCGCTGCATTATTATGTCACTTTCCTCCTTTACGAAAAATTCCCAAAATCCAGAGGATATAATGAAATAGGCTAGTACACTTAAAACAAAAAGGCAAAAAGAAAAATTTATCTTGGTTTCCTGTCCAAACTCAGACCTTTGCTGCCTCAACCGACAAGTCTAGATTTCCTCTTTCTTCCTTATGTCTTTCCTCTAGTGCCTCCCGTAGCTTTTGTTGTTAAAAGTTGAGAGCTCAGGGATTAATTTCTCCTAGAAGAATTCATATCTTTCAATTCTGTTTGAACCACCTATACTAAAATTTCATGTCTAACAATTCTAATATGACTTTCAAAAAATGGTAAGTCACATCTCAATTTGGAAGTGAATTTCCAAAAATAGAAAGTCATGTCTAAATGATCAAGAATGATCTTGACATATGGAATTTCCATGTTAAATTTAGATAACCATGGTATGTTCTATGCTTAATGCAGTGTTACTTCAATCTTTCTTATAGGCCCGATTCAATTTAAAAATCTTATAAACATGAAAGTAAAATGCCGATAGAACATAATAATAGATCAACAGAAGGCAAGCCAATAATATAGATCAGAATTTACAATTCTTCTTGTCCAACAAAGATAGGGAGTAATGTTCGTTACAGAAGTCAACAGGTTGCACCAGCCAACAAAGTCTTCCTCAACATCAGATTAGCCAATCCTCCAAGTGTCACATACATCCTCAAAGACAACTCCAAAAAAGCCATTTCTGGTCAACATAAAAAGTCAATGCATAAAAGTCAACATTGGTCAACGCTGTGGTTTAGGGCTGCGGTCAAAGGTCTCCTTTTTCCTTGATCTTTTCTTTCTCTAATGCGACCTCAAGTGATCGGATTTTCTGCACAAGTTGGAGGTCAAAACTCCAAGATTTGACCCACAGTCAACGCTGGTCAACGCACCAGCAAAAGAGCCCTAAAACAGTGGCACTTCTTCAACTTCAGATCCGCACGTGTGAGAGAGAGAGGCCTCCGAAGGTTGATCGAACCAATCAGATCACAAGAGGAAATGTGTGATGAGTTGATGAGCAAATGAGCTTCAAGTCTCTCTAATTTATATCCATCAGTGAGGGTGTGTGACACATCTATTGGGCTTGCAAGCCTACATTACAAATCTGATCGACCTTGCACATGTGTGGAAATAAAATCAAAACATATGTTCTGCTCATCCAAACAAGATGATCTTTAGATCAATCTAGCACCTCTCCGAAAGAGGAATTGAGCAAAAATATAATCATCATCATATGAGCAGTGCAACATGGAGTTTGGACCTAGCTGCCCAAAACTAACACTCCCTCTCAACTAGGAGGAACTCCATCTATCCACCTGTGCCATCCAGTGATCAGTACCATCGTGTACTATCATATATCATCCTGCCGTAACTTGCTTTGCTGGCTCTTCTTCGCAAATAGAACAAAAAGGGTGAGTCACAAAGACATCACGCTTTGCTGACCCGAAGTCAGCGTAGAGGTTAAAACCTCACTCAAACTGAAAAGAGTCTCATACTAACCCGAAGTCAGTTTAGAGGTAAAAACCTCATCAGACTTGATCCTAGATCAAGGTGTTGGACGCATGCCATCCTAGACATAGAGAGTACGACAATCTCCAATGTGTCCATCGGTCTTGCTATTGGTCTCTATCCACATTTCCCACCTCATTGGCCAAATGAGAGGTACTTCCCATGAGTCCGAGACTCCATGGGTAGGATGCGTGCGGGGCATAGATCAAAGAGAGGTGAACCAACTCAACATCATAACGGTGGGGCAAAAACACAACAAGGTTCGGCAATCCTAGCCCCGTGTGTGCTCATAGCTCCAAGAAGCTATCCCCAAGCTCCCTGGAGCTCCCAAAGCTCATTGTCCAACTCAGGCAGGACCCTCAGAATAGGGTCTGTCCACGATTCCAAGCTTCTCACGGAAGGTTAAGAATTTGACCTTCCCCAGGGGCTTCGTGAGAATATCTGCGACCTGCTCATCGGTCCCAATGTGATCGAGCCTTACAGCGCCTCGCTGTACCATGCCCCGGTCAAAGTGGTACCTAATATTAATATGCTTGGATCAATCGTGGAACACAAGATTCTCAGAAAGGAAAATCCCACTCTGGTTATCACAAAGGATAACGGTGGTATCTAGCACATGTCCAAACAACTCACTGAAGAGCTTTCTCAACCAAACAACTCCATAACAGGCCATACTCGTTGCAATGTATTCAGCCTCAGTGGTGCTCAAAGCCACCGACTTTTGCTTCCTTCTCTTCCAAGATATTGAAGAAGAACCCAAGGTGAAGCAACATCCAGATGTGCTCTTGCGATCCACCACACTGCCAGCCCAATCGACATCAGTAGATCCATGGAGTCTCAAACTCTCGACAGTGTATCTCAACAAATGGTTGATTGTGCCTCAAAGATATCTGAATAGATTCTTGGCACCAATCCAGTGAATGTGATGAGATTCCACCATATGTTGACTCAAAGTGTTCACCACAAAACATACGTCTGAACGAGAGTTCACTAAGAACATCAGTGCCCCCACGAGTTGTTGATACTCGATGGGATTTCCTAGCTCGGGCCCAGCAACACTTTCATACAAATTCTTTAAGTTGAGTTCCATCGGTTTTGACACAAACTTACAGTCCACCATACCAAATCTCTCTAGTAGCTTCACGACATATTTTCCTTGAGAAAGGAAAATCTTGCCTGGCCTTTGACGGATCTCCAAGCCTAGGAAGTAATGCATTAGTCCTAGGTCTTTCATCTCAAACTCGGAAGCTAGCTCCCTCTTACATTGATGAGTGAAGGGTCAGCACCTGTTAGGAAGAGATCGTCCACATAGAGAACCAGAATGAGAGGCCTTTCTTTATCAACCTTAAAATAAAGGTTTGGTTCAACATTACTTCGAGTGAAGCACAACTTCATCAAGTAGCTATCTATCCTGTCATACCAAGCCCTGGGGGCTTGCTTCAATCCATAGAGGGCTTTCTTCAACCTACATACATAGGTGTCTCTATCTTGGACTTTGAACCCCAGAGGTTGCTCCACATAAACCTCTTCCTTTATTGAACCATTCAGAAACGTAGTCTTCACATCCATCTGATGGAGACTCCGTCCTTGCGTTGCAGCAAGGGCAATGGTAGATCGGATGGTGGTATAGCGGGCGACAGGTGCAAATATCTCATAATAATCTATGCCTTCTTTTTTGGAGAAGCCTCAAGCAACAAATCTTTCTTTGTACTTTCCAACACTTCCATCGGCTCCATGCTTGATCTTGAAGAGCCATTTCGAGGTGAGAACAAATTTGTCCTCTGGTCTCGGGACCACTTCCCAGACATCATTCTTCATGATAGATTCATATTCTTCGTGCATAACATCCTTCCAAACTTGATGCTTTACGACTTCTTCAAATGACCTAGGCTCAAATTGTACAATTGTACTCATGGTTGCTAGATACCCTTGGTATCTATTCCACTTCTTGCTTTCACGATATGTGCCCCTTGGGGCAATATTTCTCTCGGCATCTTCGAGATTGTCCCTGAGCCATGAGGGTCTCTTCTTATTTGAAGGAGGTGGATCAATAGGATCCATTGGTCCTTCAGCATTGGGCATTGGTTCATTCTTCAATTCTTCCTGTGTTCTAGCTGCTTCTTCTTCTTTGTCTTCCTTAGGAAGATTTCTTACTTTCTTGAGGGCAACATCTTCATCGAAGGTGACATCATGGCATATCTCTACTTCTCTTTGACTAGGCACATAGATTCTATATGCCTTCGAAGTTTCACTGTAACCCACAAACATTCCCTTCTTTCCAGAAGCATCCAACTTGCTTCTCTTTTCTTTCGGCACATGAAAATAAATAGGACTACCAAAAACTCTAAAATGAGAAACATCAAGTTTCTTACCAGAGAAGACTTCTTCGGGAGTCTTGGAGTCTAGAGCGGAATGCGGGCATCTGTTTTGAACGTACACAACAATGTTCATAGCTTCTCCCCATAGAAACTTCGGAAGACCTTGGTCATATAGCATGGCGCGGGCAACTTCCACAATGGTCCTGTTCTTTCTCTCAACAATTCCATTTTGCTCAAGGGTATACACAGTTGTGGTCTCCCTATTAATGCCAACTTCTCTGCAAAAGTGATTGAACTCATTTGACTCATACTCGGTCCCATTGTCGGTCCTCAAAATTTTGATTTGCTTCTCGGTTTGATTTTCCACCAAGCCCTTGAAGGTACAAAAACATTTGAATGCTTTGTCCTTCTTCTTCGAGAAATATATCCAAGTCTTGCGAGAGAAGTCATCTATAAAAGTCATGTAATAGGCACATCCTCCCAAGGATGTTACAGGCAACATACCATTAAATTAGAATGTATCAATTGCAAGATATCAGATGTCTTTGTGACACTTGAAGAGAATGGTTCCCTTGTATGCTTCTCTTCGGCACAACCCTAACATATACCTTCATGATCATCTTTAAACTCGAGCATCCCTGTCACCACCTTCTTGGCTTCGGGAAGGGCTTTGTAATGTGTGCAAACCTCTGGTGCCATAACTCAGCGTGAAGAGTTGTATCACATGACATAGCCCCCAACGGACTTCCTCCAACCTGGTAGAGTGTATCAGCTCTAAAACCAATAGTAAGAGCTTCTTTGAAGTTTCTTCTTCCAAATGCGTACCTTTCCATCAACGAATGCCCCCTTGAATCCTTTGTCTTCCATTGCCGAAATAGACACAAGTTTCTTCTTCAAATCAGGTACGTACAACACTTCTTGTAAACGGAGGACTTAACCTTGAGATAGATGAAGGGTCACAGTCCTTGTCCCTTTCACGGGATAGGTGGTATTATCTCTAAGGATAATTTATAGATTAGTATCCTTCTAAATAAAATCAGAGAGGGCTTCTTTATAACCGGTGAGGTGCCTTGAAGCATCATTATCAATCAACTAGACATCCATCGTGTCAGGAGGAGATGCAGCAAAGAGGGCAGATACATGAATATATTCATTTTTCTTATTATCAACAACAATAGATTCATCGTACCTGGAATTTCTTGACCTCTTGAAAGATTGTCCATTTCCACTACGATCAAAGGGAGCCTTCCTCTTTCCTTTGAACCTGTTGTTCCTTTGATTTCCATTCCCCCTAAAGTTGTTGTTGTCATCACCCTTAGGAGAGTCCCTTCTATTGGGGTACTCTCTTGCATAGTGACCAAACTTGTTACAAGTGTAACATCTTCCTTTCCTTCCTTTGGGCCCTGCTCTTCCATGGTTTTGATTTCTTGGGTCACCATAGTTCTTCTTCTTTGCATGAGCAGTGAAAGCAGTAGGGTCACCTCCATTTCCATTAGAGGGATGATCTCTCTCCATCATTATTGTCTCCTCTTGAGTGCATATCGTCAATATTTCATCAAAATCAGGAATTACATTATTATTAAGAATAGTAGTATTGAATACATACCAATCACGGGGGAGACCTCCAAGCACATTGAGAACTATCTCTCGATCAACTATTTCTTCTCCAATAGCTAGGAGATTATTCCTGATTTTAGTGAGCCCGATAAAATAGGATTGAATGGATTCTTCTTTTCCCTTCTTGATATTCTTCAATTGATTCTTGAAGAAAATCACTTTATTAGCATTGCTAGCCTTGAACATGCTAACCAACTTATCATACATCTCTTTAGATGTGCCCGGCTCGAAGATGTAAGCAACCAAGTGCTTATTAATTGAATCCCTGATAATCATATTTGCTTTGATTTCCCCTTTTCTATACTTCGTCTTTGTGGCAGCAGGTGCATTTGATGGAGGCTCATGAATCTTCCCCTACACATAATCCATGACATCTTGATCTTCTAATGCCAAATCCAAGGACATCTTCCATGCATGATAATCAGACTTGTCAGTCAACTTATCATTAGATTTGAAACCCTTATAGGTTGAGGAGGCCATTGGTCCTTGATAGGATTTCTTCTTCGGTGATTGCTTTTCACACTAGCTTGGGCTTTGTCTTCACCTTAGCTTTGATACCATGTTAAATTTAGATAACCATGGTATGTTCTATGATTAATGCAATTTTACTTCAATCTTTCTTATAGGCCCGATTTAATTTAGCAATCTCATAAACATGAAAGTAAAATGCTGATAGAACATAGTAATAGATCAACAAAAGACAAGCCAATAATATAGATCAGAATTTGCAATTCTTCTTGTCCAGCAAAGATAGAGAGTAATGTTCGTTACGATAGTCAATAAGATGCAATAACCAACAAAGTCTTCCTCAACATCAGATCAACCAATCCTCCAAGTGTCGCACACACCCCTCAAAGACAGCGCCAAAAAAGTCAATGTTGGTCAACACTGCAGTTTAGGGCTGCGGCCAAAGGCGTCCTTTTTCCTTGATCTTTGTGCCCTCTAATGTGGCCTTAAGAGATCGTGTTTTCTACACCAGTTGGAGGTCAAAACTCCAAGATTTAACCCACAATCAACGCTGGTCAATGCACTAGCAAAAGAGCCCTAAAACAATTCGCACTTCTTTAGCTTCAGATTCACACATGCGAGAGAGAGAGGCCTCTAAAGGCTGATCAAACCAATTAGATCACAAGAGGAAATGTGTGATGTGTTGATGAGCAAATGAGCTTCAAGTCTTTCCAATTTATATCCATCAGTGAGGGTGCGTGACACATCTATTGGGATTCCAAGCCTACATTACAAATTTGGCCGACCTTGCACATGTGTTGAAATAAAATCAAAACATATGTTTTTCTCATCCAAACAAGATAATCTTTAGATCAATCTTGCACCTCTCCGAAAGAGGAATCCAACAAAAATATAATCATCATCATATGAGCAAGGCAACATGGAGTTTGGACTAGTTCCCAAAATTAACACGCCTCCCGGATAGAAATCTAATTCAAACACTTAAGATGAAAGATGAAGAGAAAGAAAGAGATAAATGTCGTAAAGCCAAAGTCCAATAAATTGGTCCCCTGCAGCAGTGCCAAAAATGTTGTCACACAGAATATTTAGGCATTGTGACAACGGCTCAGATCGGGGGGTGTCACCCTGATCCCCAATCTCTCTGTTTAAGTTGTCTCCCTATAGCAGACTAAGGGGGGTAGACCCTATGGAAATGGGATGAGAGAAAATTGGTTGGAAACCAACCAGTTTAGTAGACATAGTCAAGCGGCCAAGTACTTGTTTTAGATCTAACGAGATTTAAAAGGCTTGATTAGATTTAATGTTTGATACCTGTGCCTTATGGAATCAACTATATCATTATGAAATTAAGACCAAGTAATTGATAGACAACTCCTGCTAGAATGAACAACTATCCTGTCTGACCTACAAATCCTAATACTAATGTGGGATGCAAGGAGTCTTGGTTAATTTTAGTTAAATGCCTGTCTAATTTCAAACCCTTCAACCCTTACTATATTGAGCCTGATTCCATAGGAAGTAGTAGAGAGATGTTAAGGTGAAGCACACTAGGGTGTAATTAACGATACCTCTCCTGAAAATCTAACATACTCGGTGCCTCCAGTGCTACAGAGAACTGTGGCTCTGACGACTGCAAGGTCTCCATTTTAAATGCTACTAGAACCAGACTTCTCAAGTAAGGACATATGAGTGCCTATCTCTCTATCGACCAACCTTATGCCTGGAAGTAAATTTAATAATACAGATCTAACTTAAAATGCAAATGCACGAGATGATTAGAGAATGGAGAGAGATGAAGCTAGATTCAAGGACAAAAACGCTTATGCCACAATTATCTATGAGATGTACACCACAGTGTTTTAATTGCTCAAATAGATATTCACTTCACAAAACTGAAAGATAAGCTTTTCGACAAATTATAAAAATATCACAATATAATTTGAAACCAAATCACAAGCTTATTATTCCAATGCGATTATAGCTCAAAGAGAACAAAAATATCTTCATAGCTCTTTAATATCACCTTCAAGATAATGCATTAGAGACATTAATTTCAGTTTATAAGAGACATGTAACAATTGCTTGAAAAATTTCCCAATGTTTATCATGCAATGTTAATTCAAATAAAATTAAACCACAACTGTAGTGAAAATAATTGACGAATGATCTCAATAGATATTAAGCACGAAATAACTCAAAACCCAATGCACAACTTAAGCACTTTAAATTCTGAAAACTGATATCATGAAAGAGCAAGGAATTAAAATGCTTAGAACTTCCAAATTCTGATGATATTCTAAAATATTCCAATACTGAAAAATTTATAAAATTCTCTATTGTCAAAATTTAGAGATGTTTAAAAATTAAATTTCCCTTTGACTAAGAAAAATTTCCTTCATGCTTAAGACCTTTACAACTCAATGATGATCCTCAAAAGCGATCTTGAAAAGAAATGTTTATGGGACAACCAAAAATTTGAAAAATTTAAAAATTTTCAAAGTTTTTCACAAAGGCCAAAGAAAATATTTATTTATTTTTATAATATTGTAATTTTGATTTTTGAAAAGCTTAGAACCTAAAAACCATTTTTTTTGTTTTTTTCAAAGTTTCTTTTTGCAAAAAATTAAAAGTTAATTTAAAACCAAGAAAAAGAAAAAATAAATCCTAAACGTTATACAAATTAAATAAAAATGAAATGTAATTACAAATGCTAAAAAGTAAAATTAAAATGCTAAACTAAACTCTATACAAGTTAAACGAAAACTAAATGTTATTACAAATGGAAAAATAAAATTTAAATTTAAATGTTAAACTTTACAAAAACTTAAAAAAAAAAAAAAAATGAAAAACGAAACGAAAGTTTTTAGAAAAAAAAAATTGCTTTAATGTTATGCTAACCTAAACTTTATACAACTTTAAGAAATGAAATGAAAAGCAATGCTATTACAAATTAAACTAAAACTCCAAACTTTACAAAATTAAAAAAAGAAGTGAAAGCTAATGTTTTAACGAATTAAATCTAAAGCCAAACTAAATAAAAATGTAAATTTTAAAACTAAACTAAACTTTACAGAAGCTAAATAAATAAAAATAAAAAATAACTAAATGTTAGTGCCTAACCCAAACTTTATGCAAGTTAAATCAAAACAAAATATTATTTACAATGTCCAACCCAAACTAAAATTAAAATTAAAATGCTAAACCTAATCTAAAATTAAAAAATTGAAATGTTATGTTAAAAAATTAAATCAAAACAAACTTTATACAATTTGAAAAAAGAAATGAAAAGAAATGTATTGTTATGTTAAATCGAAACCCCAAACTTTTGGAATTAAAAAAAAAATGAAAATTTTGAAATGTTTGTTGTGTGCATAGGTTAGGAGCAGCGTGCAGCAAAAGCGTGAGAGGGATGGAGCTGCCGGTGGGAAGGCTTACGCAGAGCTGGAAGCAAATGCAGGAGGAAGGGAGCATTAGGGACGAAGATGGCAGCGTGCAGGTTTGGAGGCGCGATGGGAGCACGCAAAGATTGTGCAGAAGAGGAGACATAGGTAAAGGCAGCTGACAGTAGGAGAAGGGAAGAACGCGTGGAAGAGGATAGGCTGCGGGTGAGGGAGAGATCGGGATGAGCAAAGGAAGAAAATTGCAGGTCGAGGAGTGAAGAAAGGGGGCAACGTGAAGCTGCATAAACGAGGATGCAACCACAAAAAGGCTACAACAATAGAAAAAGCCGCGGGAATGAACACATATGAAAGGAGCTGCTACAGGCAGTGTTAAGTAGATGAGAAAATGCAGCCCTAGCTGCGAGGAAGAAACTGACAGGAACAAAAGGAGAAGGGAGAGGGCTCACATAGAGATGAGGGACGACTTTTCGAGCAACTAAAAAATGTAGGCGCTTTGGTGCATAAAATTTCGAAATTTTCCTTTCGCCCAGAATTTCAACCAGTAAATTTAGATTTTAAAATTTATTTAAAATGGATGCTCCTGCAAAAATTTAAAATTTGAGGCAAGATCCCACCCTCCAAGGTCTAGGTCTTGCTCATATCCGCAAGTAATATGATCTTGAGACCAGTTATACCCTCCAGGGCCTAGATCTGGCTCAGATCTAAAACAAATTTCTTTGAAGACCTTCCAAAATCACCTACACAAAACTAGAAACAAGGAAAACTCAGAAACCCAACACATGTACAGAAATATGAAACCCTAAATCCAATTGAGTTAAAAAAATGATGATACATACAAATTTAGAATACTGTTCTACAGATCTAGCAGATCGAAGCCCTCTATTTGCCAAATTTAAACCATTTTGCACAATTTAAAAGAAATAAACTGGAAATTTAAAGGGGCACAAGCTTAAGAAAAACCTTGCAAGTAAAATATTCCGTAGGATGACTTTTAGAAATTAAGAAACAATGGGCTTTTCAAACTTTGAAATCTGAGAGTCGATTGATCCAGCTAAGGATTTCCCCAAACACCCAAATCCTGAATAGCAACCTCTACACACTCAGATCTGATTTTTAAATTAATAGAGATTCAAAAATAACCATAAGATTATCAAGAAATATAGATACCTGATACTTCTATCAAACCAAAATGATATCTAAAAAAACCCAGAAATCTGTGCACAAATCAATCCTCAAAGGCTATTAACCAGCAAATGCAAATAAAAGAAACAGAGTTTTAGAAGCAATATTACCACATAAGTTTGAAAAGGAACACCACAGTCTAAAACCCCAAAGTCTTTGAGTTTTATTACTTAGCAAAAGTTACAAGAGCTTTTCAGAGCATGTGCACTACTCAATGATCAGATGATAAATGATGTACAAAGAACTCTAATTTATAGATTTATTCTCCAACTAGCTGGCTTGATCCTTGTCAAAGTAATCTCGACCGTCAAAAAAGATTTAGTCATATTTTAATCTCATCTGTCGAAATTACTTATTATTTTGAAGAATTTCGAATTTCTCATTTAATTCCTTTTTAATTAACTCAAAAATAATAATTTTGAATTAATTACCTCAAAAAATTGACTTTGACTTAACTACCAAGGCCCAAGGGTCCAAAATCTCTTGAAATTTTCAATATTCCCTTCACAGAGGATCTCCAAAAATTAAAATTTCTAGAACCAACGAATTTTTTAATTTGGAGAATTAATTTTATCTAAGACCTTAATAAATTTTTGGCTTATAATTTTAATTTAATTTTGCCATAAAATTTAATTGATTGACTCATGAGGGGATTTATTATTTTTCCAACCCTCTAATACTTTAGCCATGGTGTCCAACTATGAGGGACCATGCACTAAAATATTTTACACAAGATATTACAATTTGACACATGAAGGGGGAAAACCCATTCGTAATAGACCCTCAAATATCTCCCCAATTTTGTGTCTCAAAATATGATCTAGCAAACCAAATAATTTGTAATAAAATAATCTAGCCAATTAGCTAGGATTATTCCCAAATTACTTTTACAAAGACTCGATAGAAAACACTAGGACTTAGTATCTTGACAAAAAAAATCCACCCTAGCTTTGGGCTGAGGTTGGAGGGGAAAACTCTGCCGATAATTTGTGTCGAGAAACACAAATGAATCAGTGAAATGAAAAACCTCCTAGGATAGAAATCGTCACCAAAATAGTAGGCTTACATAAGTTGTTAGTAGTTACATACATGATGGTCTTACTAAGATCATTTACATTATAAACATGCAGAATGGATTTACATCCTTTTCAAAACTGTAGGCTGATGATGAAATCTCATTTGCAAAAATGTGGGTGTACTACTATGGGGTCACTGACATAGAGTGGTCAACAAGATTGAAGATCTTCTTGAGATGACTTGAGAATCTTCCTTGCAAACTGATTTGACCTTTCAATGTAGTGTCTCCTTGTCAAGTAGCCCTTGTTTTCAACACCTTACCTCTGATACCATGTTGAGAATTTGGTAGGGCTAGGTTTAATTCAAATTCTCTTCTTGATAATTACTTGTGAGCTTACTTCTCTTACTTATGTATTCTCTTCTTAGCTTATAATGTCTTTCATCAAGTTAATTACCAAAACACAGGAGACACAAATATAGGCTCTTCAAGCCAGGGCCAGAACATCTCCTTCTTGTAGAGGAAAACCTGCAAGAAATTCTTCTTATAGACTTTCAGTTGACAAGTACCATGACCATGACTTAGACCCTTGACCTATGTATGCCTCCAAGACCTTGTCACTGCTTCTTTAATGACTCCTTGAGCTGATCCTTCTATCCTGCACCTTCTTGCACCAATCTGCACCTTTCAACTCCAAGACTAGAGAGCTCAGTCTCTACTTGTATTCTTCCTTCTTTGACTGTATGAGATACTTGCTTGAGATACCAACACTGTGTTATAGGCTATATTACCTTGTGTCTTCTCTTAACCTTACTGATTGTACATACTTGTCTTATTTCCTTTTGATGAGAAGTCCACACTATGCTATAGTGATGCCCTTACACAACCATGTTCTCGCACTTTACCACAATCCCTTCTTGCACTTATAACAGACCCTTCTCGCACTCTAACAATGTCCTTTCTCGCACTTTAACACAGTCAAATATGACCGAAGTCTTTCCTGCAATCTTGTCCGCAAATCTCAAACTTATTTTCGCACTTACCACAGACCTTTCTTTGCAGTGTTTACTTCGCACTTCTTATTGATATGTATGACTGTAGATATCTCCGACTTCCTTGCATTACTTCTTCAGACTTGTCCGAGGCGATCCTTCCAAATGAACCACAGAGCTACCTTATATATAGTGACATCCTTCCTGTGTTTTAGGGCGACCCTTTAATCTGTTTGTAGGCCAACTTGTTCAGGGGTATGTAGTTGTCTAGAGGAGATATTCAACGCTGATCTTGAGCATCATATTGAGCCATGTCTTCAAGCTTTATTGAAAAGGCCTTGAGGCATACTTCATTGTCTTGACTCTTCATACGCATGACTCTTTAATTAGTACATTTATGACAAGATGACAAATCCCTAAAAGACATAAAGAAGAAGTCTTTTGACCTATAATAAAAACCTTGCTCATAAAACCCATGAAGCAAGCATAACAAAAATACATTTTATTATTTTTGTCTTCTTCATTACATAAATACATAATTACATAGCTAATATGAAGACCGAACCTAGTTACACTTTCCAACAGAAGAATCAATTGAAGGATATCAAGATGAATAGAGGAGAGACGGTTCAAGCATACTTCCTGAGAATGACTAAAATCAAGAATCAACTGTCAACAATTGGTGAAGTTGTATCCAAAAAAGAAATAGTGTTGATTGTGCTTGGAGGTCTTTCTCTTGTTGGGGAGACTTTTATCACCACCATCAACAACATCAACACTATTTAGTATTTCCACATTTGATGAGCTCCTGGGAAAGTGTATCCAAGAGAAGGCTAGAATGATCTCCAGAGGGAGAATTTCACATCATGAAGAAGGAGAACCTACTGCATATTCAGCCTATGACAATAGAAAGAAAGCTAATACAAGGAAATCTTCTTTCAAATCAGATAAAGGGAATTTAGACATGTCAAAAGTTAGATGCTTTAACTGTAAAAAACACTGCCATTTTGCTTGTGACTATAAAGAAAGAAGAAGAGCTCCTAGATTAAAAAACAAAAGTGATTATAGAAAAGACTCTTATGAAAATCAAAGAAAAGGGCATCCTAAGAAAACAAGAAATCCAAGACATAAAAATAATGCAGCAAAAACTCATTCATAATATTTTCTTGTTTTTGCTCTTTCCAGTTTTTTTTCTATAGAGTCATTTGATAATTGGTTAGTTGATAGTGTTGCTTCCAAACATTTTACTGGTTACAAAGAGGCACTCTCTAATTTAGTTGAGAAGGAGACTAATTTAAATGTTATCCTTGGATATAATTCTACTCACCATGTTAAAGGTTATGGTTTAGTTTCATTTCAGTTAGATGATGGAAAATCTATTTTTCTACAAAAAGTTTTATGTGTACTTGGTTTGAAAAAAAATCTTGTATCCATATCTGCTCTAGAAGATAAAGGAATGAAAGTTTCTTTTATTAATGGAAAAGTTCTAACTTGTTTTTTGAACTCAAGTATGAGAGAATCCTTCACTCTTGGATAAAGATGTGAAGGGATTTACAAAGTCAATGGTAAACCCATTCATGCATTGGTCCATGATACGGATCTTCAGTGTGAGCTATGACACATACGATTTTCTCACCTGCATTACAAAGCCTTACCTCATGTAAGGAAGATGGTTCCTAGAATGCCTGAGATCATAATGGATCATGAAGGAGTTAGTCCAAGATGTGCAAGTGGAAAGCATATAAATGGATCATTCCCTTCAAGCATAATAAAATCCAGTGAGGTAGTTTAGCTCATACATTCTGATTTATGTGGACCTATGCATGTTACTTCTCTTGGTGGCTACTTGTATTTCATGACTTTTGTTGATGATTTTTCTCGCAAGACATGGATATTATTTTTGAAAAAAAAAGGGAAGCATTTGGCATGTCTAAAGATTTCAAGGCTTTGATTGAAAATCAAACGAAAAATCTGATCAAAGCTTTCTGATCTGGTAATGGAGGAGATTTCACCTCTAATGAGTTTAATGATCTTTGCAAAGACGCTGGAATAAAGAAAGAAACCACTGTGTCGTACAATCCTCAACAAAATGGTGTGGCTGAGAGGAAGAATATAACCATTATGGAAGCTGTCAGAGCCATGTTGCATGATCAAAATCTATTGAAGTTTCTGTGAGGAGAAGCTGCAAATACTGTTGTTTATGTGCAGAAGAGAACTCCTCATGAAGCCTTAGACAATAAGACTCTTGAAGAAGTCTTCAAGAGTAGGAAAGACTTGAGGTGAGCCACTTGAGAATCTTTGGTTGTCCCCTGTACTTCCATGTGCCGAAAAAGAAAAGGAACAGACTGGAAGCTTCAGGTAAGAAATGTACGTTTGTTGGTTATTGTGATAATTCAAAAGCTTATAGGATTTATGTACCTGGTCAAAGAACTATTGAGTTTAGCAGCGATATAACATTTGATGAAGATGTAGCTCTTAGAAAAGCAAGCGACTCTCCTCCTCCAGGCATTGCGGAAAGACAAGTTGTTAATGAAAAAGAGCCTGCATCTGAGTCTGAACCAGAACCTGAGAATGAGCTTGCTGATAATCCAATGGGTTCCATAGATTCTCTAGATCCTCCACCCCATGATCCTCTTACCAGAAAGAGACCACTATGGCTGCAAGATACCTTGAAAGATGTTGAACACATGCTGCCCAAAGAGGAATGTTGAGAGAAAGTAAGAAGCCAAGTCGGTTTCAAGGGTATGTTGCTGCCATGAGAAACATCACTCAGGAAGAACCATTGATCTGGAATTGAACTTTTAGTTCTAACTCGGATTACACTTTAAAACATGTATACGAAAAAATGATTAAAAAATCATTTAATTGAATGCTTTAATAAAATATGTTCAATAACATGAGCACACATTCACAAGAAAGAGAACAACACAATTGATAATGGAGTTCACCCCCTCCACTGGGCTACCTCTCCGGATTTGCCTCCAACAGGACGAATCGATCTATTGTCTTTCTGAATAGAGATAAATGTACATTGACTTTTACATCAAGGTGGCCAGCCGAGAACTCTCAACTATACATCCATACTCTGAAAGACTCATGAGCTATCCAAGCTCTGAGCTATCTAAGCTCTGCTCGAAAATGACTTTTTCAAGCACTCTCCTTACTCTCTTTCTCTTTACCTTTCCTGTACATAGAATGGCATTATATAGCTCTTAAGAGTCCAAAACTAAGGAGGAAATATCTCCTTATCTCTGATTTTAAGGAGGAAATAATTCTCATATCCCTTAAAATTTTCTCATGAGATTTCTATGGAGGAAATATCTCAATCTCTACTTTCAAGGGCCTTATCCCCAAAACCTTAGGGATGAGAATAATCTATCAACTTCAATATGAAATTAGAAATTGAATTTTTGAATTGTTGAGGAAAAATCCTCTCAACTTTTTCAATTTCTATTTTACAAATATATGAGCACATTTAATTAAAAATAAAGACATCTTCAACCTAGGCTTAACATGAGTATATCTTCTTCATAGTGTTCCTTGGGTTGTCTAGATCCTCCTGGATCAACCATGCACCTTTGAAGAAGCTGCAAAAGAACAAGTCTGGAAAGTTTCCATGATTGAAGAATATGAGTCCATCATCCAAAATGATTTTGGGAAGTGGCCCCTAGACCTCAAAGTAAATCTGTTGTCACTTCCAAATTGTTGTTTAAGATTAAACATGGTGCAGATTGTAGTATTGAAAAGTATAAGGCTAGATTTGTACCTAGAGGATTCTCTCAGAAAGAGGGAATAGATTATGATGAGATTTTTGCACCTATAGCTCGATATACTACTATTCGATCTGTTGTTGCCTTAGCTGCTAGCCAAGGATGGAATCTTCACCAAATGGACGTGAAAACTGCTTTCTTGCATGGCTTCCTCAAGGAAGAGGTATTTGTGGAACAACCACAAGACTTTGAAGAGCATGACACGAAAACTCATGTATGCAAATTGAAGAAAGCCTTATATGGGTTGAAGCAAGCTCCAAGAGCTTGGTATGCTCGCATTGATAGCTACCTGATAAAGCTTGGTTTCACAAGAAGCAATGAAGATGCAAACCTCTACTTGAAGAAATTCCAAGGTATACCTTTGATTTTGGTATTGTATGTTGATGATTTATTCTTGACAGGAGGCGAACTTCTTATCCTCCAGTGTAAGAGGGAGTTAGCTTATGAATTTGAAATGAAAGACCTTGGTTTGATGCATTACTTTCAGGGTCTAGAGCTCTGGTAAAGGCTTGGTGAAATTTATCTTTCTCAAGGAAAACATATTGTTAAGCTTCTTGAAAGGTTTTCTATGGTAGAATGTAAGTCTGTGCATACTCCTATGGAAATTAACTTTAAGAAATTATGTGGCAAAGCTGCAGGACCTAGTTTAACAAATCTAATTGTGTACTTTGATTCATTAGCTCATTCCATTTACATATTGAAGCAACTCATTAGCCTATGGTCTCATACAACTTTCACTTGGATAATTGTCATAATATACATTTTTCATTTCAAGGCATTTGAGTTAGTATTTTAAACCTCGAGCTAATCTTCATGCATTTTTTTTCATTGAATTATTAGTACATGTCTTATTGAGCATCATTACAAGGATTATATCATTGTTGTGTCTCTACCAGAAGCACATTGTTATCAATATATCTCTTTGGAAGCATTTCATTAACACTTAGGCAATTTACTTGGAAACTAAATTAGGTTTGCATTGCTAAAATCTACCTCCAAGCATAAGCTTGGTTGAATACACAGTCTAGGACAATGTTTTTCTATTTTTCTTTCACTTGTGTACGAAGTAAAGTTAAAACTGTTAATTTTTGCAACTAGGATCAAATTCCAATTTGGACAACTCACTTGATGGATAATGTTTGCATTGAATTCCTCTTTTCGAGAAGACGAAAATCGACCTAAAGATCACCTCATTTGGACAAGCAGAAGTTGGTTTTTGAATTTATGAACCCACTCATGTACATCGGATTAGGTCGGCCCTATACACATGTGCATATTAGATCAGGTCGACCCTAAAGCAAGGGGACCCATTGGAAGGCTATAAATACAAGTGACATCTACCTCATTTAGACACAATGATGAGACACTCTTCTCTCTTGGTTTTTGGCTCGCTCAGGTTTGAGGCTCGTCTGCAGAGGCTCATGTTCGCTCTGAGGTGAAATTGCAGTGTCCGCGGCTCACATCTCTAGTTTAGGGTTTTGGGCCCCAGTCGCAGGCACAGATCTAGAAGATTACGACCCTGGTCGCTCCCACACCGAATCATGAGTGCGACTGGAGCTTTCTGGTTGCATGGATACCCCTCTGTGCATGCGACTGGGAGATTAGGGTTTTTGCAGTCTTGTTTCGACCCCCAGTCGCACGCTTGCTAGACTTAAGGGAGCAACTAGGACCCTATAGTCGCACGGATGACTCCTCCTCCATGCAACCGAGGTCTAAAAGATGAAGTTTTAGTATTCCGAAGATTTTGCTCAGTGACCGCAAGGTTCAGCAATTGACTTCAGTCAGTGACAGTTCAATTCAGACTTAAGAATCAGATTTTAGTGTGAATACATTATTGGGTTCATTTCATGGATGTTGTAGTTGTTTTGTTGGCTAGTTGCATAGATGAAGATATGGATCATTGTACTCTCTTTTGTTAAATCATTTGATGAGAATCTAAGATGAAGAATTTGCAAGGGTTTTCCCCATAATGGGTTTTGCCCTGGTCTGTGACCAATCCTTGTGTCTCTATGTGTGCATGCTTTTGCTTTTCTTCTATTGTTTCTTTATGTTCCGCTGCATTGATGTTGATGATATTGTTCTTTCTACATAGTTGCACATGTTAAGGAATATGATGTAAATCTGAATAATGTTATGATGCTCTGGGGTGAACTTAATGTATTAATAATGAAATGCAATTATCAAAGAAAAGAACAATATAGCCCTATGAAAAAATTAACAAAAACGTGTGACCTCGCAGTTCTCTTGGTGGCTTAGTTCCTTTGTCGGAACAAAGGCATGTGGATTGCAAGGATTTTGGGAAGGGTATCGTTAACGAAGGACTTGTGCCTCCTCAGCCTATATTCCTTGCAACTCAACCCAATCTTTACCTTGTTGTAAGAGATTGAAGGAATATTTCTCACCATAGATTAGGCATTTAATTAAAATTAACCAAGATAACTTGCATATCACATAGTTCAAAGCGACATCATCTCATTTAGCATCAATATGATTTGTGGTCATTCTATCTTACTTGCAATATTATTGTACTTGTTATCTAAACTTTTGCTTATGGCTATTTTATGTTGTCCCATTTTATTTGAGCACTTCTTTCAAAGTGAAAATTTCATTTATTTTGCAAGTTATATCTTACTGCTCATATTTCAATATCTCTTGTACTAACACTTTTCTTGCAACATTGTTATTCTTGTAACTTGAATGTATTATTTCCATTTTGCAAGTATATAATCTTTACTTGATCATTGTTTATAAGGCACTGGTTTATCATCTTTACTATTTTTGAATGCCATATTGTTCTTAAATCGAATTTACCTTTTACATTACTCATTAAATCTTGTACTTGTTAATCTTATGTCAAGTTGCATTGAGAAGTGATTGCCGTGCCCTTAGTCTCCTAGAGCTTGTTGTTTTCAATAAGTCATTCCTTTAGAAACCTTCCTTAGGGTCCACCCTCCTTGGCTTTAGCTAGGAGAGAGTTGGGATTAGGTGACAACCCTTCTCTAAGCTTTGTCACCAAGGCCACACCTAGTGGGGTTGAGGATTTTTCCCACATTAACTTAGGTGTGTAAGCGAGGCTAAGACATTTTTTGGCGCCGTTGGCAGGGACAAGTCCTATTCTACCTGGAATATGACTAACTTTTGGTTCTTGCATTTTGGATTTTTAGAGTTATATTTGTGTTCAAGTGGTGACTCCACTTGTTTCATTTCCTGTTAGAAGCTTTCTTCTTGTAGACTTCTTGCTAATCCATTTGCTCTTTCAAGGTCAAGTGAGCATGACATCATGTCTAACTTGTTTGCCTCTTGTGATTTTACTAACATTAATGGTTATCCAAGTGATATTCTCAAAGAAGCCATTAAAGA
Source organism: Pinus albicaulis (assembly GCA_034641835.2). NCBI lineage: Eukaryota > Viridiplantae > Streptophyta > Pinopsida > Pinales > Pinaceae > Pinus > Pinus albicaulis. The sequence continues at coordinate 715,855,107 of CM076574.1, read as the reverse complement.
GTTGCCGAGTTTTCTAGGGAACAATGCCATTTGTACTAAAACTCGCCTTAGGAATTTCAACCTTTGTGTGAGAAAATGGTGCCATGATATTAAACCATGAGGATGTTAAAATGAAACTTTTCATATTTTCATTAGATGACGACGCTTTTGATTGGTTCATAGACTTACCCGCTAACAGTTTTGATTCTCTAAAATCAATCATTGATTCCTTTGAAGAAAAATATGGAGATAAAGTAAAGAATAAAGCGAAAGCTCAAGAAAATAAAAATGATAAGGATCTCATCAAGTAGTTGACTCAAATGATTATGGATATGCAGCTCAACCAAGCTCAACTTATTAAGACCATATAGGTAAATCACGCACAAGAAATAAAGGCCGTGGAAGTCAATCATTTTAATCAGATGACCTCTATTCAAAATCATTTGATTACAATTGAAGCAAACCACGCTCAAGTAATTAAGAACGTGGAACTCAATCAAACAAAATTAATGTTATGTACAACTTATTAATTATTTATTAAATGTAATTGTCTTAGGTTGTCTTAGGTTTATTTAAGCAAAAGGGCATGATCAAAGATCATGCCCCTTCACCAAGGGACACCATAAGGCTGCATTTAAAGCCTTGGTCACTCCCAATTGTAATCATCTCATTTTTTTATCAATAATAAATATACATATTTCTGTTGTCTGGGTTTTTATACTCCAATTAATAGCAGATCATGCAATGGAAATGAGTACCATGAAGGTTAATGATTCTAGTCAAATGGCCGCTCTTCAAAATAGGTTGCTCGCCATGGAAGAAAAACAAGTACAGTTAATCAACTCCATTGAAATAAATCATGCCAAGGAAACAAGTGTTATGAAGGCTAATCAGATCACTTTTCAGAATAGGTTGGAGGAAATGGAAAGATTACAGGTACAAAAATTCCAGCTTAGGTCAGATGAAGAATGGGAAAATAACAAAGAAACAGATCATAAGCCTCCCAATTGTTGGCCATTGGATAAACCAACACTCTCCGTGTGTTTCGCGACATGGACTAACCACCTCTCATGGATCCTTATCTCTGGCGATGTGATTGTTGACTAACACCTGCGGGTTTTGGTCCAACGACAATCGTGATTCCCAACAAGTGGTATCAGAGCATAGGTCACGAGTTCGATACACACTCGGCTTGCGTTGGGGGGGAGATTGTTGGACATTGGATAAACCAACGCTCCCCGTGTGTTTCGCGACATGGACTAACCACCTCTCATGGATCTTTATCTCTGGCGATGTGATCGTTGACTAACACCTGTGGGTTTTGGTCCAACGGCAATCATGATTCCCAACACCAATCCACTAAAACAATCTTCATTTTATTATGAGGAAGTCATTTACTCCATCGAAAAATGGCTAATTGAAGGTGACTCAGATAGATCGGAAACTAAGGGGAATCAGGTTAGTGCTTATGAGATTAGTCCATCACCCATGTCAGAGGAGATGCAAAATAGAGAAAGGCAGGGCACAAAAGTCTTCGCCACTTCAAATTTTCCATCTGAGCATTTTCAAGATCAGGCAGAAAGGTCTACTTTGATCGCATCATCATCAACATCACGGTCTATTAAGAGGAAAAGAAAAAAGTGGAAAGGATTTGGTAAATTTGATGGCCATATACAACACAATGTTGGGATGGATCAAATTCCTATAATATTCAGAATTGGACAAGGCACATCAGAAAAGCAACCCATGGATCTGCCTGAAAGTAAGCAAGTTCTCAGCTTGAACTTCGTTGAAGACATCTGATGCCATGGGGCATCTTTGTATCGTATTTCTAACCCTACTTTTTGTAATTTTTTTCTTAGATTAGATTCCATTTTGTGCTATTAGATTAGTTTCTATTTCATGTTATTAGAGTAGTTTTTTATTTCAGCATGTTAGATTAGTGTTTTATTTTGGTATTTGATTTTATATGATGATTTCTGTAGCAGACGCTACTAATATATACTTTTGCTGGATGCAGATTTCAGGTTCTTGCATGCTCTCAGGTCTTATCTAGTACACATACCCATGTGGAGCCAAATGTTGACCACTAAAGTTGCACCTGAAATTTTTTTGAAGACTCCATTCCGAAGGATATGTCAAAGCATTCCTGCACTTACAAAGCTCCAGATTTCATCAGGGCTTCTAAGCCCCATTCCTTCTCTCTTTCTTGATTTAGTCCTCAGATTCCGCAACCCTACAGGGATGTTGTATAATTGTCACTAGCATGATGAATAAATGTAACAAACCTAAGATGTTGAGACTCGATCAACAAGCGAGGACACATTGGAGTGTTTTTTTTACGTGTTTAATTAATCCTGCTTTTTAGAGGCAAATAATTTTTTAGGTTTTTTCACTCACTGCATACCCCAAGGTCAGGGTGACGGCTTGAAGATCGTGCCTTAAGTCCATCTTAATGTTTAAGGTCAATGTATATTACCATGCTAGGTCATGTCTGAGTTTTCACAGAATTTGACTAGGTCTAATTAGGATTTTTTAATAATTAAAAAATTCCCGCAAAACTGGATTTTTTAATTAATTTCTATGTAATGATGTAAATAAGTGGGCTTAGGAAATGGCTGGGGCATATGACTACTCGAAAGCCATCCTCAGAGGCCCAACATTATCCTAATACCCACTTTGAAGATCAAAAAACAATTTATAGTCCCTCAAAAGCCAATTTTTATAATATTAGTGGCAAAAATGAGGAAAAAATTCAAAAAAATTAATAATTGGAAAAAAAATTATTTTTTCCAAAGTAAAAAAAGAGTCAAAAGGTGACATGGAAGTTCATACGGAGGTTAAAGGTGATGTGTCAAGCCACGTGGGGCCCAATGGACAAGGCACAAATCAAGTCAAAGGTTCCTATTGCACCCATTTCTTCAACATTACAAGGAAGCAGGATCTAGAAGCTTGAAGGGATATTTTCAAAGTTCAAAATCATCAGGTAGTCGTATGTCGTGTCATTGTAAATCCATTCTGCAAATTTGTCATGTAAATGATGTTAGTACGGTCGTTAATTATGTAACCTAAGTAAGCCTATGATTTTGGCGACGAATTTCATCTTAGGAGGTTTTTCATCTCACTGATTATCTATGTTTCTAAACATGGATGATCACACATGGAGGGTTCACACAGTTCTCCAGAGAAGAAGGAAAGCATGAAAGAACAGATGGATCACGACGTTTTTGTAAGAATGTACAGGGTAAGTTCATTAGATCAAACATCAAAGGTCACCGCTCAGAAACAGATCACAAATCAGTACACCAGTATATCACGTAGTTAAAACCCTCAAAGAGGGAAATAGTCCATGGCTTGAGCCAACGTGGCCACTTCAGGCAATTTAGTAATATAAAAGGAAAGTTTACATATGTTTCTCTCATAAACGGTTACCAAACAAATGACTCTCCATGCTCTTTAAATAGAGATCATGGACCAATTGGGTGTTAAGCCACGGATCAAGTGTCGTTAATACCGAGGAGAGAGTGAACCGTTGGATCACTACAAATCGGGACCGTCGGATTATAAGTTACAAATGTACATAGTAAAGAAACACAACTTCGATCCATGCTTGGAGTTCAGGAAAGTTATCATTAGGGGGGGGGTAGGCTCTAATGCCTCCTTACATCTCCTATTGTGTCACCTTTGTAAATCCTTCAATCCTATCCTAAATTGTTCTTAAGGGGGGATGTTAGGATATTTAGACACATAGGAAATAGGTTCCTTTTGTGTCGCCTTTTAAAATCCTTCAATCCTATCCCAAGTTGTTCTTAAGGGGGGATGTTAAGATATTCCAACACATAGGAAATAGTTAAGTATAACCTGGTCTAGTATAGAGTTAGGTAAAGTGTGTTTCTTTACTATGTACATTTGTAACTTATAATCCGACGGTTCACTCTCTCCTCGATATTAACGACATTTGATCCATGGCTTAACACCCGATTGGTCCATGATCTCTATTTAAAGAGCATGGAGGGTCATTTGTCCCGGTAACTGTTTATGAGAGAAACATATGTAAACTTTCCTTTTATATTAATAAATTGCCTGAAGTGGCTTCTTTGGCTCAGGTCGTGGACTGTTTCCCTCTTTGAGGGTTTTAACCACGTGATATACTGGTGTATTGATTTGTGAGCGGTGACCTTTGGTGTTTGATCTAAGGAATTTTCCCTGTACATTCCTACAGAAACGTCGTGATCCATTTGTTCTTTCATGCTTTCCTTCTTCTCTGGAGAACTGCGTGAACCCTTCCGAGTTGCTACTACAACAACGTCTAATCTACCCTCCATCCTTGGTTCTTTGCTCCTATTACTCATCTTTGCTCTGATACCATGTGAAAATTTCAATCCTGAAAATACTTTTGCAGTGATAGATTTATTTCTCCTACATATTATTTCCCACAAGTTATTTCCATAATTCTTTTAGTAAATTTCGAAATAAATACCACTATAGCATTCACTCAAGTATATGCAGAGAATAGAACAATAAGAAATACAAGGATAAGAATCAATCACATAGACACTTATTTTTGGACAATTGTCCCTGGAAAAACCCAATGCAAGAAAATCGGTGCAATAGATGAGGATTTATATATTATTCTTCAGCAATGAAATTATTTACAAGGAAAACACTGGCATACTTCTTTAGAAAACACTTGAGATAAATTCTCACGAATGACACTCAGAAGACTCACAGCTTCCCTCTGCGTCCCTCTAGGTGTCTCTCTGTGCAGTGCTTGCGTGAGACTGCGTCACTTTGCGTGAGCTTTCTGCGCTGCCTTCTCTAGCCTTCTGCGTCGTTCTTTCCTTGACCCTTGTCACTGCTGACTCCCTCTGCTTCCTCTGCCCTGCAACTCTCCCTCTGAAATTGAATTCTATTCTATCAGAATCGACTTCCTTCGGGTTACTGAGTGTATGCCCGGCTTGCTTTCCAAATGACCCTCAAACCTTCTTTTATAATCTTCTCATTAATGAATCAACAACCCAGATTAGAATTCTAATCAATGGCTAAGATTAAAACTTGACTTGATCTTCTTTCTCTTGAAGATTCACTCTTTGTTTTATTAATACCCATTAATTATTTATTTTTCTTTGTTTAGACTTAGGGTCTCTATTAAAATAATTAATTATTTTAATGAAACATAAACCAAGTAGAATTTCCACAAACGGTTTCTAGGTTCTTTGGAATACTGATGTCCAAGCCTCCTTACAAATTTTGAGACTTGGAACACTTTCTGATGCTACAAAAATCAACATGAAATGCCTCCTCAAGTCGACCTAGAAGCAGTGAACATGTCAACCTACCCTCAGTTTGTAAAGTCGGCCTAAATCACAAGAAGTATACTATATAAGGTAAAGGTATGCGGCTCATTTGAGAACAGATCTGCGGATAATTCTGAGTCAACTTCAGTCATATATCTCTGAATTAAGAGCGTGAACAAGACTACAATAAATGCGAAGATAGATTTGATTTTTCTGTGAAGTAAGGAATGTGTTTAGAGCGAAGAAAGCGCCATGATAAGTGCGAAGTAGTAGCACTGTGATAAGTGCTAAGTTGCAGTACTATGTTAGTGCGGAATTATAGAACTAGTGCAAAGTAAATAATGATGATTCCAATATGATATATATTACATCGAAGTAAGGAATCCCTCCTCGCATCTTCGTCCCACAGCAAAGAGAAGCAAAATATCTCTGTTTTGGAATATAAAAGAGATATATCACAGATCGGAAAGACAACAGTGGTAACATAGTATAAGAACAACAAAGTATATGAGGGAAATCTAGGAACCAAGTTTTCCTAGAGTCAAGAAGGAAGAAGGATCGTTCACTTGATAAACTAAGTTATCTAGTTCTAGTGCAGAAAGGTGCAGAACGAGGCAGGACGATGTAGAAGAGAGGGATCAACTTAAGGAGTCAAGAAGAAAGCAGTGACAAAGTCTTGGAGGCATACATAGGTCAAGGGTTTGAGTCATGATCATGGAACTTGTCAACTGAAAGTCTATAAGAAGAATTTCTTGTGGGTTTTGCTCTCCAAGAGGGAGAGGTTTTGGCCCTAGCTTGAAGAGCCTAAATCTGTGTCTCTTGTTCTTCGGTAATTGACTTGATGAAAGACATAATAAGCTACGAAGAAAATACATAATTAAGAGAAGTAAGCTCACAAGTAATTATCAAGAAGAGAATTTGAATTAAACCTAGCCCTACTTGATTCTCAACACGTACCTAGTTACACTTTTCAACAAGAAGGACGAATATCTCTCTCTAGCTCACATCTCTCTCTTTCTGATTTCACACATGTGACCTTTTTCTGGGCAGTTTTTTGGACAAGTTGAATTTCTGGGCAGTTTTTTAGGCAGGATGAAATTCTAGGCAGCATATTTTGGGCAGACCAAAATTATGGGCAGATTCGAGAAGACCAAAATCTTGAAGGGCCGAAGTTTGACTTGGTTTGACTTGACTTGAGGGTTGGACATCAAGTTTGACCATAACTTGTTGAGGTTTTAGTTGACTAGCCGCATTAGATGTATCTTTTGTTGAATTTAAGAATTTCTTTAAGGAAAAGGTTGTTGGGATTTCCCCCAATTGGGTTTTCCAAGGGTAAATCTTGTGTTCTCTTTTGTGCATTGTGATCTTTATTGTCTTTATGGCTTATGGTTGAATTTATGAACTGTAATCGCATTATGATAAAATGGAATTGTTAAAAGAAGATCTATATCATTTGAAGTAATTATCGATAGTTTAGAAATATTGTGCTTGTATCTATTGCACTTGAAAAATAAATAAGGCCAATTTGCGAGCATCTTGTTACCCCTCATGTTAGCAAGGGTACATAAAGATAATATTTTTGCAGTATATTTCACCGCCATTGCAAACTTGATGTCACAAGTCAAGATCCTTGTAACAACCATGTGAGGCCCTGTATTGGGGATCCTAGACCTTTTGTTTGGTTGGACCATGGTTTTGAATCCTTTCATCTAGATAGGATTGGAGGGCCTTGGATGGACTTACTTGAGGACCCATGGTTCTAACTTCTAGGGGACCTTGCTTTTGTAGGGGAGATCACCGATGTATGGGCCAGTCTAGCCTGTGTTAAGGTGCACCTATCTTACCGCATGGTTACGTGTCTATCGAGCCTATATGCGGCCTTGGATTTGGTGTAGTGTCCCTCAAACAATTTTCATAGATGGCAGTCTCAAAAGACAACTTTTCATGCTTCCCAAGGCCATTCATGTTTTCCAATGTAAGTGGTCTTGGAAGTCAAAAAGTCAACTTGGTCCCATATTGTTCAACTTGATGAGAGGATGGCATGCCACATAGAATTTTTCCAAACAATGAAGGCAATAGTAAGTTACAATTGGTCAACATGAATTACAGGCTTTCAAGTGGCAGAATCGGGGCAATGTTGGACAATTTTGGGCATTCTTTATGTTAGAAATGATCTACAAATGAAGGGGAACAAAATCAAAGTTTCAATTTCTTCAAATTCCTTAGGGTGTTAGAAAACCAACACAGGAGTATGATTATGTGGAAAGGTAGTGATGATGTGGCATTACAGAGTAGGATATGGAAAAATTGACAAGACCCTATTGAAATCAGGTCTGGTTACAACAAACCCAGGTGGGAGAATAGTCATCAAGGCATTGGAGATCTCAAGGAAGGGTGGACAAGTCGATTTTACTATCCAAGGAAAATTAATTCAAGTAGTCGTTATAATGGATAAAGTAGTCGCTTGAAGGGTTTGAGTGGAACATTGAGCATAGTGGACCAAGAAGTTAGAGAAGGGACAAATGACTAGCCATTAAAAATTAACTCTTTTTGTATCACAGAGTTAGTTTCAACATTTGGAAATCCAAGAGGCGCTAATAGGAATTTGTAATAACCATTTAAGGTTGGGAAATTTGTTTGGACTTCTTCCCTTGTTAATGAAATTTTGATAATACTTGATCCTTAAACCTGTCTTTGCAAACTAGTGATTCCTTTCACATTGTTTATGTTCGTCAACTAAGGAGATATCATCCATATGGTCGCCTTATCAAGTGCTCAATAAGCCATTGATACTATCACGGGTCTATCTTTATTTACGAACAGAATTGGTTGAAAAAGTTGATTTGGAAGGTGAAATGAAGTCATGCTCAGAACCCTTGTTATCCCCCATTACAACAAGGGTATTGTTGGCATTCATTTTTGTCATTAAAAAGACACCCAAACCTTGTCCATTTTGGCCATATTTACCTTCTTTTTGCCTACTTTTGTACATTTTGATTGCATTTTCCCTTAGTAAAGATGAATAAAACCACAAAGAGGTATTCTTACTATTTAATTTTGTTTTGATTAATTAGCAAATTTAAACATTGAAAATTCATTTTTGTTATTACCATTTAAAGGAGTAAAATTAATCTGGTAGATCATCATTCATTCTGGTATTTGTAGGAAAAATTAAAAATGAGTTTTGAACCTTGTTTTCACAACATAGTGAAATACCTATTGGATTTTCTGAAGCCAAAACAGAAGGCCTCAGTCAACACGACGCTAGCAAGGAAAATCATGCAACAAGGAAAAAATTCATGTTTCTTCCATAGTGCATCTTCCATAGTGCATGATTGGGCATGCAATCACTCTTCTTAGGGATCAATTTGGCTATGATTGGAAGCCAAATTAGTTTGTAGTTATTCCATAGGAGAAATATTAGATCAATTTGTTGTATCTTTATTTATATAAATAACTAGAGGGAATAGAAACTAGGAGATCATTCCTTTTTACATAATAATTTTAAGTAAGCTTTGTACCAATTTTTATTCTCATTATAGATCAGGTTTGAGTTTCAATAGTTAGTGAGTTTTTGTTGTGTGCAGGGAACATGAAAGGTTACCTACAAAATTGGTCAGACAAAACCCAAGTGGCGGAATCATATTTTTCCCCGAGGCAATGGAGATCCACATTCATTGCATGATGATGTCTTCATTGGACGCCATGTGGAGGTAAAAAATGATGGCATAGAGTTCAAACTAGCCATTAAGGCTAGTGGAACGTTGAAGATGGTCAAGGATTCAGATTTCGGTCAGGATTCCAAGTCAAAGGAGCCTAAGGCATTGAAGATCTAGCTAAGTGGAACAAATCAACTCCCGTTTACTAGTCACTGGAGGTCAAAGAAGGGAGCGTTGAGGAGTTTAAGGAGTCAAATGGATTGTTGGACCCTTGTGTGGAAAAAAATATAACCATTCCACAATCAAATCAACATTCTCTCCACCAAATCAAATTTCCATGGACCAAGTTAAGTTTCAAAGGATGAAGTTGAACTAAGGAAGGAAAGCCGAGCCATCCAAAAGAGTTGTTGGGTCATCTTGAGTTGAACATTGGGAATTCTAAGACTACTACTCTTCATCTTTTGTCTCTCTAGGGTTAAAGCAAAGGGAACATTGCACTTCTAAGGGTCAAACAAGCTAAGTCAAACTCTCCTTTGTGGACAATTAATAAAATTTAAATAAAACCAAATACAAATAAAGCTTATTTCTGATATAATTCTAAATAAATAAAAATTGTTTTAAATTTAAAATAATTACAAATCTTTTAAGTATGAGCTAGTTGTCTCTTCACTTCTCATCTTTCTTTCTATCCTGTATTTATTTGCCCTAAATTCTTCCCTTCTTAGTAGGTTTTGCCCTGAAGATGAGTCTTGTTCTAGACTCGAAACGTAGACTCAAAATGAAGATTGTGGACATTTCGAGCTTTTTATCTCAAAATCTACATCATAGAAACATCCAAACTATCAATTATGTCAATCTTTTTACTATACATAGTTACAACACAAAATTGAGATATGTACTCATAATGATCTACTGTCACATGTAAATCACTAATTTCATACTCCTTTCGGCCACAAATATTTGTTCTTTCACCAATGTTTGGCTCTTGAATTAATAGTTGATCTGCCAAATTAATATTGATGTAACTTTCCTCGTTGCTTGTGCTGATAGCGATATTCATTTCTTTTCCTTGAATACTTCCTTTGAATGTAATTACTCTGTGATCCATGACTGAAAGACCCTTATAGGAAAATCATCCTTCCCTTGTCATTTTCGAATTAACCTCCATTTTATGTTTATCAAGATGAGATTAGGGTTTAACCCTTTCCTAGTCTCTATAATAGTACTTTTCGGTATTATACTCTTATTTTTATTTTTTAATAATACCTTTATTTTATTTTATTATTATTATTTTTTTTCACACTTTTATTTTCTTTAATTTTTTTTAACTTTTTGTCTATATATATATATAATTAAATTAATTCAAATAATTAAATTGATTTAATTATATAATTAATTTACTATTATTATGTATATAGTGGTATGACTATATAAATTAATGTAAATCGAATGTCGTTTGTCATTTGATTGGCTTCAAAGGGCTACTGACAATGTATGTTGCGTGATTTGATAACATACACTGATCACTAAACAATTCGTATTTCAATATGAAACCCTCATATAAAATTACTTTTATGGAAACCACTATAGGATTACTTTTTCCTTTAGGTAACCAACGTAAATTTTGTCTTAATATCACTATCTTAGTTACCACTGATAATTGCTTAGATTGTACCTCGTTGTTAATTGAATGTGTAAGTTGCTAAGGATGCGACTTGGCACGTGCTTGTAGGGACGTGATTTTTTTGTCTTTTTGTGTAGGCATCGAGTCAATTATGTGCTATGATAGTCATTGGTTGCAGACTCTTTTTACTTTTATCAACTGCTGAGAGCTTTTTCCCTTCCCGCTTAAATATTCTTGGTAATTTGATTTTAGGCCTTGATGACCTAGTTGACAATCACATAACAGTTGGTAGAGATGGTCGACTGCAGTGGACCAACAGTGGAGGAGGCTGCAACATCTATTGCAATAGCTAAGTCGTGCAGAGTGAGCTGCTAGTGGAAAAATATCCAATTGTTTGAGTGAAACAAGAGTGTCAATGGCTAGAGAATGCAACCATAGCTACGGTCTAACTATGTACATTGGTTCATGAAACAATAACTGGAGAATGAAGTGAAGATGGTATGGCAGGCAGAAGAGAAGGGAAAGAGGGGTGGGGCTAGCGGAAGAGAGGGGATGGCGACAACAAGCTCCAAACGGAACAAAACCACGTACTAGGGTTGTCAATGCTTTGATGGTGGCAATGACTCCCCACAGTGGATGCTGTCAGGTCAATGGTTGCACGATATTAGTTGTAAAGGTATGCACAGGTAATATTTTCTTTCTTTTTTGTTTTTCCTATATAATTTTTTTATTATTATTATTTTTTTAAGTCTTTTTTCTTTCTATATATATATTTATATTTTAATATTCTTTTTAATTCTTTTTAAACTTTTGTCCCGTTTTATGTATTTTCTTATTTTTGTTAACCTTATTATTATTATTATATTTGTTTTTATAAATCTTTTTTTTTTAAACCTTTTATTTTTTTTTCAATATAGTTTTTAATATTTTTGTATTCTAATTTTTTTGTTTTTTAATTTCTTTTTATATGGCCAAAGTCCTAGTAGCGACTGGCAGAATGGAGAACCTCCTTCGTAGCGAATGCTTGATTGACGACAACAAAGTTGACAATGAGTTGAAGGCCAAAGGTCGGATCAGACGTGGCTCTGATACCAATGTAACGACCAACAATCGTATATGCAGCGAAAATATTTAAAATACTTTGTAGACAAAGACATCCATTGTAGGACAGTGATTGTAAATTGTATATTGTATAAAAGAATTGATGTAGGATGATGACAAATGAGAATGAGGGTCTGCTTATATACCCTAGGCAGATGCCCTTCCATGAACGGTCATGTCTCTAAAACATGCCTCTTCATTACTAACTAACTAACCATTAGTTATTTACTTAGTATTTATTGTTATATTTATATTTATATTTATTATTTGTTTTTATATGAATTATATTCATAACAAGTGCGCTTCTCATGATTCTCAAAGCCCTTTGGTTGTTCTATGTACACTTTTTCCTCTATCACCCCATTCAAGAAGGTTTTCTTGGCGTCCATTTGGTGAATTTGCCATCCCATCTGAGCTGCCAGGGATATAATTAACTGGATAGAATTGTATCTGGCAACTGGAGCGAAGGTCTCCTTATAATCTGTCCGTTCTTTTTGTGCATACCCCTTTGCCACAAACCTAGCCTTGTACTTTTACACATTGTCATCTGCAACATATTTGATCTTGTAGATCCACCTAGAACCTACGACTGATTTGTGTTCTGGCCTTAGCCCTACCTCCCAAACATCATTCGTCATGATAGAGTTATATTCTTCTACCATGGCATCTACTCACACTTGATGTTGTGCGGCCTCCTGAAAGCTGGAGGGTTCTGCAACCTGAGCCACCAACGCTTGTTACCTGTCAGGCTGTCTGCGTTGTCTTTTGTTCATTCTAGGAGTTCCAGTAAACTCCTTTGCATCTCTCAATGTATGAAGAACCCCTTTGTTGGCTTGACCACTAGTCATGGGAGGTTCAGCCAACTCCTCCTCATCTTGCCTCTGCTGCTCCATCTGCTGAGAACTTCCCAGATTTCCTGTACCCGAGGAAATACTGGTACTAGACACTGTACTCGATCCCTGTGACTCTCTCTTGGCTGCCCCACTGGCTACTCCTATGGCTGCCCTTATTGCTAGACCAAAGGAGCTTCTGCTAATTGATTCTCATCACCTGCAGGCATCTCACGAGATCTCCTGAATGCTCAATCCTCCATGAACTACAAGTCTCGCCTTACTACAATCTTCCTATTGCTAGGAATATAGATTATGTATGCCTTTGAGGTTTCACTATACCCAACGAAGAACCACTTTTCTGCAATTTGATCCATTTTGGTACGTTTATCATTTGGCACGTGGCAATAAGCAACGCTGCCAAAAATTCTGAAGTGGTTAACCTCTGGCTTCTTCCCTGTGAAGACTTCTTCTGGCATTTTCTTTCTCAATGCTCTACAAGGAGTCCTGTTTTGAATATACACTGTTGTGTTACATGCCTTCGCCCATAAATATCTGGGTAAATCCTGGTCATATAACATAGCCTTTACAGCTCCAACATTGATTTTGTTTATCCACTCCACTACACCATTTTGCTGTGGATTATATGGAGTTTTCCATTCTCTCTTGATGCCTTCCTTCACACAAAAATCTGTGAATTCTTTATCAATATATTCTCTAGAATTATCTGAGCAAAGCACCTTGGTCTTCTTCCCTGTCGCATTCTCTATGAGAGCTTTAAACTCTCTGAAAGAATCGAAGACCGCATCTTTGGTATTCAAGAAGTAGATTCGGGTTTTCCTAGAATGGTCATCAATAAAGGTGACGAAATATTCGGCACCATTGAGAGCACTAGTGGAGATCAGGCGACAAATTTTTGAATGTATGAGTCCTAACATGCCATTAGCTCTATTGTCACTTCTTGGAAATGTTGCCTTAGCATACTTCCCAAGTACACATCCTCTGCACACGTCATCGTGTTCCGTGCCAAGCTCTGGAACCCCTGATATTGTTTCTCTGAGCATCCTGAGTGTCCATGGTGTAGATGTCCCAATTTCCTATGCAATGACTCATTCAGCTCTGACCCACTACTACTATCACTGCCTATTAGCATCATTGGAGAATCAATCTGTAACCAATACAATCTGTTACTTCAAACTCCAATCTGTCTTACCTTTTTCCAGCTTGGGTGTTTGACATACAATTTCTTCCCTATGAAGTGAATATCATACCCCTTATCCTGTAACTGGGATACTGAAATCAGGTTCATACCCAATCTTGACACATGCAATACATCTGTAGTGCTGGTGCTTGCTCTTGACTCAAACACTTTCTTCCCTATGAAGTGAATATCATACCCCTTATCCTGTAACTAGGATACTGAAATCAGGTTCATACCCAATCTTGGCACATGCAATACATCTGTAGCGCTGGTGCTTGCTCTTGACTCCCTCTGAAAATCTATGGTACCTCTCCCTACTAGAGTACATTTTGTTTTGTTTCCCATAGTAATCTGGAAGTCCATCTTCTCCTTGTAGCTATAGAAATATTGTCTAGACTCTAACCCCTGTCATGTGAGCTTATGCTCCACTGTCTACATTCGAGACACCTTGTGAAGTTTATCCAGATAAGCAAGCAATTTCGTCCTCCAATCTCGAAGAAAAATATGAAGTCTCCTGAATGTTACTTCTATCCATGGTTATGCTGAAGAACTTATAGTGTGTTATTCCTCTTTTCCACCCCGACGTGGGCTCTGCTTCTAGCAAACTGATGCAAAAACCTCTGCATCCAACTGATCAATGAAAAATCTAAGCTGCTCCCTTTGCCTCTGGAATCACTCGATCTGGAAGGATCAAATTTTTCTACCCCTTTTTCAGAAAATTCGAACTTTTCCTCAATCAACTCGGCCTCCTGACAAAATATTGCGTTGCCCTTTGGAATTTCGACCTGCTGCCCTTGTTGAGCAGTGAAGTACCTTTCCTTCATTTTTTTGAGCTCTTCGACTAATCAACCTTAATCTGATACCATGTGAAACTTTTATCTATTGCAGCAACTGGAAATTATTCTTCTAACTGAAAATTACTTATGCAATTTATTTGCTACGACAAACAACGAATAAAATCGCAAATGCATTTTTACCATAAAATATTGCAGAAAATAAAATACTGAAAAATGATAAATTCTAGCACACACATAAGAATTTTGACACAGTTGTTTTGGACAATTGTCCAACCCAATGCGGGAAAACCGGTGCAACAGATGAGGGTTTTATTATTATTATTCAACAACAATTTTGTGTACAATAATTTAGATGCCCAATTGGAAATCTAATCCGAGGAAAATAATGGAAAAATTAGTGAGAATTTTCTCTCACCCCACAACTAATTTCTGCCACCGAAATCACCTCTCTAACCTCTGCGCTGAGCTTCCTGTGTCACCCTCTGCATAGAGGTTACGCTGGCCCTATGAGAATTTCGATCTTCCTTCCTTTGCCTCTTCTGAGGATTGGAAACCTTCCTCTCGGAATGTTGCTGCCCTCTTCCTCCTCCTACTCACCCCCTGGCTCTATTTTCTCTGCTGAGCTTCTGCTACTAAGAAAATCGAATTCCCTGGGCAACTGAATATCTGCATTGGTGTATTCTCCATCTACCCATTGACTTCTTTTTATAATCTTCTATTGGAGCACCAACGACCAAGATTAAAACATAATTGATGGCCCGAATTAATTCCCTGTCGATCCGTGTGAGTTTCTAGATGATTCTTAGCTTATCTCAATTAATATTGATTAATTAACCATATTCCCTAAATTTAGACTTAGGAAATATTTAAAAATTGGTTAATAATCTAATTGAGACACTTTTAGGCGAAATATCCTGAAACAATTTCTGGGTTTTGGAGATCTCATGTATTCTAGCCTCTCCACAAAATTTTGTGGCTAGAACACATCCGATGCTACAAGAACTAACACCTTCTAGTCACGGAAAACACACAAAAGATTAGGCATTGCATTGCATACATTCGTGGAGAAACCGAGTCCCTTTTTTATAGTGAATAAGAGGTTCTTAATAAGTAGGTCGACTTTCAAATTTTGGAGGGAGCCAACTTGAATAAATTTGGATGGAAACCAAATTAAATTTTAAATTTCAAATTTAAAAATTCACCATTTATTTGAGGCCGACTTGGGAGTTTTTGAGAGGAATTTTTAATCCAAACTCAAAACATTGCAGCCAATAAAACCCTCATTTTAATCCTCCAAAATAATTCAAATATTTGATTTGAAGCTTTTAATTATTATTCCTTTTTACCCTCAATTTTGAGCAATGTTTCAAACCAATTATATGTTGCCACATCATCACCCCTTTGGGGATTTTGGCCACAAGATGAGGGTGTCAAATTAAATTGGACATGTCGTTCAAACCGTAGGGAGTCTCAAGGCCTACCATATATCATTGAAATCAACACGACAAGGACCATTAACTGATCTTCAACGTCCAAATCTTCAATAACTGCGAAGCTTCTAGGGTTTCCAGGGCTTCTCAACCATTGGAGCTTCAACTGATGCAATCTAGACAAATATTAAGAGCGTTCAAGAATCGACATTGGCATCAATGACAACACCATTAAAAAATCTCCCCCTTTGTCATTGATGGAAACACATACTCCCCCTGCGATCACTGCTCCCCCTGACTCCTTTGATCTTCCTTATCTGTTTTCTCTCTGTCTTTGACATCAATGGCAAAGTGTAACTCCCCCTGACAAGTTTCCTGCTTCTCTGTTCCTACAACATGCATTTGCTTTCCCTGTTTGCCAACTTGAAGGATATGACGATCACTATGGACCTATCTTCCTTTAATTGCTCTTCTCCCCCTGACCAATTATCTTCCTTTGATGGTCCCTGCAATAGACGAACCTACTTTCTCTGACAATTTCTCTCCCCCTTGTTATTTTTTGTAGCATCAGATATGTTCTAGCCACGAAATTTTGTGGAGAGGCTATAATACATGGGTTCTCCAAAACTCAGAAATCGTTTCTGGAAATTCCACCTATAAGTGGCTTAATTAGATTATTAACCAGTTTTTAAATATTTCCCAAGTCTAAACTTAGGGAATATGGTTAATTAATCAGTATTGATTAATTCAAGGCGAGAATAATCTAGAAATTCACACAAATCGAATCCAAGATAATCCTAGACATCAATTATGTTTTATTCTTGGTAGTTGGTGCTCCAATAGAGGATTATAAGAGGAGGTCGATGTGGTGATGGTGAAGACACTTGAGCAGTTTGATTTCATTGGAAGATTGATTTCCAGATTAGTAGCAGTCAGTTGACGGAGAGATAGTCAGAGAGATCAAAGCAGTCCGAGGGGTAGGGACAATGATCCAGAGGAAATATTTTCCAGATATGGAGAGGCATCAACAAGAGGGCCAAGTTATCCCAAAGAGGCAACGCTGAGCAACAGTGCAGTTGCTTCAACCGAGAAATTCAATTTGGAGGAAGGAAAAATTGTTCTCAGTTCCAGAGGTCGGGAAGAAGTCTCAGAGGGCCAGAGAGATGATTTTCTTAGCATCCAAAGGCAAAATGATTTCATCAGAACCCAGTCTGAAGGGCACATCATAGGCACTAATGGCGTGAGGCTGCATAAGGAGAAGATCAGGGCCATCCGGGATTGGACAGAGCCCAAAAATGTCACGGAGTTGAGAGGATTTGTGGGCATTTGCACCTATTACCGGAAGTTTGTGAAGGGGTTTTCATAGCTGGCAGCACCCCTCACCGATTTGACGAAGAAGGGGGATTCCACTTGGACCTCTACAGCGCAAGAAGCATTTGATCACCTCAAGCAAGTGATGAGTAATTGTCTGGTCCTTGCACTTCTAGACTTTATCAAGCCCTTCATTTTGGAGTGCGATGCATCCAGTGAAGGAGTGGCATCAATGAAGGCTATGGGATGCCCCTCCTGAGAGGACACTATGTGGCGTAATGTCCCATCTCACCACACCAGAAGCATTTGATCTTGAAAAGATCCTTCTTCCTCCTGCGCTGCTCTTGCTGCCCTTTTGATGCAAGGGCTGCATTCTCCTCCTCCTTCTTGATCTTCGAACCACTGTTACTGCTGCTCTCAAGTTGACACTTAAGTAAGTCTCTCTTCATCTCTTCTTGCTAAAGAGTTGCCCACATCACTTCCCAGCCTGGAAAATTCTCTCTGCCCAGGATGCTCTGGACAAAGACTTGATAATCTTTAGACACAAAATTTAAGGTAAGTATGACCATCTCTGTTGCCTGAGGAGTTGATCCCACAACTGCCAGCTGATCTCTGTTTTCCTGAATTCTAGATAGGAACGGATCAATGCGCTCTCCCTTCTGCATCCTAGCGGTCCGCATTTTCTCCTCCAGAAACATCTTCCTCTGCTTGGAAGACCCCTAATATAGCATTGTTAACGCATCCCACATCTCCTTGGTTGTCCCTTTGCTAGAGATATGTGAAACAATATGATCCTTCACTCCGTTGAGGATCAACCACTTGGCTTTGGCCATATTCTTATTGAAGGCCCTTAAAGGTGCCGCATCCACCAGTTCGGCCTGAGCACTGTAAATAAAGTGCTTGAGGTCATGTTCATCTAGAAGGAAGGAAATCCTTGCCTTCCAGATTATGGAGGCACCCTCCAGCTGGTCCTGGTCACGCAATCCACTAGCGGCCATTTCACCCAACTACTGTTGATTTGCTGCCTCTAACCCTCTGCGCAGCTGGCTTTACGCACTCCCTGATGGAGCAAGCCACAAACTCTGCTGCTTCTGCATGGGAAATCTGAGTTTCTTGGGCAAGAAACTCTCTGAGGTCAGAAATCCACAAAAATTGTCTCAGCTACTCTTCTTGATGATTCTGCACCAGCAATCACTGCTGTGCAACAAATTGCGTCCCTCCAACTGTTGATTTGCATAGATTTGCTGCGATGTTCCCTCTGTCTCGAACAAACAGCAATCTGGAAAAATCCTACCTCTCTATCGACTCACTCAGAGAGAGTTTTTCCTTTCTCATCTAGCCCTCCTGGCTTGGATCTGTTCTTTGCTCCTCCTGCACTCAGCTTAAACAAGCTCTAATACCATGCGAAAATTTCGTAAATCTCTGGAATCCTATTGCAGCAACTGGAAGATATTCAACCAATTGTTAATTTTAACTTAACAATTTATTTGCAGTTTCCTACGACAAACACTGAATACATCACACTGAGACCTTCACAAATAAATTGCGGAAGAAATACAAGTGCGGAAACAAAACTAAACAAGAATATATCACACACACATCTGACACAGTTATTTTTGGACCAATGTCCCTAGAAAAACCCAATGCGGGAAAACTAGTGCAGCAGCTAAGGGTTTATATTATTATGCAGTGATTATTTCTGAGTACAAGTCTATTATTGACAGATCTATCAAATCATGCATAGAACTGACAAGAAAGATATTGTGAGACAAACCTCACTCCTCCATATGAACCCAAAACCCAAAACAGACTGCCTTGTGTTGCCTCTGCGCAGTGACTTCATCACTACGCAGTCTTTGCGTCACAGCTACGACTGCCCTCTGCATCTGTGTTGGTCTCTCTACTGGCTGGAAACTGAGGCCTTTTGGCCTCCGAAAAATCTCTCTGGGATTTGGCACTGGCCCCACACTATCTCCTCAATAAAATTACGACTACCCTTCAAGCTCTGTGCAGTGATTGTGTAAGTTTTGTGTCACTGGCTCTGCATTGCCTCTGTGGCTCTCACTGTCTCTGCTGCTATGCACTCTCTGGCTCAGGAATGCTTCCAACCGGAATTACTGCCCCTCTCTGCAAAATATCTCTTGATCAATATTTCCTCTGAGCACTTCTCACTTCAGAAATTCGATCGATATTTCCTCTGAGCATTGCTCACTTCAGAAATTCGATCTCTTGATCCTTACTCCACCAAATGTATTTTCGAAATGACCCTTCAAGCCATTCTTATAGTCTTTTCGTTGAAACTTCAACGACCTAGATTAGATCTCTAATCAATGGCTAAGATTAACTTTTGACTTGATCCGCCTTTTCTAGAACACTCACACCCATATTCTATTAATTCCCTTTAATTATTTTATTTTCCTAAGTTTAGACTTAGGGTTCCTTTAAAAATAATTAATTATTTTAATAAAATACAATCCGGGTGTTATTTCCCCAGACGATTTATGGGTTATCTGGAATACATGTGTCTAAGTCTCTTTGCAAATTTTGAGACTTAGAGCACATCCGATGCTACCCCAAAATTAACATAAACCACACCCAAAACAACCCTAAAACATGCCCCTAAACCGACCCTAATCCACCTCGTTGTCACCTACAACAAATAGGAATACTCCACATTGTACCTTAGACTCCTCACACTGTCTTGTTGCTCCCTTACTGTGGCTAAGGTTCCACGAAAATTTTAGAGCTCTCTTGGTATGTATTGCCCACTCTTGGATGCTATAAAACACTCCCAATCACCTTGTATTTATATCAACACAAGGGCTCCTCCAACGTTGTAAATTAGGGGCTTCAACCACTGTCCTATGTCAACTTTACACCAAGCCGACCTTGACACATATGTGAAACCTCCATAATTTATCTTCAAAAATTCATATCTCCACTTCTACAACTCGGAATTCGACGATTCTCGAAGCATTGGATTCACCTTTCCGCCCTCTATCATCTCATGCCATCACATGTAGAAATGTGCTTCCGGAAAGGCCCCAAACACGATTGGGTGCAAAACTCCACACTTGGGTTCCAAGCCTACAAACTGCGCTTGTGGTGCTTTTCCCTCCAAACCCTGAACCCTAGGGCTTGGAGTACCTCCCAAGCTACACAAATCAACACTCCCTCTTAGCGAGGGAGATACCTCCACAACTAGGAAGTACTTTGTCTTCGCCATCACTGCTCGCAACACTTGCCCAACTCCTAGCGCTCACAGTCGTCGCAATCCCTGTACGTTGAACTACACCCTTCTCGGAAGTGCCGCTTTCACTGAAAGTCTGCTACTTCTTCTTCTTCTCCTGTATCGCTTTCCAATCTCATCATGATTCCTTCTTGTTGTTGAGATTTTGGGGTAGCATCGGATGCTCTCTAGCACCAAAATTTTGTGGAGGAGCTAGAGTACATGAGATCTCCAAGACCCAGAAAGCGTTTGGGAAAATTCCATCTGATTTAAGAGTTATTCAAATAATTAATATTTTTAATTAAGGACCCTAAGTCTAACTTAGGAAAATTAAATGATTAAAGTGAATTAAATTAAACATGTGAAGAGAACGTTCCAAGTGACATGGATCAAGTAGCTTCTAATCTTAGTCGTTGATTAGAGATTAGATCACAGCCGTTGGTTTTCCAATGAGAAAAGTATAAGAGAAGGGCTTGGGGTCAATTGGAGAACACACACATTGGCAGAGCATTGAAGCTAAGCTGAAATTCTAGGGCGTGGTTTGCTAAGAATTTCAGGGAGAGTTTGCAGCGCAGCAAGGGGCAATATTGGCGAGGGATTTTGAATCCAAGGCCAAGAATACAACAGCGGCAGAGAGGCAACATATCCAACAGCGCGGAGGGCAACCAATGCTACGTAGTCCAACCAGAGCCCAGTCAGGGGTAGCGCAGAGGTAGCAGGCCCAGTCAAGGCAGCACAGGGGCAACGTAAGCCCAGAGAGGGTGACGCACGCCCTTCCAGAGCAGCGCAGAGGTTGATGCAGGCCAGAAAAGCTGACGCAGTGGGCTGAGGAGCAGCGTTGGGGTTTCCTATGGGCCAGAAAGGGCTCGAATTCATAATTCCTCGCTGAGGGTTGAATCAGCCATATTTTCTGTCCTTGAGGGAAAGAAGTATTACTGTCGTGATTTTCTCTATAGGGAAAACCATGTCTAGTACCTAGAAATTGTTGTATTCAGATTCTGCATAATAATAAAACCCTCCAGAGCTATAGTGGCACCAATTTTTCTGCATTAGGTTTTTTCGAGGACATTTGTCCGAAAATCCGTCACTTTGTCATATGAATGCTATATTCAGTAAATGATCTGTATGTGTAGGCTGTAATTTGTGTTTACATCGTTATTTTTCTGAATATTTAGATTAATAACTTGTATGATTAATCAAGTAGGAGAAGTAAATTGATAGTTAGCAGTAGGGTTTCTTAGATTAAGAAATTTTCACATGGTATCAGAGCATTGTAGATCAAGCTGAATTTCGAGCAAATCAGCTGAAGAAGTTTTGCTGCAGAGAGTGGCAGCTGAAGCAGCAGAGATCCAGAGAGGGCAGCGCAACACCAGGAGGACGCAGTCCCAGCTGAGGCCACACAGGGGCTGACGCAGTCCCAGCTGAGTGACACAGCAGAGCCTTCCAGGGTGACGCATGAGCAGCCTGTGCATTGCAATCGCTGCGCAGAGGCTACGCTGAGCTAGTCTGCTCACACAGAGGCCAACCAAAGGGACGCAGTCTAGTTCGAGTCGCTATGCAGATTTGCCGTAGTCCAGAAGCAGATCTTTAGCAGTTGCTGGTGTGGTGGAGATTTTGTCGATTTAGAATCGTGCCTAGCTAAGTTGACAAAGAGTGGGAGGATTACAGCCGCTCAGCAGATTTTTGCCAAAGAAATCTGAGGATCGATCTGGAGGGTGATCGAAGAGGGCTCATTCAAAATATTTGGCAGATTTCCAAGGGAGGAAATCAGTTGTCAAAGGGAACAGAGGATGCCTTTCTCGACAAGGACCCTAGATCCGAGTTTCCTGTTAAGGGTAGCAACAGAAGCAGGGAGAGGAGTATCTGTTCCAACAGATTATTTCTGAGCTAGATGGTGCCATACGGATTGCGTGATCAGGATAGGTTGGACGACTTGTCCAACTTTGCTATTTGGAAGGCCAGAATCCTGACATTCCTAGAGGCATATGAATTACGAGAGCATGTAGAGAGCGTCTTGGCTACACCAACTGATGTTGCTCTTCTCGCGAAGCATAATGAAGCAGAGGCGCATGCCAAGCGCTTCATCATGGACGGGGTTAAGGATCATATGGTCCCACACATAGCAGAGAAGAAGACGGCTAATGGTATGTGGAAAGCATTAACCACAATGTATCAAGGGAAATTCGTCCAGAAGAAGATGCTTTTGGAGAACTAGATGAGGTTGTTTATGATGACTAAGTGAGAGGAAATCGATCCTTTCCTCTTTAGGTTGCAGACGATCCGAGATCAGCTGATTGCCATGGGGGTTAAAGTGGATGATGATGTCATGGTGAGGACTGCTCTAAATGCAGTCACAGATGATTCAGAAACTTTTGTCCAAAGCATCTTGGGCAGAGACAAGACCTTCCAAACTGGGACGACATGTGGGCTATCCTCTTATAAGAGGAATGTTAAAATTTGACAGTGCTACAGCATACCTCACGAAGATCATGTCTGTGAGAGATGAGTTGGCAGCCATAGGTGAGACCATTGCACCCACTGAGTTGGTGAGGATTGCTTTAAATGGTCTTCCCAAGACTTGGGAGAGTTTTGTGGATGGCATTGTTGCACGTGAGAACCTTCCTGGATGGGAGAGGTTGTGGGATGATTGCATTCAGAATGAGATAAAAAAAAACCATCTTGGGGCAGCCAAACAGGTGGAGGAGGATGACAATGTAGCATTGATGGGAAGAGGCAAGAAGGGCAAAGAAAAGAAGCAAGCTTCCACCAGTGGAGGCAAAGGCAAAGGTAAAGGTAAGCAACAGAACAAAGAGAAGGACTATTCCAAAGTCAAGTGTTTGAATTGTCAGAAAATGGGACACTATGTAGTTGTGTGTCCAAAGTAGAAGAACAAGAAGGGGAAAGAGAAAACCATGGCAGCTTCTGCAGAGATAGAGGGCTTCTCAGAGAGCTTTGATCTTGAGTTTGGGTTCATAGCTTGTGAGGCCTCCAGTGTGGGATCACCTGCTATACAGGTTCAGAGGGAGTGTGCACTCTCCACTACTAGCAGAGCATCTTATAGCGTTTGGTATGTTGACAGTGGCACTTCTCATCATATGACATGAGTGAGGGAGTACTTCTCAGAGCTTTCAGAGAGTGATACTGATATGGAGGTAGTACTTGGAGATGACAACATTGTTAGAGCAGTCAGTGTGGGGACATTGACATTTGATAGGGAACCCAAACCTCCCTTGAAAGTGTTAGATGTTCTATATGTGCCTGGAATGAAGAAGAACCTGATATTCATCTCAGCACTTGAGGACAGAGGGTATGAGGTGTTGTTCAGGAGAGGACATGTGCTTATATATCCTAGGGGAACTCCAACTTCTTCAGCTAGAGTGATTGGTGTGCGCCATGCTAAGGTGTACAAGTTCTCATTCCAGCCATTGAGTAGCAGCATTCGAGACAGGATCGACAACAGATCTAGCAATTTAGAGTTGTGTGAGATTTGGCACCGCAGGATGGGGCACATGTATCATGGGGCCTTGAGGACATTGCGGGAGATCACCACTAGTGTGCCAAATTTCAGTTCTGATTACCTTGATGTGTGCAGAGGATGTGCTATGGGGAAGTTTTCCAAATCCCCATTTCCCAACAGTGACAGTAGAGCGACAGGGATCCTCGACTTGATTCATTCCGATGTGAGTGGTCGGATGTCTCATGTATCCTTGAGTGGCTATGAGTATTATGTTTTATTCATTGATGACCACTCCAAGAAGACCAGGATTTATTTCATGAAGACCAAGAGTGGGGTCTTCAAGCGGTTTCAAGAGTTTAGAGCTCTTGTGGAGACCTAGACAGGTCGGAAGATCAAGGTCCTCAAGTCGGACAATGGAGGGGAGTATACCCTTGGTGAGTTGATTTTTGTGTCGAGGCAGGCATTAGGAGGGAGTTCACAGTTCCTTACAACCGTTAGCAGAACGGGGTGGCAAAGAGGAAGAACAGATCCATTGTAGGGGCTGCCAAAGCCATGCTTCATGATCAGGGGTTACCTTTATTTCTGTGGGTAGAGGCCTGCAACACTGCTGTGTACTTGCAGAACAGGAGTCCACATCGTGCCTTGGGGAATGTGACTCCGGAGGAGGCTTTTTCTGGGAAGAAGCCTGATGTTGGGCACTTTCGTATCTTTGGGTGCCTTACATATTCCTATGTCCCCAAGGAGAAGAGGACCAAGTTAGAGCCCATTGCAGACAAGGGAATCTTTATGGGTTATAGCGAGACCTCGAAAGCTTATCGGATTTATATTCCTACGAAGAGGAAAGTGGTTGTTAGGTGGGATGTGAAGTTCGAGGAGGAGAGAGCTTTCAGGAGGTCATGGGAGTTAGAGTATCTAGAGTCTACAGACCCTTAGGGGCAGCTAAGTCAGTCACAGGGATCCAGTGATCAGGGATTAGGAGGTACATCGATTACAGTGTCAGGTCCATCAGTGAGCAATGGCTCTCAGAGTTAGGTGGGTGGTTCTTCGGGCAACATGTAGAGCAGTCCGTAGAGCAGTTCACAGGGTAGTCCACTGATAGACAGTTCGCACGGTACTTCAGTTTCTACAGGCACAGGTTCAGGCATGAGGTCAGTTGGCAGGCCTTCAAGAGTTCAGGCTTCCGATGATGATGAGGATTCTTTCACTCTAGTGGGAGAAGTATTCTCAGGGAAGAGGAAGCCCATGTGGCTTGAAGACACCTTGCGCGAGGCCACATCAGTTGCTAGGCCAAAGAGACAGGTCAGAGAGAGTAAACCACCTGAGCGGTTTTGTAGCTACATGGCATTGGTAACAAACATTGTTGACTCTGAGCCTTCTAGCTATGAGGAGGCAGCCAACTAGCAGGTCTGGAGAGAGGCCATGATGGAGGAGTATTCTTCTATTATGAAGAATGATGTTTGGGAGGTAGTGACGAGGCCTGAAGATAAATCAGTTGTTACTTCTAGATGGCTCTACAAGATAAAGCATGTTGCAGATGGCAGCATTGAGAAGTTCAAGGCTCGATTTGTGGCGAGAGGGTTCTCACAGGTAGAGGGAGTTGACTATGAGGAGACCTTCGCTCTTGTAGCTCAGTATACATCTATTCGCTCCATTATATCGATTGCAGCAGAGATAGGTTGGAAGATCCACCAGATGGATGTGAAGACCGCATTTCTCAATGGCTTCATTCAGGAGGAGGTTTATATTGAGCAGTCGCAGGGCTTTGAGGTGCATGGGAAGGAGTCCCATGTATGCAGATTGAAAAAGGCACTCTATGGCTTGAAGCAAGCTCCTAGAGCTTGGTACTCGAGGATTGATACATACTTGCAGCAGTTGGGTTTCACAAAGAGTGAGGCTGATCCGAACCTATACTTCATTGTGGTGGGTGAGGAGCCTCTCATTCTGGTGTTGTATGTTGATGACTTGGTCATCACTAGTGCAGAGAGACTCATTGAGCACTGCAAGAGAGATCTTGCTTCAGAGTTTGAGATGAAGGATATCAGCTTGACAGGGGCATTTCTTCCTTGGACAGGGGAAGTACATTGTGGATATTCTTAGCAGATTTCACATGGAGGACTGCAAACCCATGTCTACATTGATGATCACTAACTGGAAGAAGCTTCACGCATCTGATTCCCAGTTGGTGGATCCTACTCTATACAGACAACTGATTGGTTCATTGATGTATTGGTCAACACTCAACCAAATATATGTTTTGTAGTTAACACTATGAGTCAGTTCATGTGTAAGCCGAGGAGAGTGCACTGGGTGGCTACAAAACACATTCTTTTTTACTTGTGGGGTATTGTGGATTATGGTCTAGATTATAGACAGGGTGATGGAGTGAGACTGGCAGGGTACACAGATTTAGATTGCGCAGGTTGTGCTTCTGATAGGAAGAGTACTTCAAGGTGTTGTTTTTGGTTGGGTTGGGCAGTTGTGTCGTGGTTCAGCCGGAAACAACAGTCAGTTGCATTGAGCTCAACTGAGGCAGAGTATATGGCTGCTAGTTTGGCTAGTTGTGAGGCCATATGGCTTCGCAAGATGTTGTTTGGTCTATTTGGTCACGCATTGAGACCTTCAGTGATTTACTGTGATAATCAAAGTTGCATAAAACTCACAGAGAATCAATTTTTTCATGACAGGTCAAAGCATATCGGGATCAACTATCACTTCATTCGAGACTATGTCCAGAAGGGAGCAGTCAAGCTTGAGTATGTTTCCAGAGATAAGTAGGTAGCGGGGCCAAGCATGTATACTTCAGAGACAAGATGGGAGTGGTGAGGAACACTTTCCTTGGTAAGAGGGAGTGTTAAAATTTGGGTGCCAGAGGACAAGTGGTTCCCTAAGGCTTTGATCTTTGGCCTAGGGAAAAGTGTCCACTTTATTTGTACTTCTTTTCCTAAAGTGAATTTATAAGTGGTAAAGTCAATCTAATTTTAAAGTGACTTTATAAGTGGTAAAGTTACATTCTAATTTTAAAGTGACTTTATTAAAGTCGATGAAAAATTAGAAAGTGAAAAAGTAACTATGGAAATAAAAGGCTAAGTGGGTCTTTATTTAAGTGGGTGAGTTAAAAAATAGAAAGTGAGAATTAAATGCACATTTATTCTCATCCCTAGATCTAAATGAATCTCAGCCATTAGATCTTAGGGTTACCCAAAAGGTCATTTAGGGTTAAAGGAGAGGAGAAGAAGAAAAGATCAATTCAGTGTTTCATGAGCTATTGAGAGAAAGAGAAGAGAGAACAAGGAGAAAATTTATGAGCAGTGAGAAGTTGAAGGAGGACAGCAAGGAGACTTTCAGCAAATCCATATAGCAGCATTTATTGGCACACATCTTAAGGAAGAATCCGTATAACAGGGGTTAGGCACGATTTCCAAGGAGGAAAGGCATGAAAATCGAGGAAGAGGGACAAGAACACTTAGCACGGATTTCGAGGCATACTTTGGCACCGAAAATTGAGAACTGCTGAACTTTTGGCACAGATTTCGAGAAAAGGGACAACAACTTCAACACAGTTTTCGAGGTAGATTCTGGGCAAGGATTTCGAGGAGAATTGCTGTACAAATTTGTACAGTTCCGTACAGCCTGTTCTGGCATGTTTTTCGAGGCAATCATACAACATTTAATGCTGTTATTTATCGCTGTAAAATTTTTGTTTTGACGATTTGTTGATTGGCACATTTTTGAGGCGAAGTTCAAGAATGGAAATCGAGATAAGTTGTAATTTGTGGTTGCTGGAATTTTTACTGTGTATTTCAGTTTCTCTATAAAATCATTTCCAGAAATAAAGAAAAGCTCTCAAACTGGTTTTCCCCTAGAGTTGCAGGGGTTTTTTCCAGGGTCACATTGACCAATAATCACTGTCATTTTCTGTGTGGCTGTTATATGTTACTGTGTTTTATTTCTGCATTTTCTAGCAGTGGCAAAATCTCCAAATTTGTGTTTTTCAGAAATGTCTGTCATTTCCAGATTATAGTATTTCTATCATGCTTGGATTTAAAACTATATGCATGGAGTGATAATGAAAACTGATAACCATAGTGGGGTTAAAATTTCTTCAAGGAAATCCGTTGAATGACCAAGAGGCAAGCCAGCATCGGATCAAGCAAAGTGAAGGAGGAGGAAGAGGAAGATGCAACCGTGGCATATAAGAAGCAGTAAGGGAAAAGGAAGTGGGATCTATCAAAGATCAATTGTTTTAGATGTGGTGAACTTGGACACTTCGCCACCAATTGTCCTCTAAGGAAGAAGGACAAGGAAGCTTCTAGTTCCAAGGCTACGACAACTTAAGAAGATAATGGCTCCGATGATGATGTGGCCATGAGTGCTCATGTACCTCGAGAGAAGAGGTGGGGCGATATTGATCTGTAGAGCAGCTACAAAGTGGAGGCAAGATCCTTGAGTAGCCCAACTCTTGGATCACATACGTGCTACGGGAGCCTTAAGACAGTAGCGGGGATGACTGGAGCAATGGGTGCAGAGGATCACAGTGAAGCAGAGGGCAAAGCTAGACGCTATAGAGGGAGCAACACAATGCAAAGGCAACAACAACATAGAAGCAACAACGCAGAGGATGCAGTGCTTACATAGTGCAGTGTTGTAGCAACGCAGTGGCTTCAGGAGGACAGCGCAAAGCAGCAGCCAAGGGAGCTTCAGTGATGAGATGCAGCCTGAATGACTTGTCTGTCAGTGTTTGAGCAAGGGTCCTTCAGTTGCTTACTTCTCAATAACTGAGTTGCAGTGCGGCAGTTGGCAACATGATGCAACAATTTGAGAGGGAGTTGCAGTACGGATGTAGCAGTGACTGTGGCAGAGTCATGGGCAACAGTACAGAGAGCAGCAGCAGCGTAGTGATGGAGGGAAATAGGCCAAGCATTAGCGCGGGACCGATGCCATAGATTAGGGCAATACTTCAGTGTGGATATATTGCTAGAGCACATTCCTTGCTAAGAGGGAGTGTTAAGATTTTGGGGTAGCATCGGATGTGCTCTAGCTCCGAAATTTTATGGAGGCGCTGGAGTACATGAGATCTCCAAGACCCTGAAAGAGTTTGGGAAAATTTCATCTCTGTTAAGAGTCATTTAAATAATTAATCTTTTTAATTAAGGACCCTAAGTCCAACTTAAGAAAATTAAAAGATTAAAGTGAATTAAATTAAACATGTGATGAAAATGTTCCAAGTGACGTGGATCAAGCAGCATCTAATCTTAGCCGTTGATTAGAGATTAGATCACGGTCGTTGGTTTGCCCACGAGAAAAGTATAAGAGAAGGTCTTGGGGTCAGTTGAAGAACACACACATTAGCAGAGCATTGAAGCTAAGTTGAAATTCTAGGGCGTGGTCTGCTAAGAATTTCAGGAAGAGTTTGAAGTGTAGCGAGGGGCAGTATTTGCGAGGGATTCTAAATCCAAGGCCAAGAATACAACAGCGATAGAGAAGGAGCATATCTAGCAGCGCAGTGGGCAGCCAGTCCTACGCAGTCCAGCCAGAGCCCAGTCAGGGGCAGCGCAGAGGTAGCAGGAGCCACGCAGGGCTGACACAGTTCCAATCAAGGCAGCGCAGGGGTAGCGTAAGCCCAGAGAGGGTGATGCAGGCCCTTCCAGAGCAGCGCAGAGGCTAACGCAAGCCAAAAAGGCTGACGCAGTGGGCTGAGGAGCAACGTTGGGGTTTCCGGTGGGCCAGAAAGGGCTCGAATTCATAATTCCCTGCAAAGAGTTGAATCAGGCATATTTTCTGTCTCCGAGGGAAAAAGTTATTACTGTCGTGATTTTCTCTATAGGGCCAACCATGACTGGTGCCCAAAAATTGTTGTATTTAGATTCTGCATAATAATAAAGCCCTCCAGAGCTAGCTGCACCGGTTTTCCCGCATTGGGTTTTTCCGGGACATTTGTCTGAAAAATCTATGTGTCACTTTGTCATATGAGCGTTATATTCAGTAAATGATCTGTATGTGTAGGTTGCTATTTGTGTTTACTTCGTTATTTTTTTGAATATTCAAATTAATAACTTGTATGATTAATCAAGTAGGAGAAGTAAATTGATTGTTAGCAGTAGGGTTTCTTAGATTAAGAAATTTTCACACTTGCCAGATGTAGAAGCACTTTTGATCTCCACTGACCAAGCTCTCTTCTTGGGTTGCAGGGTTTCCCTTTAAATCTGCAAACTCCCTCTAAAACTCGACTCCCTCTAAGCCTCTGGAACCTTGACCTTCTCGGAAAAATGTACCTTCTTATCGGGAACCTATACCTGCTCCTCTGAAGCTTGCACTGCACCCGCACCTGCTCCTGCTTCTTTGGAACCTGCACCTGCCCCTGTTCTTTCCATGATCCTCAGGCTTGCCCGTCAGCCTATAGAGACCATTCTCCCTAAATCCAAGCACAATCCCATTGGACTTAGAGCCTCTAGGCCTGAGTCTTGCCTACCCATCCTGGAACAAGACCTCAAACCCCTTCCTCTCCATCATTGAGACGGAAATCACACTATATCTGAGTCCTGGTACAAATAGTACATCTTGGACCCGCATCATACATCCTATCTCCATCCTGAATGGCACAACTCCTGATTCTCAGATCTCCAATTGACTCTTGTCGCCCAACACCATGTGCAACTTCGAGTCCCATTCAGCTAGAGTCTCAAAAAACTCCTGTGACCCTGTCATGTGGTTCTTCGCACCACTGTCCACGTACCATCCATCCTCTTTGATAGTACCCTGTGAGAAATGAGAAATCATATCAAATTCCTCCTCTTCCAATCTTTTGGAGAGATCATCCATCTCAGTTGAA
This sequence comes from Pinus albicaulis, assembly GCA_034641835.2. Classification (NCBI taxonomy): domain Eukaryota; kingdom Viridiplantae; phylum Streptophyta; class Pinopsida; order Pinales; family Pinaceae; genus Pinus; species Pinus albicaulis. Next base: position 715,824,363 of record CM076574.1, on the reverse strand, counting down.
GTGGCAACACCTACCACTTGCTTTTATTTCCTCATCTTCTCATCATCTCATGTCATCAATGGACATCTCGACGAATAACGACCCATCTCGCCAAATTTGATACACTTGATTTTACTCAAGTCCTTCTTTGGCTTAACCTTCATTCACGCTGCAAGTGCAACGTCCTTGTCTGCCTTCTATGATGGATGAAGATCCTTGTCTCGCAACTCTTCCTGAATGAAGTTGTCCCATAGTCTGTTCTAGTCTGGCAGTTTCTCCCTGGCAACGATTCCTTTGATGAAGGGCTTCCATTCCTCAGTGAACCCTTACAAGGCAATCCTTACCATCTCTGCATCTGAAACTTGACATCGACGAAAGCAAGCTTATCTCGAACCTGAGACAATCTCGTTAGATACGAAGTTGTTCCTTCACCCTTTATCATCTTGGTGGATTTCAACTAATCCTGCGATACCAATACCCAGTTCTCATTCTTATTCTGGAACAAATTTAGAAGATCCATCCACATCTCATGTGCATTGTTCTTCCCGGACAAATGAGGTATTAAGGAATCCTTCACACTATCAAGGATGATCAACCTCACTTTCGTATCCAAATCTTCCCATATTTCCAGCTCCTTAGGGTCGGTTGGCATCTTGATCTCTTTCACGGCAAAATCCCAGATCTTGTTGACCTGAAAGACCAACTTGATCCTTTCCTTCCAAGGTGTAGTTGGACAACCCTTCCAACCTGTCCTCATACCAGAGACATGCTTGCAACTTCGACATTGCAGTGACTCCTTCACTCACAATGTGACCAACTCCCTCTCACGCTGTACTTCTCTGCAGAAACTCTGATTTACTGACTTCCAAAGCAGCTCATACATGCTTTGATACCATGTTGAATTTCCACGACCTCGGGTATATGTTAGAGTCTCAAATCAGTGACACTACCAAACCAAGAATCTCAACCATGAACTACTTTGCACAGCGGAAAATATAAAGCAATAAATCACATATGCACAATATACACAGTTTTAAACAAAATTGTACAATAATGTACAATCACCAATCTTCGTTATATTAAACCAAATCTGAATAGTACAACAGTCTCTGCTATACAAGATACAATCACAAACTCGATGCCATATCTCGCCCTGTCGATCCTTCACTTCCGTACTGCTCACTAGTAGTGCCTTAGTCCATCAAGGCATCTACACATCAAGACTCCAGCAGGGCTGCCACCTAACACTATTGCATGTCCATCTGTAGAGTGTACATGGGTTGATCTAATCTGCTCTCTAGGTTGGCCAATTCCTGTGCTCCAAACTACCAGGCTAGCAACAAATTTTGTCCATCAAAGTGTTGCACTTCGGCACCAAACATCACCTAACCTTCAGCTGCTCTTCTTCCTTCAATATAACTTGTCTAGTGATACTTTGGGTAGCCAACATGCTGCCCTCCAATAGACCTATGATACCCAATCCAATCACTGCTGAATCTGCTCCTAGTACGACACTTCATCACCTCAGAATGTCATACACATGGCATCAACAGGCTGCTCATCAAACTAATCCAATCTGGTCACACCTTGACCCAATACACATCTCCAAGCACTATTGTTTCACCTTGCTGCACTTTTGCAATGCTGTACCACTCATTAGGGCACACCACGCTGCCCTCACTCCACCATATAGTCAGCCAAACTAGCCTCTGAAGGTTGCGGTCCACCCTAGAAGAACCCTCCTTGTGCCACATTGTCCCTTCCTTGCTTTGTCCACCTAGACACAGCCCTTAAGGGCCTCCAACTGTTGGCTATGTTTTGCGGCCTAGCCCAACAGTGGACTGTAGCTTTGGTCCTCCTCAAATAGTGCCACAACTACCTTCAAACAACAGTCCCATACCCCTCATGTCTGCGGCCTTTTCTGCCCAACAAACCGCACCCAAAACAACCCTAAAACATGCCCTTAAACCAACCCTAATCCACCTCGTTGTCACCTACAGCAAATAGGAATACTCCACGTTGTACCTCGGCCTCCTCACGCTGTCTTGTTGCTCCCTTACTGCGGCTAAGGTTCCACGAAAATTCAGAGCTCTCTTGGTATGTATTGCCCTCTCTTGGATTCTCTAAAATACTCCCAATCACCTTGTATTTATATCAACACAAGGGCTCCTCCAACGTCATAAATTAGGGGCTTCAACCACTGTCCTATGTCAACTTTACACCAAGCTGACCTTGACACATGTGAAACCTCCATAATTTATCTTCAAAAATCCATATCTCCACTTCTACAACTTGGAATTCAACGATTGTCGAAGTGCTGGATTCTCTTTTCTGCCCTTTATCGTCTCATGCCATCACATGTAGAAATTTGCTTCCGTAAATGCCCCAAACACGATTGGGTGCAAAACCCCACACTTGTGTTCCAAGCCTACAAGCTGCCCTTGTGGTGCTTTTCCCTCCAAACCCTGAACCCTAGGGCTTGGAGTACCTCCCAAGCTACACAAATCAACATAGAACACATTCCTCGCTAAGAGGGAGTGTTAGTTTTTATAGCATCGGATGTGTTCTAGCTACGAAATTGTGTTCGGAGAGGCTAGAAAACATGAGTTCTCCTAAAATCAAAAATCGTTTCTGGAAATTCAGCCTAGAACTGGCTTAATTAGATTATTAACTAGTTTTTAAATATCTCCTAAGTCTAAACTTAGGGAATATGGTTAATTAATCAATATTAATTAACTCAAGGCGAGAATAGTCTAGAAACTCACAGAAATCGACTCCAAGATGATCCTAGCCATCGACTATGTTTTAATCTTGGTCGTTGGTGCTCCAACAAAGGATGATAAGAGGAGTTCGATGTGGTGATGGTGAAGACACTTGAGCAGTTCAATTTCATTGGCAGATTGATTTCCAGAGTAGCAGTAGTAAGTTGTTGAAGAGAGAGTCAGAGAGATCAAAGGAGTGTGAGGGGAAGGGACAATGATCCGGAGGAAAGATTTTCTAGATTCGGAGAGGCAGTAGCCAGAGGGCCAAGTTATCCCAGAGAGGTAGCGTTGATGGACAATGTAGTTGCTTCAACTAGGTAGTTCGATTTGGAGGAAGGAAAAATCGTTCTCAGTTCTAGACCCTAGGAAGAAGTCCGAGAGGGCCGGAGAGACGATTTTCTTAGCATCCAAAGGAAAAAGAACTTCATCAAAGCCCAGTCCGAGGCAAGTCGTACAACCATATACGCAAAGCAGCGCAAAAGCTAACGCAGAGCTCTAAGAGGCTGAGTTCTGGTAAACAAAGTCATGCCAGAAATTGCTTGAGGGAGAAGGGTAATTTTCCTTCAGTATTTTGCCCATATTTTTTTTTTATTTGGATTGCCAGTTGGTCATCCATAGTTGTACTCAGATTTCACTGCTGCATAATAAAATAAAACCCTCATTTGCTGCACCGGTTTTCTCGAGTTGGGTTTTTCCAGGGACTTTTGTCCAAAAATAATTGTGTTCATATTATTTGTTTGTTAACATGTTTATTCTTCCGCAATTTTATTTGTGTAGTTTGCAGTGTGATTTATTTAGTATTTTCCATAGAAAACAACAAATAAATCGTTAAATAAAATTAGCAATTAGGAGAATAATTTCTAGTTGCTGCAATAGAATTCCAGTTTCGGAATTTTCACACCCCTATCACGCTATGATCTTCATGACTTGACACATCCTTTTCTACAATCTTGTTCATGACTTTGTCAACTGAAGTTGTTATTCTAGGCAAGTTTCCCATGATGCTGAAAAGTTGCTCTCACTGCTTATGCTATCTATCATCTGTCATTCGTCAACCTGTCAAATGATTTACTTTTGAAGGTGCAAGTATTGCTACATGGGCTCCTCTTGTTCAACATTCACCGAACAGGGAGACAACATGTTGGATTCTTCATAATAATGTATGAACGAGCTCTTCAGTCAGATCATCCTGAACCTGGACATCTTCCAATGTACTTGTTGATTCATTATGATCTTTCGCTTTTACAAAACATGAAAGCACAATTGTAGAGACTTTTTCATTCACTTGATCTTCTTGCATTTGCTTTCTTCCCCAGAGCTTCCTGTGCCTAGTGTTAGGGTTGAAAGATTCCATCTTGAACCTGCAATCGCGAGCTATATGTCCATGTTGATGGCATTTGTAACATTCAATGTTGGGCCTGAATGATTATCTTTTTGCTAACGAATTTTGTTTGAAATTTGTCTTGCAATCCAACAAATCTGCTTCTAGGGTTTTGATAATGCCTTTGATAGTTACCCCTGTCATACATTCTGCAATCCCTAGCCATATGCCCAAAGTTAGAACATGGAAAACAATAACCATTACACATGCTAGGGTACCTGGATGAGATGCCCTGTCTTGGCGATCTTTTGTAGTCATCCTTCTTTGGACGAGGTGCAACCTTTTCTTGATGACCTCTTGGAGCAACAAAATTTTTAACCTTCTTTTGTCCTTCATCTCGATTTGGTCATTGATGGTTCCTACTGTTAGTCTTTTCATCAATCTTGTTTTGCAGGGACTTGGAGCTTGTGCCTTTGTCGCATGTAGCTTTACCTGCTTCTTCCGCCTTCATCTTCAACTGAGCCAATTCTTGATCTTTCCTTTCAATATTCTACAAGTGTTCCTTTTGCCATTCCTTGAGCTTGTTGATTTCAAATAGGGTAGCGTCAAGTTCTCCTTGCTTTTGAGCAAGGTCTTCCTAAAATCTATTTTTCAACAATTTCCTTCTTTCTCCTGCCTCATCTACTTGCAATTTTAGACGAGTGATATTTTCAGTTTCTTTGTTGAATTCTTGTATTTGTTCCTTCTGCCTTTCATTTTCATTTATGAGCATATTGATTTTTGCTAAAGATGCATCTAGTTCCTTTTTCTTCTGATCAATTTCAGTTATGTACCTCTGACGATTTTCCTTTAATTGCCTTGCCTGTTCTTTTTCTTTCTTTTCTGCTTCTTTCACTTGGAGTTTCAAGAGAGAAACTTCTTTGAGTGTGTGATTTTCGTCCTCTGTGTTCTTGAGCTCTTTCAAAGCATTGATTAATACATTTTCCTTCTTTTCTTCCTCTTCTTTGTCTTCTCCCGCATGGTCAGAATCTTCCATATGAGCATTTGCTTAACTTGAAGTATGATCATCATCATCTTTGTCTTGACCTATATGAAGATTTTGAATTTTCTCCCAAAGATGTTTGGCAAATGAGCATCGTCCTACATTGGATTTAATAGAATTTGGCAGGGCACTTAAGACGATACTTATGGCTTTGGAGTTGTATTTTCTTGATTCATCAATAGAGGTATTTCCAGAAAGAATTGAATCCCATACATCATATCCAATAGCTTGCAAACAGATTTCTTTTTTATCTTTCCAAAATAAAAAACTTGATTCAATGATCAGAGGAATTGGACCAACCTATTTTTCTTCATCAACTGTAATAGGTTATAACTTATGAAAAAATTTCAATACTAGGAACTTCCTTTGGCTTCTTTGAATGCTTGGTGGCTTGCTTCCTTGACTTTCCCATCTTAATTCACCTGAGATTTGTGAAAATTTCTGAATATTCTTATGCAGCAACCCTATTGTTAAATCTTGATTTACTTCTCCTACTTAAACAAGTTATTAATCTGAAATATTCAGTATTAACATCGAAGTAAAGACATTAACAACCTACACATGCAGATCTAAACTGAATACATGCACAATCACAAAGTGACACAGGATTTTCTGGACAACTGTCCCCGAAAAAACCCAATGCGGGAAAACTGGTCTTCTGGCTACTGGAGGGTTTTGTTATTAAATAGAGTCTAAGTACAACAAATCTAGGCACCTTACTGGTTAACCTGACATAGAAATAAACAATCTGCAGCAATACCTTTGTTCCGGAGACAGAAAAACTAACTGATTCACACCCTCAAACGAGATTTACAGAATTCATCCCTTTTTAGTCTTCAGAAACCCCAGCGCTGCTCTGAATCCCTCTGTGTCAGCCCCGCATTGCTCTGAAACCCTCTGCGTTAGCTCTGCTAGCTTGCATCAGCCCCTATGCTACTTAGGAAGGGCTTGCGTCACCCCAAACTGGGTTACGTTGCCCCTGCGCTGCCCTGGTCGGGCCTGCGTCAGCCCTGCTGGCCTCCTGCTGCCTCTGTGCTGCCCTTTATGGGCCTGCATAGCCTCTGCGTAACACCTAAAGCCTCTTCGTTGCGTAGCTGCTACTCCCTCTGCACTGCTCAGTCTGCTGCTTCTCTACCTCTTGTTGCACTCTTGGCCCGAGATTAGATCATCTGTTCTGCCAATACTACCCCTCACTACAGTTGAAACACTTCTGGAAATTCTTAACAAACCACGCCCTAGAATGCCAGCTTAGTCTCAGTGCTCTGCCACTGTGTGTGTTCTCCAACTAACCCCAAGCCTTTCCTTTATACTTTTCTCGTTGGGAAACCAACCATCGTGATCTAATCTTGAATCGACTGCTAAGATTAAAAGAAAGCTTGATCCGTGTGACTTAAGTCATTTTCATCACATGTTTAATTTAATTAACTTTAATCTTTTAATTTTCCTAAGTTAGACTTAGGGTCCTTAATTAAAAAGATTAATAAATGTAATATCTCTTAAACAGGATGAAATTTCTCAAATCCCTTTCTAGGGCTTGGAGATCTCATGTACTCTAGTCCCTCCACAAAGTTTGGGAGCTAGAGCACATCCGATGCCACTCCAACACTCAAAATATCAACACTCCCTCTTAGAGAGGAATGTGCTCTAGCACAACACTTCACCCCGAATTTCTGCACTGATCTCTGGTGTGGGTCTCTGCGCTGATGCTTGGCCTACTGCCCTTCTTCACTACGTTGTTGCTGCTCTCTCGTATTGCTACCCATGACACTGCCACATCTATACTGCAACTCCCTCTCAATCTGCTGCATCATGCTGCCAACTGCTGCACTGTAACTCAGTTGCTGAGAGAAACAACTCAAACCCTCCTGCCCAATTGATAGACAAGTCAGTTGGGTCGCGTCTACATGACTGGAGCTCCATAGGCTACTGCTTCGTGCTGTCATCTGGAGACTGTTACGCTCCTAAAGCTCTGCACTGCATAAGCAAACCTCCTCTGCTCTACTTCTCCGCTGAAGTCACCTACGCTACTGTTGTGCTGCGCTGTCCTCTTGAAGCCTTTGCGCTGCTGCTGCTTTGCACTGCGTAAGCAGGCCTGCCCTGTGCTGCTGAAGTCACATCAGCCCCTTTGCGCTGTTGCTGTTGCATCTGCACTGCGTTGCTCCCTCTCAGCATCCAGCTCTGCCTTTGCTCCATCTGTGATTCTCTGCACCCACTGCTCCACTTACCCTGCTATCGTCTTAAGGCTCTCGTAGCTCATATGTGATCCGAGAGTTGGGCTACTCAAGGATCCTGCCACCACTCTATAGGTACTCTACAGATCCATGTCGCCCCACTTTCGTGCTTCATGAATGCTCATCGCTACATCATCTTCGGAGCCATCGTCTGCCACAACAGCCTTGGAGCTAGAAGCTTCCTTGTCCTTTTTCTTTTGAGGACAATTGCTAGCGAAATGTTCTAGTTCGTCGCACTGGAAACATTTGATCTTCGACAAATCCCGCTTCTTTCTCCCTTGCTGCCTCTTTGATGCCAAGGCTGCATCTTCCTCTTCTTCCTTCTTCACCTTGCTCGAATCGGTGTTGTACTGTCTCTTGGTGATCCGATGGATTTTTTCTTGTCAGAGGATAGCCCACATATTGTCCCAATTGGGAAGGTCCACTTTGCCCAAGAGACTTTGGACAAAAGTTTCCCAGTCCTCTATGACTGCATTAAGAGCAGTCCTCACCATGACATCGTCCTCGACCTTCACCCCCATGCCAGTCAATTGATCCCTGATCGATTGTAGTCTGGAAAGAAAAGGGTCGATCTCCTCTCCCTTGGCTATCATGAATAGCCTCAACTGATTCTCCAGAAGCATCTTCCTCTGGATGAATCTTCCTTCATATAGTGTGGTTAGAGCTACCCACATCTCATAAGCCGTTTTATTATCGGCTATGTGTGGAACCACATGATCTTTGACCCCGTCCATTATGAAGCGCTTGGCATGTGTCACTACTTCCTCATGCTTCGCTAGGAGAAGAGCATCAATTGGTGTGGCCAGGACTTTCTCTGCGTGCTCCCTGAAGCCGTATGCCTCCATGACTACCAGGATTCTGGCCTTCTAGATTGCAAAGTTAGAAGGGTCATCCAACCTATCCTGATCACATAGTCCATGAGGTGCCATCTGCTCAAAAAATGTGTCGGAACGAATCCTCCTCTCTATGCTAGAGACTTGGATCCAAGGTCCTTGGTGAAACATGCACCCTCTGCTCCCTCTGACAATTGACTTCCTCTCTTGGAAGTCTGCGAAATCAAAAATGAATCAGCTCTTCGATCCTCTGGTCTATCTTCAGATTTCTTTGGCTAGAAAATTTTCTGAGAAGTTGTTCTCCTCCCCCTCTTTGTCAACTTCACTTAGGCTAAATTCTACACCGACAGAGTTTTAACACCACCAGCAACTACTGAAGGTCTACAACTTGGCTTTCGACACTCTGAATCAACAAACAGCTTCTGTATAGCATCACCCTGGCAGTGTAGCGGTAAGTGCATGGGCCTACGTGGAGACTACATCACTCTGGCCTCTGCATGGCTCTGCTTCCTTCTGCTGCTACGTTGCCCTCTCTAGTCTGGCTTTTTGCGGCTGTTGCTGCTTTTTTTGTAGCAAAGATTCTTCAGTCTTCTTGCTGGCGATCCAGGCTAGATCTGCAACCGCTCTAATACCATGTGAAAATTTTTTAATATTCTTATGTAGAAACCCTACTGTTAGATCTTCATTTACTTCCCCTACTTAAACAAGTTATTAATTTGAAATATTCGGTATTAACATTGAAGTAAACACATTAACAACCTTTTTACAGATTTAAACTGAATAAATGCATAATGACTAAGTGACACAGGATTTTCCGGACCACTGTCCCCAGGAAAACCCAATGCGGGAAAACCAGTCTTCTGGCTGCTAAAGGGTTTTATTATTAAGTACAGTCTAAGTACAACAAATCGGGGCACCTTATTGGTTAACCAGACAGAGAAATAAATAATCTGCAGCAATACCTCTGTTTCGGAGACAGAAAAACTGACTAATTCACACCCTCAAACGGGATTTACAGAACTCAACCCTTTTTAGTCTTCGGAAACCCCAACGCTGCTCTGAAGCCCTTGGCGTCAGCGCTGCTAGCCTGCGTCAGCCCCTGCGCTGCTCAAGAAGGTCTTGCGTCACACCAGACTGGGTTACGCTGCCCTTGCGCTAGCCTAGTTGGGCCTGCGTCAGCCCTGCTGGCCTCGTGCTGCCTCTGCGCTGCCCTTTCTAGGCTTGCGTAGCCTTTTCGTAGCACCTGAAGCCTCTGCACTGTGCAGCTATTGCTCCCTCTACGCTGCTTAGTCTGCTGCTTCTCTGCCTCTTGTTGCACTCTTGGCCTGGGATTAGATCATCCCTTCCGCCAATACTAACCCTTGCTGTAGCTAAAACACTTCTGGAAATTCTTAGCAAACCACGCCCTAGAATTCCAGCTTAGTCTCAGTGCTCTGCCACTATGTGTGTTCTGCAACTGACCCAAAGCCTTTCCTTTATACTTTTCTTGTTGGGAAACCAACGGTTGTGATCTAATCTTGAATCGACGACTAAGATTAAAAGAAAGATTGATCTGTGTGACTTAAGACATTTTCATCACCTGTTTAATTTAATTAACTTTAATCTTTTAATTTTCTTAAATTAGATTTACGGTCCTTAATTAAAAATATTAATTAATTAAATATATCTTAAACAGGATGAAATTTCTCAAATCCCTTTCTCAGTGTTGGAGAACTCATATACTCTAGTTCCTCCAAAAAAGATTGGGAGCTAGAGCACATCCGATGCTATCCCAACACTCGAAAATCTCAACAAGATCTGCCTCGCAACTGTTAAGCTGCTACTGAAGGAACTCGCTCTGATTCCAATTATATTTCTTACTTCAATTAGTATTTTTAACTTTGCAGAGCATTAAACATTATTAGCGTTAGTTAAACATAAAGAATTATTAACACTATTTCACAATGCACAAAATCAAGACAATAGACACCAAATATTTTTAGGTGAAACCCTTCTTGGAGATATAAACCACCGAATGCTTCTTAATATTTGTCTTCAATAAGTACATCAATAGGAAGCTCCAACTTCCATCATTTTCAGCTACAATTGAGGGAGGTTTCAACCCCCTAGTTTACAGGCTACAACCTGATGGATGCTCCAACACCCTATTTACCAGCTGCTACTAGATGGACTCCAGGTTTACAAGCTTCATTCTGAAGGATGCTCCAACACCTTGTTCACCAGCTTCGAATAGATGGACGCTTCAACACCTGAGTTTACAAACTCCAACCTGCAGGAAGTTGTGACTCCCTGATTCACCAGCTGCTACTAGGACGCTACAACACCCTGCACAAGCTCAAACCTGTCCTAGCACCACCCTGCCACCCTGAGGTGTTCTTAGGCTCCAACCTGAAGGAGACTCCACTCTCCTGCCTTGCACCACCCTGCACAGCAAGCTGCCACTTGCCCTTAAGGCTCCAACCTTCAGTGCACCACGGCAGACCACATTTCAAAATTTTAAGACCAGATCCACCTGTGCTCAAATACAATACAAAATATAAAACTCTCTGCAAATACAAACTCTGCTTCAACAATCAAATCTGGTTCTGTGCGTCAAACCCTACCTTCAGACTACTTCTGATGCTCCTTACCTCAGATGATATTGTCAATCCTTCAAATGATGAAATAATTAAATACCTCTGCAATAGTCCTCAGATCAATTTGTTCCACAGGTCTTAGTGTCTCTGCTGATGAAGTATCAGTGTCAACAAATGCCTGCAAACTGATATGATCCTCTTGTCCTAGAAATGATTCTTCTCTTAACCCTTCTAGAAGAAAACCCTTACTGCAATCAAACCCCTTGCCAAATGACACCACAATGTAACTGAAGTATGCAGATTTTAGGTGTTCCTTCTATGTACCATTACCTCTATGCAACACTTGCACCTGTAGATAACATTAGAGTACTGTATAGTTGCCACTCTGCTACACTGTCTCTGCCTCTTTGACAATTGACCAAACTCTGAAGATATAGTCAACTTTTGAATGCATCAGTTTACAAACCCTAGGCTTCTTTAGGAAAATAACATTTATGCAGTAACACACTCCCTCAGTTGGTTCAATAATCAAATATTTTTGCAATACCCATATTTGGTCATGGCAGCAATAATCATTCATATGCACATTCAAAACAAACTGACAGCTCACAACAGACTCTACAGCAGATGTAATATATGTGAAACAATATTCTGTCCAATACACGATATGTGAAGATTTGTACAATACTCAGTCCAACAATTTTCTACTCACAACTTCTCTACGTAAGGTTAGTTGTTATGACTTCTATCTTTCGGATCTCATCCCAAGAGTAAAATGTCAACTCAGAGGTGTTGCACCAAGTTATCAAAGATGGGTTCTTGAATCCTTATTTTAGCAGTCTAATACTGACGTGCTTGATTGCAAATGCCAGGTGTAGCAATGTTGCTTCAGACCAAGGGCATTCAATAAATTGAAGGCCAATCATATCCAACCGGAATAGTGAGAGCAGGCAACCTTACAAGTGCAGCACCATCGATATTATCAAGTCTCCCCATATTTCAGGGTATCTTCAATATGAAACTTATGCAATAGTATATCCAGCATTCCTTGGTGCTCTTTAGAAATATAAATAATATGCTTCCACTCCATGTTCAGACATTTGGGTCATAGATAAACAGCCAACTTCAATGGCAATAACTTCTCTACAACTTAGATGACCTTCCAGCACTTCAATATGCCATGAAAGATCTAGTAAATAAGAGCCTCCAATAAACCACCTAAACAGCCTTCAGATGGGCATTAAGGAGATGTCACAAATATTACTGAAGTTGCTTCAAAATTTTGTCCTAATACCAGGCCGAGCAAAACGTAACTGTCAAAAAAAAAAACATTGTGACAATTGGCTTTCTTCAACATACAGATCTGAGAACCCAAATGGTGATAAAACTATTCCTTCTTGTCAAAGTTTATAGGAGCCTGACAAATGGGGCCCCATGTTTTAAGGCAAGATTCTTTTTGTAATTTCTTTAAGCCTGCAAACTTCCTGTTTGTTTATTCATGGGTAATTTCCTTAAAAGTATAGCGTAGTGTCCTGGTCTCTCTACACCCTTAGAACATTCGACTGGGTTTCACAATGCCTTGCGGGATTCTTTGGAAGGAAATGAGCTTCATGTTGGCAGAGAAATAATCAATAATCTGATGGCCAACAATGAATCCATGGGAGGGTTGAAGCAACAAGAAAAGGTCACACAGTGGGTTCCAAAGAGCGCAGCCAAGAACTGCGAGTGAAATAGTTGTGGTTATCGTGGGTTTTGGCACACTAGAGGTTTTGATGATCTGTAATGCTGGACTTCTTTGCAACGACACTCAACCAATGTTTGATGTGTCAACTGGTCGACGTAATGCATGAAATCATGACAGACAATCGTCCTATGACTCCACTCGGTACAAAGAAAAATGCTACCGCAGATGCTCGGACAGTAAGACCACATATTACAGGTAAGAAGGAATGTATTAATTTAAAATACCTTTAATTAACCCTCGTCTGCTTCAGATCAAAAGATGGTGCGACTGTCAACGGTAATGTGCCTCAGATTTGGATTTTAGAAGAGCCGGAGGCTCATGGAAATGCCTGCAAATAAACTTTATGGTACCCATACAAATCTTCAACTCAAAAAGATAAATTATAAGCTCAAAAATGTGATTGTAATAGTCCATCGAAACCCTTAAGCCAACATACAGAAAAAACCCTTTTCCAGCATAACCCTAAACCACAGAAAATTACCAGCGAAAGTCACAGACCTTTCTTCCTTCTAGTCACAGAAAATGCACAGAAGATTAGGCATTGCATTGCATGCATTCATGGAGAAACTCTGTCCCTTTTTATATAAGAGGTTCTTAATAGGCATGCCGACTTTCAAATTTTGGAGGGAGCCGACTTGAATAAGTTTGGATGGGAACCAAATTAAATTTCAAATTTTAAATTTTAAAATCCCACCATTTAGTTAAGGCTGACTTGGGAGCTTTTGAGAGGAATTTTTAATCCAAACAAAAAAATTGGAGCCAATAAAACCCTAATTTTAATCCTCTCCAAAATAATTAAAATATTTGATTTAAACCTTTTAATGATAATAACTTTTTAACCCCAATTTGGAGCAATGTTCCAAACCAATTATATGTTGCCACATCATCACCCCTTTGGGGATTTTGGCCACAAGATGGGGGTGTCAACTTAAATTGGACATGTCTCTCAAACTGTAGGGGGTCTCAAGGCCTGCCATATATTGTTGGAATCGACATGACGAGGACCATTAACTGGTGATTGTCTTGTGAGCAGAGACACTGATCTTCAACCTCAAAATCTTCAATAAGTGCAGGGCTTCTAGGGTTTCCAGGGCTTCTCAACCATTGGAGCTTCAACTGAGGCAGTCTAGACAAATATTAAGAGTGTTCAAGAATCGGCGTTGGCATCAATGACAACACCATTCAACTGAATTAATCTGTACTTGTGATTGTTTCAGTATTTTATGCAATTTAAATCTAAGCTGGTCTTTGATTTTCATACAATTCAGGTGCATTTCATTGAAATAAATTCCTACATGACTTAGTAGTATTCAGTTTCCAAATTGGACACGAGTAGTATTCCTACATGACTTAGTAGTATTCAGTTTCCTTGTTTCTATGTTTTTGAAGGGTTAAGACTTTGGTATATAGTATTCAATGTGATAACTAGAAGAGCAATTTATATGTTTTGCTGATACATAAGAATGATGAATGTGGACAATGTTAACATGTTAAATACCCTTATTTATCACTTTCAGAGTTAAGGCCAAAAGGAATTTGTTGGTAAGTGAATGTGTCCAACACTGAGTGCAAGAAATAGAACAGGTTCGAAGGAGTATTTTGTAACTAAGATCTTGAATTTTGCAGAGAAAATGCAACGTGGAGAGAGTCTAGCTATTACATGACTGATGGATTAGTTTGCAGAAGAGGTGCTGTGGCAGATGGCAATTCAGATACAAGCCTAAAAGGAAACCAAGGGTAGTTGTTAGTCTGGAGAGATTCATTCCACTAACAAAAATTTTCATTTGTTAAGTGGCTATATGGATATAACTGCTGTCAATTTTCATAAAGCGATTGCTTTAAATTGCATACAATAGTAATGTATACTGTTTCCATGATTAGAGAGTGCCCTTTATTATGATCTATTCCATTTTAACCTTGTCAAAATCAAGAGTTTCAAAGAGCTTTCATTTAAATGAATTAGAGTATAAACTATAGGATAATGTTCTATTTCTTCTGAAGGGCTTCCTCAGACATCAAGCCTTTTAGCTCCATGATAGGTGCAGAGTCACATGCATAGTGTTTAACCAACAACAAGAAAGCATAAAGAAAATTATATGCGAGGATGTGTGTAATCTGTGGTAAATTCTGCTTTCATTAGTGTTTAGTAAGTGCAGTTTCAAAGATCGAATGTTGAATTGTCAGGTTCTGGTTTAACAATTCTTGCAGGCTTCCAATTCATGAAAACCTATTACAGAAATATTTCTTGTACATCAAGGTCTGTAAGGACTTGTAGGAAGCTTTAGAATTTATTCTTTCCTAGTGTTCTTATGGATTTAGTAACTCACACGGCTATTTATAATTTCTTGATTTCATTAGTGTAAATACATATCAGATTATCAGGTCGTTTCATAGGCAGTGTCTCTTGCTGTTTGCTACATAATGTAGCTAGGCATTCATCTCAGAAATGATTTAAATTCACACAATAATAAACTTTTATTGCTAAATTGCTCTGTTTTGACTAAAGTTAAATATATTTTATTAAAGAAGTTCAGCTAAAACATGAATCAAACTCTAATTGACCTTTGTATCTTGCTGTGTTAACCAAAGATTGTATGCATCGATGTTATGTCATACATTTCTTTTAGTTTCTTGTAATGCATACATTTTTCATTATATAAACTTCAAATTTGCCAGCTATAGTAACTTTCGTAAAAAATTTAATGAAACACAATAATAATTTTGCACATTATATATCTTCTAATGTTCACAAGTGACTATGAGTGAAATGGTGGCAGAGTGGGTTTCAACACCGTTCTTGATGCGTTTAACTGATTTTAGCTAAAAAAGTGAATAGTTTTTTGAACTAAAGTTTGTTTTCCCTCTTTTGATGTTATTGGGCGGAAGCGACTCTTAGAAAAACACCAAACACAACGGATCTTAGAAACCCATCAAGAGAGCCTTTAAAAGTGAGGTTTTAACATCTATACACTACATCTTCCTGTTTGAACAATGAAAATTATGTTAAATCCAAAAATAGATTTCAGCATAAAATATGTATACAGATATAGTGATAAAATACAACCACTGCTAACTATTATGGTAAACATTATCTCCAATAAAACAAATTGCAATTATAACATATCAACTAAAATAGGAGCGCCTTTTAAAGAAAATATTTGTTTTAACATCCATTCTCGTCTTGGATTGGCAATAGATAGTTGGCATGTATTACATTTATCCAAAATGGATCTACTGAATGAATCAAAATTTTCACTCCTAACCTTGGGCTAAGTTAAGAATGCATGAGGTAAAATGCATAGGAAGATGTTTTAGAACAAACGCTTGCCACAGTTATCCTAAATGAAAGATTCTCATGGTGCTTCAAAATAAAAATAACCATGCTACAAGTTGTGGATTCTATGATATAGTCCATTAAATGTCCAAAATGCAATGGCTGTAGAGTCACACTAGTTGCTGCCAAAGCAGACAATTTGAACCAATGCCATATTTTTTGCATAAAGGGGTCTTATGATGTTGGATGAAAAAAATTGAACTAGCATTAGTAAGAGCATATCCACACATGTTCAAACAATAGCATCAATTGTAATTTTTTACCCTTCAGAAATGTGAAATGATTATGAATGTCATTTTGTAACAACTTGACCATATGGTGTCCATTGGTAGTGAAATTTTTACAGTAGGTAGTTGATACCCATCTCCATGTGCCTGCCAAAATTTAGTGTCAAATTCATCTATTTTGTCCCACAAAATGTGGAAACACGGTTGAGTTTATTAGTTGAAAAAAAATTGGGAATCTCCTGTCATTCTGAAGAAAAACATTCTGTGCATCTTCTAAGGTTGCAAAACTGAGTTGGGAGAGCAATTTGAATGGCCATCCAATATAAGAAAAGAAAAGGAATGACGTTTAAAACTGGAGAGTTGCAAAACATGGAGAGAAGCATTGTGAGAAAGGGCATATCTAAGAAGCAAATGTCCAAGTAGATAGAGAGGACTCCCCCAAAGACTAAATGAACTAGAGATTGTCATCCATGGTTGATGGCATTGGCCTGTCTGGAAGTTGTTAAAAGTAAGAGTACCAAGGAGGTGTTTCCTAGTGCATTTATCCTTTTGACCTATGAAGACACATTAATGACATTTTTGTCTAGTGGCATTATGAGTTTTATTAATGTCATGGAACAAACAACTTTTTATGGTTGTGTACATTGTACTTTAATTTATTAATGTCACTTGTGTCATTAAAAGTGACTTTATGAGAAAAGTATGAAGTACACTTTATAATATTAATGTGACTTTATGAGAAAAAAAGTGCACATGGTACAAAACATTAAAAATGTTAACTAGGAGGCTCAATAATTAAGGGGAGCCACATGAGGGAAGTTGTCAAGTGGGGGACATGATCTCATCCTTGATCTCATGGGTTGAGATTCAATCTCAACCCTTGATTTCAAGGGTTAGGGTTCTCCTCACTTTAAATGACAAAAAGGGAAAAAGGAGAAAGAGAAGGCTCATTATTCTCATAAGATTTGAGCAAAGAGCAAGGAGCTTAAGAGGAGCCTCGGATTGCAGCAAGGGGAGGATGATGTACAATGAGTCCGAATTTTCTACCTATGATTGGCACACATCTCGATATTTTTGGGCTAGGATATTAGGCTGAGTTTCTAGGGATTTTTGGTCGATATTTAAGCTAGAAGTCAGTGTTGAGTTGTTGGGTAGTTGAGTGTGAGACTACGTATTTTCTGTGGTGATAAGAAGTTGTTCGAACCATGTTTTCGCTGCTACAGTTCAATCATAGGGCCTAGTTTCAAGTAAGTTTTTCTCTGCAGAGATTTAGTGGAAAAACAACACCATTTCCTAGACTGCCAAGGCGTGAAAGTCAAGGCATCCAAAAGAAGACAATGGAACAAAATTTCTAGAAGATTGATGCTCTGTCTAGCACGTATTTCAAGCCACTGTCAATGGTTTTTGTGCACAAAGTTCGAGGAAAATTATAAGTTGAGCTTATGATTTTATGAGGCACAAATTCCAATGTATTCTGACCAGTGACGTCACCAAGTAAAAGAGAGATAAGGTGTCTTATTTATGTTGTGTGAATCATTTCCATAAGAGCAATTAAATCCTGCTTTAGAACTAGTTTTCCCCTTGTGGGTTTTTCCAGGGTCATTAGACCAAAATTATTGTGTAAAAGTTGTGTGTGTGCTTGCATTTAATTCTTGTATCAGTTATTAAAGTGAAAAATAGTAAAGTAGTATCTTGTTGAATGAAAAACAAATAGTTATGGTAGTCATATGTCATGTTGGGCTTTGGGCATTAAACCTTATGCAAAAAATTGAAATTGGGTTCGGACTACATTAAACAAATTTTCTACATGGTATCAAAGCTTGAGGGACGTTAGATCTGACTTTTGCATCAATTGATAAAAGAGACTAGTAGGAAAATGTCTATCATAGCAGTGAACAACAGTCATAAAACCTCAGTCAAAAACCGAAAGAATTATTGGTTGAGAGGGAGGAAGATTGCATAGTAACATACCTACTTATTTTGTTGTTTTTGAGGGTCATGATGACTGGTTTGAGGGTGGAGCACAGATTGAGTGGGGTTGATAATTTTAGCCCCTAGAAGGAGAGGACGATGCTTTTACTTGAAGAAGTTGAAGTGTTGGATATAGTGGATAATCTTGTGCAACCTCCTACTAATCTAGCTCAGTTGGTGGACTTCAATAAGAAGAATGTGAAGGTGAGAATCATTTTGGATGCCATCAAAGACCAACCATTTCTTCATGTGAGAGGAATAAAGTTTGCCTACGAGATGTGGGATTCACTTGTCACATTATACCAGAGTTCCATTGAGAACAAGAAGATGGTGTTGAGGCAGAAGTTAAGAAACACCAAGATGACCAAGACTAACAGTGTGACCTTGTACCTCACCAAGATCTCATAGGTGAAGGATGAGTTGGTTGTTGTGGGAGAGGTTATCTGTGCGTACAAGTTGGTCAGGATTGCATTAGATGGTTTCACCTGGAAATGGGATGGATTCATACATGGCATTATGGACAGAGAGCACTTTCCAAATTGGAGTATGTGGGATGATTTTATCCAGGAGTGCAAAGAGCAACAATCAGCGTGGTGGGGGAGATGAGGAGGAGAATGTTGCCCTTGCAACAAAGGGCAAGAAGAAGGTCAGGAAGGGGTCTTGTAGTGGAGAAAATCAAGAAAAGGGGAAGCAGAAGGCGAAGGAGAAGGACATGAGCAAAGTGAAATGCTTTGCTTGTGGGAAGATGGATCACTATGTTGTTCAGTGTCCCAACAAGAAGCGCAAGAAGAAGAAGGGAGTTGCAGCTTCAACAAAGGTTGACGAGTTCAGTTCCAGATTTGACACAGACTTTTCCTTTGTGGTAAGTCTTGCCGCTCATGTCACGTCTTCCAAGGTATGGTTTGTATACAATGGAGCATCTTTCCATATGACTAGAGTGAGAGAGCACTTCATGAGTCTCACAGAGGATGATTTTGACTTGGAGGTTGTGCTTGGAGATAACTCCAAGGTCAAAGCAACAGGAGTGGGGACAATATCATTTCAAAGGGAGTCATTACCTCCTTTGAAAGTGACAGATGTTGTTTATGTTCCAAGGTTGAAGAAGAACTTGATATCAATCTCTAGTATGGAGGAGAGGGGGTATGAGGTGGTGTTTCGAGGGGGAAATGTGTTGATATATCCCAGAGGATCCAATATAGAAGTTTGCTTCTATGGTTGGAGTCTGTAGTGGGAGACTTTGCAGGTTTATGTTTTAGCCTACTAAGGCTGTGGTGGCACATACCATCAGCAGTGAATTTCGTGAGATTTAGCACAAGAGGATAACCCACTTGCACCATGAAGCATTCAGGATGTTGAGGGAGATGGTTACATTTTTACCTGAGTTCATCACTGAGCATCATGGTGTGTAGGGGGTGTGCTTTAGGAAAGTACACCAAGACACATTTCTCGAGAATTAACAACAGAGTTGTAGTTATTTTAAACTTGGTACACTCTGAAGTTTGTGGTCTTATATCTCACGTATCTTTTAATGGATGCGAGTACTATAGAACCTTCATTGATGACCACTCTAGGAAGACCTGGATTTCCTTTATGAGGACCAAGGATGAGTTCTTTAAGAGGTTCCAAGAGTTTAAGGCTCTTGTGGAGAACTAGACAGGGGAAGAAGATGAGATCAGATAATGGGAGCGAGTATACCTCGAAGGAGATGGATTTATGTAGGAGTGTGGGCATCAAGAGGGAGTATATAGTACCTTATAGCCCCAAGCAGAATGGGGTGGCAGAGAGGAAGAACGGGGCCATAGTGGGTGCAACTAGAGCTATGTTGTGTTATGCAACCAGCGCACAAAACGATAGAATAATAGATCAATGACTTAAAAAATATCCTCTTCTAGGGGGGGACCTCCTTTACATTACATAAATGAACAATTCTTGGATGATTCAAATGAAAAAACCTCCTTTCTATATATAGGAGTCTAAGGGGTCACAATATAATCAAAGCTGACATAACAATAAAAATGTAAAGGCATAGCAATAACAATATTGAGCTTCTATGGGGCACAATAATAACAATATGGGGACAACATGCGCACAACAATAACAATAAGGAGCGACACTAGTATTATAGGTACCTAATATGCCCCTCTCATTCAAAAGAGTGGTTTCCTCAATGCTTGAGTAGTTCTGGATGCTTTTGTGTAAAATTCTCATTATCCCATGTCGAATCTTCAACGAGTAAGTTCTTCCACTTGATGGGATACTCTGAAATTGATTGATTTCGTAGTTGTAGAGTTCTTGTTTCTATGACTGCTTAGGTTCCAATATGATTTTTCCTTCCTCGTCAATTTCTAGCAATATTGTTTGAACTGGAGGCTTGTCACCTATAACCTTTTTAAGCATGGAACATGGAAAAGTGGGTGCACTCGGGAAGATGCAAGAAGCTCCAATTTGTATGCCATAGTTCCAATCTTTTGCAACACCTTGTAAGGACCATAGTACTTCGGTGATAATTTATTATCCTTCTTAGATTTCTTGAGGGACATTTGTTTGTACAGTTGTAGTCGTAAAAATTCCCAGTCGCCTACATCAAAACTTCTTCCACTGTGATGTTGATCTGCTTGTTGTTTCATTTGATTCTTCGCCAAAGTGAGGTTATCCTTTAAGAGTTGGAGAAATTTTTGTTGATGGTCGATGTGATCTTCCACTGCTTGAACTTTAGAACTTTCTCTTAAAGATGATGTGATGGAAGGTAGATGATATCCATAAAGTGTCATAAATGGAGTCATTTTTATTGCAATATGGAAGGAAGTGTTATACCACCATTTAGCCAAAGGTAACCACTTGACCCATTGTGTTTTTTTATCAAATACAAAGCAACGAAGATATCCTTCCAAACACTTATTCACTATCTCAGTTTTCCCATCAAATTGAGGATGATTAGATGAACTATGAGCTAATTGAGTACCCAGACAAAAAATAACTATGTCCAAAAATTTCCAGTAAAAATGGGATCTTTGTCGCTTAAAATAATCTTTGGGTTTCCATGTAGCTTTTGAATTGTTTCCATAAATGCAGTAGCAACTGTGTTGACTTTAAATGGATGAGATAATGCACAAGTGTGCATATTTGGTAAGTCTATCAACTATCACCATGATGACACTCTTTTCTTCAGACTTGGGTAAACCTGTGATAAAATCCATTGAAACATCATGCCAACGTTGACTTGGAATGGATAAAGGTTGTAACAAAATCGGGGTCTTACTTGTCTCAACTTTATTTTGTTGGCAAACCAAACATTCTGCAACAAAATTTTGAATATCATATTTAATGTCATCCTAAAAAAAATCCTTCTTGACCCTGTAGTGAGTTTTTAAAATCCCGAGTTCCCTCCTAAGGGAGAGGTGTGCAATTCCAATAGAATTTTTTGTTTGAGATGGAAATTCTTACAAAGATATAAGCGATCTTTGAACCATAATGAATCATTTTTCCAGCTAAATGTATTAGATGTACTGAGATCTTGCTGCAACTTTTGAATGAGTGTCCACACTTTTTCGTCATTCTTCCATTCATTCCTTGCTCTGGTTATCCAATCCGTTTGGATAATAGAAATTGCACAAAGCAATGCTTCTACATCCTCATCCTTTCTTGAGAGTGCATTTGCAACAACATTTTGCTTCCCTTTTTTTGTAAACGGTTTGAAAGTCATAACCCAACATCTTTGTGACCCATTTTTGTTGATCTTCTAAAAATAATATTTGTTCCAAAAAGTATTTAAGACTATCATGATCTGTGTTTTAGTGCATGTAGTATTGCCAACATTTCCTTTTCGTAAATAGGCTTGTGTAAATACTTTCCTTTCATTGGGCGACTTTCAAAAGCAATGGGTCTTCCTTCTTGCATTAAAATGGCACCAATTCCATTTCCTGAGGCATCACATTCCAAAATAAAGGTTTTCATGAAGTTTGACATAGCTAAGACTGGTGATTGGCATATTGCTTCTTTAGGATGTTCAAAGGCCTTAGTTGCTTCTGAAGTCCAAGAAAATGCATCTTTCTTCAATAATGTTGTTAGAGGTGCTTCTATTCCCTCATAATTCTTAACAAACTTGTGATAATACCCTGCCAGCCCAAGAAATCCTCGCAGATGCTTTATGGTTATGGGGATTTCCATTTCTTAATGGCTTTAATTTTGTTAGGGTCTACGTTAGCACCCTCATGAGATACAATATCACCCAAATATTCCACCTCCTGTACTCCAAAGAAACATTTGGAGGTTTTTGCATATAATTGTTTCTCCTCCAATGAGCACCCTGTCAACATGTTGAACACGATCCTTCCAAGTCTTGTTGTAGATTAGTATATCATCCAAAAATACTAACACAAATTTTCTAAGGAAAGATTTGAAAATTGAATTCATCAAACCTTGAAATGTAGAAGGTATGATTGGTAAGTCCAAAAGGCATGACCAAAAATTCATAATGAACCTCGTGAGTTCTAAATGTTGTTTTCGGAATGTTTTTAAGTATTCATTCTGTTGATCAGTGGTTGTCATTGATGTCAAACCAAGCAACACCAGGGGCTACCCTGATATTGCATGGGAATTTTGACCTACCAAATTAATATATTCCTAGTCAAGGATATTTTTGATGGTTTCTACTTGTCAAGATGTTTCCGTTGATATATGGCACGCCACGTAATTCCTTACGGTTTGAGAGATATTCATGTTTGAAGTTAGTAACCCCAGTTAGTGGGCTAAAACCCCATGGGGTTGTGGCATGACACTAATCATTGTTTATGGGTATTGAAAAATCGATAATTAATATTTTTTAAGCTCCTAAAATCCCTCCCACGTTCACTTGTTGAAGACCCTCTCAACCTAAGCATTTATATAAATTGTGATCCTCACATCCTCCTCATGTAGGGATTTCGGTACTTGAAATGGGTCATCGTGGCATTTTCACTATAACTTTTTTTCTACGAAGGTTCATAAGCTGAAATTTTTATCACGAGAAGCTGAAATCCTGAGGAAACTCGTGTAAAAATTTCAGATCGTGGTTCACAATATTTTTGGAGATATGATCTGTGGAAGTTAGGGTTTTTGTAGGCTCCTGAACTTCATCTCAAAGAGGTGACCTTGGGAAAATTGTCATAACTCTCTCTCTGAACATTGGATTGGAATTATGTAAAAATTGGCAGATAATGCACAGACTATAGTTTTATGTGTATCAATTTCAGAGCCGAAGGAGGAAACATTGACATGCGACATGCCGTACAAGTTCTCTCTGCTGAACTAGTCCATAATTAGGTCATTTTGAGAGATTGGACATAACTTTTTCTTGAGAATCCAAATTGGGCCAGACCTGTGGCATTGGAAGGAAGACTTAGAGGGCTACTACAGTAACAAAAATCACATATTGAGGATCTCAAATAACAGAGATACATCAAATTCAATATTGAGCTCCTAGAAGGCAAGAAAAAGCTAGATCATGTGTTGTCAAGGGCTGCAAAGGACTAGACTTTCTAGGGCAGCAAAGCAAAGCAAGGTGCAACAAAATGATGCAGCAAAGGTATGCTCCAAGTAAGTATATTCTATGTATGCATGTTCATCTCTTAATTGGATTAGGTTCTTTGTATTCTAATTTGTTTTTTTTTTGTTTAGCACTGGCATATGCTCTACAGGATGAGGTAAGTTTTGCTATTATCATGTCATAGGTATTTCCTTGAAGACTTTTTGCAGGTATTATAAATTCATCAAGATAAGACTCAATGCATGATCTAATGTTCTTAAGAGTGAGAACTGGTAGCATGACAAGAGCAACAATCAAGGTGAAAAACAACAGCAAGAAGTTCACCACATGAAGTCTTCAAGTGGGTAGCACTGCATATAGTCATTGTAAAGGTATCATTGTACCAAGTCATTGTAAAAGCATCATTTTAAAATTTGTACGAGTGTCTATCTGCCAAGAATTGAAGAGGCAGTGTCAGGAGGTCTAGGCTCATCATTAGGTGGTTGTGTCATAGTTGGGGTTATGGTCTAGTGTGTTTTCTTCTTCTACATCATTCTATATCATTGTAAAGTGGACCATTTTCCCTGGTACCATTGTCCATTCTTCTTTTATTCTTCTATAGGGTGGTAGGGTGGTGCATGAAGTCACCAACAGTTTCAAGCCTGTGAAAACTCCAGGGTGGTAGGTGGTGCTAGGGTGAGTTGTAGCTCATTGGGTGTTGGGGCATCCGTTCAATTGACTACTTTTGAATCTTGGGTGTTGGAGCATCCATCCAGTGGGAGCTGGAGAAGAATGATTTTCTAGATTATAAGAAGTTGGAGCTTTCTTTTCAATTGGAGTTGAATATTAAAGAATTATTAGAAAAACATTCAGGGGATTTTTGTCCCGGAGGGGGTTTCCACCTTAAAAACTGTGTGCATTTGTGTTCCTTTTGTTTGCTGCTATCATTGTACAAACACTGATAATAATTGAAGATTAGCTAATGATCTGAAAGATTAATAATAATACTAATTAAAATGAATACTGATACACCCCCCCTCTCAGTATTTCCAACAATTGGTATCAGAGCTTGGTTCCTTCAATAATAGTTTAACAGTTGGAAGGAGGTCATGGAGCATACCAAGAATGGTGTATATTTGTTCAATGAAAATAATTATGCACTCTGGAAAGGAAAAATGGAGGTCTAACGCTTGGCGCAAGGTTACAAAGTATGGGACACTGTTCAAAATGGCTTTACACCAACCGCGGATGAACAAGGTAAGACGAATTCGGTAAATGATGCAAAAGAAAAGAATATTATTATCAGTGGACTTATTGAATCTGCTTGTCATAAGGTGTTGGGTTGTAAAACTACCAAAAATGTATGGGACAAGCTTGAGAATATATATGCAGGTGACTCAAATGTCAAAGAAGTAAAGCTTCAAATCTATAGAGAAAATTTTGAGAAACTCAGAATGAAAGAAGATAACAACATTGTTGCATACTTCCAACACGTTGATGAAATAACCAACACTCTGGAAAGATTGGGAGAGCCTGTTGACGAGAAGAATATTATACGAAATATTATTAGAATGTTACCAGGGAGATTCAACCCAAAGGTATCGGTCTTAGAATACAATGCAAATCTAGACAAACTTAGCAAAGAGGAATTACATGGATTTCTCATAGCATATGAAATGATACTTGATGAAGAAGAAGGTACTTCGCATCTAGAAATTGCGTTCGCTACATCTAAGAAAACTAACAAGGACAAACAGCCTTCAAAGGCAAAGAGCTGCACCTGCAAGTGTGAAGAAAAGGAAGATGATGAAGAAGGTCTTTCAAATGGAGAATATGCTTACTTTACGAGAAAACTAAAAATTGGTGAGGGAAAATTCAAAGGTAAACTTCCATTGATATGTTTCGGTTGTGGTGAGATTGGGCTTTTCGCAGCAAAATGTCCAAACAGAAGTGATGGCAACTCAAAAGGAAAGAAAGGCTTTAAGAAATTCAACAAGCAAGGCAAAAAGAAAGGATTCAAAAGAAACTTTCTCTCTAAAGAAGATAGCTCATCATTCGATGAAGATAGTGATAGAGAAGAAGAAGCCAATGAGAGAGTAATGTTTATGGCCAAGCACAGTAAACAAGAGGTATCAAACAACGAAGAAGAAAGGTTGATCATAGAATAGTTTTCCAAGAAGGCAATCAAGCTTATAAAATAGCTCAAGGATGAGAAGATCCGTTTTAATACTCTTGAAGAACAAGTTTAAGGCCTCAAAATTGAAGTTGAAGAACAAAAATGTATTGAAGAATCACTTCAAAGGAAGTTGGAAGAAAGCAACCAAGAAAGGGAAGCATTTTAAGCTGAAGTAGTCTCGCTGCGTAAGGAAGTGAAGGGAAAAACTTTCTAAAACTATGCCAACAACTCAAGGGCATTGGAAGAACTCATCAACAATCAACGATCTTACAACAATAAAAATGGCCTCGTTACAAAGAAGAAGCAGGACCTTCTACAACAAAATACAATGAACCTATGAGATTTGACATGCATGTAGACTTCATTGGATAAGATTCACAAGAACAGCCTTGGAAGACAATTTCCTGACGAATATTTCCATCCAGGTACCAACATATTTGTCATGGCTATTGTTATTCATGTGGAAAATTTGGTCACAACTCTGTAGAATGCACGTACCATAGGAACCAATACAATTCCAGGAGATCTGTCAAATATGAACCTCACAGGGCTCAACGAAACATCAATAGATTTGAACATTTAAGAAATAATATGGAATGTTAGAAATGTCGAAACTTTGGACACATAGCCAGAGACTGCAGACTTGAAAATCCTCCAGAAGAATCTTCGAAGCCACAGAACGAACGAACATGGAAGAAGAAGAGGACTGATAATTGTTCTCTCGCTCTCAAGGCTCAAAACAACAAAGATGTGTGGTATGTTGATAGCGGTTGCTCAATGCATATGACTGGAGATAGAAAGAAATTTGTATCTATGACAGAGAAGAAGGATGGAACCATATCCTTTGGAAATGATGGATCTTCAAATGTTATAGGATCAGGTACCGTCACTCTCAGAAGAAAATATGTTATAGCCAAGAATGTTCTATTGGTTGAAAACATGAATCAAAATCTGCTTAGCGTTGGACAAATGTGTGATTAAGGACACACAATGCTATTCAACTCCACAAAATGTGAAATCGAGAAAGGAAGGTATGGTAAAATTGTGGCTACATCAGGTCGAGCTCCAAACGACATATATGTTCTGGATGAAGCAACTAAAGCATGTCTACTAGCTAAAGAAGATGAAAGCTAGTTATGGCACAAACGAATGGGTCACATAAACTTTGACAATCTTGTCAGGATAAGAAAAAAGGAAGCAGTACAAGAAATGTTGAAAATCTCAAAACCTTCCAACACACTATGTGAGGCCTATCGGCACAGCGAGCAGACAAAAGTCAAATTTAAAACAAAAGAATGCTTTGCATCACATCCATTGGAATTGATACATACTGATCTATGTGGTCTTGTGAGAAGAAAAAGCTTAGATGGAGAACTATATTTCTATACCAGGATGATAACCATCAGTGTCCTAAAGAAGAAATTCTGAAGCATTTGAGTGCTTTAAGACCTACAAGGAGTTGGTCGAAAATGAAACTAATTTGAAAATAAAGTGTCTAAGATTAGATAATGGCGGAGAATTCACTCCCAAATTATTTCAGCAATACTGTGACAAAAATGGAATAAAAAGACAATTTCAATAACATGAACACCTCGACAAAATGGAGTTGCTAAAAGAAAGAACATAACCGTACAGGAAATGGGTATGTTGAAGGTCTCAAAATTGGATGAAAAATTATGGGTTCAAGTAATTGATATGACAATCTTCATTATCAGCCAAAGTCTTCTAAGAAATAATTGCAACAAGACCCCATATGAATTATGGAAAGGAAAATCGGCTAATGTAAAATATTTCAGAATCTTCGGAAGAAAATGTTATATCAAAAGAGAAGATAAAAAGTTGGGTAAGTTTGAATTACGTGTTGACGAAGGTATCTTTGTTGGTTACTCACGCAAAATGCTATAATATAAGACGAAAACAGATAGTGGAGAGCATAAATGTTACATTTGACGAAGATGGTGTTCTAACGAATAATGATGAGGACCTAGAACCTTTGAAACTTGAGATAGAGGTTGAAAAATACAGAGAAAATTCTATAACAAGAAGCAACTGTCAACCAGGAAGAAATAAATGATAATCAAGATATACAAGAACAACAAAAAGAAGCTCCTCCAAAGAAAACAAAAGAATGGATTCAAAAGAACCATCCATCAAGTCAAATCATTGGTGACATAAATGAAAGTCGATAACATTGTTCATCAGAACAAGCTCACATTGCTTTTCTAGCAACCTTTGAGCCTAGTAGTTTTGAGGAAGCCAACTAGAATGAACATTGGGTAGCAACTATGAATGAAGAATTGGATCAAATCGAGAAGAATAACACCTGGGAATTAGTTCCATGACCAAAGGATAAAAATGTCATTGGGACTAAATGGGTGTTCAGGAACAAATTGAATGAAGATGGACAGGCTTCCAGAAACAGAGCAAGATTGGTTTGCAAAGGCTATGCACAAGTGGAAGGAATTGATTTCAACGAAACATTTGCACCAGTTTCCAGAATGGAAGCCATCGGATGTTTCTAGCCTATGCATGTTCAAGAAAAATCAAAGTCTACCAAATGGATGTTAAGTTAGCATTCCTGAATGGCGAATTAGAAGAAGAAGTTTACATCGAACAACCTGAAGGTTTTTTACTGTCAGAAAAAGAATATTGTGTTTGCAAGTTAAAGAAGGCTCTATATGGTCTCGAGCAGGCTCCCAGAGTATGGTATGATCGTCTTGTGGATATCTACGTCAACAAGGGTTCAAGAAAGGTACTGCTGATAGCAATCTTTATGTACAAATAAAAAAATATAATTTAACAATCGTTGAGGTATATGTGGATGATATACTATTTGTAACAATGATGATCGACTAAGTAAGAACTTTGCTACAAATATGCAAAGTGAGTTCGAGATTTCTTTACTTGGTGAGATGACATACTTTTTAGGGCTTCAAATATCTCAACAAGAGAAAGTACTATTTATATGTGAAGCCAAGTACATCAAGGATTTGATCAAGAAATTCAAAATAGAATATTGCAAACTTGTCCTTACTCCGATGGTAACAGGTTTCAAATTGAGCATAGATGACTCATTTAAGGATGTGGATCATAGGTTGCACAAATCTATGATTGGTAGTCTCCTATATGTAACAGCCTCTCGACGATATGTTATGCAAGTAGTTGGACAAGTAGCAAGATTCCAAGCAGCACCAAAAGAATCACATATTATTGTCGTCAAAAGAATTCTTCAATATCTAAAGGGCACAACAAAATATGCCTTGTGGTATCCCAAGGGTAACAATCTCATTATTCAAGCCTTTATAGATGCAGATTGGGCAGGAAGCGTTGATGATCGTAAGAGTACTAGTGGAGCATCATTCTATCTAGGTGGTTGTCTCGTATCATGGTTCAGCAAAAAGCAAACCTCAATCTCGTTATCTACAATGGAAGCAGAATACATTGCAACGGCAACTTGTTGCACTCAAGTCCTTTGGATGAAACAAACTTTGCAAGGTCTTCAAGTACAATTCAGTGAGCCTCTTCACATATTTTGTGATAACACTTGTGCCATCAACATCTCCAAGAATCATGTCATGCATTTAAAAACAAAACACATTCTGATCAAATTTCATTTTGTTAGAGAACAAGTCGCTGAAAAGAATATCAAACTTGAATATGTTGGTACAAAAGAACAAATCGTTGATATCTTCACTAAACCTTTACCTCATGAAGCATTTGAATATCTTCACTAGAAGTTATTCCTTATTTAGATTCTCCCAAGTTCTCATTAGATTTTCCTTATTCAAAAAATAAAGTGGGAGTGGAAGTGTGTACATGTCTGCAGGATGGTTGTGTGTCAGGGGGAGTTACCCTTTGCCATTGATGTTAAAGGGGGAGAGAATGTTGTAGGAATAGGTGTCATGATTGTAGGGGGAGTACTTGTGTTGCCATCAATGCCAAAAGGGGAGATTGTTGATCAATGGCTATCATTGATGTCAACCCAAACAACACCAGGGGCTACCCCGATATTGCATTGGAATATTGACCTACCAAATTAATATATTACGAGTCAAGGCTATTTTTGATGGTTTCTAATTGTCGAGATGTTTCCGTTGATATATGGTACGCCACGTAATTGTTCACGATTTGAGAGATATTCATGTTTGAAGTTAGTAACCTCAGTCAGTGGGCTAAAACCCCATGGGGTTGTGGCATGACACTAATCATTGGTTTGTTGGACATTGGATAAACCAACGCTCCCCGTGTGTTTCGCGACATGGACTAACCGCCTCTCGTGGATCCTTATCTCTGGCGATGCGATCGTTGACTAACACCTATGGGTTTTGGTCTAACGAAAATCGTGATTCCCAACAATTGGTATCAAAGCCAAGTGACGAGTTTGATACACACCCGGTTCATGTTGGGGGGGGAGATTGTTGGACATTGAATAAACCAACTCTCCCCGTGTGTTTCGCGACATGGACTAACTGCCTCTCGTGGATCCTTATTTCTGGCGATGCGATCGTTGACTAACACCTGCGGGTTTTGGTCTAACGGCAATCGTGATTCCCAACATGGTTGTGGTCATTGAACAATCAATAATTAATAATTTTTAAACTCCTGAAATCCCTCCCATGTTCACTTGTTGAAGACCCTCTCAACCTAAGCATTTATATAAATTGTGATCCTCATATCCTCCTCATGTACGGATTTCACTACTTGAAACATGTCATCGTGGAATTTTTGCTATAACTTTTTTTCTATGAAGGCTCAGAAGCTCAAAATTTTTATTACACGAAGCTGAAATCCTGAGGAATCTCGTGTACAAATTTCATATCATGGTTCGAAATATTTTTGGAGATATGATATGTGGAAGTTAGGGTTTTTGCAGGCTCCTGAACTTCATCTCAAAGAGGTGACCTTGGGAAAATCACCATAACTCTCTCTCTAAGCGTCAGATTGAAATTCTATAAAAAGTGGCAGATAGTGAACAAACTATAGTTTTATGTGTATCAATTTCAGAGCCGAAGGAGGAAACAGTGACATGTGGCACGCTGTACAAGTTCGCTCTACTCAACTAGTTCATAATTAGGTCATTGTGAGAGATTGGCCATAACTTTGTCTTGAAGAATCCAAATTTGGTCAGACCTGTGGCATTGAAAAAAAGACTCAGAGAGCTACTACACGACCGAAAATCACATATTAGGGATCTGAAGTAACAGAGATACATAATATTCAATGTTGAGCTCCTAAAAGGCAAGAAAAATCTAGATCATGTGTTGTCAAGGGCTGCAAAGGACAACACTTTCTAAGGTAGCAAAGCAAAGCAAGGTGCAACAAAATGATGCAGCAGAGGTAAGCTCTAGGTAAGTATATTGTGTATATGCATGTTCATCTCTTAATTGCATCAGGTTCTTTGTATTCTATTTTTTTTTTTTAGCACTGACATATGCTCTGCAGGACGAGGTAATTTTTGCTATTATCATGTCATAAGTATTTCCTTGAAAACTTTTTGTAGGTATTATATATTCATCAAGATAAGACTCAATGCATGATATATCATTGTAAAGTGGACCATTTTCCCTAGTACAAGAGTCCATTCTTCTTTTATTCTTCTATAGGGTGGTAAGTTGGTGCATGAAGTCACCAAAAGTTTCAAGCCTGTGAAAACTTCAGGGTGGTAGGGTGGTGCTAAGGTGAGTTGTAGCTCATTAGGTGTTAGGGCATCCATTCAGTTGACTACTGAAGAATCTCGGGCGTTGGAGCATCCATCCAGTGGGCATTGGAGAAGAATTGTTTTTTATATTCTATGAAGCTGGAGTTTTCTTTTCAATTGGAGTTGAATATTAAAGAATTATTAGAAAAGCATTCAGGTGGATTTTTTCCAGAGGGGGTTTCCACCTTAAAAACTGTGTGCATTTGTGTTCCTTTTGTTTGCTGCTATCATTGTACAAACACTGATAATAATTGAAGATTAGCTAATGATCTGAAAGATTAATAATAATACTAATTAAAATGAATACTGATACACCCCCCCTCTCAGTATTTCCAACAATTGGTATCAGAGCTTGGTTCCTTCAATAATAGTTTAACAATTGGAAGGAGGTCATGGAGCATACCACGAATGGTGTATATCTGTTCAATGAAAATAATTATGCACTCTGGAAAGGAAAAATGGAGGTCTAACGCTTGGCGCAAGGTTACAAAGTATGGGACGCTGTTCAAAATGGCTTTACACCAACCGCGGATGAACAAGGTAAGACGAATTCGGTAAACTAGGTTGAATTACACTGGCCTCTAGCATTTCTACAACCATACGTACAATTTCACTCTTTTGGGCATAGGGATATCTGTAAGGCCTGATGTTTGGAGGAACACTTCCTGGAATCAAATGAGTAGCATGATCATGATCATGAGTAGATGGGAGGCCTTTGGGAGTCTCAAATACCTTGGAATGATTGTCCAAGACTTTTTGGAGATCTGGAGACATAGATGATTTTGATGTTTGAACTTCTAGTGAGCATAATTGTGTAATTACGCCCTATTTTTATTTCTTTAGAAGATTTTTCATGCCATTAGAGATAATTATATTTCTTATTTTCCATGCGACACCGCTTAATTCAATTTCCTTTCCTTCCCATAAAAATTTCAAGAAACATTCTTGAAAATTAAAAGCTATCGTACCCAAAGATTGTAACCATTGGACTCCTAGAACAACATCGTCACCAACCATTGGAATGGAAAGCATTGCACTATTCAATACATATTCCCACATGGTTAGCTTGATATTATGGCACTTTCTAGAGAAATTAATAGTTCCTCCATTTACAACCGTCACTTAACACTCTAGTGTTGGATATAGGAAGCAATGCAATTCCTTGGTTATCTTACAATGAATAAAATTGATGCAGGGGCATTAGACACTAGCCAGCAATGTAGGAGGTTTTGTCCACATGTTGTGGCTAGGAGGGTTCAAAATCATTTGAATTTGTAACAGCAAGGTGTCAATACCTTAGCTGCCTGTTGCATTTAGATTAGTTGGAGTTAGTGGAAGTCGAATAGGTTGGGCTCGATCCATCTGTCATGTTTCAGTTAATTGAATAAATTGTAATTAGGTTTTTTTGTTAGATTAGAAACGGCCCTCAGAGGGGAGCCGAAGAGCCATATGTTGATGTATAAATGTAACTCTCGGATGCATTGAAGGGGAGAGGAGATTTTCACAGTGAAGTTGTGTGTCAAGCTTTTGCTTTAGTTTGAATAAAGGCCAACATTTTATTGATTACCTGTGTGTGATTGAATTAGTCTCTGTGCGAATTTGTTTGGTCCCGAGCATATTGAATCTCCAGTCCTGTGATTAATTCGATGAAGAGAACTGTTGTGTAATCTCCGCGAACCCTGTTTATGGTTGATTGTGGATTCCCTGGAATTGTCGCATTACATTTCGTAAGAAGCCGAGATGATATATTAACGCATCGTCACAAACACTGTAGATGCCAGCCTTGAAGAGCATGACCGTAGGATTTGTTGCCCGTAGAACGATGGACTTCTGGTCATAGTGGAAACCCCGCTTAATAAAGAGATAAATTTGTTTTGCTGCTAATTGGAAATCCTTCCCCGAGGTTAGACCCTGAGTTAGTGAACCAAAGGATAGCGTAACCCCGACTTAACCCCTATTCAATCACTGTTCCAAAACCGAGAGTGGATTTGTGAAACCAAACCACCCATATCGCACCGCCTTTGTGGGGAAAGCAGTATTCCCAATTTGGAAGCGATTCCATAGAGCGACTGACACGTGGCATAAGGCGGGACCCCAAAAACCACCCCCATCTCGCGTTAACCTTCGACCGAAGACTCAATGCGATATTGATATATACTGTCTGATCTGGGGTCGGGCCATCGAACGGTGATCGCACTCGGAAGTAGCACGAAGTTAATCAAAGGTATGGTGTATGTATTTAATTGAATTCTGCCG
Organism: Pinus albicaulis; assembly: GCA_034641835.2. Classification (NCBI taxonomy): domain Eukaryota; kingdom Viridiplantae; phylum Streptophyta; class Pinopsida; order Pinales; family Pinaceae; genus Pinus; species Pinus albicaulis. The sequence continues at coordinate 715,790,710 of CM076574.1, read as the reverse complement.
ATTGTATGTGTGGGCCCGGATTATATTAAAGTGTTTCTTTGAAAATATTGTCGAGTTATTAATATAAGTCGAAGGGAATAAGGTTTTAAGGTATAAGATGGCGGACATAGGACTGTCACAAAGTTATAATGTGGGGAATTAAAGTCCAGAAATATATTTAAATTGTTGAAGTCTAACCATGGGAAAGGAGAAAATGGACAGGAGTTAGAATCAAGCTCTCCTTGGGGACCGATTCGACTTTGTTGCTGTCAATTGTGGTATCAGAGCATGTTTTTGAGTTGTTTTTGCAGAGAATTAACATGGCAATCCGAGTTGGTAGAGGTGTCGGTAGAAGGAGACCCGTTGCCAATGCGGAAGTGTTGGAGACCTTGCAGAAGGTCCAAGCCATAATGGATGCCATAGAGCGAAGACAGCCCAGAGATCCTGAAGACATCAGTGAACCTGAGATAGAAGAAGGTGGAGAAATTGCTGAGATTCCTCCTGACATGAGGCTCCTCAGAACTGTTCTGGGGTCTGCAGTTAAGCCCAAGATTGAAGTATCAAGTTTTGCAGGAGGACTGAATCCAGAGGAGCTGGTGGACTGGATTAATGAAATGAACAAGTGCTTTGACTATGAGGAAATGAGCGAGGATAAAAAGGTCAAGTTTGCAGTAACAAAGCTGAAGGGACATGCTGCACATTGGTGGGATGGAGTGCAGGCAGAAAGGAGGAGAGTTGGCAAGCAGCCTATCAAAAGCTGGACTAGAATGATGGCTAAATTAAAAGGTAAATTCTTGCCTAGTGATTATTAGCTAACATTGTTTAGGCAAATGCAAAACTTGAGACATAGGTTGCTGACAGTAAAGGAATACACAGAAGAATTCTATAGAGTATGCATAAGAGCTGGGAAATTTCAGGACACACCAAAGAAGACTGCCAGATATGTGAACGGTCTCAAGCTGGAGATCCAAGATGAGATTGATCTTCTATCTCCTAACACGGTTGAAGAGGCCTATCAGATGGCCTTGAAAGCAAAGGAGAAACTCCTGAGGAAGCAGTCTGCCAAAAAGAGAGGTACTTTCCGTGGTAAGGGAAGTCAGGGTGTTAGAGGAAAGCCTACTACACCCAGGGATGGAGCTAACAGTAGCTCACCTCAAAATGCATCTACAGAGGGTGATGCAAGAGGCAGAAGGGGTTCTTACAAAGGAAGAGGAGGCAGAGGCAGAGGTAGAGAATTGAGGTGCTACAGATGTCAGCAAGTGGGACATAAGCACTACGAGTGCCCAAAGACTGTGGGTGTTGGTCCAAGAAATGCTGTTGTTGCCCAGGTTGGAGAAGTGGCAGCAACTGAAGAAGAAATTATACGAGAAAGGGGAGAGTCCTTGGTGGTTAATAAGGTCCTGTTGAAGCAAACCAAAGAGGTCACTGAGCCTGCACAAAGGAAGACTTTGTTTAGGATCATATGCAAGGTCCAAGGGAAATGATGCCAGCTAGTCATTGATAGTGGCAACACAGACAATCTGGTTTCCACTGAGGTGATAGAGAAGTTGAAGCTGAAGACAAGGGAGCATCCAACTCCCTACAGGGTGTCCTGGCTGCATAAAGGGCACCAGCTGATTGTAAAAGAACAGTGTGAGATAGAGCTGCAAATGGGAAAATACAAAGACAAAGTCCTGTGTGATGTGATGCCCATGGATGTGTGTCACATACTGCTGGGTAGACCTTGGCAGTTTGACAGAGCAGCGGTGCATGATGGCAAGAAGAACACTTAGAAGTTCTTCAAGGATGGGGTACATCATACATTGATACCCATGGAAGAAGGAGAGCCATCAAGCAGAGTGGTTGATTCAAAGATTTGTTGCTGAGCGGAAAGGAATATCTATAGCAGATAGAGGAGGAAGAGGTAAGTTTTTCTTTAGTTTGCAAACCTAAGGTAGTTCTTACTTCTACAAAGATTTCTGATTTTCCAATAGAAATCCAAGAGATGTTAGACAATTATTGTGACATTGTTGTGGATTATTTAACTGATGAGCTGCCACCTATATGGAAGATCAGCCATCAGATAGATTTTATCCCTGGTTCAAATCTGCCAAATAAGGCAGCCTACAGAATGACTCCTACGGAAAATGAGGAAATCAGGAGACAAGTACAGGAACTAGTGGATAAAGGACTGATCAAAGAAAGTTTGAGTCCATGTGCAGTACCAGCAGTATTGAGCCCAAAGAAAGATGGAGGCTGGAGAATGTGTACTGATTCCAGAGCAATCAATAAGATAACAATCAGGTGCAGATTCCCTTTGCCCAGAGTTGAGGATTTAATGGATTGTTTGAGTGGTGCAAAATATTTTTCAAAGATAGATTTAAAAAGTGGATATCATCAGATTAGAATAAGAGAGGGTGATGAGTGGAAAACTGCCTTTAAAAAAAATGAAGGACTGTATGAATGGATGGTAATGCCTTTTGGGTTTTCAAATGCACCTAACACTTTTATGAGACTTATGAATAAAGTATTGAAGGAATTCATTGGTAAATTTGTGATAGTGTATTTGGATGATATATTAGTTTTCAGCAAAACCAAAGAAGAACATCTAAGGCATCTTAATTATGTCTTGAAGAAGCTGCACCAAGAGAAACTGCTGATAAACTTAAAGAAATGCTCATTCATGAAGGAAGAGTTGGTGTATTTGGGCTTTGTTGTCTCTGCAGAAGGATTGAAGATGGACCCAGAAAAGGTTAAGGCAATTGTGGAGTGGCCTTCACCCAAAAATGTTTTTGAGGTAAGAAGTTTCCATGGACTTGCCAGTTTTTACAGGAAATTTATAAGAAACTTCAATAAGGTTAATGCACCCATTATTGAGGCAATAAAAAAGAGAAAAAAGCCATTTAAATGGACTATTGAAGCTGAGAGAAACTTTAAACTTTTGAAGCAAAAGATAACTAAAAAGCATGTTTTGATTCTGCCTGATTTTACTAAACCATTTCAAGTGAAGTGTGATGCCAGTGGAGAGGCCATTGGAGCTGTGCTGAGTCAGGATGATAGGCCTGTAGCCTATTTCAGTGAAAAGTTGAATGACACCAGAAGGAAGTATTCCTCTTATGAGAAGGAATTCTATGCAATTGTTCAGGCACTGAAAAAGTGGAGGCATTATTTGATGTCAAAAGAATTTGTATTATATTCTGATAATCATGCTTTGCAGTATATTGTACAGTAGCCCAAGTTGAATCAGAAGCATGCCAAATGGGTCGAGTATCTCCAAGGTTTTAATTTTGTTTTGAAACACATAAGTGGCCAAGAAAATAAAGTAGCTGATGCTTTGAGTAGGAGGCACATGCTTGTTCAAGAAACTAATTTTGAAGTTGTAGGGTTTGATTTTCTCAAAGAATTGTATAAAATAGATTCAGATTTTAAGGAAGCATTTGAGGCATTTTGTAACCCTTTTCTAACAGATAGAAGCCAGTGGCTGGATTATTTCTTACAGGAGGACTTACTATTCAGAAGAAACCAACTGTGTGTACCAAAATGTTCCATGAGAGAAAACTTGATTAAGGAGAAGCATAGTGGTGGACTTGTTGGACACTTTGGTACTGATAAAACTTATGAGCAACTGAGTCACTTCTATTATTGGCCCAAGATGAGAGCAGAAGTGGACAATTTTGTGAAAATTTGCAAAATCTGTCAATATGCCAAAGGAAGGAGCCAGAATGCAGGATTGTACACTCCCTTGCCTATTCCAGACAGGCCTTGGGACATGGTGAGTATGGATTTTGTTCTAGGATTACCCAAGACTCAGAGAGGGAATGATGCAGTCTTTGTTGTAGTGGATAGATTCTCCAAAATGGCACATTTTATTCCATGTTATAAACTAGTGATGCCACCCATGTTGCTAACTTGTTTTTCAAAGAAGTTGTTAGGTTGCATGGGTTGCCCAAAAGTATTATTTCAAACGGAGACACAAGATTTGTGGGCCATTTTTGGAGGACACTATGGAAGAAACTTGGTACCAAACTGAGTTTCAGCTCAGCTTATCATCCTCAGACTGATGGACAAACTGAGGTAGTGAATAGGAGTCTGGGAAATTTGTTGAGAAGTCTTGCAGGAGAGCATCCCAAGCAGTGGGATCATATTTTTCCCCAGGCAGAATATGCATATAATGACTCACCAAACATAAGCACATGGCAAAGTCCATTCCATATTGTCTATGGAATGCACCCCAGAGGAATATCAGAGTTAAGAAATCTGGGAAAGGCAAAGCTGAGAAGTGCTAAAGGTGAGGAATCTGCTTTAGAGATCCAAGCAATACATGAACAAGTGAAACAACAACTACAAGGCAGCAGCATCAAATACAAAGGCAGAGTAGACTTGAGCAGAAAAGAAGTCCATTTTGAAGTAGGAGATCTGGTTTTGGCACACTTGAGAAAGGAGAGATTCCCAAAGAAGCAGTATAACAAACTGAAGTTCAAAAATATTGGGCCATGCAAGATACTTAGAAAGTTTTCTGCAAATGCCTATGAAATTGAATTGCCTCCTGATGTTGGAATATATTCCATTTTTAATGTTGCAGATTTGTACAAGTATGAAGATGATGGTGTAGAAGAAAGATCAGTAGACAAGGAACAGATTGAGTGGGAAAAGCAGCTACCTCCAGCACAACCATTGCAACTAGAGAAGATATTGGACAAAAGAGTGTTCAGGAAGACCAAAGGACAAGAGTACTTTCAATACTTAATCAAATGGAAGGACAAGCCAGAGGAAGATGCCACTTGGATGACTGAAGGAATGTTGCAGAAGATAGGCAGATCAGTGGAAGAGCTCATGGACAGGAGCCCATGAAGAAAATTGCCCTCGAGAGTCTGATGCAGGGGGATTAGACACTAGCCAACAATGTAGGAGGTTTTGTCCACATGTTGTGGCTAGCAGGGTTCAAAATCATTTGAATTTGTAACAGCAAGGTGTCAATACCTTAGCTTCCTGTTGCATTTAGATTAGTTGGAGTTAGTGGAAGTCGAATAGGTTGGGCTCGATCCATCTGTCATGTTTCAGTTAATTGAATAAATTGTAATTAGGCTTTTTTGTTAGTTTAGAAAAGGCCCTCAGAGGGGAGCCGAAGAGCCATATGTTGATGTATAAATGTAACTCCTGGATGCATTGAAGGGGAGAGGATATTTTCACAGTGAAGTTGTGTGTCAAGATTTTGCTTTAGTTTGAATAAAAGCCAACATTTTATTGATTACCTGTGTGTGATTGAATTAGTCTCTGTGCGAATTTGTTTGGTCCCGAGCATATTGAATCTCCAGTCCTGTGATTAATTCAATGAAGAGAACTGTTGTGTAATCTCCGCGAACCCTGTCTCTGGTTGATTGTGGATTCCCTGGAATTGTCGCATTACATTTTGTAAGAAGCCGAGATGATATATTAACCCATCGTCGTAGACACTGTAGATGTCAGCCTTGAAGAGCGTGACCGTAGGATTTGTTGCCCGTAGAACGATGGACTTCTGGTCATAGTGGAAACCCCACTTAATAAAGAGATAAACTTGTTTTGCTGCTAATTGGAAATCCTGCCCTGAGGTTAGACCCTGAGTTAGTGAACCAAAGGATAGCGTAACCCCAACTTAACCCCTGGTCAATCACTGTTCCAAAACCGAGAGTGGATTTGTGAAACCAAACCACCCATATCGCACCGCCTTTGTGGGGAAAGAGGTATTCCCAATTTGGAAGCGATTCCATAGACCGGCTGACACGTGGCATAAGGCAGGACCCCAAAAACCGCCCCCATCGCGCGTTAACCTTCGACCGAAGACTCAATGCGATATTGATATATACTGTCTGATCTGGGGTCGGGCCATCGATTGGCGATCACACTCGGAAGTAGCACAACGTTAATCAAAGGTATGGTGTATGTATTTAATTGAATTCCGTCGATTGTATGTGTGGGCCCGGAGTATATTAAAGTGTTTCTTTGCAAATATTGTCAGGTTATTAATCTAAGTCGGAGGGATTAAGGTTTTAAGGTATAAGGTGGCGGACATAGGACTGTCGCAAAGTTATAATGTGGGGAATTAAAGTCCAGAAATATATTTAAATTGTTGAAGTCTAACCATGGGAAAGGAGAAAATGGACAGGAGTTAGAATCCAGCTCTCCTTGGGGCCCGATTCTACTTTGTTGCTGTCAATTGTGGTATCAGAGCATTTTTTTGAGTTGTTTTTGCAGAGAATTAACATGGCAATCTGAGGTTGTAGAGGTGCTGGCAGAAGGAGACTCGTTGCCAATGCAGAAGTGTTCGAGACCTCTCAGAGGGTCCAAGCCAGAATGGATGCCATAAAGCGAAGAAAGCCCAGAGATCCTGAAGACATCAGTGGACCTGAGATAGAAGAAGCTGGAGAAATTGCTGAGATTCCTCCTAACATGAGGCTCCTCAGAACTGTTCTGGGGTCTGCAGTTAAGCCCAAGATTGAAGTATCAATTTTTGCAGGAGGACTGAATCCAGAGGATCTGGTGGACTGGATTAATGAAATGAACAAGTGCTTTGACTATGAAGAAATGAGCGAGGATAAAAAGGTCAAGTTTGCAGTAACAAAGTTGAAGGGACATGCTGCACTTTGGTGGGATGGAGTGCAGGCAGAAAGGAGGAGAGTTGGCAAGTAGCCTATCAAAAGCTAGACCAGAATGATGGCTAAATTAAAAGGTAAATTCTTGCCTAGTGATTATCAGCTAACATTGTTTAGGCAAATGCAGAACCTGAGACAGAGGTTGTTGGCAGTAAAGGAATACACAGAAGAATTCTATAGAGTAAGCATAAGAGCTGGGAAATTTCAGGACACATCAGAGAAGACTTAAAAAATATGTGAATGGTCTCAAGTTGGAGATCCAAGATGAGATTGGTCTTCTGTCTCCTAAGATAGTTGAAGAGGCCTATCAGATAGCCTTGAAAGCAGAGGAGAAACTCCTGAGGAAGCAGTCTGCCAAAAAGAGAGGTACTTTCCGTGGTAAGGGAAGTCAGGGTGGTAGAAGAAAGCCTACTACACCCAGGGATGGATCTAACAGTAGCTCACCTCAGAATGCATCTACAGAGGGTGATGCAAGAGGCATAAGGGGTTCTTACAAAGGAAGAGGAGGCAGAGGCAGAGGTAGAGAATTGAGGTGCTACAGATGTCAGCAAGCGGGACATAAGCACTACGAGTGCCCAGAGAATGTGGGTGCTGGTCCAAGAAATGTTGTTGTTTCCCAGGTTGGAGAAGAGGCAGCAACTGAAGAAGAAATTCTACGAGAAAGGGGAGAGTCCTTGGTGGTTAATAAGGTCATGTTGAAGCAAACCAAAGAGGTCACTGAGCCTGCACAAAGGAATACTTTGTTTAGGAGCATATGCAAGGTCCAAGGGAAATGCTGCCAGCTAGTCATTGATAGTGGCAACACAAACAATCTGGTTTCCATTGAGGTGATAGAGAAGTTGAAGCTAAAGACAAGGGAGCATCCAACTCCCTACAGGGTGTCCTGGCTGCATAAAGGGCACCAGCTGATTGTAAAAGAACAGTGTGAGATAGAGCTGCAAATGGGCAACTACAAAGACAAAGTCCTGTGTGATGTGATGCCCATGGATGTGTGTCACATACTGCTGGGTAGACCTTGGCAGTTTGAGAGAGCAACAGTGCATGATGGCAAGAAGAACACTTACAAGTTCTTCAAGGATGGGGTACATCATACATTGATACCCATGGAAGAAGGAGAGCCATCAAGCAGAGTGGTTGATCCAAAGACCTTGTTGCTGAGTGGGAAGGAATATCTACAGCAGATTGAAGAAGAAGAGGTAAGCTTTGCTTTAGTTTGCAAACCTAAGGTAGTTCTTACTTCTACAAAGATTTCTGATTTGCCAATAGAAATCCAAGAGATGTTAGACAATTATTGTGACATTGTTGTGGATGATTTACCTAATGAGCTGCCACCTGTGAGAAAGATCAGCCATCAGATAGATTTTATCCCTGGTTCAAATCTTCCAAATAAGGCAGCCTACAGAATGACTCCCACAAAAAATGAGGAAATCAGGAGACAAGTATAGGAATTGGTGGACAAAGGATTGATCAGAGAAAGTTTAAGTCCATGTGCAGTACCAGCAGTCTTGAGCCCAAAGAAAGATGGAGGCTGGAGGATGTGTACTAATTCCAGAGCAATCAATAAGATAACAATCAGGTACAGTTTCCCTTTGCCCAGAGTTGAAGATTTAATGGATTGTTTGAGTGGTGCTAAATATTTTTCAAAGATAGATTTAAAAAGTGGATATCATCAGATTAGAATAAGAGAGAGTGATGAGTGGAAAACTACCTTTAAAACAAGTGAAGGACTATATGAATGGATGGTCATGCCTTTTGGGTTGTCAAATGCACCTAGCACTTTTATGAGACTTATGAATGAAGTATTGAAGGAATTCATTGGTAAATTTGTGATAGTGTATCTGGATGATATATTAGTTTTCAGCAAAACTAAAGAAGAACATTTAAGGAATCTTAATTATGTCTTGAAGAAGTTTCACCAAGAGAAACTGCTGATAAAATTAAAGAAATGGTCATTCATGAAAGAAGAGTTGGTGTATTTGGGCTCTGTTGTTTTTGTAGAAGGATTGAAGATGGACCCAGAAAAGGTTAAGGCAATTGTGGAGTGGCCTTCACCCATAAATGTTTTTGAGGTGAGAAGTTTCCATGGACTTGCCAGTTTTTATAGGAAGTTTATAAGAAACTTCAGTAGGATTAATGCAACCATCATCGAGACAATAAAAAAGAGCAAAAAACCATTTAAATGGACTGCTGAAGCAGAAAGAAGATTTAAACTTTTGAAGCAAAAGATAACTGAAAAACCTGTTTTGATTCTGCCTGATTTTGCCAAACCATTTCAAGTGAAGTGTGATGCCAGTGGAGAGGCCATTAGAGCTGTGCTGATTCAGGGTGATAGGCCTGTAGCCTACTTCAGTGAGAAGCTGAATGACGACAGAAGGAAGTATTTGTCTTATGAGAAGGAATTCTATGCAGTTTTTCATGCATTGAAAAAGTGGAGGCATTATTTCATGTCCAAAGAATTTGTATTATATTATGATAATCATGCTTTGGAGTATATTGTACAACAACCCAAGTTGAATCATAAGCATGCCAAATGGGTTGAGTATCTCCAAGGTTTCAACTTTGTTTTGAAACACATAAGTGGCCAAGCAAATAAAGTAGCTGATGCTTTGAGTAGGAGGCACATGCTTGTTCAAGAAACCAATTTTGAAGTTGTAGGATTTGATTTCCTCAAGGAATTGTATAAAACAGATTCAGATTTTAAGGAAGCATTTGAGGCATGTTGTAATCCTGTTCTAACAGATAGAAGCCAGTGGCTGGATTATTTCTTGCAGGAGGACTTACTATTCAGAAGAAACCAACTGTGTGTACCAAAATGTTCCATGAGAGAAAACTTTATTAAGGAGAAGCATAGTGGTGGACTTGCTGGACACTTTGGTACTGATAAAACTTATGAGCAGCTGAGTCACTACTATTACTGGCCCAAGATGAGAGCAGAAGTGGACAAGTTTGTGAAAAATTGCAAAATCTGTCAATATGCCAAAGGAAGGAGCCAGAATGCAGGATTGTACACTCCCTTGCCTATTCCAGACAGGCCTTGGGACATGGTGAGTATGGATTTTGTTCTAGGATTACCCAAGACTCAGAGAGGGAATGATGCAGTCTTTGTTGTAGTGGACAGATTCTCCAAAATGGCACATTTTATTCCATGTTATAAAACTAGTGATGCCACCCATGTTGCTAACTTGTTTTTCAAAGAAGTTGTTAGATTGCATGGGTTGCCCAAGAGTATTGTTTCAGACAGAGACACCAGATTTGTGGGTCACTTTTGGAGGACATTATGGAAGAAACTTGGTACCAAACTGAGTTTCAGCTCAGCTTATCATCCTCAGACTGATGGACAAACTGAGGTAGTGAATAGGAGTCTGGGAAATTTGTTGAGAAGTCTTGCAGGAGAGCATCCCAAGCAGTGGGATAATATTTTTCCCCAGACAGAATATGCATATAATGACTCACCAAACAGAAGCACATGGCAGAGTCCATTCCATATTGTCTATGGAATGCACCCTAGAGGAATATCAGAGTTAAGAAATCTGGGAAAGGCAGAGCTGAGAAGTGCTGATGGTGAGGAATTTTCTTCAGAGATCCAAGCCATGCATGAACAAGTGAAACAACAACTACAAGGCAGCAACATCAAATACAAAGGCAGAGTAGACTTGAGCAAAAAATAAGTCCATTTTTAAGTAGGAGATCTGGTTTTGGCACACTTGAGAAAGGAGAGATTCCCAAAGAAGCAGTATAACAAATTGAAGTTCAAAAAGATTGGGCCATGCAAGATACTTAGAAAGTTTTCTGCAAATGCTTATGAAATTGAATTGCCTCCTGATGTTGGAATATCTCCCATTTTTAATGTTGCAGATTTGTACAAGTATGAAGATGATGGTGCAGAAGAAAGATCAGCAGACAAGGAACAGATTGAGTGGGAAAAGCAGCTACCTCCAGCACAACCATTGCAACCAGAGAAGATATTGGACAAAAGAGTGTTCAGGAAGGCCAGAGGACAAGAGTACTTTCAGTACTTAATCAAATGGAAGGACAAGCCAGAGGAAGATGCCACTTGGATGACTGAAGGAATGTTGCAGAAGATAGGCAGATCAGTGGAAGAGCTCATGGACAGGAGCCCATGAAGAAACTCGCCCTCGGGATTCTGATGCAGGGGCATTAGACACTAGCAAGCAATGTAGGAGGTTTTGTCCACATGTTGTGGCTAGGAGGGTTCAAAATCATTTGAATTTGTAACAGCAAGGTGTCAATACCTTAGCTGCCTGTTGCATTTAGATTATTTGGAGTTAGTGGAAGTTGAATAGGTTGGGTTCGATCCATCTGTCATGTTTCAGTTAATTGAATAAATTTTAATTAGGCCTTTTTGTTAGATTAGAAACGACCCTCAGAGGGGAGCTGAAGAGCCATATGTTGATGTATAAATGTAACTCCTGGATGCATTGAAGGGGAGAGGAGATTTTCCTAGTGAAGTTGTGTGTCAAGCTTTTGCTTTAGTTTGAATAAAAGCCAACATTTTATTGATTACCTGTGTGTGATTGAATTAGTCTCTGTGCGAATTTGTTTGGTCCCGAGCATATTGAATCTCCAGTCCTGTGATTAATTCGATGAAGAGAACTGCTGTGTAATCTCCACGAACCCTGTCTATGGTTGATTGTGGATTCCCTAGAATTGTCGCATTACATTTTGTAAGAAGTCGAGATGATATATTAACCCATCATCACAGACACTATAGATTCTAGCCTTGAAGAGCGTGACCGTAGGATTTGTTTCCCGTAGAACGATGGACTTCTGGTCATAGTGGAAACCCCGCTTAATAAAGAGATAAACTTGTTTTGCTGCTAATTGGAAATCCTGCCCTGAGGTTAGACCCTGAGTTAGTGAACCAAAGGATAGCGTAACCCCGACTTAACCCCTAGTCAATCACTATTCCAAAACCGAGAGTGGATTTGTGAAACCAAACCACCCATATCGCATCGCCTTTATGGGGAAAGCGGTATTCCCAACTTGGAAGCGATTCCATAGAGCGGCTGACACGTGGCATAAGGCGAGATCCCAAAAACCGCCCCCATCACGCGTTAACCTTCGACTGAAGACTCAATGCGATATTGATATATACCGTCCGATCTGGGGTCGGGCCATCCAATGGTGATCGCACTCGGAAGTAACACGGAGTTAATCAAAGGTATGGTGTATGTATTTAATTGAATTCCGCCGATTGTATGTGTGGGCCCGGAGTATATTAAATTGTTTCTTTGCAAATATTTTTAGGTTATTAATATAAGTTGGAGGGATTAAGGTTTTAAGGTATAAGGTGGCAAACATAGGACTGTCGCAAAGTTATAATGTGGGGAATTAAAGTCCAAAAATATATTTAAATTGTTGAAGTCTAACCATGGGAAAGGAGAAAATGGACAGGAGTTAGAATCCAGCTCTCCTTGGGGCCCGATTTTACTTTGTTGCTGTCAATTGTGGTATCAGAGCGTGTTTTTGAGTTGTTTTTTCAGAGAATTAACATGGCAATCCGAGTTGGTAGAGGTGCTGGCAGAAGGAGACCTGTTTCCAATGCAGAAGTGTTGGAGACCTTGCAGAGGGTCCAAGCCAGAATGGATGCCATAGAGCGAAGACAGCCCAGAGATCGTGAAGACATCAGTGAACCTGAGATAGAAGAAGGTGGAGAAATTGCTGAGATTCCTCCTGACATGAGGCTCCTCAGAACTGTTTTGGGGTCTGCAGTTAAGCCCAAGATTGAAGTATCAAGTTTTGCAGGAGGACTGAATCCAGAGGAGCTGGTGGACTGGAATAATGAAATGAACAAGTGCTTTGACTATGAAGAAATGAGCGAGGATAAAATGGTCAAATTTGCAGTAACAAAGGTGAAGGGACATGCTGCACTTTGGTGGGATGGGGTGCAGGCAGAAAGGAGGAGAGTTGGCAAGTAGCCTATCAAAAGCTGGACCAGAATGATGGCTAAATTAAAAGGTAAATTCTTGCCTAGTGATTATCAGCTAACATTGTTTAGACAAATGCAGAACCTGAGACAGAGGTTGCTGACAGTAAAGGAATACACAGAAGAATTCTATAGAGTAAGCATAAGAGCTGGGAAATTCCAGGACACACCAGAGAAGACTACCAGATATGTAGAGGAAAGCCTACTACACCCAGGGATGGAGCTAACAGTAGCTCACCTCAGAATGCGTCTACAGAGGGTGACGCAAGAGGCAGAATGGGTTCTTACAAAGGAAGAGGAGGCAGAGGCAGAGGTAGAGAATTGAGGTGCTACAGATGTCAGCAAACGGGACACAACCACTAAGAGTTCCCAGAGAATGTGGGTGCTGGTCCAAGAAATGTTTTTGTTGCCCAGGTTGGAGAAGAGGCAGCAACTGAAGAAGAAATTCTACGAGAAAGGGGAGAGTCCTTGGTGGTTAATAAGGTCCTGTTGAAGCAAACCAAAGAGGTCACTGAGCCTGCACAAAGGAAGACTTTGTTTAGGAGCATATGCAAGGTCCAAGGGAAATGCTGCCAACTAGTCATTGATAGTGGCAACACAGACAATCTGGTTTCCACTGAGGTGATAGAGAAGTTGAAGCTGAAGACAAGGGAGCATCCAACTCCCTACAGGGTGTCCTCGCTGCATAAAGGGCACCAGTTGATTGTAAAAGAACAGTGTGAGATAGAGCTACAAATGGGAAAATACAAAGACAAAGTCCTGTGTGATGTGATGCCCATGGATGTGTGTCACATACTGCTGGGTAGACCTTGGCAATTTGACAGAGCAGCGGTGCATGATGGCAAGAAAAACACTTACAAGTTCTTCAAGGATGGGGTACATCATACATTGATACCCATGGAAGAAGGAGAGCCATCAAGCAGAGTGGTTGATTCAAAGACCTTGTTGCTGAGCAGAAAGGAATATCTACAACAGATAGAGGAGGAAGAGGTAAGTTTTGTTTTATTTTGCGAACCTAAGGTAGTTCTTACTTCTACAAAGATTTCTGATTTGCTAATAGAAATCCAAGAGATGTTAGACAATTATTGTGACATATTTGTGGATGATTTACCTGATGAACTGCCACCTATGAGGAAGATCAGCCATCAGATAGATTTTATCCCTGGTTCAAATCTGCCAAATAAGGCAGCCTACAGAATGACTCCCACAGAAAATTAGGAAATCAGGAGACAAGTACAAGAATTGGTGGATAAAGGACTGATCAGAGAAAGTTTGAGTCCATGTGCAGTACCAACAGTATTGAGCCCAAAGAAAGATGGAGGCTGGAGAATGCGTACTGATTCCAGAGCAATCAATAAGATAACAATCAGGTACAGATTCCCTTTGCCCAGAGTTGAGGATCTAATGGATTGTTTGAGTGGTGCAAAATATTTTTCAAATATAGATTTAAAAAGTGGATATCATCAGATTAGAATAAGAGAGGGTGATGAGTGGAAAACTACCTTTAAAACAAATGAAGGACTGTATGAATGGATGGTAATGCCTTTTGGGTTGTCAAATGCACCTAGAACTTTTATGAGACTTATGAATGAAGTATTGAAGGAATTCATTGGTAAATTTGTGATAGTGTATCTGGATGATATATTAGTTTTCAGCAAAACCAAAGAAGAACATCTAAGGCATCTTAATTATGTCTTGAAGAAGCTACACCAAGAGAAACTGCTGATAAACTTAAAGAAATGCTCATTCATGAAGGAAGAGTTGTTGTATTTGGGCTTTGTTATTTCTGCAGAAGGATTGAAGATGGACGCAGAAAAGGTTAAGGCAATTGTAGAGTGGCCTTCACCCAGAAACGTTTTTGAGGTAAGAAGTTTCCATGGATTTGTCAGTTTTTACAGGAAATTTATAAGAAACTTCAGTAAGGTTAATGCACCCATCATTGAGATGATAAAAAAGAGCAAAAAAGAATTTAAATGGACTGCTGAAGCAGAAAGAAGCTTTAAAATTTTGAAGCAAAAGATAACTGAAAAGCCTGTTTTGATTTTGCCTCATTTTGCTAAACCCTTTCAAGTGAAGTGTGATGCCAGGGGAGAAGCCATTGGAGCTATGCTGAGTCAGGATGATAGGCATGTAGCCTATTTCAGTGAAAAGTTGAATGACACCAGAAGGAAGTATTCCTCTTATGAGAAGGAATTCTATGCAGTTGTTCAGGCATTGAAAAAGTGGAGGCATTATTTTATGTCCAAAGAATTTGTATTATATTCTGACAATCATGCTTTACAGTACATTGTACAGCAGCCCAAGTTGAATCATAAGCATGCCAAATGGGTTGAGTATCTCCAAGGTTTTAACTTTGTTTTGAAACATATAAGTGGCCAAGCAAATAAAATAGCTGATGCTTTGAGTAGGAGGCACATGCTTGTTCAAGAAACCAATTTTGAAGTTGTAGGATTTGATTTTCTCAAAGAATTGTATAAAATAGATTCAGATTTTAAGGAAGCATTTGAGGCATGTTGTAATACTGTTCTAACAGATATAAGCCAGTGGCTGGATTATTTCTTGCAGGAGGACTTACTATTCAGAAGAAACCAACTGTGTGTACCAAAATGTTCCATGAGAGAAAACTTGATCAAGGAGAAACATAGTGGTGGACTTGCCGGACACTTTGGTACTGATAAAAATTATGAGCAGTTGAGTCACTTCTATTATTGGCCCAAGATGAGAGCAGAAGTGGACAAGTTTGTGAAAAATTGCAAAATCTGTCAATATGCCAAAGGAAGGAGCCAGAATGCAGGATTGTACACTCCCTTGCCTATTCCAGGCAGGCCTTGGGACATGGTGAGTATGGATTTTGTTCTAGGATTACCCAAGAATCTAAGAGGGAATGATGCAGTCTTTGATGTAGTGGACAGATTCTCCAAAATGGCACATTTTATCCCATGTTATAAAACTAGTGATGCCACTCATGTTGGTAACTTGTTTTTCAAAGAAGTTGTTAGGTTGCATGGGTTGCCCAAGAGTATTGTTTTAGATAGAGACACCAGATTTGTGGGCCATTTTTGGAGGACACTGTGGAAGCAACTTGGTACCAAACTAAGTTTCAGCTCAGCGTATCATCCTCAGACTAATGGACAAACTGAGGTAGTGAATAGGAGTCTGGGAAATTTGTTGAGAAGTCTTGCAGGAGAGCATCCCAAGTAGTGGGATCATATTTTTCCCCAGGCAGAATATGCATATAATGGCTCACCAAATAGAATCACAGGGCAGAGTCCATTCCATATTGTCTATGGAATGCACCCCAGAGGAATATCACAGTTAAGAAATCTGGGAAAGGCAGAGCTGAGAAGTGCTGATGGTGAGGAATTTGCTTCAGAGATCCAAGCCATGCATGAACAAGTGAAACAACAACTACAAGGCAGAAGCATCAAATACAAAGGCAGAGTAGACTTGAGCAGAAAAGAAGTCCATTTTGAAGTAGGAGATCTGGTTTTGGCACACTTGAGAAAGGAGAGATTCCCAAAGAAGTAGTATAACAAACTGAAGTTCAAAAATATTGGGCCATGCAAGATACTTAGAAAGTTTTCTGCAAATGCTTATGAAATTGAATTTCCTCCTGATGTTGGAATTGCTCCCATTTTTAATGTTGCAGATTTGTACAAGTATGAAGATAATGGTGCAGAAGAAAGATCAACAGACAAGGAACAGATTGAGTGGGAAACACAACCAACTCCAGCACAACCATTGCAACCAGAGAAGATATTGGACAAAAGAGTGTTCAAGAAGACTAGAGGACAAGAGTACTTTCAGTATTTAATCAAATGGAAGGACAAGCCAGAGGAAGATGCCACTTGGGTGACTGAAGGAATGTTGCAGAAGATAGGCATATCAGTGGAAGAGCTCATGGACAGGAGCCCATGAAGAAAATCACCCTCGGGAGTCTGATGCAGGGGCATTAGACACTAGCCAGCAATGTAGGAGGTTTTGTCCACATGTTGTGGCTAGGAGGGTTCAAAATCATTTGAATTTGTAACAGCAAGGTGTCAATACCTTAGCTGCCTGTTGCATTTAGATTAGTTGGAGTTAGTGGAAGTCGAATAGGTTGGGCTCAATCCATCTGTCATGTTTCAGTTAATTGAATAAATTGTAATTAGGCTTTTTTGTTAGATTAGAAACAGCCCTCAGAGGGGAGCCGAAGAGCCATATGTTGATGTATAAATGTAACTCCCGGATGCATTGAAGGGGAGAGGGGATTTTCAGAGTGAAGTTGTGTGTCAAGATTTTGCTTTAGTTTGAATAAAAGCCAACATTTTATTGATTACCTGTGTGTGATTGAATTAGTCTCTGTGTGAATTTGTTTGGTCCCGAGAATATTGAATCTCCAATCTTGTGATTAATTCGATGAAGAGAACTGTTGTGTAATCTCCGCGAACCCTGTCTTTGGTTGATTGTGGATTCCCTGGAATTGTCGCATTACATTTTGTAAGAAGTCGAGATGATATATTAACCCATCGTCGCAGACACTATAGATGCCAGCCTTGAAGAGCGTGACCGTAGGATTTGTTGCCCGTAGAACGATGGACTTCTGGTCATAGTGGAAACCCCGCTTAATAAAGAGATAAACTTGTTTTGTTGCTAATTGGAAATCCTGCCCTGAGGTTAGACCCTGAGTTAGTGAACCAAAGGATAGCGTAACCCCGACTTAACCCCTGGTCAATCACTATTCCAAAACCGAGAGTGGATTTGTGAAACCAAACCACCCATATTGCACCACCTTTGTGGGGAAAGTGGTATTCCCAATTTGGAAGCGATTCCATAGAGCGGCTGACACGTGGCATAAGGCGGGACCCCAAAAACCGCCCCCATCACGCGTTAACCTTCGACCGAAGACTCAATGCGATATTGATATATACCATCCGATCTGGGGTCGGGCCATCGAATGGCGATCACACTCGGAAGTAGCACGGAGTTAATCAAAGGTATGGTGTATGTATTTAATTGAATTTCGCCGATTGTATGTGTGGGACCGGAGTATATTAAAGTGTTTCTTTGCAAATATTGTCGGCTTATTAATATAAGTCGGAGGGATTAAGGTTTTAAGGTATAAGGTGGCAGACATAAGACTGTCGCAAAGTTATAATGTGGGGAATTAAAGTCCAGAAATATATTTAAATTGTTGAAGTCTAACCATGGGAAAGGAGAAAATGGAGAGGAGTTACAATCCAGCTCTCCTTGGGGCCCGTTTCAACTTTGTTGCTGTCAATTGTGGTATCAGAGCATGTTTTTGAGTTGTTATTGTAGAGAATTAACATGGCAATCCGAGTTGGTAGAGGTGCTGGAAGAAGGAGACCCGCTGCCAATGCAGAAGTGTTGGAGACCTTGCAGAGGGTCCAAGCCAGAATGGATGCCATAGAGCGAAGACAGCCCAGAGATCCTGAAGACATCAATGAACCTGAGATAGAAGAAGATGGAGAAATTTCTGAGGTTCCTCAGAACTATTCTGGGGTCTGCAGTTAAGCGCAAGATTGAAGTATCAAGTTTTGCAGGAGGACTGAATCCAGAGGAGCTAGTGGACTGGATTAATGAAATGAACAAGTGCTTTGACTATGAAGAAATGAGCGAGGATAAAAAGGTCAACTTTGCAGTAACAAAGTTGAAGGGACATGCTGCACTTTGGTGGGATGGAGTGCAGGCAGAAAGGAGGAGAGTTGGCAAGCAGCCTATCAAAAGCTGGACCAGAATGATGGCTAAATTAAAAGGTAAATTCTTGCCTAGTGATTATCAACTAACATTGTTTAGGCAAATGCAGAACCTGAGACAGAGGTAGCTGACAGTAAAGGAATACACAGAAGAATTATATAGAGTAAGCATAAGAGCTGGGAAATTCCAGGACACACCAGAGAAGACTTACAGATATGTGAATGGTCTCAAGCTGGAGATCCAAGATGAGATTGGTCTTCTGTCTCCTAAGACAGTTGAAGAGGCCTATCAAATGGCCTTGAAAGCAGAGGAGAAACTCCTGAGGAAGCAGTCTGCCAAAAAGAGAGGTACTTTCCGTGGTAAGAGAAGTCAAGGTGGTAGAGGAAAGCCTACTACACCCAGGGATGGAGCTAACAGTAGCTCACCTCAGAATGCATCTACATAGGGTGATGCAAGAGGCAGAAGGGGTTCTTACAAAGGAAGAGGAGGCAAAGGGAGAGGTAGAGAATTGAGGTGCTACAGATGTCAGCAAGCGAGACACAAGCACTACGAGTTCCCAGAGAATGTGGGTGTTGGTCCAAGAAATGTTGTTGTTGCCCAGGTTGGAGAAGAGGCAGCGACTGAAGAAGAAATTCTACCAAAAAGGGGAGAGTCCTTGGTTGTTAATAATGTCCTGTTGAAGCAAACCAAAGAGGTCACTGAGCCTGCACAAAGGAAGACTTTGTTTCGGAGCATATGCAAGGTCCAAGGGAAATGCTGCCAACTAGTCATTGATAGTGGCAACACAGACAATCTGGTTTCCACTGAGGTGATAGAGAAGTTGAAGCTGAAGACAAGGGAGCATCCAACTCCCTACAGGGTGTCCTGGCTGCATAAAGGGCACCAGCTGATTGTAAAAGAACAGTGTGAGATAGAGCTGCAAATGGGAAAATAAAAAGACAAAGTCCCGTGTGATGTGATGCCCATGGATGTGTGTCACATACTGCTGGGTAGACCTTGGCAGTTTGACAGAGCAGCGGTGCATGATGGCAAGAAGAACACTTACAAGTTCTACAAGGATGGGGTACATCGTACATTGATACCCATGGAAGAATGAGAGCCATCAAGCAGAGTGATTGATTCAAAGACCTTGTTGCTGAGCGGAAAGGAATATCTACAGCAGATAGAGGAGGAAGAGGTAAGTTTTGCTTTATTTTGCGAACCTAAGGTATTTCTTACTTCTACAAAGATTTCTGATTTGCCAATAGAAATCCAAGAGATGTTAGACAATTATTGCGACATTGTTGTGGATGATTTACCTGATGAACTGCCACCTATGAGGAAGATCAGCCATCAGATAGATTTTATCCCTGGTTCAAATCTGCCAAATAAGGCAGCCTATAGAATGACTCCCACAGAAAATGAGGAAATCAGGAGACAAGTACAGGAATTGGTGGATAAAGGACTGATCATAGAAAGTTTGAGTCCATGTGCAGTACCAGCAGTATTGAGCCCAAAGAAAGATGGAGGCTGGAGAATGTGTACTGATTCCAGAGCAATCAATAAGATAACAATCAGGTACAGATTCCCTTTTCCCAGAGTTGAGGATTTAATGGATTGTTTGAGTGGTGCAAAATACTTTTCAGATATAGATTTAAAAAGTGGATATCATCAGATTAGAATAAGAGAGGGTGATGAGTGGAAAACTGCCTTTAAAACAAATGAAGGACTATATGAATGGATGGTAATGCCTTTTGGGTTGTCAAATGCACCTAGCACTTTTATGAGACTTATGAATGAAGTATTGAATGAATTCATTGGTAAATTTGTGATAGTGTATCTGGATGATATATTAGTTTTCAGCAAAACCAAAGAAGAACATCTAAGGCATCTTAATTATGTCTTGAAGAAGCTGCACCAAGAGAAACTGCTGATAAACTTAAAGAAATGCTCATTCATGAAGGAAGAGTTGTTGTATTTGGGCTTTGTTGTTTCTGCAGAAGGATTGAAGATGGACCCAGAAAAGGTTAAGGCAATTGTAGAGTGGCCTTCACCCAGAAATGTTTTTGAGGTAAGAAGTTTCCATGGATTTGCCAGTTTTTACAGGAAATTTATAAGAAACTTCAGTGAGGTTAATGCACCCATCATTGAGACGATAAAAAAGAGCAAACAAGCATTTAAATGGACTGCTAAAGCAGAAAGAAGCTTTAAACTTTTGAAGCAAAAGATAACTGAAAAGCCTGTTTTGATTCTGCCTGATTTTGCTAAACCTTTTCAGGTGAAGTGTGATGCCAGTGGAGAAGCTATTGGAGCTGTGCTGAGTCAGGATGATAGGCCTGTAGCCTATTTCAATGAAAAGCTGAATGACACCAGAAGGAAGTATTCCTCTTATGAGAAGGAATTCTATGCAGTTGTTCAGGCATTGAAAAAGTGGAGGCATTATTTGATGTCCAAAGAATTTGTAGTATATTCTGACAATCATGCTTTACAATACATTGTACAGCAGCCCAAGTTGAATCATAAGCATGCCAAATGGGTTGAGTATCTCCAAGGTTTTAACTTTGTTTTGAAACATATAAGTGGCCAAGCAAATAAAGTAGCCGATTCTTTGAGTAGGAGGCACACGCTTGTTCAAGAAACCATTTTTGAAGTTGTAGGATTTGATTTCTCAAGGAATTGTATAAAACAGATTCAGATTTTAAGGAAGCATTTGAGTCATGTTGTAATCCTGTTCTAACAGATAGAAGCCAGTGGCTGGATTATTTCTTGCAGGAGGACTTACTATTCAGAAGAAACCAACTGTGTGTACCAAAATGTTCCATGAGAGAAAACTTGATCAAGGAGAAACATAGTGGTGGACTTGCTGGACACTTTCGTACTGATAAAACTTATGAGCAACTGAGTCACTTCTATTATTGGCCCAAGATGAGAGCAAAAGTGGAGAAGTTTGTGAAAAATTGCAAAATCTGTCAATATGCCAAAGGAAGGAGCCAGAATGCAGGATTGTACACTCCCTTGCCTATTCCAGATAGGCCTTGGGACATGGTGAGTATGGATTTTGTTCTAGGATTACCCAAGACTCAGAGAGGGAATGATGTAGTCTTTGTTGTAGTGGACATATTCTCCAAAATGGCACATTTTATCCCATGTTATAAAACTAGTGATGCCACTCATGTTGGTAACTTGTTTTTCAAAGAAGTTGTTAGGTTGCATGGGTTGCCCAAGAGTATTGTTTAAGAAAGAGACACCAGATTTGTGGGCCATTTTTGGAGGACAATGTGGAAGAAACTTGGTACCAAACTGAGTTTCAGCTCAGCTTATCATCCTCAGATTGATGGACAAACTGAGGTAAGGAATAGGAGTCTGGGAAATTTTTTGAGAAGTCTTGCAGGAGAGCATCCCAAGCAGTGGGATCATATTTTTCCCCAGGCAGAATATGCATATAATGACTCACCAAACAGAAGCACAGGGCAGATTCCATTCCATATTGTTTATGGAATGCACCCTAGAGGAATATTAGAGTTAAGAAATCTGGGAAAGGCAGAGCTGAGAAGTGTTGATGGTGAGGAATTTGCTTCAGAGATCCAAGCCATGCATGAACAAGTGAAACAAAAACTACAAGGCAGCAGCATCAAATACAAAGGCAGAGTAGACTTGAGCAGAAAAGAAGTCCATTTTGAAGTAGGAGATCTGGTTTTGGCACACTTGAGAAAGGAGAGATTCCCAAAGAAGAAATATAACAAACTGAAGTTCAAAAATATTGGGCCATGCAAGATACTTAGAAAGTTTTCTGCAAATGCTTATGAAATTGAATTGCCTCCTGATGTTGGAATATCTCCCATTTTTAATGTTGAAGATTTGTACAAGTATGAAGATGATGGTGCAGAAGAAAGATCAGCAGACAAGGAACAGATTGAGTGGGAAAAGCAGCTACCTCCAGCACAACCATTGCAACCAGAGAAGATATTGGACAAAAGAGTGTTCAGGAAGACCAGAGGACAAGAGTACTTTCAGTATTTAATCAAATGGAAGGACAAGCCAGAGGAAGATGCCACTTGGATGACTGAAGGAATGTTGCAGAAGATAGGCAGATCAGTGGAAGAGCTCATGGAAAAGAGCCCATGAAGAAAATCACCCTCGAGAGTCTGATGCAGGGGCATTAGACACTAGCCAGCAATGTAGGAGGTTTTATCCACATGTTGTGGCTAGGAGGGTTCAAAATCATTTGAATTTGTAACAGCAAGGTGTCAATACCTTAGCTGCCTGTTGCATTTAGATTATTTGGAGTTAGTGGAAGTCGAATAGGTTGGGCTCGATCCATCTGTCATGTTTCAGTGAATTGAATAAATTGTAATTAGGCTTTTTTGTTAGATTAGAAACGGCCCTCAGAGGGGGGACGAAGAGCCATATGTTGATGTATAAATGTAACTCCCGGATGCATTGAAGGGGAGAAGAGATTTTCACAGTGAAGTTGTGTGTCAAGCTTTTGCTTTTGTTTGAATAAAATCCAACATTTTATTGATTACCTGTGTGTGATTGAATTAGTCTCTGTGCGAATTTGTTTGGTCCCGAGCATATTGAATCTCCAGTCCTGTGATTAATTCGATGAAGAGAACTGCTGTGTAATCTCCGCGAACCCTGTCTATGGTTGATTGTGGATTCCCTGGAATTGTCGCATTACATTTCATAAGAAGCCGAGATGATATATTAACCCATCGTCGCAGACACTATAGATGCCAGCCTTGAAGAGCGTGACTGTAGGATTTTTTGCCCATAGAACGATGGACTTCTGGTCATAGTGGAAACCCCGCTTAATAAAGAGATAAACTTGTTTTGCTGCTAATTGGAAATCCTGCCCTGAGGTTAGACCCTGAGTTAGTGAACCAAAGGATAGCATAACCCCGACTTAACCCCTGGTCAATCACTGTTCCAAAACCGAGAGTGAATTTGTGAAAGCAAACCACCCATATCGCACCGCCTTTGTGGGGAAAGCGGTATTCCCAATTTGGAAGCAATTCCATAGAGTAGCTGACATGTGGCATAAGGCGGGACCCCAAAAACCGCCCCCATCACACGTTAACCTTCGACCGAAGACTCAATGCGATATTGATATATATCGTCTGATCTGAGGTCGAGCCATCGAACAACGATCACACTCAGAAGTAGCACGGAGTTAATCAAAGGTATGGTGTATGTATTTAATTGAATTCCGCCGATTGTATGTGTGGGCCCGGAGTATATTAAAGTGTTTCTTTGCAAATATTGTCGGGTTATTAATATAAGTCAGAGGGATTAAGGTTTTAAGGTATAAGGTGGCGGATGTAGGACTGTCGCATAGTTATAATGTGGGGAATTAAAGTCCAGAAATATATTTAAATTGTTGAAATCTAACCATGGGAAAGGAGAAAATGGACAGGAGTTAGAATCGAGCTCTCCTTGGGGCTCGATTCGACTTTGTTGCTGTCAAAAATTATGGGTACTACCCGAATCAATTAGAACTACTACCTTTTCTTCTTGATATGTCCTTATATTTTGAAAGTTTGAGAAGTGGTAATTCATGCCAATGCATTACAAGATATGGTCAGATTCATTTATTCTTTCTCTAGGGTTGGTTCTTGTTGTATATCATCTTCTTTTGAAGTTTATTGTTATTTTTCTTCCTCCTCTTCACAATCTATGTAAAATAATTTCTTCTAAGTACACTTATGAACTTTAGTGTATTTGCTATCACAACTGTAACAAAGCCCTTTTGCTATTTTCTTCTTCCAACTATTGTGGTGTCAACCTTGTAAGTTGTGGAATGATAGGAGTATCAACACTTCCATCTTTATTGTTGTCAATGGTAGGCTTCCTTGTTTCCATAATTTTGCTTTCAATTTTTCTTGCCACTCGAATGCCTTCTCAAATGAATCAGGTTCCCAAAGGCGAACCTCACGTTGGGTGTTATCCTTTAAAGTCCCTATGAAGACATCAATCATATGTTCCTCTGGGATATCATTTACCCTTATATTCAATTTTTGGAAGTCCTTAATGTGCTCCACCATTGAACCCTTTTGTTTGAGATTTATCAATTGGCTAATGAAAGTGTTTATTTTTGTATCCTCATAATGTACTATCATTTCCTCCACAAAAATTAACCAAGTGACAAGTGGTTTACAAGAACAAAGCCATCAATACCGTACAAATAGATAGGGTTCTAAATATAAAGTTGCAATGTGTACCTTCTGTTTGTGTTGCACATTATGGAGATCAAAATATTGTTCCATATGTAGTATCCATGTTACTGGATCACTGCCATCAATCTTCCTCATATCAATCTTTGGAATATAGTGGGTCTTCAATCCAACGTTAGAGTCTATGAAATCATTATTAACATTTATTTTGTTCTTATCATGAGTTTCATTTAGCACATTTTCAACATTAGGAAGCATTTCTTGTAGAAACTTTGTCAAACCTTCCTTGAAACCTTCCATATATGCTTTTAAATCATTCTTCAAACCTTCCATGTTTTCTTTTAAACCATTCTTCAAGTCTTCCATGTTGCCTTTCATTTTTGCTTCTATTTCATGCTTCAAACCTTCCATGTCTGATTTAACTTTTTTTTTTAAATAATCCATATTAGCTTCCATTTCATTTGTGGTTACCCTTTGTGAGAGCGGAATTTGTTGCACTTGGCCTCGTAATTTTGATATAGCATGTGCATTTATTCCTATTCTTCATCCGTCATAGAAGAGTTTTCTTGTTTCTTACTAGGTGTGTCCATTTTTTTTTTCTTTCGAGACATTTTTGAATCAAAAAATGATATCTATGCTTCAATATGGCCTTTGAATCACTTCAAAATAATTTTTCAAAGGAATGTTATGCAAAATTAAAACAATACACACCTTTTTCTTTCTTTTAAGGAGCTCGATATTGAACCTTCTATATCTCTATGATTTCAGATCTACAAGATCTGAACTTTGGTTATGTAGTAGCCCTTTGTGTCTTCTTTCCAATGCCATAGGTTAGACCTAATTTGGATTCTTCATGGTAAAGTTATGTCTGATCTCCCACAATGACCTAATTATGGATTAGTTCAGTAGAGTAAACTTTTACGGAGTTCCATGTGTCCTTGTTTCATCCTCCGACCTTGAAATTGAAACATAAGAAACTATAGTTTGTGCTCTTTATGTCACTTTTTACGAAATTCCAATCTGATGGTGGAAGATAAAGTTATGATGATTTTCCCTTGGTCACTTGTTTGAGACTAAATTCTGGAGCATGAAAAAATACCTAACTTCTTCAGACCATATATCCGAAAATATAGTGAACCAAAATCTGAAATTCTAGCATGAATTTCACCAAGATTTCGACTCCACATGGTCACAATTTCAGCTTTTGAAACTTCATAGAAAGAAATTATATCGAAAATTCCACAATGACCTGTTTAAAGCAGCGAAACCCTAGAATCCAAAGCCTGATACCAAATGTTATGCAACCAACTCACAAAACAATAGAAATAATAGATCAATGACTTAAAAAATATCTTCTTCGAGGGGGAAACCTCATTTACATTACAAAAATTAACAATTCTTGGATGATTAAAATGAAAAAAAACTCATTTCTATATATAGGAGTCTAAGGAGTCACAATATAATCAAAGTTGGCATAACAATAATAATGTAAGGTCACAACAATAATAATAGTGGGCTTCTATGGGGCATAATAATAACAATAAGGGGGCTACATGGGCACAACAATAACAATAAGGGGGCTACACTAACAATAACAATAAGGGGCTACACTAGTATTATAGGGACCTAACATGTTGCATGAATAGAGATTACCTTTCTTCGTATGGGTTCAGGTATGTAAAACTGTAGTGTATTTGTAAAACAAGAGCCTGCACAGAGTCTTAGGGAGTAAGACTCCAGAGGAGTATTTTTCTGGGAAGAAGCCTGAGACTAGTCACATCAGGATCTTTTGGTTCCTTACATATTCACACGTCTCTGAGGAGAAGAGGACGAAGTTGGAATTCTATGCAGAGAAGGGTATCCTTGTGGGTTATAGTGAGACCAACAAGGCCTATCGTATATACATTCCTACACTGAGGAAAGTTGTCCTAAGGCAGGATGTGAGATTTGAGGAGGTTTGAAGAAGTTTATCACGTAGAGTAGCAGGTTCCTCAGCAGGGAGCCACACCACAAGTATCAATATCTTTAGGTGGCACAATAGGTTAAGGAGAATCACCTATTTCAAGGATGATAGGTTCACAAAGTCCAGTATCACTGAGTGTAGGAATTCATAATCCAGGTTAACCGTATACCATGGGAGGAGAGCCTCTAGTTGAGGATTTTCCCATACCAGTAGAGGAGGATACTACATGGAATAGGAAGCCAAGATGACTTCACGAGACCCTAAATTGTTAAATTATGCAAAAAGGGTCAAATTCCACTTTGGACACCTCATTTGATGGAGATAATTATTGCATTGAACTCCTTTTTTCGAGAGGACCAAAATTGACCTAAATATCACTCAAACCAAACAAGAAGAAGTGCGATTTTGAATTAAATCCACTCATGTGAAAATTATCAAGGTTGACTACAACATCATGTAGGCTCATGAAGCCCAAAAGACATGTATTTTCGCCCACATGGATTCATATAAATACAAGAGACCTCAAACCTCATTTGGCACTTCATCAACACAAAACACGTCTTCTCTCTCTTCTTCCTATTGGTTCGTACAACTAAGAAGTGGAAGGTTTCTCTCACATGTGAAAAGGACAGGTGGTTGATTCTAATTGGGTCGAGTTGCAGGATTGTTGCAGGACATTGACCAGCATTGACTTGGGTGAAGCTAACATCCTTTGACTGTGTTTTTGGGTGGAAAAGTTTGATTTCTCTAGCCTGCAATAGAGGAAACAAAAATTGAGGA
This sequence comes from Pinus albicaulis, assembly GCA_034641835.2. Taxonomy (NCBI): domain Eukaryota; kingdom Viridiplantae; phylum Streptophyta; class Pinopsida; order Pinales; family Pinaceae; genus Pinus; species Pinus albicaulis. The sequence continues at coordinate 715,763,584 of CM076574.1, read as the reverse complement.
ATTCTAAGCAGTTTGACTAAGATTGATTTTCTTGCATGACCACTGAAAATTGCAGACTGTAACATAAAACTTTCTCTCTCCTTTGACTAAGTTTGACTAAGTTTTTGAGGGTTTTTTTGGGCTGACTTTGGCCCTCATTCACAGATGCATTTGGCTGCCTTTGACCAAGCTGCTAAAGAGTTGTTTTGATTGTGGAAAGTTGACTGGTGAGGGAACATGCTATTGTTTTTGAGTAGGACAGATTTTCATTTAAGTCGAATTTTGTTGACTCTCTCTTTTGCCTCCATTTTGGATAGTGGATTGGATATTGGATGACGTGCTCTTTTTTTGCTAAACATTTGAAGGCAATCTCATAGAAGAATATTTTCAAGGGTTTTCCCCACAGTGGGTTTTTCCCTGGTCGTTGACCAAATTTTGTGTCTCTTGTCTCTTGGTTGTCTTCATTGTGCATTTTTCTAATTGTTTTATCTACTATTTCTCTACTATCATTGGATAATTGAAGAAGTAAAACTGTTAAATTTGATGTTATTGGATATTGTTGGAGTGATAGTTGCATAATAGATCAAATTGATGAAAAATTAGCATGGTTTCAGAGCTTAGGTGAAGACAAGCCCAAGAGACATAGAGAAAGAGCATCCATTTTCTAGCAGCTGATAGAAAAAGGGAAAATATTTTGGTAAAAATTTCTTCCTCTTTCTTCATGGATCATGAGAATTTGGGTGACTCATCTAACTTTGCTACATGGAAAGTTAGGTTAGAGATCATAGCTGAAAAAAATGATATTTTGGAATTCATTCAAGGAAGAGTACATAAGCCTCCAGAGAATGCTTTCGCTGCTATAAAAACAAGTATAAGAAAGGGTAGTTAAAAGCAAATCAAATTATAGTTGATGATTTGCAAGATAATTTACTTTCCTATGTTGTAAATTTGAGAAATTCTAAGGAAATGTTTGATAATATAGTTAGCATGTATGAAGTTGGAAATTTGAATGAAATCATCTCTTTGAAAGATCAACTCAAAGACACAAAGATGAAAAAAGGATAATATGTGCAATCATACATTATGAGGATATCTCATCTTAGAGATCGATTGAAAAGAATTGGGGAAGCCACACCTGACAGGGAATTGGTGATTGTAACTCTCAGAGGCCTCCCTCCCATTTGGGAAGCCTTCATTACTACTATAAGTAAAACAATAGCTTCATGTCACTTGATGAGCTTTTTGGAAATCTCACTCAAGAAGAATCAAGGATGATATCTAGAGGAAGAATTCAAGGACCAAATGAAGGAGAACACAGTGCCTTCGTTTCTCAAGGAAAGATAAAGAATGCAAAGAAAGGAAAGGTGAAGTCATCTAAATCAAGAAAACCTCCTCAATCCAATTGAGATACCAAGGATTCAAGAAGGAAATTTGGGGACATTGAGTGCTACAATTTTCATCGAAAGGGTCATTATACTCAATGTTTTCCCGAAAAGAGAGATGATCCAAGAAGAAACTTCTCAAGGTCCTATACCAATAACCATGGCTTCAACAAGAACAATTCACATGAAAGAAGATATGATAGAAGAAAGAATGAAAGAAGAAGAGACTCCCCCGATGATCTTGAAGATAGCTATCGTCCTCCAAATAGTTCAAGGAACTCCAGGTATGAAGGAAATGCTACTAGCCAATCTGAATATATTCTTATTTTCGCATTATGTTGTTCATCTCCTATGGATTCTTAAGTGGATGGTTGATAGTGGGGCCTCTCATCACTTTCAGATATAAGGAGGTTCTCTCTAATTTGGTAGAGAGGGAGACCAATTTGAACATTATTCTTGGTGACAATACCACTCATCCTATAAAGGGCTTTGGTTATGTTAAATTTTATCTGGACTCTAGGGAACATGTTTTTCTTCATGATGTGATGTATGTGTTGGGATTGAAGAAGAATTTGGTATCGATATCTTCCTTGGAGGATAAAAGAATGAGGGTTGCATTCATCAAAGGAAAAGTACCCACTTGTCCTATTGGCTCCTTTATGAGAAATTACTTCACATTAGGATCTAGGTCTGAACGACTATATAAAGTCACTTGAAGACCCCTTCTAGTTATGGTCCATAATACAAATAATCAAAGCGAGTTGTGGCACTGAAGGTTGGCCCATCTAAATTATGATGCTTTTTCAAAATTGAAGAAGTTGGTCTCCAGGATCCTCGATGTTCAAGCTCAACATGATGAAGTATGCCCTGGGTGTGCCGGTGGAATGAAGACAAGGGGGCCATTCCCCTCTAGCGAAAACAAGACGAAAGAAATCATCTCATTCATTCTGATATGTGTGGTCCAATTTCAGTGCATTCACTTGGGGGTCATCTTTATTACATTACATTCATTGAATATTTGTCAAGGAAGACATGGATATATTATTTGAAGAAAAGGGATGAGGCATTCAAAATATTCAAGGAGTTCAAGGCTTTGTTTGAAAATCATACAGGGAAGAAAATAAAGATCTTTAGGTCCGACAATGGTGGGGAATACATCTCAAATGAATTTATATACTTTTTCAAGAAGGGAGGAATTAAAAAGGAGACCATTGTGCCCTACACTCCTTAACAAAATGGAATGATTGAGAGAAAGAACATGTCCATTGTAGAAGTTTCCCGAGCCATGCTCCATGATAAAATGTTGTCAAAGTTCCTTTGGGATGAAGCAACAAACATAGTGGTATATGTTCAAAACATGTTGCCTCATCAATCTTTGAAAAACAAGACTCTCAAAGAAGTATTCACAGGTGTTAAGCGTGATGTTAGTCATCTACGGAATTTTGGTTGCCTCATATACTTCCATGTGTCGAAAGACAAAAGAAACAAGCTAGAACCTACCAGAAGGAAAGGTACATTTTTTGGATATAATGAAGATTCTAAAGAACTTAGAATATATATTTCTAGTCAAAGGAAGGTTGAAGTTGGCAGGGATGTAACATTCGATGAAGATACTTCCCTTAGAATTCAAGGGAAATCCCTTTGCCTCCTCCTCCTAAAGACAAGAATAATGATATGGATATTCAAAAAGGTCCTTCTATGCCTGAATCTGAGAAGGACATCGTTGATGATCCCATGAAGCCTATGGGCCCCTTGGATCCTCCTCCAAGTGATCCTCATACCAAGAAAATACCACTTTGGCTCAAAAACAGACTACTAGATGTCGTGAAACATGTTGTTGCTCGTGGAACTTTCAAGGAAAGAAAGAAGCCATGCAAATACCAAGCATATGTTGTAGCTATGAGAAATATGATTCAATTTGAACCAAGTATCTTTGAAGAAGTCGTGGAGGAACAAGTCTAGAAGGATGCAATGGCCGAAGAATATGAGTCTATTATGAAAAATTATGTATGGGATATTGTGTCGAGATCGAAGGGCAGATCTGTGGTAACCTCCAAATCAAGCATGGGGCTCATGGAAGCATTGAAAAATATAGGGCAAGGTTTGTAGCCCATGGATTCTCTCCAAAATAAGGAGAATATTACAATGATATATTTTCTTCGGTGGCCTGATATACGACCATTCGTTCAATAGTATCCCTTGATGCAAGTCAGTGATGGACTCTCCATCAAATGGATGTGAATACCACTTTCTTACATGGATTACTACAAGAAGAAGTGTATGTTGAACAAACTCCAGGATTTGAAGTTCATGACAGGAAGACCCATGCATTTCGATTAAAGAAATATCTCTATGGATTGAAGAAAGCCCCTCTATGCTTGGTATGCTTGTATCAATGGTTACTTGATAAAGCTAGGATTCATAAGGAGTAATGTTGATCCAAAATTGTACTTCAAAACAATCCAAGGTATGCCTATCATTTTGGTATTATATGTTGATGACTTATTCATGATAGGTGCAGACCCTCTCATTCTAAAATGTAAGAGGAATTTGGCTTTCAAATTCGAGATGAAAGACCTTGGATTGATGCACTAGTTCTTGGGACTAGAAGTATGGCAAAAGTCAGGCAAGATTTTCCTTTTAGAAGGAAAATATGTTGTGAAACTTCTAGAGATATTTGGCATGGTTGAGTGCAAGTCCTTTTCTACACCCATGGAGATGAATTTCAAGAAGATGCGTGGATAATTTTTTGGACAACACCTAGAAAACTCTTCTGAGTATAGACAATTGGTTGGTGCTCTGATGTTTCTTGTAAATACTCGACCCGACATATGTTTTTCAGTTAACACCTTGAGCTAGTTTATGACTGAGCCTCACCATGTACATTGGGTTGATTCCAAGTATGTATTGAGATATCTACATGGGAATATTAACCTTGGACTAAGATATGCCACTGGAGATGTTAGACTACATGGATATACAAATATAGATTGGAATGAAAATATTGTTTAAAGGAAGAGTACTTTTCGATGTTATTTTTGTCTAGGATTTTCCATGATATCGTGGATGAGCAGGAAGTAGAAATCAGTAGCCCTTAGAACTGTTGATGCATAATATGTTGCAGCTAGCCTTGCGAGTTGTGAAGATTTTGGTTCAGGAAGATCTTTGGAGAGCTATTTAAGAAAGTTTTGGACACGAAAGCTATCTATTGCGACAACAAGACTGGGATTCGTTTTTAAGAGAATCTTGTTTTCCACGACAAGTCCAAGCATATAGATATCAGATATCTTTTTATCCTAGACATGGTGCAAATAATTGTCGTGAGACTTCTTCACATTTCGGTAGATGAGCAGATAAATGACATCCTCACCAACCCTTTTACGAAAGAGAAGTTCTTGGTCTTCAGGGAGCAGCTTGGACTGGTTGAGATGACCCTTTCAAATAAGGGTCCTAGCTGATCAAGAACACTGAGAAACACTCTTCCCCCCTAGTTGAGCTCATAGGGTGAGGAATGGAGCTATAGGACTCCTGGGGATGAGATACCTCTGACCGATAGGATGTTGAGTCCTAGGATCTCCCCTAGTCAGAATATGCCCTAGTTAGTGTTTTTCCCACTAACCTCTACCATATGGCCAATGGGTTGAGGGACTTAGGATAGAGTGTGATCCCTACCCCTTGTAGTTGGTGGATCTCACCCAAGTTGGTGGATGAGGTGTTCTACCATTTGACTCTTTAGGGTTAATATGGATGATCAAGGACAATAGGGTAGAGTGCGATCCTTACCTCTGGTAAGTTGATCTCACCTATTGTAAGGTACTTTGGGATAGAGTTTGATCCCTACATATTGGGGTAGGTTGGTCTCACCGATTGTATTTTATTCTCGGTGGTAGTCATGGATCCTCGATGACGACGACGACGAAGAAGATGATGATGATGATGATGATTCATGGTGGTAGCTAAGTCTCCCTGATGGTGATAGAGACAAGGTGGTAGTTGGAGCTCCCCTGCAGCATTCCTTCTTCTTTATATTCAAGAATGTTCAACATGAGTCAAGTAGAGACGAGAAGAGATGGTATATGATGACATGATGATCGATAGACATATATTGATAGGTGGAATTATTCCCACTTGAGAGGGAGTGTTAAATTATGAAAATAGGGTCAAATTCCACTTTGGACAACACATTTGATGGAGATAATTATTGCATTGAACTCCTCTTTTTTAGAGGACCACAATATACCTAAATATCACTCAAATAAAACAAGGAGAAGTGTGTTTTTTAATTAAATCCACTTGTGTGCAAATTATCAAGGCCACCTACAACATCAAGTAGGCTCATGAAGCCCAAAAGACATATCTTTTCACCCACATGGATTCATATAAATACAGGAGACCTCAAACCTCATTTGGCATTTCATCAACACACAACACATCTTCTCTCTGCTTTGTCTTGGTTCGTACAACTCAAAAGTGGAACGATTTCTCTCAAATGTGTGGAGGGCATATGGTTGATTCTGATTAGGCCGAGTTACAATATTGTTGTAGGGCGTTGACTAGTGTTGACTTGGATGAAGCTGACCACCTTTGACTGTATTTTTGGGTGGAAAAGTTTGATTTCTCCAGGCCACATTGGACGACACACAAAACGAGGAATTATAAGCAGTTTGACTAGGCTTGAATTTTTGGTATGACCGCAAAAAATTGCAAACTATAACAACGAATTTTCTCTCACCTTTGACCGAGTTTGACTAAGGTTTTGAGGATTGTTTTTGGGCTGAATTTGACCCTCATTCAAGGTCGCATTTTACTTCCTTTTACCAAGATGCTGAAGAGTTGTTTTGACCGTGGAAATTTGACTAGCTAGGGCACATATTGTTGTTGACTGGGATATATTTGCATTTGAGTTGAATTTTGTGAACTCTCTCTCTTTTGCCTCTATTTTGGATAGTGGATTTGATATTGAATATTGAAATTGGATATTGGATGACGTACTCTTTCTCTGCTGAACATTTGAAGACAATCTCATATAAGAAGATTTGAGAGGGTTTTCCTCACAGTGGGTTTTGCCCTGGTCATTGACCAACATTTGTGTCTCTTGTCTCTTGGTTATCTTTCATTGTGAATTTGTACAATTGTTCTATCTACTATTTCTATAATTTCATTGGATAATTTAAGTAAAATTGTTAAATTGGATGTTATTGGATATTATTGGAGAGATAGTTGCAGAATAGATAAAATTAATGAAAAATTAACATGAAGGAAGCCCGAGAGGCAGTGGGGAAACCCAAGTGGTCAATGAGGGAGAGCTGACCACCAGAGAGGTTGGGTGGCTATGTGGCATATTTTGTGGTGTCAAAGCCAGTTAGTTTATAGGGGGTTTCCAATTAGCATATCTGTAGGGATGTCATGGTGGAGGAGTATGCCTTCATCATGAAGAATGATGTGTGGGAGGTAGTGCCGAGACCTAAGGGGAATTTTGTGGTGACTTCCAGGTGACTCTACAAGGTTAAACATGTTGTAGATGGTAGTGTGGAGAATTTCAAATCCCTTTTTGTGGCACAGGGGTTCTCACACGTAGAGGAAGTTGACTTTGAGGAGACCTTTGCACTAGTTGCTCATTATACATCCATTAAAGTAATGATATCTATAACAATTGATATGGGTTGAAGGATTCACTATATGGATGTGAAGATTGCCTTTCTCAATGGAATTATACTCGAGGAGGTGTACATTTATCAGCCACGGTTCTTTAAGGTGCATTAGAGGGAGTCTCATGTATGTAGGCTTTATAAAGCCTTATATAGAGTGAAGCAGATGCTAAGGGCATGGCGCAAGAGCATATGTGCCTACTTGTACCAGATGGGTTTCCAAAAGAGTGATGTAGATTTGAACCTCTATTTCATTATGGTTGGTGACAATCCACTCATTCTAGTTCTGTATATGGATGAATTTTTTATTACGGGAGATAGACTCATCCAACACTGCAAGAGAGATCTTGTTTCAGATTTTTACATGACTAATATGGGACCGATGCATTATTTTTTGGGGTTGGAGGTTTGGAAGGAGGATGGGCATATCTTCATTGGCCAAGGAAGATATGCAAGTGATATTCTAAGAATATTTCGTATGGAGGGTTGCAAGTCTACGGCTACTCTTATGATCACCAAGTGGGTGAAGTTCCATGCTTTAGATTCTGAGTGGGTGAACCCACCTTGTATTTTCAGTGGATCGGTTTGTTGATGTATCTGGTCAACACTAGACCGGATATATATTTCGTAGTCAACACATTGAGATAGTTTATGATGGAGATCATGAGAGTGCATTGGGTGGCTATGAAACATGTGTTGAGGTACCTTCATGGCACATTAGTCTATGGTCTGGACTATATCAGGGGTGATGGAGTTATATTGATTGGTTGCGCGAACTCAGATTGGGTTGTAAGTGCTAGTGATAGGAAGAGGACTTTTAGATGGTGTTTCTTGTTGGGCTGAATAGTTGTGTCATGGTTCAGCGGGAAACAGAGTTCAGTGGCACTGAGCAACGCAAAATCATAGTATATGGAAACTAGTCAAGTTGGTTGTGAGGCACTTTGGCTTCGTAATATGCTACATGGATTATTTGGTCAGGCGATGAGACCAACTACGATATACTATGATAATAAAAATTGTATCAAACTATTTGAGAATCCAGTGTTTCATGATCGGTCAAAGCATATTGAGATCAGGTACCACTTCATTAGAGACTGGTTCATAGGGGAGTTATGAAGCTTGAGTATATATCCACTGATGAACATGTACCATATATTCTCACCATGTCATTATCAAGAGGCAAGCATGTATTTTTCAAAGACATGATGGGAATGGTGACAAACACCTTCCTCAATAAGAGGGAGTGTTGAAAATAAGGGTACTAAGGAGGTGTTTCCTAGTGCATTTATCCTTTTGGCCTAGGAAGACACATTAAAGAATTTTTTGTGTAGTGACATTATGAGTTTTTATTAATGTCATGGATCAAAATACTTTGTATGGGTTGTGTACCATGTACATTAATTTATTAATTTCATTTGTGTCATTAAAAGTGACTTTATTAGAAAAGTACAAAGTACACTTTATAATATTAAAGTGAATTTTATGTTTTAAAAGTGACTTTATGAGAGAAAAGTGCACATGGTATAAAACATTAAAAAGGTAACTAGGAGGCTCATTAATTGAGGAGAGCCACATGAGGGAGGGGATCAACTGAGGGAATTGATCTCATCCATTAATCTCTTGATTTCAAGGGTTAGGGTTCTCCTCACTTTAGTTGACAAAAATGGAAAAAGGAGGAGGAGGAGGAGAAGGCTCACTATTCTCATGAGATTTGAGGAGAGGAGAGCAAGGATATTATGAGGAGGCTTATATTGTAGCAAGGAGAGGACAGTATATGGCAAGCCTGAATTTATTTCCTGTGACTAGCACACATTTCGCGATTTTTGGGCTAGGATATTAGGCCGAGTTTCCAGGGATTTATAGTCGAGATTTAAGATAGAATTCAGTGTTGAGCTGTTAGGTAGCTGAGTGTGAGACTCAACACATTTTCTGTGGTGATAAGGAGCTATTCAAACCTTGTTTTATTATTTATAGTTCAATCACATAGTTGAGTTTCAAGTAAGTTTGTCTTTGCGGAGATTTAGTGGACAAACAACATCATTTCCTAAACTCCCAAGGCATGAAACTCAAAGAAACCAAGAGAAGGTGGCGGCACGAAAATTTTAGATGATTTATGTTATGTCTGGCATGTACTTCAAGGCACTGTCAGTGGTTTTTGTGCACAGAGTTTGAGGAAAATCACATGTTGAGCTTATGATTGTGAGGCACAAATTCCAATGTATTCTGAGCAATGACATCACCGAGAAAAATGGATATAGATTGTCTTATTTTTGTTGTGTAAATAATTTCCTTAAGATAAATTAAATCCTCCTTTAGAACTAGTTTTCCCCTTGTGGTATTTTCCAAGGTCATGAGATCAAGGATATTTGTGTAAAAGTTATGTGTGTGTGTGTGTGTGCTTGCATTTAATTCTTGTATTGATTGTTAAAGTGAAAAATATTAGAGTAGTCTCTTGTTTCAATTTTAATGCAAAACTAACAATTATATCAGTCATGTCATGTTGGGTTTGGGCATTAAACCTTATGCAAAAACTTGAAACTGGGTTAGGACTACATAAAACAAATTTTCTACAATATTGAAGCATGTTAAAGATCCAATGGTGTTGTTTACTAGTGTTATGTCCCTTGGTTTTCATACACAAGATTTTCTTAAAAAGAACAATGGAGTAAATTATTGAAGAGTTTGCATTGCAAAGAAATAGTAAGAACATTTTAAAATCTAGTGTGGCTATTTTATATATTGCATGTAATTTCCTCTTATGCTATTGGATCCAAGAAGCCATTATTTTTTATTTTCTGAGATTATGTTTATAGGGTATACTTGCATATTGTTTCATGGATGATTTTTTAGTTCAATGTTGTTTACGCATTTGCATTTAGTCTACAATTTATGTTTACAATTGTTTCCCCCCTCAGGGTTAACTACTTCCAAAAGCACCCTCGCAAGGGATGTTGTGTCACTTACATGACTTCTTTTTTTCATATTTATCTAAACTTAGGCAACTATTTTAGTTTATGTTTCAACGATATGATTGTGCTAGCTCAACAATGGCATATCATATCTCCTCCCTCACACCTTAGATGATAGATGAATTTATGGGTGACACTATGGTTTAGCTTCACCTATTATTTTATGCATTGGTTTGATACTTAGACATGGTGTTATAGCTTTTGAGATGATCATGTGGTAAACATTGTAATGAGGTATAATAAGGTCTCATAACATTAATAATTTTATTATTTTCCTCGTAAAATAAGGGACATAGTTATCCATTTAAAGTGTCTTCATATCTCGAGTTAGGTTGTATTTCTAGATATTTGTTTGAGGTAGCTTGTTCCACCTCATAACCATACTTTTCACTTTCAATTTTCCCCATTACACTTCCACTACATTCATAAAAAGGCTATTCATGTTCATGTTTGACTTGTGACTCATCACTTAGAAAATTCGAATTAAAAAATATTAAATCAAATAAGCTAAAAAACTAGATGTGGAGCGCAAATAAAAAGTTAAAAGGCCAAAAAATGATAAAGTTTTAGCTATGTCACTTTGTTATAAGGTCAATGCCCCTAGTCCCATGTTTTTCTTTGAATCTCTAAAGAACATTGGATTGAAAAATGAAAGAAAGTGAAAAAAGGAAAAACAAAAGGGGTAGTAAGAAATAATTCCAAGAAAATGTTAGCATAAAGCTAAATCTCTCTCATAAGAGCTCCCATATTAAATCCCATGCCATAAAAGCTATTTGAATAAGTTCTAAGGCATATACTACTACACCTTGTTGAATTTTGTAGCTATGGTCGATATTCATAATTAATATTTTATCCCTTGATGTATTTATAATGTTAAATATAAAGCATATTCTTCATGTTATTCCCAAAAGAGGAAATATGTGACATGTTCTTCATGTCGGCTTTTAAAAGAGAAATTTAAATTTATAATAATGAATTTCTTGGCCCCCAAAAATTAAATTCAGCCCTCCAAGAAGTCAGGTCAGCCTACCTCTTTGGTCACACCCATTTGGCCTCTTAAGCCACTACATATACTAGTGTTGATAATATTAGTATCGGAAAAATGTCGGCAAGGGTCCAGAAAACATGTTATCGGCAATATAGACGAAAATATCGGCAAAATATTTGCAAATATCGCCAAGCATAAAATTTATTTATTTATTTATTTTTTTTAAATTTTTTTTTTTTTTTTTTCAGATTGCCGATATTTTCAAAATATGGCGATATTTAGCCGATATTTTGAAAATATCACAATATTTTTCCTATATTTTGAAAATATAGCGATATTTTCAAAATGGAAAATATCGTGACATTTTCTCAGCGACATATCATTTTGCTGAAAATATTGTGATATTTTCAAATATCGCCGATATATTAGCGATATTATTAATCGGGATATATACATACCATTTCATCCTCCTACAATAACAAGTAACTTGGTATTTCTGAGGCAAGCCAAGAAGACAAATATAAAGCAAATAAGAAGTCAGATCTGAGGTAGAGAAGAAGTCAAATATGAGGAAAGAAAATATGTATCTGAGGCAGATAAAGAACGAATATGTGGCAGAGTTTATGGATTTACCTGAGGAGCATAATTGTGTTTTTCTTGGAAAAGGAAGAAGGTAAATTTTTAGTCTTTCCAGAGCATACTAGGCCAAATTTGTTGAGAAGCAAATTGACTTTTCTTATGGGCAGTTTGACCAAGTGTGACCAGGGCTGTCAGTTTGATTGTATGTTTGACTTAGATGTATCTATATTGACTTGAATGATTTATCTAAGGAAAAGGTTTTTGGGTTTTTCACCCAAGTGGGTTTTCCCGACGTAAAAACCTTGTGCTCTTATTTAGTTGTCTCTTTATGATCCTACTAGCATTTTTTTTACTGTTGACATACTCTATGTAATTAATTTATGATAAATATGAATGTAAGAAAATATTGACCTAAGATAAATCATAAGAAGTAATTATCAGTTTAGAGGATGCTTGAAAAATCAACATGGTATCAGAGCAAAGTTTTGAAAGAGTAGCACTAAAGGATACCTAATTCTACTACAACAATAGTCTAAATTGTTGGGTGATAATTCATAACTTATCTTCTTGATAGGAGGTCAGTCTACTTTCTTTTGAATGGCCTCAGCCCTAGTTCAAAGAAAATAAATTAACCTCAGAGAATGCCTTAGAATACATTGTAGTAAGACCAAAATTACCTCAGGGCCAAAATTATAATATGCCAAAAGTCTATTGTAAGAAGTCCTAATAAAAAGAAAAAATATTTGTCTATGATTTTTGTTGAAAGTATAAAGCCTATGTCAAAGGAAAAATGGCCTTATTCCTTTACAGGTTGAAATATCTTAGAAATGGTTATAATAATTCGAAGAAGGAACCTCAGAACTAGGCCACAGGCCTAGTAGAATCCAAAATGCCTGGGAAGTCCTCAGGTTGAAGTACTTTTATAATGATAAAAACATAATTTACTAATCACGCTAAGAGTATGTTCCATATCACAAATAAGAACAATATATATTTCATTTTTTGAGAAGGTTGAAGTTTGAGTGGAAGATAGGTCAAAAGGCCTAAGTTGGTTTTAGTAGATCAAGGAGGATGAAAATTTTGCTACAAAGGGATGAGAAGGCCTTAGGGCATGTTGCAGTAGGCCTTAGGATTCCCTCAAGAAGGCCAAAAAGTCTCAACATATCATTCATACCAAAGACCTTAGATGCAAGGTTGTATAGATGAAGAAAAAGGGATTGCACCTCTGTCGTTGAATCATAACTCAATGAAAAGTTAGTGCAAACTTTTGAAGAAGAATAATTGTTACAATGAAAAACTAATTCATCTCGAGATTGAGGAAGAGGAGTCCCTTAATTTCTTGAGGAGTAAAACTAGTCTCACTTTGAAGGAAGCAACCAAAATATCTTTATCTAAAGATAAGCCAGCAAAGTCATCCTTTATGCAAAAGGTCAAAATTTTTTCCTTGAGTTGTGGAAGGGATTGTAAATAAAATAAGGGATTGAATTGATGTCTCAGTTTGAAAAGCTTCATGGACCTCATGAAGATCTTTTCTGGTCACTAGGATTGACATCAGCAAAGCATAGTTGCATAAGCACATCACACTGATAAGATAGCAAGTTTAAGTCCTGGAAATGTAGAACTATAAAGAGACTAGAAAAAGTAGTTTGATGCTTGAATAAAAGGTATGTACCATCAATAACTTTGTTTGAAATAAAATATCCTTTGGAAACAGTCTAATGCAATTTGATCACTTGTCAATGTATCTGTCAATGAGGACCTTGTATAGGTCTAGGTCTATAGTATGACCTGTATCAAAATTTTTGGAGTTGTTGACTTCTAGTCCAACAAAGTTAGATGGAATATCAGTATGAATTGAAGGATTGGTGAATGTAATCTATTTCTCAATCAGTCCATAGAACTGTGGCAAAGGTCTCATCTATTGTCTTACATCAATCATAAATAAAGACAGTCACAATAATTGTGAATTTTGAAGGAGTTTGTTCCTCAACAAACATGAAGCATAAAATTCATCTTGGCACTTCAAGAAGTAAAGACAGTATCAATTCGGATTGGGAAAAGTCAAAACCTCTCAAGGGAAATATTGTTGGAAATACTAAGAGGGGGAGTGAATTAGTATTTCCTTGTATTTTTCATAATCGGTTACTTTATTCAATATTCATAGCAACATATCATAACATAAAACAACATCATATCAAAATAATATCACACAAAATATATCGTCTCCAACAAGTGTTTTTCGGTATGTAAATATATGGTTTACATAATATTGATTTTATAGCATTAGGAAGTGTTACAAGTCTCAAAATTGGTGGAGAGGCTTGGAAAATAGTTATCCAGAGAACCTAGAAATAGTTTGTGGAAATTCCTCTCGTATCTTGCTTTATTAAAATAATTAATTATTTTAATGCAGACCCTAAGTCTAAACTTAGGGAAATTAAATAATTTAAGGGTATTAATAAAGCAGAGTGCGAATCTTCTAGAAAACGAAGATCAAGTCATCTTTTAATCTGAGCCATTTATTAAAGATATAATCTTGGTCGTTGATTCATCAACAAGAAGATTATAAGAAGAGGCTTGAGGGTCATTTGGAAATCAAGTCAGGGACATTCTCAGTACCCGAAGGAAATCGATTCTAAAGTAATAAAATTCGATTTCAGTGGGTGAGTTTGTAGAGGCGAGATTGCAGAATCAGAAGGAGGAGGAATAAGTCAGCTAACGGAGAAGGAGAAGGAATAAGCCTTGTAGGGAAGGGAGTGTTGAGCAACAATACCAACCCCTCCACACAAAGTTACGCAGTCTAGGGAGGGACTGCGTAGAGCAGCTACGCAGGATGACACATAGAGTGTAGAAGGTCACCCTGAGAGTTGGGAATTCTTCCAGAGTGTCTAGAAAAATCATGCCAGGTGTATGCTAATCTACTTTTCTCACCAAGACTTCTGTAAAATATATTTTCATTGCTAAAGATAAACACAAACCCTCATCTGCTGCACCGGTTTTCCCACATTGGGTTTTTTCGGGGATAATTGTGTTCATATGGTTATTTCTATTGTGCTACATGTGTTATTTATGTTCTTCTACTTTTTATTAGAGTGAAATACTACAGTTGTGTTTAATTCAAATTTTACTGAAGCATATGTAAATAAATTATCTAATAAGTAGGTGAAATAAATCAATCACTGCAGTAATAATTTTCAGATTTGAAAATTTCACATGGTATCAGAGAAAAAGGGTAAATACAGAAAGGGAGGATATGCTATGGACCAAAGATCCGACACTCAGAAGGGTTCACGCAGTCAGAAGGACTCACACAGTCCCCCAGAGCACGCAAAAACACAGAGGGAACATGACATGATGGTGCTGGCATCCAAACTAGAGGAGGATCTTGCTTGTGTGTCAAGCACGGCTCCTCCAGGTGTTTGGTATATTGACAATGGCATCTGCTCATATGACAGGGGTTCAAGAATGTTTTTCGAGATACCAAGAAGAACAAATGAATTTCTAGATTACTATGAGAAACAAAGCCAAGTGTACCCCCGTTGGAAGAGGTACCATAACATTTTAGACAAAATCTTACGACAAGATTTGGGCCATAGACGTTCTTAATGTACTAGGGATGGGAATGAATTTACTCTCAGTGTCTCAAATTCATAAAAAGGGTTATGATGTATACTTTATTGGAAGCAAAGTTTATGTCAAACATCCTAGCTGGAGCAAGAAGGCACAAATTGTAGTAAGAAGTCATCAACTATATAAACTCTAGCTTGAATCCCTCGTGGCTCTGATTGGCAGTACGAACGAAAGAGATTTGAATGAGTTATGGCACAGAAGGATGGGACATCTACATCATGGAGCCTTGAGAATTCTCAAGAAGACTGTAATAGGAGCTCTTGAACTCGACACAACGAGAGATGAAGTCTGTAGGGGATGCGTACTAGGGAAGTATGCTAAAGATGCATTTCCAAGAAGCAGTAGCAGGGCCAAGAGCGTATTGGAGTTGATACACTCATATATTTGCGGTCCAATGTCCACAACTGCTCTCAGTGGTGCAAATTATTTTGCAACCTTTATTGATGATCATTCCAGAAAACTTGGATATATTTTCTCAAAACCAAAGACAAGGTCTTTGAATGGTTCAAAGAGTTCAAAGCGATTGTAGAAAACTCAACAAGAAAAAAGAACAAGAAGTTGCGGTCGGATAATGGTGGAGAGTATATCGATAAATACTTCACCAGTGTCTGCTCAAAGGAAGGCATCAAGAGAGAATGGAAAGCTCCATTCAATCCAGAGAAGAATGGAGTTTCATGAAGGAATAACCAGACAATTATAGAGGCTACAAGGGAAATGTTATATGACCAATATATACCCAAATTTTTGTGGGTAGAAGCCTACAATATAGTGGTGTATGTGCAAAACAAAGTGCCCCATAGAGCATTGGGGAAGGTAACTCATGAGAGTGTGTTCACGGGCAACAAGCCGAAGGTGAGCCATATTCAGATATTTGGTAGCATGGTGTATTTCCACGTTCCAGATGAGATGAGGAAGAAGTTGGATTAGACATAAAAAAAGGGTTATCTTGTGGGCTATAGTAAAAATGCGAAATATTATCGCATCTATATTCCAGAAAGCAGGAAGATCGTAGTAAGGCAGGACGTGAAATTCATAGAGGAGAGAGCCTTTAGGAAATCCCGAGAAATGGCTACAGATACGCAAATTGAGGAGGATCCACTAGTACAGCCTCAATGGCCTATAGAGGATGGGTCAAGTGCCTCTCCACGGCAAAAGGATTCTGAGGAGAGTCCCTATGAAGAAAAGTAGGCAGGAGAGCAGGTAAGACAACCCGCCACCAGTGAAGACCGAGCAAAGAACTTCAGCAAATTATAAAGGATGAAAAAGAATTTATTGGAGCCCCTAGAGATAGAAAGAGGGTACGGAGGCAACCTGACAGATACTAGGCCCTGGTAGCTCAGGTTGGAGAACCCTCCAACTTTCGAGAGGCAGCTCAGCATCAGGTGTGGGTGGATGCCATGGTGGAGGAGTATAGCTCCATCATGATAAACGATGTCTGGGAAGAAGTCCCTAGACCACATGACAGATCAGTTGTAGGATCAAGGTGGATCTACAAGATCAAGTATGTTGTAGACGACAACATAGAGAAGTTCAAGGCCAGATTTGTAGCCAAGGGGTACACACAAAAGGAAGGGTTTGATTATGAGGAAACCTTCGCCCCTGTAGCTCGCTACACTTCTATCAGATCTGTCATCTCTCTAGCAGCACAGATGGGATGGGAGATTCACCAGATGGATGTCAAGACAACATTATTGAACGAGGTGATAGAGAAGGAAGTGTACGTAGAATAGCCAGAGGGATTCGAGACACATGAGCAGAAGACTCATGTTTGCAGTCTTAAGAAAGCCTTGTATGGTTTAAAACAAGCCCCCAAGGCATGGTACGGGCGAATTGATAGCTATTTGTAGAAGATGGGGTTCATCAAGAGTGACGCAGATCCCAATATATACTACCTTAGAGTAGGGGATGAGTCGTTAATTCTGGTATTATATGTAGATGATTTGTTTCTTATTGTATCATCTATTGTCATCAATGACTGCAAGGAGAATCTGGCCACAGAATTTGACATGAAATTCATGGGGCAGATTCACTATTTTCTTGGTTTAGAAATCTGGCAGTAGAAGGGAGAAATTTTCCTGGGGCAAGGAAGATACACTACAGAAATCCTAAAGAGATTCTAGATGGAATACTGTAGACCCATGTCCAAGCTAATGATTACTAATTGGAAGAAGATAAACACAATGGAGGATGATGAGATTGATCCCACATTGTATAGGTATCTCATTGGATCATTGATGTATCTGGTCAATGCTAGACTAGATATCTGTTATGCAGTGAATACGCTCAGTTAGTTCATGGTGAACTAAGGAGGGCTCATTGGGCAGTAGCAAAACATGTTCTCAGATATCTAAAGGGGGTAATCAAGTATGGATTGAAGTAGACCAAGGGAAATGAGGTCTAGTTGAGTGGGTTTATAAATGCATATTGGGATGGAAGCACAGTGGGTCAGAAGAGTACTAGCGGGTATTGTTTCAGTCTTGGATCAAGCATGACACCCTGGTGCAACATGAAACAAAATTTCAGCGCACTAGGTTCAGCTGAGGCAGAGTATATGGCAGCAAGCACAGCTTCGTGCGAGGCCATATGGCTTCGTAAATTACTCTTGAACCTACTCAAGAAGAGGATGGAACTGACCGATATTATGTGTGATAATCATAGTTTCATTAAGCTCTCTGAGAATCCTGTGTTTCCTGACCGATCGAAACACATTGACATTCGGTGCCACTTCATCAGGGACTATGTCCAATGGGGAGCATTACAGTTGACGTACACTCCTACAGGGGAACAGGTGGCAGATATCCTCACCAAGGCTCTGAGTAAGATTAAGTTCACTTACTTCAAAGAGAAGATGGGGATGGTCGAGAATCCGTTCCATTAGAGGAATGGGTGGTCTACAAAGACAAAGGGAGTTGTGGTATAGATGAGGAAGTGGTAGAAACAATGTCACAGGCAGCAGTACAAAGGGCAGTAATGCAGAGATAAGGGGCAGTAGCTAGGAAATCATCAACGCAGCAGATGTTTTAGAGTCAGAGCGGTACAGTGGTATCTTGCTTAGACATTTTCCTGGCTAAGAGGGAGTGTTGATGTTATAGCATCGGGAAGTGTTCCAACTCTCAAAATTGGTGGAGAGGCTTTGATAACAGTTATCTAGAGAACCCAGAATCGTTTGTGGAGATTCCACTCGGATCTTGCTTTATTAAAATAATTAATTATTTTAATGTAGACCTAAGTCTAAACTTAGGGAAACTAAATAATTAAAGGGTATTAATAAAGAAGAATGTGAATCTTCTAGAAAATGAATATCAAGTCATCTTTTAATCTGAGCCATTGATTAAATATATAATCTTAGTCGTTGATTCATCAGCGAGAAGATTATAAGAAGAGGCTTGAGGGTCATTTGGAAATCAAGCTGGGGACATTCTCATTACCAAAGGAAATCGATTCTAAAGTAAGAGAATTCGATTTTAGTGGGTGAGTTTGTAGAGGCGGGATTGCAGAAACAGAAGGAGGAGGAAGAAGTCAACTAATGGAGAAGGAGAAGGCATAAGGGTGTCAGGAAGGGAGTGCTAAGCAACAACACCAACCCCTCCACGCAGAGTTATGCAGTCTAGGGAGGGACTACACAGAGCAACTATGAGGATGACACAAAGGGTATATAGAAGGTCACCCCAAGAGTCGGGAATTCTTCCATAGTGTCTAGAAAAAACATGCCAGGTATATGTTAATTTACTTTTCTCACCAAGACTTTTGTAAAAGATCTCTTCATTGCTGAAGATAAATGTGAACCCTCATCTGCTGCACCGATTTTCCCACATTGGGTTTTTCCGGGGACAATTGTCCAAAAATAACTGTGTTCATATGTGTAATGTTCCCAAATTGGGACAGCTAGCAAGGCATGACTGGAAAACGCATTTTCCAGTAATGGCTATTACAGGATTTGAAACTCGGACCTGGATCCCTTAGAACAATGTGTCTAAGTGTTGAATCCAAGAGGAGGCTCCAAAGAAATCCTTCTAGAGTGGTTAAACATATCTCCCACTACTAGATGTCCTCAGTAAGTGCCCGATGAGGGACTGCAACAATCATTGAGCAAGAAATGGAAAGACAACGTTATTCTATAGCTGTGAACACATGAAGAGAAGTATAGCCAACAAATATATGATATAGCAGCAAAGGTTTGCAATGTGTGGAGGAATCAATCACTCCAGCTAGGCAATGGAAGCCTCAATGTGACATATACATGAAAATGCAAGAGCACTACTGCATATGAAAAGCCCTGGCTAAAATAACGCAGTTTATATGAGACACTGCAATATACAAAATGTAAATACAATGATATATCAATATCAGCTCAAATAAATGAGGGGGATAAAGCTCTCAACCCCTGAAAACACTATTACAACAAAATACACAATCCTTGGCAGGATTGGCTACAATATACATGAATTTGGCAAATCTGTAGAAATGCTGGAGTTGCTGGGCAGCAGCATGCAACTCAAACTGATACAATATGGAGATGGCTAAATAAGATGTCGAAGATGCAGCAAAACTCCTCCAATAGATTTCCCAAGTACAAGTCTGATCCTAATACTGGAAATCTTGCCCTCCAAAATGTCGGTGCAACCTCTCACTGCAGATGCACTCTAGAATAACGTAGTCAAGGCACTAGACTACGTTGTCTATGATGGGAGATGGTGGCCCTGATGCCAATATGTGCAAAACAGCTCTGAAATTCCTTTCACTAACCTCCCAGAGGAATAGGAACTCCCTCCTCAAAAATATGAGCCAAAGAGAAGTGTGGTGGAACCCTCCACTGCAATGCCCCAACAACACTGAGTTATACTTGAGCAGAAATAACACAGTATCTGAAGAATAGCTTTGGCCTTGAGCCAAGATGTGGAGAAGATGAAGTGCAATCCTTCAAGAGGCCTCTCAAGAAGGAGAGGAAATCCTAAACAGGAATCCCTCGTGCTAAGCAGCACTGCAACTCAGCTGAACAGATGTAGTGTGCAATTTGTCTGAATAGACAAATGATCAAATGCTCAAAAGATGTCTCTCTATGGCTGCCTCCTCCTCTTCTTATACAAGTGAATTCCTCTTTGCCATGGGCCCCACACATCAGGGTTTCATCCACAAGGAATCTTTCTCCCTCCAAAACTGCGTTGTCTTCTCATGCAAGCTACACCTCTTAGGCAGCGCTATTGACTTGGTCAAACTTGACCTTGTCCTCATGCAAATTGCCCCTTTTCACACTGGAAGGTGCAAAATAAGCTGCTCCAATGATCCTTTTCACATTATGAAGGATCTTATTCCTACTTATGGGCCTTTTGCCCATTTTATTCATCTCCTAGATGAAATAAGCAAAAATTAATGTTCCAATTTTCTCCATGAAAATTTTGGAACATTACATTCCTCCCCTCTCAAATATTGCTTGTCCTCAAGCAAGTGCAATGATAGACTGAGTTCTTTTCTTCTCCTCTCCCTGTAGCATCCCTGTATGATAATCTCCTCCAAGGAAAGTGATGCTATCTCATCAATCAAGTCTCCACAATGCTCCTCCTTAGCATGTAAGTTAGTTATCAAGCCATCATCATGTAAAGGTGAAATACTCAAGAGGATAGCAAAGTGATGTCTAGGGGTCCCCTTGAAGAATGGGATCTAAAATATAATGGGAACTATCTTTCCCATATGGATCCTCCATCTCCAAGCTATGAGCCATGCAAAATGAGTCACCTTCCAACTAGGCAACTCTTGAAAACTGTCCTCCACCTTTGGCTCCGGCAAAGTAGGTGGGATAAGTGATGCTCCTGGTAGACAATATAGCCTACCCCACGCTGTCCATATCTCCACTTAAGGTAAGTGTAGAGTGTCAGCTGATCCTGGGCTGCAATAAGATTACCCTCAAGTGGCAAGATGAGGACTAGACCTCCAAAGATCTCTCCCCCAACGTTGCAAATCATGCTGGCCCAAGTATCTCCATATATGATGAGTTGTAAGTCATCAACATATGGCATCTCATCCATCATATGGCTCACCTCATAAAGAGACAAATGTGCTATCAAGGTGACCATATTAGATCCCATGCTCCCCTTAGAACATGTAGTGCAAAAAGTGTGAGGAATTTCTCCCTCAAAGGACACATCCATCCCATGTGTCTCTCTCCCAAACATGCTCCTCGTAAAGACAAGAAAAATAGAGCCATAGGGAGAAAAGATGAGAATCACGCTTGCTGCCATATGCAACAAATGAGAAGGACAATGGTCCCTCAAGTGCAACCAATGCAGCTTGACCCTCAACTACAATAGAGAATGATGAAATAAGTGGCTTCTCAACCACTTGCCTGCTGCTCCAATCTCCTCATAAGTATGGAGGAAGTGAATAATGTAAGGTGTGCAAAGTGCATGTCCTCCATAAGGTCTATCTTCCCCAATTACTCCTAGGGGATGGCCATCCATCATGCTTATGGCCTCATCTAAACCATGTGGTCTAGAAAAAAGAATGCTCCTCCTTGGAACATCATCCTGCACATGTATGGTTAAGGGACATATACATCCATCATATAAATGCTCATGTAAACAATAATGAATATCCTTACCATACTCTCTGCTCATACTGATGGAGTGTCTCATAAATGAGTCCCCTCTCATCCTCAAAGAGAATAGAGGTGGTTGTGCTAACTCCTCCCTCTCTATGCAATCCATGCATCTCCTCATATGTTGATATATCTCCTCCTCAAAGCCCATCCAAGAATACCTCTCCATGATGGTGAAGTATGCACTCATAGAACAAGTGGGACTGAAAATGAAATCCTCATGACTTGCTTGTAGCAACTTCTCCTTGAGCTTGGAAGCTCTAGGAAAGAAGATCCTACCATGATAAAATATGACCCCATCTCTAACTGAATATCCCTCCTCATGAAATTGGTCATCCAAGATCATGCAAGTAAAAAGATCCTTGGAATACTCCACCAACAGCTGGGAGCTCCAATGTGGATCTAACCTCCATAGTGACATCGCTGATGATCTCTCATGAGGAGCACCTGTCATATGGTCATCATCTTCTTTGACATCTCTCATGCTAAAGATGCAAGTTGGAAGGCTGCTATCCTTCCCCTGTTGCTTCTTCCACAGTGCAGAATCTGAAATGGAAGTGGGTGATGCTGATGTTGAGAGAATTCTCTCTCTCTCCTTGAGTCTACCCCAGACTCCCAGCGCTGTATCAAGCTCTCTCCAGGTCTCCAACCTCCTGAAATCAATGATTGGTGCCCCAACATGTGAAGCATCCATCCTCCTTTGTTGATCCAGTGGTGTTCCGGGAAAAATGTCTCTATGCAATGAGACATCATCATCAAGAAGTGACTGCATGTATGAATGAACAAATCTGTCCATGCTTCCACTGTGCAATCCAATCACCTTCTTAGGTGCATCAACCTCCAAAATTGAATAGGGATGTATACTCCCCATCTCATGATGTTGGGTCTTCTCCCTACTTCCTCCTTGTGTCTCCATGGTTTCACACCTTCTCAACAATGGCATAGATAGAACATGACTTTTGCCTTGATCTCCACATATGAGATCCTGGGGACTTCCTTGCAAAGTTGCAAGCATCCCTCTATTTGGAGCAAGAGCTCCTCCTTCCTCTGCATGAGGTGCTAGATCAACTCCAGATCTAACAGCGTTGTTGCCCTCAATATATGTCAAATGAGTGGGAAACCTCCCAATGATTTGATCCCTCTTTGAAAAAGAGACCCCCATGCCTCTTTGCTCAAAAGTGTGAGAAGAAAGTTTCTCCTCCAGCAAAGTATGGTGCAAGTGTTCAGCCTCCCTCATGGTTCTCTAAAATAGCATTGTGTTTCCATGCAAGGGTTTTGTTTGAGTTTTGTCATTCAGATCCTCCATGTGTGTCTCATGAATCCCTCTATCAAATCTTTTCACTAATGCCTTAGTGAAACTAGCATAGGATGCAATGTTTGCATTTATCAAAGAAAAAGATTCAAAAATCCACCAGGCAAGAGCCTTACCTCTCAAATGTAGCGCTGCAATTCAGATGGCTTCATCCTTCGGCATTTGGTGCTGCTGCAAGAAGGTATCTAACTCCTCCACCCAAGCTTTGGCTGGACATGTAGGTGAACCTCAAAGATAGATAGAAGAAATCTATCTGGCTGCTCTCTTCCTTTCACCTTCATCTTGCAAAACTCTAAAAAACTGAGATGATCTCGGTATTTTTGAGTTTGAGACTCATACTCTTTCAAGAAATCACTAAGGGTTTCCCTCCCAGCAAATTCTTCTCTTCTTTCCATCTCTCTTCCGGCAATCCTGGGCATGTGACTGCGCTATGTATGCAAGTGTGTAGCTGCTTGCTCACACTCTTCATTTGACAATCTAGAGTTTGCTTTAGCATCAAACCCTCTAGCATATTATTCATACATCTTCTTCCGGATCTCCTCATACTCTTCATGGATCATATATACAGATTTAGGAAGAAGCTTGGTAAGCTTATCTCCTTTTTCTTTTTCTTCTCCAATAGATGGAGTCTTTCTTCTGCTTATTTCTTTGTCTCCTTGATGAGAATAGGAAGTGCAAGGCTCTTCCTCTTCTTTCTGCATATCCTCCTTGGGGAGGTTCTTCATGGATCTCAAATATGATGAGATAAATCCCATCCTCTTCAATCTTCTGATCTTCTTGGGCTTAGACTCATAGGCTGAGTCAAGAAAGCAGCTCTGATACCACTGAAATGTTCCCAAATTGGGACAGCTAGCAAGGCATGACTGGAAAACGCATTTTCCAGTAATGGCTGCTACAGGATTTGAAACCAGGACCTGGATCCCTTAGAACAATGTGTCTAAGTGTTGAATCCAAGAGAAGGCTCCAAAGAAATCCTTCTAGAGTGGTTAAATAGATCTCCCACTACTATATGTCCTCAGTAAGTGCCCAATGAGGGACTGAAACAATCATTGAGCAAGAAATGGAAAGACAACGTTATTCTATAGTTGTGAACACATGAAGAGAAGTATAGCCAACAAATATATGATATAGCAGCAAAGGTATACAATGTGTGGGAATCAATCACTCCAGCTAGGCAATGGAAGCCCCAATGTGACATATACATGAAAATGCAAGAGCACTGCTACATATGAAAAGCCCTGGCTAAAATAACACAATTTATATGAGACACTGCAATATACAAAATGTAAATACAATGATATATCAATATCAGCTCAAATAAATGAGGGGGAGCAAGCTCTCAACCCCTGAAAACACTAATACAACAAAATATACAATCCTTGGAAGGATTGGCTACAATATACAAGAATTTGGCAAATCTGCAGAAATGCTGGAGTTGCTGGGCAACAACATGCAACTCAAACTGATACAATATGGAGATGGCTGAATAAGATGTCCAAGATGCAGCGAACCTCTTCCAATAGATTTCCCAAGTACAAGGCTAATCCTAATACTGGAAATCTTGCCCTCCAAAATGCCGGTGCAACCTCTCACTGCAGATGCACTCTAGAATAACGAAGTCAAGGCACTGGACTGTGCTGTCTATGATGGGAGATGGTGGCCCTAATGCCAAGATGTGCAAAACAGCTCTGAAATCCCTTTCACTAACCTCCCGGAGGAATAGGAACTCCCTCCTCAGAAAGATGAGCCAAAGAGAAGTGTGGTGGAACCCTCCACTGCAATGCCCCAGCAACACTGCATTATACTTGAGCAGAAATAACGCAGTGTCTGAAGAATAGCTTTGGCCTTGAGCCAAGATGTGGATAAGATGAAGTGTAATCTTTCAAGAGGCCTTTCAAGAAGGAGAGGAAATTCTAAACAGGAATCCCTCATGCTAAGCAGCACTGCAACTCAGTTGAACAACTGTAGTGTGCAGTTTGTCTGAATAGACAAATGATCAAATGCTCAAAAGATGTCTCTCTATGGCTGCCTCCTCCTCTTCTTATACAAGTGAATGCCTCTTTGCCATGGACCCCACACATTAGGGTTTCATCCACAAGGAATCTTTCTCCCTCCAAAACCTTGTTGTCTTCTCATGCAAGCTACACCTCTTAGGCAGTGCTGTTGACTTGGTCAAACTTGACCTTGTCCTCATGCAAATTGCCCCTTTTCACACTGGAAGGTGCAAAATAAGTTGCTCCAATGATCCTTTTCACATTATGAAAGATCTTATTCCTACTTATGGGCCTTTTACCCATTTTATTCATCTCCTAGATGAAATAAGCAAAAAATAATGTTCCAATTTTCTTCATGAAAATTTTGGAACATTACAATATGGTTGTTTCTATTGTGCTACATGTGTTATTTATGTTCTTCTTCTTTTGATTAGATTGAAGTACTACAGCTGTTTTTTTTTCAAAATTTATTGAAGCAATTGTAAACAACTTGTCTAATAAGTAGGCGAAATAAATCAATCACTACAGTAATAATTTTTAGATTTGAAAATTTCACACATACAACTTTATTAGCCAATCTAAAAGGATGTATAGAACTCCCCAAGTTTGAAGGTGTTTGTAAATCAATTCAGCGAGAGTCTTCAACCTCCCTTACAATAAACAAAGCCAACCAATAACTCCAACTCCAACTCCAACACCGTCATTGTTGGTATCTTTGTTGCTACACAAACTGTCTATTGTCGAAGTTGCCCCTGTTGCACTACACTACTCTTAATTTTTGTTGTTATCTTTGTTTGCACTGATGTTATTTATATAACTGTTGTACTACTATCCATTTCTTGTCTAGTGTTGCCTTCGCTGCCTACGAAATGTTGTTACAGCAATCCACTCTTACTTTGTCCAAAATAATTTGTCCCGTGGCATTGTCAATCTCAATCTGTAGACTTCAATTTATTAACTAGCCATCACATCAGGCCCACATATTTCCAATTTCGAAAGTTCTTCCTAGAAAATGTAATTGAACTTGTCACTTTGGTTATGTCACTATTATATTGTCTTGTCAATGCTTATCCTTTTTTTCAATTTCTCAAGTTTGCACAGAATTTCCGTTTGCAGGCAGTTGCAAAGAAAATATCATGTGCACGTGTCAATTTTTTGGTTTATAAACGGAAGGCCAAGCTATACAAAAATAATTTCATAGAGATTAACATCTTCAGAACCCTCAGGAGTTCACGAGTTACTTCAGTATATTTAAGTTTGTACCAGATTTGTTGTGTGTGTGATTCATAGAATACAAAATCCAAAAGGAAATGCCACAATAGATACATTTGCAGGTCCTTTAAAATAACACAAAAATTATGCTTTTCTAAGAGTAACTTCAATCAAATTTCGTGTTGTTCCACAGATGTGTCATCAAGGATAGAATAGTCTCAAACCCTACAAGGAGACTCGACTCACCTTGTCATACAAAATATGGTCACACGTGATCGTTAATATTCAACCAACAAGATCTTTGAGCATCCGCCACATGAAATTGATTGAGACTAAGTTACATCAGTATACTACAGGTCTGGACCCGAGGCACTGACTTCAACAACATATTCAAATGAATAAAGCCCAAATAAATCAACAGTGTGGTGCCTCTTCGATTCTTCACAAAGGCCACAATGTTTTTGATCTGTAAATATGTTTTAGATATAGAATGAAACTGAGATGAAACTTTAGTGATTAACAAATTTATCAACGGTCTCCCTCAAAGACAAGTTTCTTTAATATCAACCAAAGCATTCTGCAACAATTCAATCTATCACAACCACACTGGCTATATGAGCGTCAAATTTCTATTTTCTCCCTAGAATGAACGTCTTCCTCCAGAGGGACCTGAGGCAAACTATGGATACAAGTGTTATCAAAATATGCTTTCTTTTCAGGACAAAATACCATCAAATTTAGAAATATTTTGGTTGCTTTCAAGGTACTTCCATAATTCCTTACATCAATTAGCCCTCTTGCATTATTATTGAAATCAGGGTTTTTCATGTAACAGAGATGGATATCATAGAATTTGTTCTCCTCCCATCACAGTCTTCATATCTCAAAGAAAGGGGTATGTTCACATCAATACTGAGATCTATCGAGATTATATTCTTGCATAAAAATAGAGATCACCTTTTTCACATCACAGAGATAGATGTTGTAGTGCGAGCTTCCACCAAATGCGAGCCACAATGTTGAGAAATGTGGATCATTAAGATTGCAATGCCACAGGTCAATTATCTAAATTTTTCATTTCCCACAATAGGTCTACAATCAATTAGGCCAAGTTATCACTAATTTTCAAACGGATATATATCACAAGTTGAAATTAGGGCATTAAGACTTCAATTCCACTAGTGAAACGTTTCTTCAACAAGTTTGCTTTCAGATTAGAAGATGATTGCCTCAATGGTAAATGTTTCACTACTTTAAGATAGGTTTAGGAGTTTAGAGTATAGATCTATGCCCAAGGTCCTTCAATCACAACAAATTTACCCATAAGCTAAAATGTAGCCCAAAAACAAATCTTTCTAAAAACAAGCCAATGTATCCAAGAAATAAACAAATGTTACCTCAAACCTTTGTTGTTCAGAGATTTAGTTGGTCTACAAATTATATAATATTTGAGAGGATTGGATCCTACAATGGAATATTCTAAATAAACCCATTGAATTCCCTTGAACTCCTGCAAAGAAAAACCAGTGAAACCCACAAGATAAAAAGTAGCCCAAAAAACCTTACCAATGTCAAAATCATTCTAGAAATATTTCGAGGCCACAAGCCTATTACAGTCCTCCTCCACATGTTTGAAAGGACTTCAGAGGAATGCCTTGTCCAATAATAATAGTTGGATCTCATACCCATGAACGTGAAATATTATATCTTTATATAGTTTTGGAGGGGGTCACATAAAGGTCAACATACTTCAATAATTGGAGGGAAAGACATTTAATTTGAAATTTAAAATTCCCTCTTAAAAGAAATTCGAATTTAATTCCAAATCTTCCTTTTATTTGAATATAAATTTGAATTCAAAACACCTGGCTTAGCTTTTAATCTTCAAGATAATTGTTGAAACCTATAATACTTCCCTCTTATGTTAGGTCCCTATAATACTTGTATATTCTGCTTATTTTTATTGTTATTGTAGCCCCTATTGTATTGTTGTGCCCATGTATCCCCCATGTTGTTATTGTTGTGCACCATAGAAGCCCGCTATTGTTATTATTGTGCCCTTACATTATTATTGATATGTAGGGACTGATTACATTGTGGCCCCTTAGACCCCTATATATACCAAGGAGGCATTATTATTTGTATCATCCAAGAATTGTTCATTTATGTAATGTAAAGTAGGTTTCCCATTTGAAGAGGATAATTTTTAAGTCACTGATCTATATTTTCTTCTATGTTGTCAGTTGGTTGCATAACATTTGGTATCAGAACTTTGGATTCTAGGGTTTCACTGCTTCAAACAGGTCATCTTGAAATTTTCACTATAACATTTTTTCTAAGAAGCTACAGAAGCTGAAATTTCAACCAACTGGATCTGAAATCTTGGTGAACTTCATGTATAAATTTCAGATCTTGGTTCACTATATTTTTAGAGATATGGGCCGAAGAATTTAGGGTTTCTGCATGCTCTAGAATTCAGTCCTAAACAAGTGGCAAAGGGAAAATAGTCATACATTTCTCTTTAAGCATCAGATTTGAATTTCATAAAAAGTGACAGAAAGGGAATGAATTTCCAAATAGTGACATGTTCCACTCTATACAGGTTAGATATAATAAACCACTCCATAATCAAGCCATCGTGAGATATTTCAACCACATGGATCTGAAATCTTGGTGAAATTCGTGTATAAATTTCAAATATTGGTTCGCTAGTGAGGGCGGCATCCCAGGGTGTTAAGGGTGGGGTCTTAAGGCCCACCAGAGCATCTCGGGATGGGGACCCTCGCGCAGTCCCCCAATTACGCAGACCCCGGCAACGTGTCAGGGCCCATCGAATCCTCAACAGGGAGGCTGCCCTAAACAGGGATATTACAGCCCACCACGCTCCGCGAGTCTCGACCTCAAGACCTCGGCTCTGATACCACGTTGGCCCAACCACTACACTAAAAGCTCGAACTGTTAGTGAGGGCGGCATCCCAGGGTGTTAAGGGTGGGGTCTTAAGGCCCACCAGAGCATCTTGGGACGGGGACCCTCGCGCAGTCCCCCAATTACGCAGACCCCGGCAACGTGTCAGGGCCCACCGAATCCTCAACAGGGAGGCTGCCCTAAATAGGGATATTACAGCCCACCACGCTCCGCGAGTCTCGACCTCGAGACCTCGGCTCTGATACCACGTTGGCCCAACCACTACACCAAAAGCTCGAACTGTTAGTGAGGGCAGCATCCCAGGGTGTTAAGGGTGGGGTCTTAAGGCCCACCAGAGCATCTTGGGACGGGGACCCTCGCGCAGTCCCCCAATTACGCAAACCCCGGCAACGTGTCAGGGCCCACCGAATCCTCAACAGGGAGGCTGCCCTAAACAGGGATATTACAAATATGAATTATGATTTTAGAGACTCCAATGTGGGGTTTAAGAACCACCACATTCCAAAGATAGATATGCGGAAGTTTGATGGCAAGGATCTGGTAACATGGACAATACAACTATAGAAATATTTTGATCTACAAGATGTGCAACCCTTAAAACAGGTACATATTGCATCTTTATATTTAGAACCCAATCAGTTTGTATGGTATAGATGGATTTTCTTTCGTAAACCACTCTCACCTAGTCAATTTTTACAGAGGAAATGATAGAACATTATGAAGATACAAAGAGCAACACTTTTTTTATCCAATTGATAAATCTCAAACAAAGGGGTTCAGCGGCAGAGCACATTGAAGACTTCAAAAAATTGAATATTAGGGTAACCGATATTCCAGAGGACCATAAGGTTGGTGTATTCATAGGGAATTTAAAATATAACATCCAACATGAGGTTCGCCTTTGGGAACCTAATGCATTGGAGAAGGAATTCAGGGTGGAAAGAAAATTTGAAAGAAAAATTATGGCAACAAGGAATTCTACCACTCACAACTATAAATATGGAAGTGTTGTTGCTCCTAGTCTTCCACAACCTATAAGGTTGACACCACAAAAATTGGAGGGAAAAAGAGAAAAAGGGCTTCGTTATAGTTGTGATAGAAAATACACTAGAGGTCATAAGTGTGCTGCGAATAATTATTCTACATAGATTGTGAAGAGGATGAAGAAAAGGAACGAGAATCATCAAGAGAGGAGGATATACAATAGGAACCAACCCCAGAGAAAGAAGAAATAAATTTGACCATATCTTGTAATGTATTGGAAGGAATTACCACTCAAAATATCAAGATAGAAGGGTATATCAAGAATAAAAAGGGAATAGTTCTGATTGATTCGGGTAGGACTCATAATTTTATTCAGTGTACGATAGCCAAGGAATTGAATTGCTTCCTATATCGAGCATCAAAGTGTCAAGTGATGGTTGCAAATGGAGGAACTATAAATTTCTCTAGAAAGTTTCGTAATATCAAGCTAACCATGGGGGAATATGTATTGAATAGTCTAATTTTTTCCATTCCAATGGGTGGTGTTGATGTTGTACTAGGAATCCAATGGTTACAATCTTTCGGGCTGATAAATTTTAATTTTCAAGAACTTTTCTTGAAATTTTGTTGAGAATGAAAGGAAGTTGAATTAAGGGGCATCAAAAGGAAACTTGGAAAGATAATTAGCTCTAATGTCATGACAAATCTTCTGAAGAAATAATGGGGTGTCATTGCACAATTGTACTCACTAGAGGTTCAAACATTGAAATCATATATTTCTCCATATCTCCAAAAAATCTTGGACAATCATTCCAAGGTTATTGAGACTCCCAAAGGCCTCCCACCTATTTGTAATCATGATCATGTTATTCATTTGATTCTAGGAAGTGTTCCTCCAAACATAAGACCTTACAGATATCCATATTCCCAAAAGACTGAAATTGAACGTATGGTTGTAGAAATGCTAGAGGCGGGTATAATTCAACCTAGTCAAAGTTCTTTCTCTGCTCTAGTAGTATTGGTGCACAAGAAGGATGGATCATGGTGTATGTGTCCAGATTATAGGGAGCTCAACAATCTCACTATTAAAGATAAATTCCCCATTCTTTTCATCGATGAATTCTTGGATGAATTACATGGAGAAATTTACTTCACCAAGTTGGATCTTCATTGAAGATATCATCACATTAGAATGAAAGTTGAAGACATTCCAAAAACAATATTCAAAACTCATGAGGGTCATTATGAATTTTCGGTCATTCATTTTGGCCTTACTAATGCACCTTCCACATTTCAAGGTTTGATGAATACCATTTTCAAACCCTTCCTTAGAAAATTTGTGTTAGTATTTTTTGATGATATACTAATATATAACAAGTCTTGGAAGGATCATGTTCAACATGATGACAGGGTGCTAAAAATATTGGAGGAGAAATTTTTTTATAAAAAAATCCTCCAAATGTTTCTTTGGAGTAAATAAGGTGGAAAATTTGGGTCATATTGTATCTCACGAGGGTGTTAAGGTAGACCCTAACAAAATTAAATCCATTAAGGAATGGAAAATACCCACAACCATAAAGAAAACCGAGGATTTCTCAGGTTGACGGGGTATTATCGCAAGTCTGTTAAGAATTGTGGGAGAATATAAGCACCTCTAATAACATTACTAAAGAAAGATGCATTTTTTTGGACTCCATAAGAAACTAAAGCCTTTGAACATCTTAAAGCGGCAATGTGCCAAGCACCGGTCTTAGCTACACCAGAATTCACAAAGACATTTATTGTGGAATGTGATGCCTTTAGAAATGGAATTGGTGTTGTTTTAACAAGAAGGAAGACCCATTTCTTTTGAAAGTCATCCAATCAAAGGAAATTATTTACACAAAACTATTTATGAGAAGGAAATGTTGGCAATACTACATGCACTAAAGCAACAAAGACCTTACTTAATGGGAAGAAACTTCAAGGTAAAAACATATCGTGGTAGTCTTAAATACGTTTTGGAACAAATATTATCTTCATAGGAGCAAAAAAAATGGGTCACAAAGATGTTGGGTTATGATTGAAATCATCTACAAAAAATGGAAGAAAAATGTTTTTGCAGATGCACTCTCAAGAAAGGATGAGGATGTGGAAGCATTGATTTGTGCCATTTCTATTATCCAACCAGATTGGATAACTAAAGAAAGGGATGAATGGAAGAATGACGAAGAAGTGTGGACACTCATTCAAAAGTTGCAGCGAGATCCCAATACATCTAATACATTTAGTTGGAAAAATGATTCATTATGGTACAAAGATCACTTATATCTTTGTAATAATTCCAAATTAAAACAAAATATTCTTTTGGAATTGCACACCTATCCCTTAGGAGGGAACTCAAGGTTTTAAAAAACTTACCACATGTTCAAGAAGGAATTTTCTTGGGATGGCCTTAAATCTGATATTCAAAAGTTGTGGTGGAATGTTTTGTCTACCATCAAAATAAAGTTGAGACAATTAAGACCTTGGGTCTGTTACAACCTTTATCCATTCCAAGTCAACATTGGGAGGAGGTTTCAATGTATTTTATCATAGGTTTACCCAAGTCCGAAGGAAAGAGTTTCATTACGGCGTTAGTTGATAGACTTACCAAGTATGCACACTTTTGTGCATTATCTCATCCATTTAGATTTAGCACATTTACTACTGCATTTATGGAAACAATTCAAAAGTTACATAGAAACCAAAAGATTATTTTAAGCGAAAAAGATCCCATTTTCACTGGAAATTTTTGGACAAAATTATTTTCTTGTCTAGGTACTCAACTAGCTCATAGCTCATCTTATCATCCTCAATCTGATGGGAAAACTGAGATAGTGAACAAATGTTTGGAAGGATTTCTTCGTTGCTTTGTATATCATAAAAAATCATACTGGATCAATTTTTTACCTCTGGATGAATGGTGGTATAAGACTTCCTTCCATACTGTAGCAAAAATGACCCCATTTATGGCACTTTATGGATATCATGCACCGTCCATCACATCATCTTCAATAGAAAATTCTAAAGTTCAAGCAATGGAACATCACATCGAGCATCAAAAACAAGTTCTCCAACTCTTAAAGTATAACCTCACTTTGGTGCATAATTGAATGAAACAACAGCAAATCAACATCGCA
This sequence comes from Pinus albicaulis, assembly GCA_034641835.2. Lineage (NCBI taxonomy): Eukaryota > Viridiplantae > Streptophyta > Pinopsida > Pinales > Pinaceae > Pinus > Pinus albicaulis. Next base: position 715,730,228 of record CM076574.1, on the reverse strand, counting down.
AAGATTTTTTTTTTGATGTAGGTGACTGAGTATTTTTACAGCTACAACCATACAAACAAATGTCCCTCAAGCAAGCTAATTAGGATAATAAATTATCGTCAAAGTACTATGGTCCTTACAAGGTGTTGAAAAAGATTGGTACTATGGAATACAAATTAGAGTTTCCTGCATCTTCACGATTGCACCAATTTTTCCATGTTTCATGCTTAAATAAGGTTATAGGTGACAAGCTCTCAGTTCAAACAATATTGCGAAAAATGACGAGGAAGGAAAAATCATATTGGAACCATAAGAAGTCATGGAAATAAGAACTTGATAGCTACGAAATCGATAAATTTCAGAGTATCTCATCAATTGGAAGAACTTACCCGCTGACAATTCCACATAGGAGGATGATAATTTTATACAGAAGCATCCAAAACTACTCAAGCATTAAGGAAAACACTTTTTTGAAGGAGAGGGGCATGCTAGGTCAATATAATGCTATTGTAGCCCCTTATTTTTATTGTTAGTGTAGCCCCTTTATTGTTATTGTTGTGCCTATGTAGTCCCCATATTGTTATTATTATGCCCCATAGAAGCTCATTACTGTTATTGTTGTGCCCTTACATTATTATTGTTATGTAGGCTTTGATTATATTGTGACCCCTTAGACTCCTATATATAGAAAGAATTTTTTTTCATTTGAATCATCCAAGAATTGTTCATTTATGTAATGTAAAGGAGTTTTTCCCCTCGAAGAGGATAAGTTTTAAGTCTTTGATCTATATTTTCTTCTATTTTGTGAGATGGTTGCATAACACTCTTCAAGATGGCGATTTTCTTGTCAAGTTCTTTATCATGCTTGTTCCATTTATTTGGCTTTTCATTTTCCTTGAGTTGGCTTGTCAAGGTGCTTTCCCTTTTGTTTGTCTCTTCCAACATGTTTTTGAGGTGCTCCACTTCCTTATTTGCTTCATAAAGTTTCTGATCATTTTTTGGTGTTTGTTGTTAATTAATTTGATCTTCAAGTTTGGTGATTCCAACTACATACCATATCTAGTTATTTTCGATCTTCATAATTTTCATTTGACTCATGTCATGGTGTAATTCTTATGTCTCTATCAAAATAAGAAAGAAAATTATGTAAATATAAAAAGAAAATGATTTATGTAAAGCATGGATTTCTTGCTCAAGTCATTTTTTCATTAGGTAATTGAATGCTCCTAGGTTTTTCATGAGTCAAGAGTCATTTTCACTTTGTAAAAGACCCTTTCGAGAACTTGTATTGAGAAAAAGAAAATTATTTTTAATTTATAAGTTCCTAGAAGGCTCCAAAATACCAAGTCGGTAATCCAAGAAGAAGTAGGCCTAGAGAGGGTTGTTCAAGCCTCTTAGAAGGCTATAAAGGAAGGATCTTCGACCTATATGGTATATATTTAAGGACTAACACCTTTAATTCGATCTGAAGTTGGAAGAAGGGTGCAATGCCTTGAAAAACAAGAAGAAGGACAATGAAACAAGGAAGAATCCCTAATGAAGTTCGGAAGTCTAAAATCTATCTTCTATTTGTCACACGTGCGAGTACCATAAGATTTCTAGGGTTACCTCAGTTTTGCGAGTGCAGGAAGTATTTCAGGCTTCTTTGGTAAACTTAAAAGGCTATAAGAGTTCTCATCTTGGAGATATATTGTGTCGTTGACTTTGGAGAATTTGTCTTGCAGATTGGTTCATTGACTTGGTTTCTAGTGGGAAACCTAGTCTAGGTTTTGCTCTTGGAAGTTTCCTTTGAATTCATTCTATAAGAAGAGAATTTGTTTCTACGTTTTCCCCTTAGAGGGTTTTTTCCCTATCTTGGAGCCTATATCTTGTGTTCATATTTGTATGGTTGTGATCTACGTTGTTTTGGAATCTATTTGATGATAAGAACATAAGACAAATCAAGAATAACAACATGATGTCATAAATATTGTCAATGTAAGGAAAAGTAAATTAACATGATTCCCTAATCAATTTTCTAACATGGAACCATAGATAAGGACAAGAATATAGGCACTTGGAAGATCATTGGAAGGGTTTTTCCTTGCTCTGAAAAGTAAAAAAGAATGTATTGTCTACAAGGTCGAATTGTTCCAACATAATACCAATAAAGGACAGGAGGCTTGGGAAGTATTTATGGGTTTGTTGTAGCCGCTACAACACCACCCAAAATTTTGGGTATTTTCAAAATTATGGGTCCCCCTCTGCTCGCTCAGCCATTAGTGTCTCGACTCGGCCTTTAGTCAGTAATATCCCCATGATCTATTTCTTCCTAGCCCTGTCACTACACCCACTTGTCTTGTTGTCTCTCGACTATGCTAGGGTTTGGGGTTTACTGCTTCAAAGAGAATTGAGAGTTCCTCCATGGATTCAAAGATATGTTCCCCTAGTAGTCATCACCAATCAATGGGGCGTTAGGCTCGGGTAGGTGAGGTCTCGAGTTTGGCTCGTATTATGAAACCCTATTTTTTCAAAAGGATGATCTTATTTCCTGTGGTTGCACTCTCATTGGCTTCGCACGACATCATAGTGAAATTCAATGCCTAGACTTTTCCCCTAAGTGCTTGTTCGGTTCTACCCTTCAACGTGTGCATTAGGGTCTGCGTGAATTGCATGCCCCTTTATGCCCTCGCAACCCTAGATGCATGTAAGCCAGCCCTGATTCACGTTTAATCCCCACCCTCCAACAAAATGGTCCCGGTTATTTAAAGAATGCCTTCTATGTGAATGAATCGTTACCTTGTGGAATCATGAAGTGTCAAGGTCTACTACGGTCGATGGTTGTATGAAAATATAAGTTTTAAGCCGGTTTCTGGACATAGGGATGCTCAAACAATTAAATTAAGTTGCAACATCTTATTTTGTATATTTCAATGTTGCTACTCCTTGAATGAGCTATTTTTAGTCATTTGTTTTTTTTTCTCATTATTACCGAGAGCTGACTTATTCTCATACTATTCCTTTCATGAAATCGGTCAAATATTTCATAAACATTTTGCACTGACCTATGTAGCAATTTCAGGAAGGTTTTAATTGTTCATTTGAACTTTCTGAATCCTCGAAGGAGTTTTGGGTACACAAGAATATTTTCTCTTCAACACGTGGTAAGTTTTTGACATATGGTGTGGTGGAAATTCCAGATAGGCCAAGGGTTAATGCTTTTTGAAATGAGCATTACCACAGACCTTTGGAATTCGTGCGGGTAGCTACCATAAAACAAAAATGCACTTCAAAGATCATCGAAAGTCCCTTCATCGATTCAAAGATTTTTTAATATATTTTCCTCGGTGGCATATGAAGAAGCATGAAGCAGGGTAAATTCGTTGTTGTTTATCGTGAAATTACGATGGAAGTATAGACATCAAGCCACGACCCACGTAAATAGAGATTCCATTAAGGGTGAAATGGGGATTATATTGCGCAGGCTTGTCTATTATGCTACATTACATGAAGCACATGTTGCCCAAGCATACTGTTGAGGCAGTTCCTCTTGCACTAGCGATAAGTTTTGTTGCTACACGCAAACAAAGGGTAGCACCAGTTGCCTGAGGGATTTTAAAGGCTATGCATTAGGAAATATTTTGAGAAAAGGTCATGAGCCAACATTGGCCTAAATTTGGCTCCATAAAATGTGCACTTTATTGACTACTCAAAGAGCCATATCTCGTAGAGTTATGTAAATTGTTGCACGGCATGGGCACATATGTGTCATGGAGCCTTGTTAATTGGGAGGAAATTTTGGTCAAAGGGAGTCATGTGCTAAACGATATCAAGCTCTTCCCCCACAAGCTCTCCCCCACGTAAACCTAGGGAGCTCTTGAAGGGTTAATACAAGACACATCTACGGCATCTTGTTGTAGCGTTACTCTGGGCCATGCAAAGAAGAGAGAGCGCAGCCTGATGAAGACCATTTGCAGCCAGCCCGATAGGAGGAATGCGACTAGTTGAAAATTCGCATATGTTGAGGGAGTGAGGTGGAATGCATCTCATCGAGGTTGCGACTCGGCGACCTCGTTGATTTGCGGTGTCGGGATTGCATCCATGCGACTACATCCATGCGATGTGATTTTGAACATCCAACCAAGTCATGAGACCGGAGTGGAAATACATTCAGCCACAGGCTATCACCGTTGTTTGGAAATAACATCAGGTTCAACCCCGGAACGAGACAATGACTACTTGTGGGAAACCTTACCTGAAATCATGCGTGGCACCGGCGTGCATGCAAGAAACACACTCGACATAGGCACAACGATAGAAGCTCCTGTGTTCAGAAAGATCTAAGAGGACACGACGTGTTAGCCTCAGCCACGAACTCGTGGGAGGCATCCTTCAAAACACAGTGTTAAAAGAAACGCCGAATATACTTTCAGTAGCAACTCATGTTCCAAATTTCTTCAAGCACATTGTGCGTTGTTGTTTGGTCTGTTTTGGGTCGGTGAAATCTAAATCTATTCACAAAAGGTACCCAGCTCGTGGATTTAAAATCGGCGATCCAAAGGTGTTTTGGATAGTCGAATTTCCCCTCCACGGTCGCACAGTCGTGGGTGTTATGACCACAATGGCTACCGAAGGACGTGACTCGGGAAATAGCAGACTCATCAAGGAGGTATGCCTCACATAATAATGCCTTGAAAGAGTATACGCAGATCCATATCACAAAGTCACAGCATATGCCACTGGCGAGCAGGTGTGACCCAACCTCGATGTGACTATGAGACCTCTTAGAGGTCACAAGGTCGCAAAGAAGTGTGCCCAAGAGAGACCGCGACTAGTGCGACTCTCCAACTATGCAACCTCTGCACCAAGAGTGCAACCTCACTCAAAGGTAACATCCATACTCATCAAGACGTGAAGTCGCACTCTTAAACATTTAAATCGCATAGGGTAGGCACGCACTTAGATTGTAGGAGGTGGTAGGTGCCTTAAGAAAATAAAGGGAACGTTATGTGTTACACACAAAAGAGCATTGTCATCTGATGCAAGGGTGTATGGAGACGAAGGACATTAAGCTTACGTAACAACATATGATCGAGGTGCTATTGCGTGATACCCTATAATTGCACTGTTGAGAACACATCAGGGATGCGTCAGAAGGATGTGCATACGCATATACTGGCTTTGTAAAGTATGTATCTCATTTTGAAGCCATGAAAGGAATATAAAAAAGACAACACAGTGACCAAAGAAGGGTCAGAAGGCCCTACACAAGCCATTCTCTCTGACAACATTGTGGCACAAATAGTGACCACACAGGGGTCTAAATTTATTATTTGTTAAAACCACATTTTGTAAACTAATTAAATGTGTTTCCAACATCAATTTTATGATAAATACATGTGACCCATGTTTTTTCTTATAGGTAGAGGTCGGTGACTTACATGGCGAAAACTGGGGTTTTCTCTGGTAAGCAAGGCGAATCCTTACAAAGCTCAAAGAATCTCACCATAGGCTCAATGGCACATCTCTCACCAGTTCATTCGCGTAAGACTAGTACTAGGGAAAGACATCGTGTTATGCAAGGTCTGAGATCTCCAAAAGAGAAGGATAGAAGGAATAGCCCTAGGTCGCAACCTCCCAGGTCGTGACTAACCTCAGGTCACAGATGACCCCAGGTCGCAAGTCGCAGAAGACCCCAGGTCGCAGGTCGCAGATGACCCCAGGTCGCAGGTCGTAGATGACCCGAGGTCGCAAGTCACAGATGGCCCGAGGTTGTAGGTCGCAGAAGGCCCCAGGTCGCATGTCGCAGATGACCCCAGGTCATAGGTTGCAGGTCGCAGATGGCCCAAGTTGTAAGCTAGCCCAACAGTCGGGAAGACCAAGAGTCAAGGGCAACTCAAGAGTCATCTCAACCTATATTGACAACTTCAGGAAATTGTGAATGGACTTTTAGCTCTATAATTGGAGCTAGGACGAGACAGTGAATTGGTGCTTGACAGCTAAAGGCACTCAGCTCTTGGTATCAAGTAGAGAGAGAGGTAGCGAGTTAGGGTTTTGGGTAGCATGCATTGAGATGAATAGCGCATGTTCCACTATTGGGTTTTGACAAGTTGTAAATATGTATTTGACATTGCAGTAACATTAATAATATATTCTATTTTACGACACCGATTCATGTGCTTGCTTGTGGTGATAGTACTAGCTGTCTAATATTTCACTATGTTGTACATGTGCTTTCATGCATGCAATTGGTTATGAATTAATTCACAGTGGTTGCATGTATGTTTTCTCTTGAATCAATGTTTATTTGTTCCTTGCCATGTCAGTGATCTATTGTGAAATACTTTGCAATTAACTTATGACGTGTTTTCTTTCATGTATGTCTGGCTGGTTTTTTTTTTTTTTCTCACTGATCCCACTCACAGCGTACCCCCTTTTATTTTGCTGCTTAGACTTGCTTGTATCTTTGTTTTTGGTTCCTTAATATTGGGCTGATTTTTCTTCACTGATTGGTCATTTAAACTTTGCCTCTGCTTCATCATCTTCTCATCTGACAACCAAGAGTGGAAACACTTATGGTGGCAGCCGGGCCCACATACCGGATGGGGCTCCTATCTCAAATGGTGTGAGGTCTAATTGGGACCTTTTACTAAGGAGACCCCCTTGTTGTTGGCAGTAAAATTTTTCCCGTCAACAGGGTTGTATTTTTAAGATTTGATGGAAAAATATAGTCACATTTGTGTGAATATTGCAGAAGGATTGAGTATCTTGTAGTGAACTGTTTATAGGGGTCAAAAGGTCTTAGATAAGTTCAGACAAAGACTATTAACCATTGAAGAAATCTCATTAATGAAAAGAAAAAGGCCACAATTCTTGAAGGGATTTTTAGGTCTATTTGTAAGGTATATTCTGTAGTTATCAAAGACTTAACCACAGGAAAAAAGTCACCATACAAACTTCTGAAATACTAAGAAGTTTTGATAAGATAGGTCAAAACTTATAACCTCATTTCTTGTGGAATCCAAGGGTAGAAGTAGCTTGTTATGAAACCAGATCACAAAATACAAGAAAAGAGAGATCGATGCCTATAAATCAACCACTTGAAGGGGGAAACCTTCTTTACATTACATAAATGAACAATTCTTGGATGATACAAATGAAAAAACCTCCTTTATATATATAGGAGTCCCTGGGGTCACAATATAATCCTAGCCAACCTAAAAATAATAATGTAAGGGCACAACAATAACAATAGTGGATTTTTATGGGGCACAATAATAACAATATGGGGGCTACAGGGGTACAACATTAAATATAAGGGGGCTACACTAACAACAATAAGGGACTACACTAGTAATATAGGGACATATTATGCCCCTCTCCTTCAAAAAAAAATTTTCCTCCATGCTTGAGTAGCTATGGATGCTTCTGTATAAAATTCTCATCCTCCTGTGTGGAATCTTCAGTGGGTAACTTTAAGCATGAAACATGGAAAATTGGGTGCACTCGAGAAGAAGCAGGAAGCTCCAATTTGTATGCCATAGTACCAATATTTTGAAACACCTTGTAAGGACCATAGTACTTTGGCGATAATTCATTATAATTCCTAGCTTGCTTGAGGTACATTTGTTTGTATGGTTGTAGTCGTAAAAATACCCAGTCTCTTACATCAAAAATTCTCTCACTATGATGTTGATCTGCCTATTGTTTCATTCTGTTTTGTGCCAAATTTAGGTTATTCTTTAAGAGTTGGAGAACTTGTTGTTGATGCTCGATGTGATCTTCCACTACTTGAACCTTAGAATTTTATCTTAAATATGATGTGATGGATGGTGGATGATATCCATAAAGTGCCATAAATGGGGTCATTTTTGTTATAGTATGGAAGCAAGTGTTATACCACCACTCAGCCAGAGGTAACCACTTGACCCATTGTGTTTTTTAATCAGATAAAAAACAACTGTAGGTTTTATCCGTGTACAGAAATTATCTACGAACAAATCTTTAAAACAGAAAATAAACAATAGCGAGAGCATACAACATAAAACAGATAAACACAAAGATTTTCCCCTGGATCCCAAATCGGGACGACCAGCTTGATTTTTCATTATATTCCTTTTAGTGTTACAACACATATATATACATACCGAAGCATACATAAACCCCAATCCATTAACCCTGGATTAGAACATAACCGTAGTTTCCTTGACTGGATCTACAAAATACCAGGGGCCGAAAACCATCATGCCCCAAAACCATGTGAAAACCCATGCACAAAACCATGGGCAGGTCCGCCCACTGGAAAATAAGGACCAAGTTTTTTTTTCCGAGGCATTTCCCTAGACCCTAACAGGGGGGGCTATCGCCCCCCTTATTACCCCCCCGCACGTGACTAGTCGTGGAAAGAATATAACACGAACCCAACATTCTCCCACTTGTTGTTTTCTTTCCGCAAGGGGCCACAAGAGAGTTGAGTCATTAGCCCAGCTTTGCAACACCCATTGTTTCTCTACACCAAGAGAACTTTAGAGTGCTCACAGACTTTGTCACTGAATTTGCAACATTCTTCAAAGTGTCCACCTTTACTAGCAACACCCTTTTAGCTTCAACCATATATCTCACAAAGTGATATTGAACATCAATGTGATTTGTCTTTGAATGATAAGCAGGGTTCTTAGCCAAGAAAATTGCACTTTGGCTATCACATTCTATCCTTATAGCTTGTTGCACCAACCCCATACTTGAACACAATCTCTACAACCAAACTGCTTCCTTGCTTGCATGAGTGGCTATCATGTATTCTGCCTCTGTAGTTGAAAGAGCCACTACAGACTGTCTTTTACTCATCGAAATGACTGCACCTCCAAATAGGCTAAACACATACCCACTTGTAGATCTTCTTTGGTCCAGATCCCTAGCCCAGTCTGCATCAACAAAACCACGATTGTCCAACACTCTTTCCAATCCTGGTCTTCCCTAGTAGCACAAGCCATAATCACTAGTTCCACGTAAATATCTGAAAACCTTCTTCACTGTTGTCCAATTCTCCTTCCCTGGGTTTGACATAAACCTGCTCAATACTCCCACTGCATGTGAAATGTCTGGTCTAGTATAGACCATTGCATACATCAGGCTACCCACTGCACTTTCATATGGAACACGGGACATATCCTCCTCTTCTTCTTGTGTATTGGGACACTGTTATGTAGACAGCTTTGTACCTACAAGAATCAGAACATTCACCGGTTTACTATCCTGTATATTGAACCTCTGCAATATAGTCTCGACATACTTCCTCTGGTTTAACAAGAGCTTCCTCTTTGCCCGATCTCTCTTAATTTCCATGCCCAAAATATAGTTTGCAGCACCAAGATCCTTCATGTCGAATTTGGAGAATAGCTGGGTCTTCAAATCTTGGATAATTTCTTTGTCATTTCTAATCAACAACATATCATCCACATACAAGACAAAATAAATAACATGGTCACCAATTAATTTAAAATAAACATAGTGATCCTCCTTACTTCTGGTGAAGCCAAGTCCCCGTACATAGGTATCAAATTTCTGATACCACATCCTTGGTGACTGTTTTAACCCATACAGAGACTTCTTTAACCTGCATACCAGCTCTTTCTTCCCCTTCACCATAAAGCCTTCAGGTTGTTTCATGTAGATCTCCTCTTCCAGATCCCTGTTAAAAAATGTTGTCTTCACATCCATCTGTTCTACCACAAAATCAAATGCAGCAACAACAGATAAAAGTAATCTAATAGAAGTAACTTTGGCAACAGGAGAACAAATATCACCAAAATCAATTCCCGGCACCTGGGAATAACCTTTTGCTACCAACCGAGATTTGTATTTCTCCACCTTGCCTTCTACATTCATCTTCTTCTTAAACACCCATTTGCTCCCGATGGGCTTCCTTCCAGCTGGCAACTCCAGCAGATCCCATGCCTCATTTTTATGCAAGGATGCCAATTCATCAACCATGGCCTCATTCTAGAGTTTTCCATCCTCTGAATCTACTGCCTCCCTGACGGTTCTGGGATCATCATCAGTTATAGTTAAAGCAAAATTTGAACAGAAAGCAGATCGACTATACCTTTCTGCTTGCCTTCTTTCCCGAACTAATCTTCTAATAGCTAGATTTTGTGGCTCTTCCTCTTCTGAGTCTTCTTCTGTTGTAGAGTCTGATTCATCCTCCTTTATCTCAAACTCTATCTTCTTAGGTTCCTTTGGTAGGACTTCATGTTTAAAAATATCTTTCACCTCTCTAAACAAAACATCTCAGTTGTACACAACCTTCCTTGTTTCCGGGTTCCAAAGCTTGTAACCCTTTAAACCATCCTTATATCCAATAAAGATGCACTGTTCAGATTTATTATCCAACTTTCTCCTTTTCTCATTTGGAACATGTACATATGAATCACATCCAAATACCCTTAGATGTGAAAGAGAGGGTTTCTTACCAGTTGATACCTCATGTGGAGTCTTATCCTCCAACGCGGATGAAGGTGATCTGTTAACCAAGTAACATGCAGTCTCCATTGCCTCTGCCCAGAATTCTTGTCCTAACCTGGTACCACTGAGCATGCTTCTTGCCTTTTCCATCCGCATTCTATTCATTCTTTCTGTAACTCCATTTTTTTGAGGTGTGTATGGAGTATTCTTCTGCCATGCTATACCACACTTCTTACAGAACTATTCAAATTCCTTCTTGCATAACTCCCCACCATTATCTGTCCTTAGCACCTTTATCTTCTTCTCTATCTGGTTTTCTACCAAAGCCTTAAATTCTTTAAATCTGTCAAAGACTTCAGATTTCTTCCTCAAGAAATATATCCATGTATTACTTGAGAAGTCATCTATGAATGAAACATAGTACACATACTTACCCAGTGATGGAACCGACATAGGTCCAAACACATCAATGTGCACAAGCTCTAATATCTTGTTCGCCCTCTTAGCACCAGAAGGAAAACTCACCCGATTCTGCTCCCATATACACAATGTTCACATAAATAAAAATCCAAAGATCTATTAGACATACCTTCTACCATAGCATTTCCATGCAGTATCCGAAGGCCCTTCTCTCCAATATGGCAAAGCCTTTGATGCCATAGCATGGTCTTTTCTCCAGAGACCGCTAGGATTTCTGCTCCACTTTCGGGAACCACAGAACTATTGCACCCATCAATAACAGTGCTGCCCTGAATCTTGTATAGAGTTCCAATGCGAACTCCCCGCATTAATACCAGTGCTCCCCGAACCATCTTACAGGCATATTTCTCGAACACTGTTTTTACACCTGCATCATCCATCTTTCTTACAGAAATAACATTTCTGGCCAATGCAGGAATGTGCAGAACACTAGGAAGTGTTCTAATCCTTCCACCTTGCAGCTTCAGCTTGAATTTTCCATGTCCGACAATTCTGGCCTTCCTATCATCCCCTAGGAAGACATCACTACCATAATATTTCTCATACTCGCAGAACCACTCCCTATGGGGAGTGAAGTGAAAGGATGCACCTGAGTCAATCAACCATGACTCATGATCTACATGTGTATTTTAAGAAGAAGCCAAATACACATCCCCACCTTCATTCGAGGTGGTTTTTTCCTTTGCAGAAGGAGCATCATAAGATCCCTTTCCTTTCTCAGGAGCTTTAGATCTCCAATCCTTTTTGTAGTGCCCTTCCTTTCCGCATTTCCAACATACCATTACAAACTTTCCAGGAGATTTAGATCTCCCTCTAAATTTAGATCTCCCACTCGAAACCTTATTCTTGTTTCTGTTCTAGGACCTTCCATGTACAGATAAGGCATCTCCATTCTGATCCTCCATATTTATTCGTCTCATTTCCTCCGATAGCAAGGCTGAGACAATGTCATCAAAATTCAAGGTTGTTGTATTGCTACCTATTGAAATAGCCAGACTGTCCCACGAATCTGGTACAGAACACAACAAACTGATGCACTTATCTTCATCTGAGATTTTAATATCAACAGATGACAGCTGACTTATCACAGTATTGAAGGCGTTCAGATGCTCTGTCACTGAGTCTCCATCCTTCATCCTCAGGTTATAGAACGTTTTTCACAGGAACAATTTATTCACCAGAGACTTAGATTGGTACAAAGTCCCTAGCTTGTCCCACAAGGTCTTCACCGTAGCTTCCCCAGATACATTCAACAATACTGAATCTGAGACACACAACCGTATTGTGCTCTTTGCCTTCTGATCTAGTTTCTTCCAGTCTTCATCTGACATTGCCGTTGGTTTAGTACCCAGATCTACCGCAATCCACTAGTCCTTATCCACTAGTAGATCCTCCATCTTGAGCTTCCACAAATCAAAACTCTGACCATTAAATTTCTCAATCTCTATCTTTCCGCTGCTCGCCATCTTCTTTCACCACAAGAATTGATCCTGCAGATCTCCCACTGAACATGGTCTACCTCAAGCCCGAGAAAAAAACCCCTCAGCAGCAAAGGCGTCCCCTTGAAGTCGAAACTGCTCTAATACCAAATGTAGGTTTTAACCCTGTACAAAAATTATCTACAAATGAATCTTTAAAACAGAAAATAAACAATAGCGAAAGCATACAACATAAAACAGATAAACATAGAGATTTTCTCTTGGATCCCAAATTGGGACGACCAGCTTGATTTTTCATTATATTCCTTTTAGTGTTACAACACATATATATACATGTCGAAGCATACATAAACCCCAATCCATTAACCCTGGATTAGAACAAAATCGTAGTTCCCTTGACCGAATCTACAAAATACCAGGGGCTGAAAACCATCATACCCCAAAACCATGTGCAAACCCATGCACAAAACCATGGGCGGGTTTTCCCACTGGAAAATAAGGACCAAAAAAAAATTTCCGGGGCACTGCCCCGAACCCTAACAGGGTGGGGGCTATCGCCCCCCCTGTTACCCCCTCGCGCATGACTAGTCGTGGAAAGAATATAACACAAACCCAACAACTACGAAGATATCCTTCCAAACATTTGGTCACTATCTCAGTTTGCCCATCATATTGAGAATGATAAGATGAGCTATGAGCTAGTTGAGTACCCAAACAAGAAAAAAATTCCGTCCAAAAAATTCCAGTAAAAATGGGATCTTTATCGCTTACAATAATATTTGGATTTCCATGTAGCTTTTGAATTGTTTCCATAAATGCAATAGCAACTATACTTGCTTTAAATGGATAATATAATGCACAAAAGTGTTCATACTTGGTAAGTCTATCAACTACCACCATGATGACACTCTTTCCTTCAAACTTAGGTAAACATGTGATAAAACCCATTGAAACCTCCTCCCAACGTTGACTTGGAATGGATAAAGGTTGTAGAAGACCTGGGGTCTTAATTTCTCAACTTTATTTTGCTAGAAAACCAAACATTCTTCCACAAACTTTTGAATATAATATTTAAGGCCATCCCAAAAAATTCTTTCTTCACCTTGTGGTAATTTAAAAAAAATCCCGAGTGTCCTCCTAAGGGAGAGGTGTGCAATTCCAAAAGAATATTTTGTTTTACTTGGGAATTCTACAAAGATATAAGCGATATTTGTACCATAAGGAATAATTTTTCCAACTAAATGTATCAGATGGACTAGGATCTTGCTGCAACATTTGAATGAGTGTCTGCACCTCTTCATCATTCTTCCATTCATCCCTTGCTTCGGTTATCCAATCTGGTTGGATAGTATAAATGGCACAAAACACTGCTTCCACCTCTTCATACTTTCTTAAGAGTGAATCTGCAACAACATTTAGCTTCCCTTTTTGTAGATGATTTCAAAGTCATAAATGAACATCTTTGCGACCCATTTTTGTTGCTCTTCTGAAGATAGTCTTTGTTCCAAAAAGTATTTAAGATTATCATGATCAGTTTTTTCCTTGAAGTGTCTTCCCATTAGGTGAGGTCTCCATTTCTTTAGTGCATGTCTTATTTATAACATTTACTTCTCATAACTATCTTTCTGTAAATACTTTCCTTTGATTGGATGACTTTCAAAAGAAATGGGTTTTCCTTCTTGCATTTAAACAACACCAATTCCATTTCTTGAGGCATCACATTCCACAATAAAGGTTTTTGTGAAGTCTAACGTAGCTAATACTGGTGCTAGGCACATTTCCTCTTTAAGATGTTCAAAGGCCTTAGTTTCTTCAGGAATCCATGAAAATGCATCCTTATTCAATAATGTGGTTAGAGGTGCTTCTACTCTCCCATAATTATTAACAAACTTGCGATAATACCATGTTAACCCGAGAAATCCTCGCAACTTCTTAATGGTTGTGGGGAATTTCCATTCCTTAATGACTTTAATTTTGTTAGGGTCTACCTTAACACCCTCCTAAGATATAATATGACCCAGATATTCCACCTGTTGTACTCCAAAGAAACATTTGGATGTTTTTGCATATAATTGTTTAATTTCTCCTCCAATAGTTTGAGCACCCTGTCAACATGTTGAACATGATCCTTCCAAGAGCTACTGTAGATTATTATATCATCAAAAAATACTAACACAAATTTTCTAAGGAAGGGTTTGAAAATGGAATTCATCAACCCTTGAAATGTAGAAGGTGCATTGGTAAGGCCAAAAGGCATGATCAAAATTCCTAATGACCCTCATGAGTTCGAAATGTTGTTTTCGGAATATATTTAGTCTTCATTCTAATTTGATGATATCTTGAACGAAGATTCAACTTGGTAAAATAAATTGCTCCATATAATTCATCAAATAATTAATCAATCACAGGAATGGGAAATTTGTCTATAATAGTGAACTTATTGAGCTCCCTATAATCCTTACACATGCTCCATGATCCATCCTTCTTGTGCACCAATACTACTGGAGCAGAGAAATAACTTTGACTATGTTGAATTATACCAGCCTCTAACATTTCTACAATCATACGTTCAATTTCACTCTTTTGGACATAAGGATATCTATAGGGCCTGATGTTTGGAGGAAAAATTCCCGGAATCAAATGAATAACATGATCATGATCATGAATAGGTAGGAGTCATTTGGGAGTTTCAAACACCTTGGAATGATTTTCCAAGACTTTTGGAGATCTGGAGAAATAGATGATTTTGATGTTGGAACTTCTAGTGAGCATAATTGTGAAATTACGCCTCGCTGTTCTTTCTTCAAAACCTTTGTCATGACATTAGACCTTATTATATTTCCTGGCTTCCCTGCGATACCCCATAATTCAAATTCCTTTCCTTCTGAAAAAAAATTCAAGAAAAGTTCTTGAAAATTAAATCTACCTCCCCAAAGATTGTAACCATTGTACTCCTAGTACAACATCAACACCTCCCATTGGAATGTAAATCATTTTACTATTCAATATATATACCCCCATGGTTAGCTTGATATTATGGCATTTTCCAGAGTATAGTTCCTCCATTTGCAACCATCACTTGACACTCTGGTGTTGGGTATAGGAAGAAATTCAATTCCTTGGCTACTTTACAATGAATAAAATTATGGGTACTACTCGACTCAATCAAAACTATTACCTTTTTCTTCTTGATTTGTCTTTCTATCTTGAGAGTTTGAGGAGTGTTAATTCTTGCCAATGCATTACAGAATATGGTCGGACTCATTTCTTCTTTCTCTGGGGTTAGTTTCTGGTGTATATCCCCTTATTTTGAAGTTTTTTGTTCATTTTATTCCTCCTCTTCACAATATATGTAAAATAATTTCTTCTCAGCACACTTATGACATTTATTGTATTTTCTATCACAACTATAGTAAAACCCTTTTACTCTTTTTTCTTCCAATTTTTCTGGTGTCAACCATGTAGGTTGTGGAAGTCTAGGAGCAGCAACACTTCCATATTTATAGATGTGAGTGGTAGGCTTCCTTGTCGCCATAATTTTACATTCAATTTTTATTTCCAACCTGAATGCCTTCTCTAATGAATCAGGTTCCCAAAGGCGAACCTCATGTTGGATGTTATCCTTTAAATTCCCTATGAATACATCAATATTGTGTTCCTCTGGAATATCACCTACCCTTATATTCAATTTTTGGAAGTGCTCAATGTGCTCCACCACTGAACCCTTTTGTTTGAGATTTATCAATTGGCTAAAGAGGGTATTACTCTTTGTATCCTCATAATGTGCTACCATTTCCTACATAAAAATTGACCAAGTGAAAATTGTTTTACGAGAGAAAATCCATCGATACCATACAAATGTATTTTGTTCTAAATATAAAGTTGCAAGGCGTACCTTTTGTGTGTTTTGCACATTATTGAGATAAAAATATTGCTCCATTTGTAGTATCCATGTTACAGGATCCTTGCCATAAAACTTCCTCATATCGATCTTTGGAATATGGTGGGCATTCAATCCAACATTAGAGTTTATGAAATCACGATTAAAATTTATTTTTTTCTCATCATGAGTTTCCTCTACTATCTTTTTTCCATTAGGAATATTTTCTTGTATCAACTTTGTCAAACCTTCCTTCAAACCTTCCATGTCTGCTTTTAGATCATTCTTCATGTCTTCCATGTTTTTTTTCATTTTTTCTTCCATGTCTTCCATGCCATTCTTCAAACCATCCATATTAGCTTCCACGCCTTTCTTCAAAACTTCCATTTCATTTTTTGTTGCTTTTAGCGAGAGCGAAAGTTGTTGTGCTTTATCTTGTAATTTTGATATATCATTTTTCACTTCTTGCTCTTCATGAGTCATAGTAGAGCCTTATGAGGGCTTAATGGGTGTTTAATTATTTTTAGGGGGAATTTTAGAACCCAATACTGATATTTAAGCTTCAATATTCCCTTGGAATCACTTCAAACTGATTTTTCAAACAAGACTTATGCAATTTTGAAAAAAAATACACTATTTTTCTTGCTTTTGAGGAGCTCGATATTGAGACTGGATTAGATATGTGATTTCAAATCTTCAATATTTGAGATTGGGTCCTATAATATCCCTCTTAATCTCCTTTCGAATGCCACATGTATGACCTGATTTGGATTCTTCAAGGCAAAGTTATGCCCAATCTCCCACAATTCCCTAATTATGGACTAGTTTAGTAGAGTTATATTGTACGGTGTGCCAAATGTCATCGTTTCCTCCTTCAGCTATGAAATTGATACACAGGAAACTATAGTCCATTTAATTTCAGCCACTTTTTACAGAATTCCAATCCAATGCTCAGAGAGAGAGTTATGACACTTTTCCAAAGGTCACCTCTTTTAGATGAAATTCGGGAGCCTGCAAAAACCCAAACTTCTATAGATCATATCTTTGAAAGTATTGCAAACCAAGATCTGAATTTTTTACACAAATTTCCTCATAATTTCTTCGCAAATGGGGTTTTTTTTAGCATCTGAACCTTCGTATAAAAAATGTTATAGCGAAAATTCCATGATGACTTGTTTGAAGCTGCGAAACTCTAGAATCCAAATCTTTGATACAAAACGTTATGAAACCAACTCATAAAATAGAAGAAAAGAGATATCAACGCCTAGAAATAAGCCACTTCGAGGGGGAAACCTCCTTTACATTACATAAATGAACGATTTTTGGATGATACAAATGAAAAAATCTCCTTTATATATATATGAGTCCATGGGGTCACAATATAATCCTAGTCGACCTAACAATAATAATGTAAGGGCACAACAATAAAAATAGTGGCTTTTTATGGGGCACAATAATAACAATATGGGGGCTATAGGGGTACAAAAATAAAGATAAGGGGGCTACACTAACAACAATAAGGTACTGCACTAGTAATATAGGGACCTAACATAGTCCTACATCCAACAAAGTATGGAAATATAAGACTACAGATAGAAGAGGCATTTCAATCCTAGCATCAAGATTTTTGTAGTGACTGTAAAAAGCACTAGTTTAAGGGTTGAAGTTTTAGGAACACAATTAACAAGGTCTCCATTCCATAAATAGGTATTTGTCCTATTATTGAAGGCATTGAAATAAGAGAATTCTTCAAGGTCTTCTTGAAGCAAGGAGTTGTATTAGGAGTATAGTTCGAGGATCTAGCATCTACAACATACCCTAACCAAAATTCAAGAGGAGAAGTAGTTAGTCATCTAAAGTGTCTTGTATTGACATATTTGGAAGCTTATCTTGAAGGCAGTTTTAAAACAATACCCTTGGGTAGTGTTTATGGTCAAAAATGACCTCATCAACATGTGAGGGAGACCACTCGGCCAGAGCCCCAACTAAGCCCTTATCAATTTGATTTAGTGGTTCCTCTTCCTTGCAACTAGAGGATATAAAGAAATTTATATAGGGCATTATAGTTGTATGAAGGAGGAGAAAACTAAGATCTGAGAAAATGGGATTTTCTTCTCAGATACAATCTCTGTGAATGAGATAGAAGCAACACATTTGTAATTATTTTCTCAATGAACAATGTTGATCATTTTAAAGAGACTGTTGGAGATCAAATTGGAAAATGAGAAAGAGACAAGGTTTCATCAAATTTGTATTAGAGTACTTTTATTTATAATACAAATTTCATTTAAGCAATGGCAGATCTATGTAAATCAGTTTATATCATGCACTTATGTTGAATATGAATGTTTGTCTTATAGATTAGATTTCTAACTTGTTAAGTCACATGGATCTATTTTTTATTGTCTTATTCGATCAAGAATTTAAATAATAATTCTAAGTAACTACTTAATTAAAAAAAATTCATCTAAAATCGATTTAACTACTATCGAAATTATGTGAAATTTTTCTTGTTTTTAATAGTTAATCATTTATTCTTATTAGATATCCAAACAAAGTATGCATGACATTAATGATATCGATTACTAGAAATTTTTCAATAGTTTGGTATTAATCATATATTTCATGTTAAATCCTCATCCAATTAAATTACCTTGCTCTCGGTTGGGGTAGATCTATATATCCCTAACCGAGATAGAATAGAAATTTCTTTTTCCCACATCTTAGAATAGTTTTGCATATAGATTTAATTTTTCATTTTCAGAAGTCCTCTTATCAAAGAGGCAAATTTTATTTGTGGCTTGGCTGATCACTCAAGTCATCTTAAGGATTGTTTTCTTGCAAGATAGAAGCAAGGGAGTAATTTCGATACCTTTCTCCTTGTTTGGTAAGTAATATAAATACCACAAATCAAAGAGTATAGGGAGAGGGTAACTGGATCCAATTGAACCAATTGGAACCACTAAATCAAACGAATAAGGGCTTATTTGGGGCTTTGACCAGGTGGTCTCTCTCACATGTTCATGAGGTCATTTTTTACCATCAAAATGTTGCAGTATCTTTGCAAGAAAGGATGAGGTGAGGTTCTAGGAAGGTATTGTATGATCATTTATAAGGCTTTGTAAAATATGTATTATGGTTTTGCTACATGGTTTGAATGATAAGAATCTAGTGTTGATATGATTCACTTTTTTGAAGTATTTTGGTTTCTAGGGATTGTAAAACCTAGATGGGACTTGATTAAGAAACCCTAGTCTACATTAAAACCCTAACACTAACCTACTTGTTCCCTCATAGAAACCCTAGTTCTTGAATCCTAAGGTTTGCAAATAATTTAGCGTATATGGTGAACCTTAGCTAGGGTGGAATTGGATGAAATATAGGATATGAAATCAAAACCCTATGGTTGATGTTTTCAAGAGAAATATCAAAGGAATTTAGGGTTTTTTTCTAAGAATCCTAGGAGTATACCCTCTAAAGAAAACAATGGAAACTCTAGATCATCATCATGCTCTTGTATTTGTATATATTTCTTGGTTGTACTTGTCAATATTGCAGGTACATAATGAAGCCTAAGAAAAATGAGATGGATGGCTAAGATTAAGATTTATCGTGATTATGAATGATGAGCATGATGGAAGAAGGGAACAGTAAGGATCCTAAAGGAATTGATGCTAACAAGTTCATTAAAAGAGTAATCATGTATCATTATATTTACTAAAATAATCTTGATTAAGTATGTCATCATAGATAGAAGCATGTAATAATAGCATATTTAGAGTCTAATTAATTGAATTTATTTTAAAGGATCATTTATTCTTTCAATAATTAAAAGTTTGGGACCATTGTGCATAATGTTCATCCATACATTTTCTAGCAGTATGTTAGGGGTAGTCATCTTTCTAATATGGATCATCAAGATCCTATAAGAGCCATAATTTTGGAAGGCTCTTGGAAAATGTATTATGACAAGGACTAGCATATATTCCATATTGTATGGAGACAATACTTTTAAAATGGTGAAGGAATGTAGTTGGTAAAAATTTCAAGTCTCATTGTAGAATACATATAGCTAGATGATTGTATGAAGTATTAAGAATGCATGTTTAAAGTAACTTTTGGTAGGATTAATATAATCTTGTGTTGAAATTTTTTTTCATTGATGTCAATAAATTGGAGCACTTTTTAATATAACAAAACCATCATGGTTGTTGATAATCCTAAAGTGCAAACCCTAATGATTGTGGATAATCCTAAAATGAAAACCCTTAACTTAGCTGTAAAATTGGATGCATGACTGAAAGCCCTCATGGAGTAATCTTGAATTAAGTTGGTCAGGGAAAATGAAGATTTTGGGAGACAATTTTTGAAGAGAACAAGTTTTCATTGTTGAAATAATAGATTGTTGAAGAGTTATTGAAGATATCTTGGAGTTGTGTTAAAAAATTGGCAAGGCTTATATTCAGAAGTGTTTGGGAAGCCTTGAAGAACAAATTATACTCATTATTGAAAGAACCTGAAGCAGATAGAGAGGGTTGGTGCCCTAGAGGATAGGAGTCCTCAAGAAGATCAGGTTGGAGCTTGAACCAGCTAAGAGGGTTGGTGCCCTAGAGGATAGGATTCCTGAAGAATATCATGTTGGAGCATGAACCATTTGAAATGGTTGGAGCACTAGAGGGCTGGTGTCCTCAGGAAGACTAAGCTGGATTCTGAACCAGTTTAGAGGGTTGGATTCCTAGAGGATTGGAGTCCTCAGTAGACTAAGTTGGTGCTTGGAAAAGTACAGGTTGGAGACTGGTGGTCTGAATATTGTAGTCTTCATCTAGGTTTGGAGCCCTGAACATTATTGTATTTGATTTATTTTAAAGAAGATGATTGGAGTCATCATCACTTTTTTTTAATAAAATCATTTATTCTATATTTTTCATTTTTTTTTTCTATTTATAAGTGATCTAAAACTAGTAAAGTAAAAATTGTAAAGGAAATATTGATTCACCCCCCCCCCCCCTTCAGTATTTCCAACAATTGGAATCAGAGTCAGTACCTTCACTCATAGCCTAACAGCTTGAAGGTGGTCCTTAGAACACAAATGGAAAATTCAAGGAAGAAGTCTTGCAAACCCCTTGAAGGTGTCACCTCCTAAGTGGATAATCAAATTGGGAAAGCTCCATTGTTCAATGGAAACTTTGAAATATGGAAGGCAAGAATGAAGAATTTCTTAATGGCTCAAGGTTTTGAAGTATGGGAATCAATGGTTACCAGAAGCATAATAGAATAATAAGGATCCAAAGTGCATAATGCAATAGAAATGAAGCCATTTTTGAGTGGGCTACCAAATCCTATAAAGTACATAATGGAAAATTGTTCATCAGAAAAAGAGCTTTGGGAAAAGCTTCAAGATCTTCACTCTAAAGGATTATTAGTCATAACCTCTGATCCAAACAATAATGAAAAAGAGCATCAAGATGAACTAAAGAAGACAAATGAAAGAAAAAATGAAGGGACCAATTTTATAAAGGAATATGATGATGAATAAATCTATCTTCTACCGGTCACACATGTGAGCACGCTAGGATTTATAGGGTTACCTAAGGTCTAAGAGTGCAGGGAGTATTTCAGGATACTTGGGTAAACTTAAAAGGCTAGAAGTGCTCTCATCTTAGAGAGATATTGTCTCACTGCCCTTGGAGAATTTGTCTTGCAGATTGGGCTAGTTGACTTGGTTTCTAGAGGGAGGCCTAGTCTAGGTTTTGGTCTTGGAAGTTTCCTTTGAATTGATTCTATAAGAAGATAATTTATTTTTGGGGTTTTACCTTGGCTTGGAGCCTATATATTGTCTTCATCTTTGTATGGTTGTGATCTTTGTTGTTTTGGAATTTATTTGATGATAAGAATATAAGAAAAATCAAGAAGAACAACATAATGTCACAAATAATTGTCAAAATAAGGAAAAGTAAATTAATATGTTTCCCTAATCAATTTTCCAACATGGTGTCAGAGATAAGGACAAGAATAAGTAGTTGGAAGATCACTGGCAGGGTTTTTCCTTGCTCCGAAATGTCAAAAATAATGTATTATCTACAAGGTCGAATTGTTGTAGTACAAGACCAAGAAAGGACAGAAGGATTGGGAAGTATTTATGGGTTGTCTTTAGAATATTTTATGGTAGAATCTAGTCATATTTGTGTGAATATTGCAAAAGGATTGAGGGTCTTGTAGTGAACTATTTGGAGGGGAAAAAAGGCCCTAGATAAATTTAGACCAGCAAAGAAGTCTCATTGATGAAAAGAAAAATTCTACAATTCTTGAAGGGATTTTTAGGTGTGTTTGTAAGGTATATTCAGTGGTTATCAAAGCCCTAACCACAAGACAAAAGTCACCATAAAAACTTCAAAAACTCGATAAGTTTTGATAAGATAGGGCGAAACTTATAACCTCATTTATTATGGAATCCAAGGCTAGAAGTAGCCCTATAGTCGAAAAAAGTGAGGAAATATAAGACTGCAGATTGAAGAGGCATTTCATTCCTAGGATCAAATTTTTTGTAGTAACTGTAAAAATCCCTAGTTAATTGAGGGTCAAAGATTCAGGAACAAAATTACCAAGGTCTTCAGTCCAGAAATAGGTGTTTGTCCTATTGTCGAAGGCATAAAAATAAGAGAATTCTTCAAGGTCCACTTGAAGCAAGGAGTTGTAGTAGGAGTATAGTTTGAGGATCTAGAATCTACAACATACCTTAACTAGAATTCAAGAGGAGCAACAGTTAGTCATATAAAGTGTCTTGTCTTGACATCTTTGGAAGCTTCTCTTGAAGGCAATTTTAAAAGGATATCCTTGGGTAACAATCCTTTTGCAAGAAAAGCTGAGGTAAGGTTGCAGAAAGGTATTGTATGATAGTTTTTAAGGCTTTGTAAAGTATGCATTATGGATTTACTACATGTTTTGAATTATAAGAATCTAGTGTTGATAGGCTTCACTTTGTTGAATGTTTTTGGTTTCTAAGGAGTGTAAACCCTATATGGGACTTGATTAGGAAACCCTAGTCTACATGAAAACCCTAACCCTAATATGATTTTTCCTTCATAGAACCCCTATTTCTTGACTTCTAGGATTTACAAATAATTAGGGTATATGGTGAACCTCAACAAGGGTGGAAATGGATGAAATCTAGGATATGATATCAAAACCCTAGGGTTGATTTTTCCAAGAGAAATATCAAAGGAATTTAGGGTTTATGTTTAAGAATCCTAGGAGTATACCCTCTAAAGAAAACCATGGAAAATCTAGATCATCATCATGCTCCTGTATTTGTGTATTTTTCTTGGTTGTACTTTTCAATATTGCAGGTATATAATGAAGGAAGAAAAATGAGAAGGATGGCTAATAAAAATAGTTTGTTTTCTTGTTAATGATGAGCGTGATGGAAGAAAGAAATAGTAAGGACCCTGAAGGAATTGATGCTAACAAGTTCATTAATGGAGTAAGCATGCATCATTATTTTTACTAGAATAATCTTGATAAAGTTTGGCATCATAGATAGAATAATGTAATAGTAGCATTTTTAAAGTCTACTTAATTGAATTTATTTGAAAGAATTATCTAGTCTTTCAAGAATGAAAATTTTGGGACCATTGTGGGTAATGTTCATCCATACATTGTCTAACATTATATTAGATGTAGTCATCTTGCTAAGGTGGATCCTCAAGATCCTATAAGAGCCATAATTTTGGAAGGCTCTTGGAAACATATAATCCTGTAAGAAATGTTGGTCATGAATTATGCATGATGAATCTTTCATTTGTTTGTATAATTCCCAATAGGATGAATTTGGCTTACTCTAGAATGGATGAAATTTTAAAGACTTTCTCAATTGAATGTGTGTGTGTGTGTGTGTGTGTATGTAATAGTGATCAACATCTAGTAGAATCTCCTAATGAAAATCGTAACTTGGTAATCTTGTTGGATCCTTGGGAACTCTGATGCATGAAGGACGACTTTTATGGAGATGGACCAAGAGGATGTTGATGCTTTGATAAAAAAATCGTCATAATGTAAGTCTAATATTTATGTTTTTGGTTATCTGATTAACATATTGCTTCACTACCTGGAAGAATCTAGTAGAAATAAATGATGACTGTTGAGGAAATTTCAACTGTATAGATGGAATGTATGAATAATGGTGAGGGAAGCTCAATATCTGGTACCTAGCAACAATGAAGTAAAAATGTGTTCATATTGGGGCTGAAAGGTAGTAGTACAAGAAGATAACCTAAAGGTCAAAGAAGATCACTTTCATGAGGAAACTATGATCAGGTTCAAGTCTATAAAGGATCAATATAATGCCTTCATTGATGATGAAAGTGATAAGAAAGAAATATGACCTAGATCTTGTCACAAGATTGAAGAGTGGATATGGCTCCATGATGCCTCAGAAGGAAGGAAGCTTGATGCATTGAGATGTAGAGAAAAGAGGGAGTCGGGCAGCTATAAAAAAATGGTAGTTAATACTGTTATAAATACAAGTTGAAAATATTGGATACGTGACTTCCCAATTAGAAAGTAACTAAATAATATTATCTATAATTAAGAGGGAGTAAAAGATTCTCCTTGAATAGGAGCAAGGATCTACTCTCAAGTAAAAATGAGAATAGGGATATCATCTCTAGTTGAGAGGGAGTGATGTTGTACACCATATTTGCAATATTTTCTTCATGTGTCATGCACTTTACTAGGACTAACAGTTGTGAGTATAAGTGAAGGCCTTGGAGAAAGAATGGTGGAGGATTGGATAAGAATTTGTAGTTTCCTTGAGGAAATAACATCCAAGAAAGGAAAGGGACCGACACTCTTTGAGGATAGGATAGGTGTCCAAGATAAGAGTGGTAGAAGAGGACCAATATTCTTCAATGATTAAATATTGGAAATCCAAGATAAGAATAGTCCTAAAAGGGCATACCTTGTGGACATCTGGATGGGGCATGTGCCTTGAATAGGTAGTGTGGTATCACACATAAATCCTCCTAGTATAATGGTCTTGAAAGAAGTATATATGTTTAGTTAGTCCTCAAAGACAGTGTTGGTTGATCATAATGTTGATGTTTACAAATGGCTTATTAATATGACTCTTCTTATGATAACTTTTCAAAGGGAGTATTGTCCTTGTACTAGTTGGGAAATTATGAGCACCTCCCTAGTTAAGATGGAGTGTTGAAGAATGCAACTAGTTTCAGTCTTCATATTTTTCATTTGGTTCATGTCATTATGTAATTATTATGTATCTATCAAAAGAAGAAATAAAATGATGTAAATATCAAAAGAAAGTTATTTATGTAAAGCATGGGTTTCATGATCAAGTACTTTTGTCATTAGGTCAAACATCCATTGAATGATCCTAGGGTTTTTCATGAGTCAAGAGTCATTTTCACTTTGTAAAATACCCTTGCAGGCACTTGTCTCAAGAAAAATAAAATTATTTTGAATTAAGAATGTCTAGAAGGCTCCAAACGACCAAGTCATCCAACCAAGAAGAAGTCAGCCTAGAGGGGGTATTTTGAGGCTCTTGGAAGTCTATAAAAGGAATATTATTCGACCTATCTGGGATATATTCAAGGAATCACATCTTGAATTCAATTTGAAGTTGGAGGAAGGGTGTGAAGGCCTTGAAAAATAAGGAGGACAACGAAACAAGGAATAAGCCCTAATGAAGTTTGCAAGTTTAAATTATATATTATGTTGAGCACACGTGCGAGTACACTAGGATTTCTAAGGTTACCTCAGGTCCAAGAGTGTATGAAGTATTGCATGTTGCTTTGGTAAACTTAAAAGGCTAGAAGACATATCATCTTGGAGAGATAATGGTCTGCTTCCCTTGGAGAATTTGTCTTGCACATTGGATGGTTGTCCTGGTTTCTGATGGGAGACTTGGTATAGGTTTTGGTCTTGGAAGTTTCCTTTGAATGAATTCTATAGAAATATAATTTCTCTCTAGGTTTTCCCCTTGGATGGATTTTCCCTAGCTTGGAGGCTATATCTTGTGTTCATCTTTTTATGGTTGTGATATTCATTGTTTTGGCATTTATTTTATGATAAGAACATAGGAATAATCGAGAAGAAGAAAATAATGTCACAAATAATTGTCAAAGTAAGGAAAAGTAAATTAACATGCTTCCCTCGTCAATTTTTCAATAGGGTCGGCTCTAATACCAATTGTTGAAAATACTAAGAGGGGGGTGAATCAATATTTCCGTTTCTTTTTCATAATTGGTTAGTTTATTCAATTATTTATAGCATTATATCATAACATAAACAACATCACATAAAAATAACAACACATAGAATATATCGTCTCCAACAATTGATTTCCTGATGTATGGTTTACATGCAACTTTACCATCCAAGCTGGAAGGAAGTATAAAACCCCCCATTGATGTTGTTGTTATCATTGTTTGACTACTATCCACATAATTTCTATTGTTTCCTTTTCTACCTACAAAATGTTTCTACCGCATTCCACTCTTACTTTGTCCAAAATAATCTGTCCCATGGCACTGTCAATATGAAAACTTCAATTTCTTAACTATCCATCACATCAAGCCCACATATTTCAAATTTGAAATTTTTTTCCCAAAGACTGTTTCACTGAACTTGTCACTTTGCCTATTTCACTATTCTAATGAATTATCATCATTTTCTTATATCTCTTGGGTTTGCACATAATTTTAGTTTGCAACAAGTTGAAAAGACAATAGCCTATGCACATGTAAATTTCTTGGTTTATAGTGAGAAGACTAGGCTATACAACATAAAATAAATTCATAGAGATTAACATCTTCATAACCCTCAAGAACTCATGAATTACTTAAGTAGATTTAGGTTTGTACAAGATTTTTTGTGTGTGTGATTCATAGAAGACGAAATCCAAAAAGTAATGACATAGTAGATATCTTTCTTGGTCCTTCAAAACAACACAAACATTATTATTTTCTAAGAGTCACTTCAATCATATTTCGAGTTGTTTCACATATGTGTCATCAAGGATAGAAATTTCTTAAACCCTACAAGGAGACTCAGCTAATCTTGTCATACAAAATATGGTCCCACGTGATCGTTAATATTCAGCTAGCAATATCTTTGAGCATCTGCCACATGCAACTGATTGAGCCTAAGCTACATCAGTATACTACAGGTCCAAAACTAAGGCACTGACTTCAACAACATCTTCAAATGAATAAGCCCAAATAACTCAACAATGTGGTTCCTCTTTGATTCCTAACAAAGGCCACAATGTGTTTGATCTGTAAATATGTTTCAGATATAGAGTGAAATAGAGATGAATATTTAGTGATTAAAAAATTGATCAACATTCTCCCTCAAAGACAAATTTCTTTAATATCGACCAATATTGGGTGTGTGTTATATTCTTTCCACGACTAGTCCCACGTTGTGTACGTTGCATTGGGCTTAGTGGGGGGGGGGGGGGGGGGGTCACAAGGGGGATGACATCCCCCTGGCATCGGGGTGTTTGCAGGGGGTCTGTAGCCCCCCTGCACGGGGTCCAGAGCAATTCCCCAAGAAAAAAAAATTATGTGGACCCAAAAATAGTTGGGGGGACCCAAGGATGAGAGCTAACCCACAGATGGTGGGTGGACCTACCCATGGTTTTGTGCATGGGTTTTTCACATGTTTTTCGCATGATGGTTTTCTGCTCATTTTGTTTTGTAGATATGGTCAAGGGAACTATGATTATGTTCTAATAGAGGGCTATGGATTGGGGTTTATGAATGCTTTGGCACGTATATATATTTAGTCTCGGTTTTGGGATCCAGGGGAAAATCTTTGTGTATATTTTTTTTATGTTCTCGCCATTGTATATTTTATATTTGAAGAATTCATTTGCATGTAATTTATGTGCAGGGTTAAAACCTACATTTGGTATCAAAGTTTTTTTGGTTTCAAGGGAACGCCTTTGTTGTTGAGGGATTTTGCTTGGGCCTATGGTAGACTCTGTTCATTGGGAGATCCACGGGATTGATTCTTGCGGTGAAAGAAGATGGAAAAAAATGGAAATATAGAGATCGATAAATTTAATGGTCAGAGTTTTTCTTTGTGGAATCTCACAATGAAAGATTTGTTAGTGGATTGAGATCAGTTGATTGTTGTAGATATCCAGACACATCATCAACAGGAATGTTGGCAGAGGACTAGGAAAAGTTAGATCAGAAGGAGAAGAGCACAATACGATTATGTCTCTCGGATTCAGTATTGTTGAAGGTATCAGGGGAAGCTATGACGAAGGATTTTTGGGTCAAGTTAGGGACATTGTACCAATCTAAGTCTCTGGTGAAAAAACTATTCCTCCGAAAAAAATTGTATAACCTGAGGATGAAGTATGGAGACCCAATGATAGAGCATTTGAAAACCTTTAATAATGTGGTAAGCCATTTTTTATCTATTTAAATAAAAATTTCAGATGAAGATAAGTGAATTATTTTGTTGTTTTCTCTACCAAATTCGTGGGATAGTCTGGTTGTTGGAATAGGTAACAATACAAATACCTTGAAGTTTGATGAAATAATATCATCCTTGTTTTCGAAAGAGATGAGACGGAAAAATATGGAGTTCCATAATGGAGATTCATTTCATGTGAGAGGACAGTACCAGAAAAGAAACAAAAATAAGTCTTCAAGTGGGATATTTAAATCTAGAGGGAGATCTAAATCTCCAAGAAAACTTGTAAAGGTGTGCTGAAGATGCGGAAAGGAAGGGCACTAAAAAATGGGTTATAGATCTAAATCTCTTGAGAAAGGAAAGGGGTCTATTGATTCTCCTTTTTCAGAAGTGAAAACCACCTCAAATGAAGGTGGGGATGTGTACTTGTCTTCTTATTCAAGTACACATGTAGATCATGAGGCATGGTTGATTGAATCAGGTGCATCCTTTCACTTCACTTCCCATAGGGAGTGGTTCTACAAGTATGAGAAATATGATGGTGGTGATGTCTTCTTAGGGGATGACAGGAAAGAAAAAATGATTGGACGTGGAAAATTCAAGTTGAATTTGCAAGGTGAAAGGATTAGAACACTTCATGGTGTTATGCATATTCCTGCATTGGCCAGAAATATGATTTATGTAAGAAAGAAGGATGATGCAAGTGTAAAAACATTGTTCGAGAAATATACATTCAATATGGTTCAGGAAGAATTGGTATTGATGCAGGGAGTTTGAATTGGAACTTCGTACAGGATTCTGGGTAGAATTGTTATTAATAGGTGCAACAGTTCTGTGATTCCTGAAAGTGGAGCAGAAAATCTAGTGGTATATGGATAAAATACCATGTTATGGCATAAAAGGCTTGGAAATATTGGATAGAAGGGCCTTCGAATACTGCATGGTAATGGTATGGTAGAAGGTAAGTCTAATTTCTCTCTGGATTTCGATTTATGTGAACATTATGTATATGGGAAGAAAAATCAAGTAAGTTTTCTCTCGGGTGTTAAGAGGGCGAAAGGGATATTAGAGCTTGTGCACAATGATGTGTTTGGAACTCTGTCGGTTCCACCACTTGGTAAGTCTGGGTACTATGTATAATTTATAGATGAATTCTCGAGGAATACATGGATATATTTTCTCAGGAAGAAATTTGAATCCTTTGACAGGTTTAAAGAATTTATGGCTCTGGTGGAAAATGAGATAGAGAAGAAGATTAGGGTGTTGAGGACATATAATGGTGGAGAGTTCTACGAGAGGGAATTTGAAGAGTTTTGTAAGAAGTATTGTGTATCATGGAAAAATAATACTCCATAGACACCTCAGCAAAATGGAGTTGCAGAAAGAATGAACGGGACATTGAAGGAAAAGGAAAGAAGCATGCTCAGTGGTTTCAGGTTAGGACATGAATTCTAGACAGAGGCAGTAGATATTGCATGTTACCTGGTTAACAGATCACCTTCATCAGCATTGGAGGATAAGACTCCACATGAGGTATGGACTGGTAAGAAACCCTCTCTTTCACATCTGATGGTCTTTGGTTGTGATGCATATGTACACGTTCCAAAGGAGAAAAGAACCAAGTTGGATAGTAAATATGAAAGGTGCATTTTTGTTGGATATAAGGATGGTTTAAAAGGTTATAATATTTGGAACTTGGAAACAACGAAGGTTGTGTACAACTGATATGTGTTCTTAGAGAGGTGAAGGATGTTATTAAATAATAATTCGTACCAAAGGAACCCAAAAAAATAGAGTTTGAACCGAAGGAGGAAGAATCAGAATCTACAACAAAACAAGAATCAGAAGAAGAGGATTCACATACTCCAATTTTGAGAAGATCGGTTCCAGAGAGAAGGAATACAGAAAGATATAGTCCATTTTATTTCTATTAAATTTTTTTAATATTGTTACTAATAACGATCCCAAAAATGTAAGGGGGGCATTGGATTTAGAGGATAGAAAACTTTGGAAATAGGCCATGGTTGATGAAATGACATCTTTGGAAAAAATATGAGGCTTAGGATCTGGTGGAGTTGTTGGTTGGAAGGAAACCCTTGGAAGAAAATAGGTGTTTAAGAAGAATATAGATGCAGAAGGAAAGGTGGAGAAATACAAATCTCGATTGATAGGAAAAGGTTCTTCCCAAGTGTCGAATATAGATTTTGGTGATATCTTTTCTCATGTTTCCAATTCAACTTCTATTAGATTAATTTTATCTGTTGTTGATTCATTTGATTTTGTGGTAGAATAGATGGATGTGAAGACAACATTTCTTCACAGGGATTTGGAAGAAGATATCTATATGAAGAAACATGAAGGCTTTGCGGTGAAGTGTAAGATAGAACCTGTATGCAGGTTAAAAAAGTGCCTATATGGGTTAAAA
This sequence comes from Pinus albicaulis, assembly GCA_034641835.2. Taxonomy (NCBI): domain Eukaryota; kingdom Viridiplantae; phylum Streptophyta; class Pinopsida; order Pinales; family Pinaceae; genus Pinus; species Pinus albicaulis. The sequence goes on along the minus strand of CM076574.1, from coordinate 715,699,135 downwards.
CAGTCACTAAGGATGTGGTATCATAAATTTTATACATATATACAGGGGCTTGGCTTCAAAAGAAGAAAAGCATATCACTGTGTGTATTTTAAATTAGTTGGTGACCATGGTTTTTATTTGGTCTTGTATGTGGATGATATGTTGCTGATTGGAAATGACAAAGAAATTATCCAGGATTTTAATACCCAATTTTCCTCCAAATTTGACATGAAGGATCTTGGTGTTGAAAACTATATTTTGGGCATGGAAATTAAACAAGATCAGGAAAACAGGAAGCTTTAGTTAAACCATAGGAAGTATGTTGATATAATATTGCAGAGATTTAATATGGAAGATGGTAAACTAGTGGAGGTTCATATTCTCGAAGGTGTAAAGTTATCTGCTGAATAGTGTCCCAAGACACAAGAAGAGGAAGAGGACATGTCCTGTGTTCCATATGTGAGTGAATATGGTAGCCTATTGTATGCAATGGTATGTACTAGATAAAAAATTACACATGCAGTGGGAGTATTGAGCAGGTCTACGTCAAAACTAGGGAAGAAGCATTGCACAACAGTGAAGCGAGTTTTCGGGTAATTGCATAGCCCTAGTGATTATATTTTGTGCTAACAAGGAAGACCAAGATTAGAAATAATTTTGGACATTCACGGATTTGTTGATGCAGACTGGGATGGAGATATGGATCGGAGAATATCTACAATTGGGTATGTGTTTAACCTATATGGAGGAGTAGTTAATTGGATTAGCAAGAGACAGTCTGTATTATCACTTTCACTTACAGAGGTTGAATACATGGAAACCACTCATGCAAGCAAGGAAGCAGTTTGGTTGCAGATATTGTGTTAAATAATGGGGTTGATAAAATGAGATATAAGGATAGATTTTGACAGCCAAAGTGAAATTTTCTTCACAAAGTACCATGCTTATCAATCGAAGACAAAGCACATTGATGTAAAGTATCACTTTGTGATGGATATGGTTGAGGACAAAAAGGTGTTGTTCGTAAATGTGGATACTTTTAAGAATGTTGCAGATGCATTGATAGAGTCTATGAGCACTGGGAATTTTTCTTGGTGTAGAGAAACAATGGGCGTTGTAGGGATGGACCAATGACTAAGCTCTCCTGTGACCCCCTGTGTGGAAAGAAAACAAGTGGGAGAATGTTTGGTGTGTGTTATATTCTTTCCAGAACTAGTCTTGTGTGGTATACATTGCACCGAGAACAACGGGGGGGTCATAGGGGGGAGGTATCCCTCCTACTAGGGGGTTTTCAAAAGGGTTGTAGCCCCCCTGCACAGGGTCCGGGGTAGAACTCTGGGAAAATAAAATTATGTGGACCCAATAATAGTTGGTATGGTGTGAGGACCTACCCATGGGTTTGTGCACGGGTTTTGCACATGGTTTTAGGCTTGATGGTTTTCTTCCCATGGTATTTTGTAGATCCGGTCAAGAGAACTACAATTATGTTCTAATCCAGGGTTATGGATTGGGTTTTATGAATGTTTTAGCATGTATATATATGTACTGTAATATTGAAAGAAATATAATGAAAAATCAATCTGGTAGTATCGATTTTTGTATCCAAGGGAAAACCTCTGTGTATATTTGTTTCATGTTCTCATCATTGTATTTTTTTTGTTTGAAGAATTTGTTTGCATGGAATTTCTATATAGGTTTAAAACTTACAACCAAAGCCTCATGCAACACTTTGATCTATCACAACCACACTGGCCATATGAGCATTGAATTTCTATTTTCTCCTTAGAATGAATGTCTTCCTCCATAGGGAGGTGGAAAAGTGTTATCAAAATATGCTTTCTTTTCAGGACAAAATACTAGCACTTTACAAATATTTCGGTTTCTTTCAAGGTACTTCTATAACACATTACATCAATTAGCCCTCTTTCATTATTACTAAAATTATGGTTTTTCATGTAACATAGATGGATCTCAAAGAATGTGTTCTCCTCCCATCAAAATATTCATATCTCAGAGAGAAAGGGAATCTTTGCATCAATACTGATATTTTTCAACGTTATCTTCTTGCATCAAACTAGATATCACCTTTTAGGTATCATAAATATAGCTACTTTAGTGTGGTCTTCCACCAAATGCGAGCCACAATGTTGAGAAATGTGGATTAGTTAGATTTCAATGCCACGGGTTGATTTTCCAAACTTATTCATTGTCTAGAACATATCTATAGTCAATTAGGCCAAGTTATCACTCCTTTTCAAGCTGAGATATATCACCAATCAAAATTAGGGCATTAAGACTTCAATTCCACTAGCAAAAAGTTTCTTCAACAAGTTTTCTTTCAAATCAAAAGATTATTTCTTCAATGGTCCATGTTTCACTTCTTTAAGACAGGGTTAAGAGTTCAAAGCATATATCTATGATAAGGTCGTTCAAACAAAAAAAATATACACATAAAGACAGAATGTAGCCCAAAAAAAAATTCTTCCTACAAACAAACTAACGTATCCAGAAAATAAATAAATGTTATTTCAATCCTTCATTGTTCAAATATTTAGTTGGTATATGATTATAGAATCTTTGAGAGGATTGAATCCTATGAAGGAATATTCCAAATAAGCCCAACGAATTCCATCGAATTCCTATAGAGACAAACTAGTGAAACCCACAAGAGACAAGATAGCCCATAAAACTTGACTAATGCCAAAGCCCTTCCTGAAATTTTTGAAGGTCGCAGGCCTATTACAGTCCTTTTCCATAGGTCCAAAAGTATTTCAGAGGAATTCATTGTCAAATAATAATAGTCATATCTCATACCCATGAAGGTGAAATCTTATACCTTTATACAGTTTTGGAGGGGGGCACATAACGACCAGCCGACTTGAATAATTGGAGAGAAATATAGTTAGTTTGAATAAAAATTACCTCTTCAAATAAATTCAAAAATTCCCTCTTATTAGAATTTAAATTTGAATTCAAAATCCTTGCTTAGATTTTAATCTTCAAGATAATTTTTTAAACCCTCCATATTAATACACTACCACATTCGATTAATTATTTAAGGCTTTCATGCCACATCATCATCCTTGGAATTTCTACATCATCCAACCAATACTATGATGCAACATCACCATCAGCCTTGGGGTTTTTGGACCACAAACTGAGTCTTCAACTTTATATGATAATTTCTCATAAATCGTGAGGCTACTCAAGGCACTCCTTATATCAACGAAATCAACATGATGAGGATAATCCACTGCCCTGGGTTTCCAAGGAAATTTCATTAATCTACATCATCAAAACATCCAACATGTGTAGGGTGTATCCTTCATCCAGGAGGTATAAACCCTATGGATTTGGTTTCATCACTGCATCATCACATCCAGGAAAATTAGCATACTGAGGAAAACAATGACATCATGCAGTTGTTTGACATCTTACACCTGCTTGACATCCTATTCCTGCACCTACTCCTTCTTTGACATCAATGAAAACATAATCAACAATTGTGTGATATATACATATAAGTTGAATGTTTGGAATATGTAATGAACCTTTGATTTTCCTTGATATGTTACATTGTATCTCAAATTTGTTCAGAAGCAAGATATTTTGAAAACTCTTGAAATACTAGGGTATTTGAGTACTAAAGGATGAGACATGTTTTGCAAAACTAAAATATGGTTATCTGAAGAAAGAGCACTTTGATGAAGAAAGTTCATTGGATGTGACTAAGAGTTCAAGTCCTCTCTTCAATTCTAAATATATACTCATGTAATATGAGCCATTTGTATAAATTAATTATTTCTACTGCTATGATGAAGGATAAGCTACTGGGTTGAAAAAGTCAAAAGTAGTGCTTAACTGTGAATACATATTTGTGAGAATATCATTGCAAGTAATGTTGAAGCAGTGCCCAAAAGAGATAATTGACACATTACAAAGTCTATTGAGCTATGAAATGAAACTAGGATTTATCCTAGAAGACTAAAAGTCTAGAATGTAAAAATAATAATAATAATAAGCAAATCATAGGATCTAGATTATTGTTTCCACTGAAAGAAGAAACCATAGATCATGCAAGGAAGGAATGACATCATGTTGATTATTAGGATGAGATCAATGATAAATTTTCATGATGGATGCAAGAGGGCTAATATCAAGAGGGAGTTGACGTTTCCTATAATCCTAAAATATATAAGTACCTTATATATCCATCTTCCCTGATTATTATTTATGTTATTGTTTTACTATTGGTTATCCTCTTGTCTTTGTTTCTTTTTATCGGTTTTAATCATTCTTCCACGAGCTCCCATGGATTATTGCAGGGACATAGTGAAGGTTTCCAAGGCTCTAGTAGCAGATGGAAATAGTGCAAGAACAATTAAAAACTTGTGACAAGAGGACTCCAAAAATCGACGATGAAAGATATTGTACTAGATTAAATTAGAGCTTAGATGGAGCGAGCATATCAGCAAGTTTGAAGTATATCTTGATTATGCCGAAGAGAAGCCAATGGTGATTTCAAAATGGATCTTCAAGATCTAATGTGCAAGATATGGAAACATTGAAAAGTACAAAGCGATAATTGAGAATAGAAGGTTCTCCCAGAAGGACAAAGAGGATCATAACAAGACATCATGGAGACTTGTGTTAAAACTATTATCATTTCTTTGAAAATTGCACCAGGTGGATGTAGAGATAATTTTTTTCAATGGATTAATTGAGGAAGAAGAAGTGTACATAGAGATACTTCGGGTCTTTTAGGTATAGGAGAAGAAGTATCATGATTGAATAAGGATTTTTATGATCATAAGCATACACGTTGGGCTTGGTATTTTTTGATTAATTGATCAAGGTTGATCCTATTTGATTTGTGTCTGATGGAAGAAGAAAGGCTCATGTGTCAGTGTTAGGTACCTATAAAACTAGTGTAGCCCCTATATTTTTATTTTTTCCCCATATAATCCAACAATTGTTATTGTTGTGACCTTATATTATTATTTTTATGTAAGCCCTAATTGTATTTTGACCCTTTAGACTCCTATATATACCAAGGAGGCCTTGTCATTTAAAACATCCAAGAATTGTTCATTTATGTGATGTAAAGGGAGGTTTCCCCATCGAAGTGGCTTACTATCTAGTCATTGATATATATTTTCTTATGTTTCTGTGCTATTTTGATCTAGATACAAAAAATTTGGTATTAAAGCCCTTGATCATAGGGTTTTTCTAGTTCAAATGGGTCATCATGGTATTTTTCTATAATTTGTTTCTAAGAATATTCACAACATGCAATTTTTACCAAGTGGAGGAAAATTCTTAATGAACATTTGGTTAAAATTTTATACCTTGGTTCACTATATTCTCGGATATATGGTCCAAGGAAATTAGGGTATTTGTATGCTCCATAACTTAGTATCAAACAGGTGTCCCAACAAAAATCATCATAACTTTGTCTGCGAGCATCAAATTTGAATTCTATAAAAAATGACTCAAATTTCACAATTTTTTTTTTTTGGGTAAACATTTCATAGTCTAAGGTAGAAATAGTGACATGTGACATCCCATACAAGGTTACTCTACTGAACCAATCCATAATCAAGTTATCGTGGGATATTTTGCATAGCTTGAGCTTGAATAATCCAATCTCATTTTGACTTGTGGTGTTAAAAATAATACACAGAGAACTACCTCAAGATACAATTTCATAATTTGGGAGGCTAAAATCATAGAGATACAACAATTTCAAGGACAGCCATATCAGCAAGCTCAAAATCAAGCTCTTAAATGGTGTGTATATTTAATTTTTCATAAATTTTGTTTGAAAAAAAAGTTTGAAGTGATTCAAAGGGTGTAGTGAAGCATAGATATCATTAAATGGTTCCAAAAATCCTCCCAAACAAAAAAAATGCACACCCATTAAGCCCTTATAAATCTCTACTATGATGCATGAAGAAGAGAAAGAAATGCAACATCATATATAAAAATTACGAGACTAAGTGAAACAAATTTCGCTCTCACAAAGAGAAATAAAACATGAAATGAAAGTGATGAAAGCAAACATAAAAGGGGACATGGAAGGTTTGATAAAGTTTCTACAAGAAAGGCTTCCTAGTGATGATAAGGTATTCTATGAAACCCATGATAAGAAAAAAAGAAATGTGAATCATGAATTTAGAGACTCTAACTCTGGTTTGAAGACCAACCATATTTAAAATATCAATATGAGGATGTTTGATGGAAAGGGTTCGGTAACACGAATACTACATATGGATCACTTCTTTGATCTACATAATGTGCAACACACACAAAAGGTACGCATTATGTCTTTATATTTAGAACTCAATCAATTTTTTTCGTATCAATGGTTTTGTTCTCGTAAATCACTTGTCACTTGGACAATTTTTATAGAGGAATTGATAGCACATTATGGGGATAGAAAGAGAAATAGGTTTGTTTTCCTGGCCAAATGGTAAATCTCAAACAAAAGGGTTCATTTGGGGAGTACATTGAGGACTTCCAAAGATTGAATATCAAGGCAATTGATATTCCAGAGGATAATTTGAAGAATGTCTTCATAGAGACTTTAAAAGATAATATCTAACATGAGGTTCGCCTATGGAAACCTAAGTCATTGGAGAATGCATTCAGATAACAAGAAAATTTGAAAGAAAAATTATGGCAACAAGGAGGTCTACCACTCACAACTATAAATATGCAAGTGTTATCGCACTTATCCTACCACAAACTACAAGGTTGACACCATAAAAACTATAGTGAAAAAGAGAAAAATGGTTTTGTTATAATTGTGATAGAAAATACAATAAAGGTCATAAGTGTGCTAAGAAGAAACTATTTCACATAGATTGTAAAGAGGAGGAAGAAAATGAATAAGAAACATAAAAATAATACTCAAAATTTTTAATTTGGTAGCTTGGTGACAAATTCCAACCATGAGAAAATATTATTCTTTTCAAGAGGACCAATTTTGACTATTGAAACTCTCACTTTCGATAAGGGAAAGTGTATCTTTGAAGAAAATTCCACATGTGCATAAAAGGCCATCCCTAATAGGAAAATAGACACCCTTGGAAGCCTATAAATAAAAGTGACCTCAAGCTCATTTGGACATCACCAAGAATATTCTTCTTATATTCTTCATTGATTGGTTCATATAGGTCTGAGGTTGGGTCAAGGAAATTGGTTTGTACAGGTCTAAGATTGCATGGTTTGAGGCTCACACGTGTGTTAGGGTTTTGGTTTCTAACCGCAGTCTTGACACAAGAATTTTTTTTTATATAACTGCATGCTCATAGGCTCATCTATGTGGTTGGAATCTCTTAACTGCATGCATACCTCTTCCTCCATGTGTTTGGGATCTAGGGTTGCAATTTGACATTTGACCGCACTTGACTGCAGACAGGAAAAGTTGTCACTAATCTGGATTGATGCTAGGAACATATTTCTTAATGTTATTGGGTTAATTTTGTTGGATTATTTTGTATTGGCTCATTTTATTCTCCGTTGAACATTTTATGAAAATCTATTATAAGAATAATTGCAAATGGTTGTCCCCATGGTGGGTTTTTCCTTGGTCATTGACCAAAAATCTAGTGTCTCTTGTTGATGTGTTGATTGCCTCATTTTTCATTGCATTTACTATTCTATCTTCAATTATTTTTTTATGATTAGAAATATTAATTATTGATGAAATATTTCTAATTGAAGAGTTGAATTGGGCTAAATTAATTGAAATTATTGGACAATTAACATTTTTTGATTGATTGGTGGCACTTGGTATGTTGGCAGTGATATCAACCGGACTAGCATTGAGGCTAGAAGCAATATATCTTCGCTTTGATGTTAACATGTTTGTTCCCTGGGGAGTCCCATGGTTGCTACAATATTTGGTAGAGAATCATCATAGTATCAGGCCTATTGGTAAATCCATAAAAATACGACTATGTTGGTCAGGGAGTCCACGATTCTAGTCACAACAAGAAGATTCAAGGTGACAAGAATGGCAGAGATTTTGTAACCTTGTTTTAGGTAGAAAATGGGCTCAAGGACTACATTGTATCTTCTCCACTAGAAATTTCTTTGAAAAATATTTCCAATGGTATGTGCATGTCCATAAATGGATCTTGGTATCAAAATTTATTGATGGCCGAATTTAGGATCTTGAAGTCCTCAGTAGGCCGAATTTTAGAACCAGGGAAGGTAGAAATTTTGGGAGGTCAGAATATCAATACCTCAGAGAGGCAGAATATTGGAGCCTTGAAGGTTTATTTAAAAGGTAGCATGGAACCAAGGAAGCAGGCCAAACTTCAGAACTTCTAAACTTGAAAACCTCATAAATTCTTATCTATGAATTATTTTAAAAGTTTCAAGGTTTGTGGGGAGCATAGATTTACAAAGGAAATCATTTGCAAAACCAAAGATCAAGGGAACCTTTCTCTCTCCTCAGAAAAGACACATGGAAGTAGTTAATTAGCCCTCATGAGCTGACGTGGCAGATGACATCAACATGATATGGTTGTACAAAGAATATGTGGAAGTTATATTCAACATTATTGAGTGGTCTAATGGGGAAAATCCTAGTGACACATGTCATCACCATGGAGACGCCATGTGGGGTTGATGACAAGAGCATGATGTCATCTCAAAGGTCAAAATATCAGAGGTCGAATATTTTGAAACTCATGTGTAATTTCTTTTTGATAAAGTTTCGATACCAAGGAGATGATTATCGAAACTTTCAAAATTCGAAAGTTTGGAACATCATAGGTCAGAGATTTCATAATTTAATTTTGAATAAGTTTCGATACCAAGTGCTTTTGATGTTGATATTCGTTTGGTTGTGGATCCTAGAGAACCAAGGGAATAGAGAAATAACACAAGGAGATAGGCCCTCGATAGGATATTGAAGGTATTAACACCTAAATGATATGTTGACAGTCACAGCACCCCGTCCTATTGTGAAAAACAATAACGGGAAAATAAAAAGGTGCTAAAGGCCAACATCAGAATCTCACGATTTCGTAATGTCGCCTTAATAAAAGTTATGAAATGAGGGGCTCTGATATTGCAACATAGAAGTGTATAAGGATGAATTATTCAGAAGCTAAGAATAAATGCATGCAGAGGAGTTGGTCCCTGGAATAAATAGCGACTGTCAATATCGTTGATTCAAGGGCAACGAGAACCATGATTTTCAGCGAAGATTGTTGGTTTTTTCTTGAGTTGAAATAAGCTACCTATGATCTCTCATGAAAACTTCATTGAATTAAATGAAGAAAAAAGCCTCAGGGACAGGAGATCTCATTACAGTTTAGAGAAGTCATTTTGAAGTACCTTTCAAGCTCTATGAGCCATTAATATGCATGGAAGAACCTCCTGGGAGTACAGAATGATTGAAATTTAATTCTAAGCATGTAGAATCACATAGAGACCCATTCTTGAAATTGGTTATACTAAAAATACAGTTGTTGAGTAGACGAGTAGTAGAAAATTCTCAGAAGTCCATGATCCACATTTAATATGATCGTAGTAGCAAGAAGTTAGACGCTGCAACTGTATGGAGAACCATTCATAGAGTACACACTCAGGTTGTGTGTATAGCAGGTTGATGGTTGTCAGGGAATGCCATTTTCATTGTGTGATAGGGGGGGGAAAACCAGTGATTGCATAAAATCAAATTGGGGGAACTCAGTATTGTAGTGTGAGTTAAAGAGTGAGGAGTGGTGTATATGAAAGTTGTGCAAATGGCCCAAGTGTTAAACTGAGACACAATGTTGTAGAGGGTTGTGATTAGAGTTGAAGGAGAAGCAAGGAGAAAATTTTAGAGGATATTTGCAGTGCTAAAAGGAAGAGGGTGTTACTGCAGTGAAACTAATTTGTATTTCTCTGTATATGTGTTTTTCCCTTGTTTTCGGTTTGAAAATTGTATGAAAGGTAGAACAGTGGCTAGAGCATGTGGTGGTATACATTCATAAGGGGTTGGTGCCTCTTTGAAAGTAGGGTCTTGCAATCTTAAGGGGTTTAGTGTCTCTTGTGAGTGGGTTCTCACAAACAAATTTATGTAATTAATTAGGTGCTTAATTCACATCATAACAACAAAAAAATTAGTGGTTTTTTCCCTTTGGGTTTCCATGTAAAAAATACTTGTGTCAATATGTGTATGATTTTATTGTGATGGATTCTATGTACATGTGAATGTCTTGTCCTATTTTTCATCTGTATTGTGTATGAATACTCTCACAAGTAAGTGATAGTAAAGGAAATAATTAAATACTTATTCTTACAATTTTTAATAACCTCACTAGTACAAATTCACCCCCCCCCCCTCTTCTCTCAGTAATTCCTTATTTAAACAATTGGTATGAGAGCCAGGTTCCTTCAGCAACAATCTAGCCATTGAAAGGTAGATCCATATGGAATTATTTCTAGGAAAGAGATTCAAGAGGCTTACTCAAGAAGAATACCAGTCTTTGATGGGAAAAAATATGCCTTTTGGAAGTAAGGATGGAAGCTTATCTTATGTCCCTAGGATTAGATGTTTGGAGCTTTGTACTAGTAGATTATAATGTCCTTGATGTTCCTCCCATTGATGCGGATGGTAAAAAATTGTATGAAAATAATTCTAAATCCAATAATGTCATTCTCTTTGGCCTTAGTCAATCCGAACTTGTAAAGGTTATGCACTGCAATTCTGCCAAAGAAGTGTGGGTGAAGCTCAATCAGAGTCATGAAGGAGATGATAAAGTCAAGTAGGCCAAACTTTAAACCTTCAGAATGAGGTTTGAAATATTAAAAATGAATGAAGATAAAGTATAATAGAATACTTCCTCAAAGTTGATGAAGTAACCAATATGATTAGAGGAATAATTGAAGAGGTCAAAGAAGATAGAATTGTTGAAAAGGTCTTAAGATATATACCCATAATATTTCATGCCAAATTCGCTGCCATTGAAGAGATGATTGACTTAAAGAATCTCAAGATCGATCAGTTGCTTAGTACTCCCACATCCTATGAGATGAGAGTAGGAAAAGAGAAGTCTAAACCCATGGAGGCATCATTCAAAGTGTCCAAGAAGGCTGAGGAGCACAAATACAATCAAGAATTCTATAGCTACAAATATGATCAAGAGTTGGCTCAATTTTCCAGGAAAATAAAGTGTGGCTCAAGAAATTATAAAGGGAAGCTCCCCTTTAAATTATTTTATTGTGGAAGAGTTTGACATTTTTCTTCCAAATGCCCTTACAAGGAAAGGAAAAAAAAGGAATATGACTGAAAATTTAGAAACAAATATCAAAAAAATCAAAAGAAAAAGTTGTTTAAGAAAAAGGGGATCTACTCCAAAGAGGATAGCTCAGCACCAGAATCAAACACCAAGAACTCTTCAGAAAACAATTTAAATGATTATTTACTCATGGAATTTGGAGTAAACTCCAAGAAACAAAATATTATTGACTTTTAACATGAAGAAGAATTAGGAGTAGTGGACTTTGAAAGGGGACTCATCAGTTCTCTTGGTGAGTTAAATAAGTCCACGAAAAAGAGAAGACATATAAAAGAAAACATGCATCATGCTGAAGAAGGTATGTACAACTCATATAATGAGGAGTTTATTTATCAAAATTAAAAACTTGAATAAGACATTAAAAGAAAAGATAGTTTAGCCCTTCTACTAGAAGAAAAATAGGGAACACGTGAGAAAATAGAAGAAGAGAACAAGCATTTAAAACTAAAATTGTTCAAGGTAAAGAAGGAAAAAATCTCTAAAACATGAAAAGTTGAAATTTTGTCCTTGAAATTCAAATTAGAGGAAGTTAATCGAAAGGAAGTAGTTCTTCATGATTTGATCCATGAATGGGAAGAAAAGTGTCAGAGTCTCGAGGCAGAGGTCGTCTCGTTGAGAATAGATCTTGAGAGAGTGGAGGTCGAGAAAGGTATAAATGAAATTTTTTCAAAAGGAACAAGAAAGTTAAATCAGATTCTAAACAATCAAAGGCCTTCAGGAAAAAAAACATGACTGTGATATTCTAGACCACAAAAATATTCTATGGGAAAGATAAACTTTAGGTCCACAGGATTTGAGGAAATCCAGAGCTATGCAAATATATTTCAAGAAATAATCAATGAAGACAAAAGGGTGGCAAGGCAAAGAGGAGATCGTCATTGGAATAATAACTTCATCCACCCCAAGGAGCCACACCAATAGAGAATGAATCAGTCAGCTAGACAATAGAGCTATCGTCATGCACAAACTCATGAACCTTCCAACAATAGGTACACTTATTTATTTTATGGTTATTGTTAAAATGTCACATATTTTCACGTAATGGTTTTGATTGTAGAAGGATCAAATTTGAAAGAGATGAAAATCCCAGTTACAATAAGTATCAAAATTTTAGATCTCAAAACTCTCATCTCAAAGATCAAAATGCCTTCTCTCCCTTAATAAGTGATTTTGAATGTTTAAAATTTAATAATTTTGGGCACAAGGCTAGTGAGTGCAGAAGCAGTTTTGAGTACCCATCTAAGTCCCAGAACTCTTGGCAACCAACTTTTCAAGAGGATAAGGATAATTGGAAATGAAAAACTAAAAAAAGCATGAAATTTGGACTTTCTCTATCAGCACATAATCAAGAGAAAATGTGTTATGTGGATAGTGTTTTTTCCAAGCATATGAATGGGGATAAGAGCATATCTTAGTTGCTAAAAGAAAAAGACAGAGGGAGAAATTTCTCTTTCAGCAAAATTTCTTCGCAATAATTAAGGGTAAGGGCATAGTCAGTCTTGATCAAAAGACGATATACCAAAATGTGTTTTATGTGGAAGGTATCAAGCACAACTTTCTTAGTGTAAGCGAGAAGTGTGATAATGGCTATAATGTGGGCTTTCAATCCAAGTACTGTGAGATATGAAATGAGAAAAATGGAAATTTAGTGGGAAAAGAAGTTAGAACTCATAATAATGTATATGTGTTTGAAGACTCCAAAGAAAATTGATATATGAGCAAGACAAATGAAGCACGATTACAACACAGGAGACTTGGTCATATGAATTTTGACAGTCTTATAGGAGTCAGCAAGCTGGGAACTATGAGAGGTTTTCCAAGGCTGTCAAGGCCTGATAATTCAATATTCAAGTCATGTCCATTTGGTAACCATACTAGGATTAATTTCAATACAAAAGAGTTATGATCTTCATCCAAACCACTGGAGCTAATTCACACAGATATCTATGGCCCAACTAGATCAAGAATCCTAAGAGGAGAAAGGTATTTTATGCTTCTCATTGATGATTTTACCAGGGCCACTTGGATCATTCTCTTAAATGAAAAATAAAAATCATTTAAAGATTTAAAAATTTAAAGCTTAAGTAGAATACGAGAAAGATCTAAATATAAAATTCTTAAGATCGGACAGAGGAGGAGAATACACTTCAAGAGAGTTTGAAGAATTTTGTGAAGAGCATGGCATCAAGAGGTAGTATTATGTGGCTATAACTCCACAAAAAAATGGAGTAGTTAAGAGAAAGAACATATCAATACAGGAAATGGCCATAGCTATGATGGATGAAGTAGATGCACCTCACATCTTCTAGGGAGAATCAACACAAGCAGTAGTGTACCTATCAAACAAAACACAACTCGAGCAGAATAGTGATAAAAATCCTGATGAGTTGTGGAAGGGAATATTTGCATCAGTGAAACATTATAAGGTGTTTGGTATAAAATTATTTATCAAAAGGAATGATAAAAATCCCAGAAAGTTCGATTCACATGTTGATGAGGGTATGTTACTTGGGTACTCTGCTCGAAGTAAAGAATGCAAGTGTTACAACAAAATGACAAAGAGGGTTGAGAATTTCATTGATGTATAGTAGATGAAATATCTCCACAGCCTGAGATCTCCAAAGGAAACATGAACTCAGATGGAGAAGAAAATCCAGTCATCAATTCCTCACATCATGAAGAAACAAAGTCAGATAATGAAGACGTAGAAACGAGCACAACTCCAAGGCCCAAAACACCTTCAATGTTTGTACAAAAATAACATCATGAGAGTCAAATTATTGCAGATAAAATACTTGGTGTTCATACTAGGAGGAAATTTTTGGCAATTCAAGTTGTGCAAATCTTACTCTGCTATCTCTGGTTGAGCCTAAAAATCTCAGCCATACAAGTGAGGACAAGTCCTAGGTGAGAGCTATGAATTAAGAACTTGATAAAATAGAGAATAATGACACTTTGGAGCTTGTTCTAAGATCCAAAGATAAAAATATCACATGAACAAAATATTCCTTCAAAAACAAGCTAAATGAGAAGGTTCAAGTAATTAGGAACAAGGCTCTTTTGTTCTGCAAAGGGTATGTCCAGATAGAGGGGGTAAATTTCGAGGAAACCTTTGCACCAGTAGCTAGACTAGAAGCTATCATAATGTTTCTTGCCTTTTCCATTCATAAAAACATCAAGGTATATCAGATGGATGTGAAGTTTTCATTTCTCAATGGAGATATGGAAGAAGAAGTTTATATTGAGCATCCAGAAGGATTCATGCTCACTGAAAATGAAAGGTTTGTGTGCAAACCGGAAAAGGCCTTATATGGACTCAAACGGGCTCCGAGAGCCTGGTATGCAATACTAGATCAATACCTTCAACAAAAAGTATTTAAGAAAGGTATTGTGAACAAAAATCTATACACAAAGTCTGAAGATGATCATATACTAATTGTAGTAGTGCATGTGGACGACATAATATTTGGCAGCGGCGTGGGACAATTGGAACATCAATTCAAAAATTGTATGTAGACATAGTTCGAGATGTCCATTATCGGATAATTGTCCTTATTATTAGGATTACAAGTTTCTCATTCAAAAAATGGGGTATTTATCTCCCAATCCAAGTACCTACGAGAAACTCTGAATAAGTTTGGGCTAGAATATTGCAAGTCAGTTAACACTCCTATGATTACAGGCTGGAAATTGTGCAAAGAAGATGAGACATCGTTGGTAAATCAGACTGAGTATATATCAATGATAGGAATATTTTTGAACTCAAGACCATACATCATGCAAGTAGTGGTGCGTGTGGCCAGATTTCAATCTTTCCCTCATGAAATTCATGTCATTGTTGTCAAAAGGATTTTCAAATATCTTCAAGGAACAACTGATTATGGATTGCGGTATGCTAAAAGAAGAGATTTTAAGTTGAAGGCCTATATTGATGCTACTTAGGAAGGCAATATTGATTATAGGAAGAGTACCTCTAGTGCAACATTCTTTTTGGGAAACTGCTTAGTGTCTTGGGTCATCAATTGTTGAAGTGGAGTATATTGCAGCTGCCACTTGTTGCTCACAATTTATATGGATGAATCAGATCTTGAGGGAAATTAAGGTATATTTTATGATCCCATTCCAATCATGTGTGATAATAATAGTGCCATCCATATCTCTAATAATCCTGTCATGCACTCAAATACAAAGCAAATACCTATCAAGTTCCATCTTAAGAGAGCAGGTTGCAGCTAGCATTGTTCGACTTGAATATGTGGCCACTAAAGACCAACTTGCAGACATATTTACTAAGTTACTAGAAAGAGAACCCTTTTAATATCTCAGGCAACAGATAAGGGTTGTGAATCCTCCTCCCAAATGACTCAATTATAATGTGTGTTGACAACAACTCAACATGTGAGATCAATTGAAGAGTTGTTTGCAGTGGTTTAGGGAGAGTTTTCAAGAGAATCCTTCGCCATTGATGCCAAAGGGGGCGAAGATTACTTGTGCATTAGAGAATAAAAACAATGAAGAATACCATGTCTAGTTCTAGGGGATCTTATGTTGTTTCCATCAATGCCAAAGGGGGAGATTGTTGGAAAATTGGCATTGTCTAATTGATTGGTGGCACTTGGTATGTTGGCATTGATGTCAACTAGACTAGCATTAAGGTCAAAAGAAGCATATGTTAGGTTAATGTGAGCATGTTTGTTAGGTGGGGAGTCCTATGGTTGTTGCAGACTCTGGTAGATAATCATCATAGTAGCAGACCTATTGGAAAATCGATAAAAAAATGATTGTGCTGACTGGGGAGTCCAGGATTCTAAGCATAAGAAGAATATTCAAGGGGAAAATAATGGCAGAGAGTTTGTACCCATGTTTGAGGTATAAAATGGGCTCAATAACTGCATTGTACCTTCTCCACTGGAAATTTATTTGAAACATATTTCCAACAGTATGTAGAAGTCCATAAATGGATCTTGGGATCAAAATTTATTGATAGCCGAAGTTAGGATATTGAATTCCTCAGCAGGCCGAATTTTGGAAAGGGAAGGTAGAAATTTTGGGAGGTCGGAATATCGGGACCTCAGAGGGTCAGAATCTTAGGAATTTAGATTATCGAAGCCTTGGAGGTTTATTTAAAATATATTATGGAACTAGGGAAGTAGGTCAAACTTTTGAACTTCAGAACTTCGGAACATTGTAACTTCTTATTTTTGAATTATTTTGAAGTGTGGAGGCTTGCGGGGAGCAGGGATTTACAATGGAAATAATTTTCAAAGCCAAGGATCGAGGGACCCTTTCTCTGTCCTTGGATAGGACACATGGCAGTAGTTGATTTTCCCTCAGGAGCTGACGTGGCGAATGACATCAGCATGACATGGTTGTATGAAGGACACATGGCAGTCGATTCAGCATTATTGATTGGTCTAATGGGGAAAATCCTGGTGACATGTGTCACCACTATGGAAACGCCACATGGGGTTGATGATAATAGCATGACATCATCTCGGAGGTCGAATATTTCTTAACTCTTGTGTAATTTCCTTTTGAGAAATTTCAAATACTAGGGGGTTGATTCTCGAAACTTCGGAAGGTCAGAACATCGGAGGTCAGAGATTTTTTAATTAAATTTTGAAGAAATTTTGATACCAGGGGCTTTCGATCTTGATTGGTATTTGGTCGTGGATCCCAGATAAATAAGAGTGTAAATCAATAACATAAGGAGATAGGCCCCAGAAAATATCTTGAAGGGCTTAGCACCTAATTTCTATGTCGTCAATCACGGTACTCGGTCCTATGGTGAGAAACAATGACAGGAGAAGCAAAAGGGGCTAAAGGCCAACATTGGAATCTCGTGATTTAATAATTTCAAATTAATAAAATTTACAAAATGAGGGGCTCTGATATTGCAACACATAAGTGTATGAAGGATGAATGTGTTAGAATATAAGAGTAAGTGTATGCAGAGGATTTGGTCGCTGGAATAAGTAGTGACCGTCAAGATCGTTGAGTCAAGGACAACGAGGACCGTGATTTTCAGAGAAGAATGTTTTTCCTTTCTTGAGTTAAAATAATCTACCTATGATCTATTGTGCACGCTTCATTGAATTCAATGAAGAACAGAGCCTCAAGGACTAGATGTCTGATCATAGTTCAGAGAAGTCATTTTGAAGTACCTTTCAAGCTCTGTGAGCCATTAATATGCATAGAAGAACCTCCTGGGAGTATAGACTGACTGAGACTTAATTCTTAGCATGGAGAATCACACAGAGAACCATTCTTTGAATCTATTATTTTTCAACTATAGTTTTTGAGTAGATGAGTAGAATAAAATGCATATAAGCCCATGCTCTGCATTTAATATGATCGCAGTAGCAATAATTCAGTCGCTACAATAGTATGGATATCCATTCATAGAGTACACACTCAGGTTACATGTATAGCAGGTTGATGGTTGTCAGGGACTCAATCGTTCACTCTGTGACAGGGGAACAAAACTAGTGATTGCAGAAGAGAAAATTGGTGGAACTCAATATTGTAGTGTGAGATGAAGGGTGTGGAGTGGTGTATGAGAAAGTTACGCAATTGGCCCAAGTGTTAAATTGAGACACAATATTGCAAATCATATGTGATTAGAGCTGAAGGAACACAGTTAATAGGAGATTTGCAATGTTCAAAGGAAGAGGGTCTTACTGTAGTGAATCAGATTTTTATTTCTCTGTATATGTATTTTCCCCTATTTTCATTTTGAAAATTGTATGAAAGGTAGAACAGTGGCTAGAGCAGGTGGTGGCATGCATTCATAAGAGGTTTATGCCTCTTGGTAAGTAGGGGCTTGATATATTAAGGGGGTTTGTAACTCCTATTAGTGGGTTCTCACAAAAAAATTGAAGTAATTAAGTAAGTGCTCAATTCACATCATAACAACAAATAGATTGGTGGTTTTTTCCCTTTGGGTTTCCATGTAAAAATAACTTGTGCCAATATGTGTATGATGCTCTTTTGATGGATTTTATGTATATGTGAATGCCTTTTCTTTTTGCTCATCTATATTGTGTATTGATTATCTCACAAGTAAATTACAATATAGGAAATAATTAAAGACTTATTCTTAAAAAATTTAAGAACCTCATTATTATTGATTCACCCCCCCCCCCCCCCGCCCCACCCCCTCTCAGTAATTCCTTATTTCAACAGAAACAAAATAGAGCAATCTAGAATTTAACATGGTATCAGAGCTAAGGTGAAGGACAAGCCCAAAATGAGACACGAATTGAAGCAATCATCTTTGGAAAGTTTAAGGATCCTATCTAATCAAGTCAATATGTATTCCTTTTTCTTTAAGGAGCATGAGAATTTGGGTGACTCATCTAAATTTTTTGGATGGAAAATCAGGTTGGAAATCATAATTTATAACAATGATGTTTTGGAATTCATTCAAGTAAAAGTAATTGAGCCTTTGGAGAATTCTTCCACTTCTACCAAGAAGAAGCACAAGAAAGGTGAGTTAAAAGAAAAGAAAATTGTAGGTGATGGTTTACAAGATAATTTAGTTGCATATGTTGGAAATTTTAAGAAGTATAAGGGCATGTATGATAATATAGTTGGAATGTATGAAGTCAAAAATTTGAATGAAATACCACCCTTTAAATATCATCTCGAATATATGAAGATCAATAAATGAGAGTATGTGCAATCCTACATTATGAGGATATATTGTCTTACAGATCAATTGCAAAGAGTGGGGGAAACTATGTGTGATAGGGAATCAGAAATTGTAACTCATGGAGTTCTCACTTCCATTTGGGAAACCTTAATTACTTCTATAAGAAACAACAATACCTTCCCGTCGTTTGATGATATTGTTGGAAATATCACTCAAGAAGAATCAAGGATGATATCAATGGGAAAGATTCAAAATCATGAAGGAGAGTCTGTTGCATTTGCCACTCAAAATAAGAAGAATAAAGGAAAAAGAGTTCCATAAAATTCAAGGAAGAGTACTCCTAGAAACTCAAAGAGAATGAATGGTAGAGAATCATCACACATTTAATGTTACAATTGTCATAATAAATTTCATTATTCTCATGATTTCCCTGAGAATAATAATGGTCCATGCTACAACACTAGAAGCAACAATAACATTTTTAATGATCGAAGAAAAAGATATGACCAAAGGAATGATCGTAATGGAAGAGATGAAAGAAGAAGAGATGCTCCAAGTGACCATCAAGAAAATCATCATCCTCAAAAGAAGTCAAGATACTCCAGGTATGAAAGTGATGTTTCCAATCAATTTGAATATCTTCTTATTTCTACTCTCACTAGTTCCTACCCTCTGGATTCATGGGATAGTTGTTTGGTTGATAGTGGGTCCACTCATCATTTCTCGGGGTATAAGTAACTTCTCTCTAATTTGGTAGAGAGGGAGTAAAATTTGAAAATTATTCTTGGATACAACCCCACTCATCCTATTAAAGGCTTTGGGTCCATTAAATTTCATTTGGATTCAGGGGAATAATTTTTTCTCCACGATGTGATGTATGTGACATGATTTAATAATAATTTGGTATCAATATTTTCTTTGGAAGACAAATGGATGAGGGTTGCCTTCATCAAGGGAAAGGTTCTTACTTTGCCTGTTGTATCCCCTATGAGAGATGAATTTACATTGGGATCGAGATTTGAAGGACTCTATAGAGTCATTGGTATACTTCTTCTAGCATTCGTCTATAATAATAATCATATAAGAGAGTTATGGCACCAAATATTGGCTCATCTACATTATGATTCTCTTCTAAAATGAAACAAATTGGTCTATGGTAGTCCTGATGTTCTATCCCAACATGATGGAGTTTTTCCAGGTTGTGCCAGTGGAAATAAGACAAGGGGATCATTCCCCTCTAGTGAGAACAAGGAAAAATACATCCTCCAACTCATTCATTCTTACATATGTGGCTTGATGCCCGTACATTATATTGGTGGACATCTTTACTACATCACCTTCATTGATGACTTCTCAAGAAAGACGTGGATATATTATCTGAAGCACAAAGACGAAGCCTTTGAAATGTTCACGGAGTTTAAAGCTTCGGTTGAAAATTAAACAGGGAAGAAAATTAAGATCTTTGTGTCTGAAAATTGTGAAGAGTACATTTAGAATGAGTTCATCGGTATTTTCAAGAAGGAAGGTATCAATAAAGAGACCGTTGTGCCCTATAATCCTGAGAAAAATGGAGGAGTTGAAAGAAAGAGCAGGTCCTGTTAGGTCCTTATAATACTAGTGTAGCCCATTATTGTTATTATTAGTGTAGCCCCCTTATTTTTATTAATGTGCCAATGTATTCCCCATATTATTATTATTGTGCCCCATAAAGGCCCACTATCTGTATTGTTGTGCCCTTGTATTATTATAATTATGTAGGCTATGATTATATTGTGACCCCTTAGACTCCTATATATAGAAAGGAGGCCTTGTCGTTTGTATCATCCAATAATTATTCATTTATGTAATGTAAAGGATGTTTCCCCCCTGGATAGGCTATTTCTCAAGTCGTTGATCTATATTTTCCCTATTTTGTGAGCTTTTTGCATAACTTTTGGTATCAGAGCTTTGGATTCTAGGGTTTCGCATCTTCAAGTAATTCATTGTGGAATTTTTTCTATAACTTTTTTTCTACGAATATTGGGAAGCTGAAATTGCAACCAAGTGGATTCGAAATATTGTTGAACTAATTGTATGAATTTCAGATCTTGGTTTGCTATATTTTTAGAGATATGATCCGAGGAATTTATGGTTTTGCAGGCTTCAGAATTTCATCTCAAACAAGAGACCTGGGGAAAATTGTCATAAATTTAATTTTAGGAATCAGATTTGAATTATGTAAAAAGTGTCTAAAATTGCATGGAATTTGGTTTTTCCTAGAGAAATTTCAGGGCCAAATAACGGTGACATGTGGAATCTAGTACAACATCGATCTATTGAACCCCATAATCAGGCCATCATGGGAGATTTGGCATAACTCTATATTGAAGAATCTAATATTGGTATTACTTGTGGAATTGGAAAGAATATTCATAGGGATACAACAGGAATGAACTTTAGAACTTGGAGATCTGAAATTTCAGGGTTACAACCATTGTAAGATCAATCTCCTAAAAGAAATAAAAAAGTGTGTATGTTTTTTAAAATTGCATAATTTTGGTTTGAAAAATCAGTTTGAAGTGATTTCAAGGGAATATTGAAGCATAGATATCAGTATTGGGTTAAAAAATTACTCCAAAACAAAATAATTCTACATGCATTAAGCCCTCAGAAAACTCTACTATGACGCATGAAGAGGAATAATTGTAGCATAATATATCAAATTTGTAGGACCAAGTGCAACAAATTTCGCTCTCACAAAGGGAAACCAAATATGAAATGGATGGTTTAAAAGCAGACATGGAAGCTAAGATGGATGATTTCCAGGACGTAATGGAACCTTACATGGATGGTTTGAAAGCAGACGGGGAAGGTTTGAAGGAAGGTTTGACAAAGTTTTTGCAAGAAAGGTTTCCCGGTGGTGACAAGGTAATCCATGAAAATCATTATGAGGAAAAAAGGAATATGAATTGTGATTTTAGAAACTACAATGTTGGGATTAAGAACCACAAAATTACAAAGATACATATGAGTAAGTTTGATGGTAAGGAACCGGTAACATGGATACTACAAATGGAGAAATATTTTGATCTCCATGATGTGCAACACTCACAAAAGGTACACATTGAACTTTATTTTTAGAACCCAATCAGTTTGTATGGTATTGATGGCTTTGTTCTTGTAAACCATTTTTCAATTATTATAGAGGAAATGATAGCACATTATGAGTATACAAAGAGAAACACCTTCTTTATCCAATTGACAAATCTCAAACAAAAGGGTTCAATAGCAAAACACATTAAGGACTTCCAAAAATTGAATATCAGGTTAACACATATTCTAGAGGATCATAGGATTGATGTCTTCATAGAGACTTTAAAGGATAACATCCAACATGAGGTTCACCTTTGGGAACCTGATTCATTGGAGAAGGAATTCAGTGTGGAAATTAAATTTGAAAGCAAAATTATGGCAACAAGGAAGTCTACCACTCACAACTATAAATATGGAAGTGTTGTTTCTCCTAGCCTTCCATGACCTACAAGGTTGACACCACAACAATCGGAGGAAAAAGAGAAAAATGGATTTGTTAAAGTTGTTATAGAAAATACACTAAAGGTCATAAGTGCGCTGAGAAGAAATTATTTTATATAGATTTTGAAGAGGAGGATGAAAAGAAACAAGAACATCAAAAGAGGAGGATACACCCCAGGAACCCACCCCAGAGAAAGAAGAAATGAAATCAACCATATATTGCAATGCATTGGAAGGGATTACCAGTCCTCAAACTCTCTAGATAGAAGGATATATCAAGAAGAAAAATATAATAGTGTTTATTGATTGATGTAGTACCCGTAATTTTATTCATTGTAAGATAGCCAAGGAATTTATTTTCTTCCTATATCCAACACCAGAGTGTCAAGAGATGGTTGCAAATGGAGGAACTATAAATTGCTCTGGAAAGTTCCATAATATTAAGCTAAACATGGGGGAATATGTATTGAATAATCCAATTCTTTCCATTCCAAGGGGTGGTGTTAATGTTGTACTAGGAATCCAATGTTTACAATCTTTGGGGACGATAAATTTTAATTTAAAAGAACTTTCTTGAATTTTTTTGGTAAGGTGTTATGAAACTAGCTCCAAAAATAGAAGAAAAGAGAGATCAATGTCTTAGAAATAAGCCACTTTGAGAGAGAAACCTCCAATACATTACATAAATGAACAATTCTTGGATGATACAAATGAAAAAACCTCCTTTCTATATATAGGAGTCCATGGGGCCACAATGTAATCCTAGCCGACCTAAAAATAATAACGTAAGGGCACAATAATAACAATTTGGGGGTTATAGGGGTACAACAATAACATACCCAGTCTCCTACATCAAAACTTCTCTCACTGCGATGTTGATCTGCTTGTTGTTTCATTCAATTTTGTGCCAAATTTAGGTTATCCTTTAAGAGTTGGAGAAATTCTTGTTGATGCTCGATGTGATCTTCCACTGCTTGAACCCTAGAATTTTCCCTTAAAGAAGATGTCATGGATGGTGGATGATATCCATAAAGTGCCATAAATGGGGTCATTTTTGCTGCAATATGGAAGGAAGTGTTATACCACCATCAAGCGAGAGGCAACCACTTGACCCATTGTACTTTCTTATCATATACAAAACAACGAAGATATTATTCCAAACATTTATTCACTATCTCAGTTTTACCATCGGATTGAGGATGATAAGATGATCTATGAGCTAGTTGAGTACCCAAACAATAAAATAATTCTTTCCAAACATTTCCTGTAAAAATGGGATCTCTGTCACTTAAAATAATCTTTTGGATTCCATGTAGCTTTTGAATTATTTCCATAAATGCAGTAGGAACTGTACTTGCTTTAAATGGATGAGATAATGCACAAAAGTGTGCATAATTGGTAAGTATATCAACTACCACCATGATGACACTCTTTCCTTCAGATTGTTAGGAAATTTACCGCAGACATAAAATATTTACCGAGAGAGAAATAAACATAAAAAACCCAGCAACAAATCATAAACATAAACACAGATGTTTATCCGGGAAAACCCCAAATCCGGGGAAAAACCCAACCAATGAAATTTCATTAACCATTGGCCAAAACCCTGGCCAATCCGGCCAAGTGAGCCTTCACCGCTCACCTCCAGCGTTCATTACAATGAAGTCTTCCCAGCCTTTTATAGGCTCCATTACATGCAATACCATGGGTCGAAAACCATGGGTGCACAAAACCATGTGCCCCAAAACCACTATTGTTTACCCTAGTCAACTTTGACTCTATCCCAAGTCAAGTTTACCTAACAATTCCCCCCTTAAACTTGACTTGGGGATTATTGACTAAATCCAGCCAAACCTGCTAAATGAGACAACCCCGCTCACTCTAGCTCCTCCCCCCTCAAATTTTTACCCAGGGTAATTGTTAACTTGACATCCCCCCTATCACCTAGGTCTAACCCAGACTTTACCAGTGATTACCCAGGGGTACGTATGCCATACCAGGTCTTACAGCAGTATGCCCATTTACATGTAAAACATTAACTCCATTATAATATATTTCTTTTTGTTTCATTGTTGTTGCTCTTTGTATGACCATTCTCTACATTCATACATGATGCACTCTTCAAAGAGGACATCATAGGTATACATCAATGTCCATATAAAAAGAATCCATCTACCGGATTACATGGGTCGCCAGCCTCTGTAACTGCCAGTCCTCTAAGAATTCTCTTCAGATACATGGTTCATCAATTTTAATTAATTAAACTGCAAATATCCTCTCTCATTTTGACGTTCTTCAAATCATTTGATTGACACATTCTGTCAAACACTTTGCTCTCCTAATGCAGCTAATGGCTTGCTATTCTAGCACATATTCTCTCATATCTCATGGATCTCTCATGACCCATTTTCCATGCTGCTCATCACTTACATTCATTCATTTCCTTATGAGCCACTCACTGCTATTGCAAACGGACCAATGGCCGCTTAACTTTCCAACATTTCCTGGCTGTCGTTTTAAAAACATGATATTAGTCATATTTCTGGAAGCCATCACTGCAACATGGGTGCGCTAGATCGACCAAAGACACACTGTAGATAACTTCTTCCTCAAATGTCACGTGACAGGGCCCGCCATGCAAATTTGTGCACCTATATTCATTGCAGGATCTGAGCGAATTGATGTCTTTCTACAATATCTCAGCAAAGTCTTTGCTCTTTCAACTGCACTGAAAGTTTAATTAGTCATGCTGTCGCTAAGAGGCACAATTTCCATCTGCTTTGCATCCACTGATCGCACAACACAAAGAACACACATCTCTCCTCAGTCGTCTAACCTTCAAAAGGCGCTCTCAATGGAGGCGTTCAACACCAAACCCACATCCTCAAGACTGTTACCATTATCATTGTCTTTTGTATCAAAGTTCACGGGTTTGAAATCCTTTTTGAACCATGGAACTTCCATGAGCTGAGGAATATTGATCCGTGTCTTTGGTTTGGGATCCAACAGCTTCGGCAGCAACTTCTTAACATCAGAGGAAAACGAAGGTGGGCACTTGAATTCTCCCTTGATAATCTTTTTATACATAGACATCAGATTGGCATCATGGAACGGCAAATAACCAGCCATGTTCTGGTTTTTACTCACAACATCGCTAAAGTTTCTGTCTTTCAACACCAAGATATATTTCTCGTCGATAGCCAACGCACATTGATCCTTCACCGCCTCCTTCTAATGCTTTGCAAAAGCTTAAATCCGCGGGTGGAGTTGGTAAAAAAAACACCAGGAATTGTGACAGATCTACAAATAGCAAGTCAGCTTTCTTTTAATCGCAGGAGGAATATTTTCTCCACGCAGAAGGAGGCCAGCATCCTTACCTCCTCTACTACGACTATCATTCGGTGATCTTCTTGATAGCGTCTTCAATATTCAGCAAGTCTCTATCGCATCCATCAGCTATGCTTGTCACTGCCTTGTTTGAAAACAAAAACCGCCTCCAGAGAATGCTTCAACGATTTCATATGGCTATGACCGTGAAACCCTTTTTAGGATCGATTTCCAAGCTTTGTGCTAATCTCTCTTTGCATCAGGGCAATACAAACTCTTGGCTTTAAAAGCATACCTCTAAATCCAAATATACCCATCCTTATATACCCATGATCCTCCCCACTTCTAGTCAATGTGGGACTTTGGTCGTATACCCAACAATCCTCCCCTCAAACAAAGGACCATTTTCTGTTATAAGAATCGTGTGTAGATATTTCTGTTCAGGGTTAAAACCTACACAGACTTAGGTAAACTTGTGATAAAATCCATTGAAATCTCCTCCCAACGTTGACTTGGAATGGACAAAGGTTGTAGAAGACTCGGGGTCTTAATTGTCTCAACTTTATTTTGTTGGAAAACCAAAAATTCTGCCACAAACTTTTGAATATCATATTTAACGCCATCCCAAAAAAATTCTTTCTTCACCCTATGGTAAGTTTTTTAAAAATATGAGTGTCCTCCTAAAGGAGAAGTGTGCAATTCCAGAAGAATCTTTTGTTTTAGTTGGGAATTATTACAAAGATATAAGCGATCTTTGTACCATAAGGAATCATTTTCCAACTAAATGTATCAGATGTACTAGGATCTTGCTGCAACTTTTGAATGAGTGTCCATACATCTTTGTCCTTCTTCCATTCATCTCTTGCTTCAGTTATCCAATCTGGTTGGATAATAGAAATGACACAAAGAAATGCTTCCACCTCTTCATTCTTTCTTGAGAGTGCATCTGCAACAACATTAAGCTTTCCTTTTTTGTAGATTATTTCAAAGTCATAACCCAACATCTTTGTGACCCATTTTTGTTGCTCTTCTAAACATAGTCTTTGTTCCAAAAAGTGTTTAAGACTATCATGATCAGTTTTTACCTTGAAGTGTCCTCCCATTAGGTAAGTTCGCCATTTCTTTAGTGCATGCAGTATTGCTAACATTTCCTTCTCATAAATAGGTTTCTGTAAATACTTTCCTTTGATTGTACGACTTTCAAAATTAATGGCTCTTCCTTCTTGCATTAAAACAACACCAATTCCATTTCCTGGGGCATCACATTCCACAATAAAGGTTTTTGTGAAGTTTGGCGTAGCTAAGACTGGTGCTAGGAACATTTCCTCTTTAAGATGTTCAAAGGCCTTAGTTGCTTCAAGAGTCCATAAAAATGCATCTTTCTTCAATAATATTGCTAGAGGTGCTACTATTCTCCCATAATTCTTAACAAAATTGCGATAATACCTTGTTAACCTGAGAAATTCATGCAACTGCTTTATCGTTGTGGGGAATTTCCATTCATTAATGGCTTTAATTTTGTTAGGGTCTACCTTAACACCCTCGTGACATACAATATGACCCATATATCCCACCTCTTGTACTCCAAAGAAGCATTTGGATCAATTTTCATATAATTGTTTCTCCTGCAATAGTTTGAGCAACCTGTCAACATGTTGAACATGATCCTTCCAAGACCTGTTGTAGATTAGTATATCATCAAAAAATACTAGCACAAATTTTCTAAGGGTGGGTTTGAAAATGGAATTCATCAACCCTTGAAATGTACAAGGTGCATTGGTAAGGCCAAAAGGCATGACCAAAAATTCATAATGACCCTCATGACTTCGAAATGTTGTTTTCGAAATATCTTCAGTCTTCATTCTAATTTGATGATATCCTGAACAAAGATCCAACTTGGTAAAATAAATTTCTCCATGTAATTCATCCAATAATTCATCGATCACAAGAATGGGAAATTTATCTTTAATAGTGAGCTTATTGAGCTCCCTATAATCCGAACACATGCGCCATTATCCATCCTTCTTGTGCACCAATACTAATGGAGTCGAGAAAGAACTTTGACTAGGTTGAATTATACCAACCTCTAACATTTCTGCAATCATATGTTCAATTTCACTCTTTTGGACATAAGGATATTTGTAAGGCCTGATGTTTGGAGGAACACTTCCTGGAATCAAATGAATAGCATGATCATGATCACAAATAGGTGGGAGTCTTTTGGGAGTTTCAAACACCTTGGAATGATTGTCTAAGACTTTTTGGAGATCTAGAGAAATAGATGATTTTGATGTTGGAACTCCTAGTGAGCATAATTGTGCAATTACACCTCGTTGTTATTTATTCAGAATATTTGTCATGAAATTAGAGCTTATTATCTTTCCTGGATTCCTTGTGATACCCCGTAATTCGATTTCCTTTCCTTCTGAAAAAAATTTCAAGAAAATTTCTTGAAAATTAAAAGCTACCGTCGCAAAAAATTGTAACCATTGTACTCCTAGTACAAAATCAGCACCTCCCATTGGGGTGGAAATCATTAGACTATTCAATACATATTCCCCCATGGCTAGCTTTATATTATGGCATTTTCCATATCAATTTATAGTTCCTCCATTTGCAACCATCACTTGACATTCTGGTACTGGGTATAGGAAACAATTCAATTCCTTGGCTACCTTACAATGAATAAAATTATGGGTACTACCCGAAATCAACACTATTACCATTTTCTTCTTGATATCTCCTTCTATCTTGAGAGTTTGAGGAGTGGTAATTCCTACCAATGCATTACACGATATGGTCGGACTCATTTCTTCTTCTTCTATGGTTGGTTCCTAGTGTATATCCTCTTCTTTTGAAGTTTCTTGTTCATTTTCTTCCTCCTCTTCACAATATATGTAAAATAATTTATTCTCAGCAAACTTGTGACCTTTAGTGTATTTTCTATCACAACTGTAGCAAAGCCCTTTTTCTCTTTTTCTTCCAATTTTTGTGGTGTCAACCTTGTAGGTTGTGGAAGTCTAGGAGTAGCAACACTTTCATCTTTATAGATGTGATTGGTAGGCTTCCTTGTCGCCATAATTTTACATTCAATTTTTCTTGCCAACCTGAACACCTTCTCCAATGAATAAGGTTAACAAACGTGAACTTCATGTTGGATGTTATCCTTTAAAGTCCCTATCAAGTCATCAAACCTATGTTCCTCTGGAATATCAGTTACCCTTATATTCAATTTTTGGAAGTCCTCAATGTGCTCCACCATTGAACCCTTTTATTTTAGATTTATCAATTGGCTAAAGAAGGTGTTTCTCTTTGTATCCTCATAATGTGCTATCATTTCCTCCGTAAAAATTGATCAAGTGACAATTTTCTTACGGGAAAAAAGCCATCGATACCATACAAATGCATTTTATTCTAAATGTAAAGTTGCAATGCATACCTTTTGTGTGTTTTTCACATTATTGAGATCAAAATATTTCTCCATCTGTAGTAACCATGTTACGGGATCCTTGCCATCAAACTTCCTCATATCCAAATTTGGAATATGGTGGTTCTTCAATATAACATTAAAGTTTATGAAATCAAAATTAACATTTATTTTGTTCTCATCATGAGTTTCCTTTACTATATTTTCGCCATTAGGAATCATTTATTGTATCAACTTTGACAAACCTTCCTTCAAACCTTCCATGTCTTCCTTCAAACCTTCCATTTTTTCTTCCATACCATTCTTCAAACCATTCATCGTATCTTCCATGCATTTCTTCAAACCATCCATCTTATCTTTCACGCTTTTCTTCAAAACAATCCATTTCATTTTTTGTTGCTCTTTTCGAGAGTGAAATTTGGTGCACTTTATCTTGTAATTTTGATATGTCATGTTGCATTTCTTCATCTTCATGAGCCATAGTAGAGCCTTCTGAAGGCTAAATGTGTGTTGAATTATTTTTAGGGGGAATTTTAGAACCCAATACTGATATATATTCTACAATATTCCCTTGGAATCAATTCAAATTGATTCTTCAAACAAGGCTTATGCAATTCGGAAAAAAAATACACACATTTTTCTTGCTTTTGAGTAGTTCGATATTAAAATTGAATTATCTCTATGATTTCGGATCTTCAATATCTAAAATTTTTCCCTATAGTAGCACTCTAAATCTTCTTTTGAATGCCACAGTTCTGACCTCATTTGGATTCTTCAAGAAAAAGTTATGCCCAATCTCCCACAATGACCTAATTATGGCCTGGTTCAGTAAAGCGAATTTGTATGACGTGCCATGTGTCACTTTTTCCTCCTTCGGCTCTGAAATTGATACACCGGATACTACATTCTGTGTACATGTGGCAATGTTTTACAGAATTCCAATCTGATGCTAAGAGAGAGAGTTATGACGATTTTCCCATGGTCACCTCTTTGAGATGAAATTCGCAAGCCTGAAAAAACCCTAACTTCCACCAATCTCAACTCTGAAAATATTGTGAACCAAGATCTGAAATTTGTACAAGAAGTTCTACAGGAATTTTTATTCTCTCTATAAAAATTTTAGCTTCTGAACCTTCGTATAAAAAAATGTATAGCGTAAATTCCACGATGACCTATTTTAGGTGAAATTCGAGAGCCTGAAAAAACCATAACTTCCACATATCATATCTCCGAAAATATTGCGAACCAAGATCTGAAATTTTCACACGACAGTCCTCAAAATTTCGGCTTTGCTTTGTAAAATTTTTGGCTCATGAATATTCGTATAAAAAAATGTATAGCTAAAATTCCACGATGACCGGTTTAGAGAAGTGAAATCCTAGAATCCAAAGCCCTGATACCAAATGCAATGAAACCAGCTCCAAAAATAGAAGAAAAGAGGGATCAATGCCTTAGAAATAAGCCACTTCGATGGGGAAACCTCCAATAAATTACATAACTGAACAATTCTTGGATGGTACAAATGAAAAAACCTCCTTTCTATATATAGGAGTCCATGGGGCCACAATGTAATCCTAGACAACCTAACAATAATAATGTAAGGGCACAATAATAACAATATGGGGGTTACAGGGGTACAACAATAACAATAAGTGGGTTACACTAACAACAATAAGGGACTATATTAGTAATATAGGGAGCTAACAGAAGGAAAATAATTTGAATTACGTAGTATTGCAAGGATACCAGGAAAGATAATAATCTCTGATGTCGTGACAAATCTTCTAAATAAATAACGATGAGGCGTAATTGCACAATTATGCTCAGTAGTGGTTCAAACATCGAAATCATCTATTTCTCCATATCTCCAAAAGGTATTGAACAAACATTCCAAGGTGTTTAAGACTCCCAAAGGCCTCCCACCTATTC
Source organism: Pinus albicaulis (assembly GCA_034641835.2). Taxonomy (NCBI): domain Eukaryota; kingdom Viridiplantae; phylum Streptophyta; class Pinopsida; order Pinales; family Pinaceae; genus Pinus; species Pinus albicaulis. Next base: position 715,668,003 of record CM076574.1, on the reverse strand, counting down.
ATTATCATGATCATGCTATTCATTTTATTCCATGAAGTTTTCCTCCAAACATCAGGCCTTACAAATATCATTATGCCCAAAAGAGTGAGATTTTATGTATGGTTTCATAAATGCTAGAGACTGGTATAATTCAACCTAGTCAAAGTTCCTTATCTACTCTAGTAGTATTGGTGCACAAGAAGGATGGATCATGGCATATGAGTCTGGATTATAGGTAGCTAAACAAGCTCATTATTAAATATAAATTTCCCATGCCTCTCATTGATCAATTGTTGGATGAATTACATGGAAGAATTTACTTCACCAAGCTGGATCTTCAATCAAGATATCATCAAATTAGAATGAATACTGAAGACATTATGAAAACATCATTCAGAACTCATGAGGATAATTATGAATTTTTTGTTCATGCCTTTTGGTCTTACTAATGCACTTTCCACATTTCAAGGTTTGATGAATTTCATTTTCAAACCCTTCCTTAGAAAATTTGTATCAGTATTTTTTGATGATATACTACTCTACAACAAGTCTTGGAAGGATCATGTTCAACATGTTGACAGGATTCTAAAACTATTGGAGGAGAAAAATTATATGAAAAAACCTCCAAATGTTTCTTTGGAGTACATGAGGTGGAATATTTGGTTCATATTGTATCTCATGAGGGTGTTAATGTAGACCCTAACAAAATTAAAGCCATTAAGGAATGGAAAATCCCCACATCCATAAAGCATCTTCAAGGATTTCTCAAGTTGACAAGGTATTATCGCATGTTTGTTAAGAATTATGGGAGAATAGTGGAAACTCTAATATCATTACTGAATAAAGATGCATTTCCTTGTTCTCCAGAAGCAACTAAGGTATTTGAAAATATTAAAGAGGCAATGTGCAAAGCACTGGTCCTAGCTATGCCATACTTCATAAAGACATTTATTGTGGAATGTGATGCCTTAGGAAATGGAATTGGTGCAATTTTAATGCATGAAGGAAGACCCATTTCTTTTGAAGTTCATCCAATCAAAGGAAAGTATTTACATAAACCTATTTATGAGAAGGAAATGTTGGAAATATTGTTGGAAAGTGTAACTAGTTTCGGTCTTCATAATGACTATTTAATTATGAATTTATGTAATGAATAAGACAAAGATAATAAAATGCATTTTTTTTAAACCTTGCCTCATGGGTTTCGTGAGCAAGGAGTTTTTATTATAGGTCAAAGACTTCTTCTTGTTGTCTTTTAGGGATTTGTCATATTATCATAAAATGTATAATTTGAAGTCATGTATATGAAGTGTTGATACACTTGAAAATGATCATTATTAATGTAAGTAGTATGCCTCAAGACCTTGTCAATTGACTCGTAAAATATGGCTCAAGTACGATGCAAATACCCTTGAACAAGTCAACTCAAATATGTTGGATGCACCCCTTGAAAATTCAGCTCTCAATTAGATGTAAAAATCGGTTTATAAACAGTCACAATATTCATAGATAGGTTGGCTAGTTACATGTGCCTAACCATTATATATACCTAGGCACACTATATATACCCAAGCAGACTTCATAGAACAAGACACAAATAGTTATGATTAGTCTGATATTTTTGGACATATATTACAGTGGCAAGATCTGTAGTTTGGTGTGGTATAGATAGAAAAGCAAAGGAGTAAAACCAACGAAGATAAGGGGAAGTATTGTGTCATTGTCTTGGGTCTATAAGATTCAGATATATTTGCTACATTAGGTGGCACATCATAGTTGAGAAGTACAAAAAAGAGGTAAGGGCTAATGCAGGTGCTAACTCAGTACAAGGTTATGGAAGATGATGCGAAGAGGAATACAAAGAAGAAAGGGAGTTGTTACACTTGGTTTTTGGATCTATCTCAAGGAGCGAAGAAGGGACTGAATCATAGGTAGACCAATGGCTATCTCATCAAAGTAATAATAGGTATGTTTGTGAAGTATATGATACATCAAGAAAGAAGTCTCTAAGAGATTCCAAGGATAGTCCAGCTAGGAACCAGACTTTCCTAGTCCTGGTGCAGAATGGTGCAAAAAAGGAGATCAACATAAGGATTCAAGAAAAGAGTAGTGAAAAGGTCTTGGAGGCATACAAGGTTCAAGGGTTTGTGTCATGGTCATGGTACTTGTTAACTGAAATTCTATAAGAAGAATTACTTGCGGGTTTTCTCTCCAAGAGGGAGATGTTTTGGCCCTGGCTTGAATAGCCTAAATTTTGTGTCTCTTGTGTTTTGATAATTGACTTGATGAAATACATAATAATATAATAAATATAAGACCTAAGTAAGAGAAGTAAGCTCACAAATAATTATCAAGTAGATAATTGAATGAAACTACACCCTACAAAATTCTCAACAAATACTACATGCACTAAATAAATGGTGGCCTTACCTATTGGGAAGACACTTCAAGCTAAAAATAGGTCATGATAGCCTTAAATACTTTTTGGAACAAATATTATATTTATAATAGCAGCAAAAATGGGTCAAAAATATGTTGGGTTATAACTTTGAAATCATCTACAAAAAAGGAAAGAAAAATGTTGTTGCAGATGAACTCTCAAGAAATGATGAGGATGTGGAAGCAATGCTTTGTGCCATTTTTATTATCCAACCTAAGTGGATAAAAAAAGAAAGGGATAAATGGAAAAATTATGAAGAGGTGTGGACACTCATTCAAAAGTTACAAAAGACCCCAGTACATCTGATACATTTAGCTAGAAAAATGATTCATTATGGTACAAATATTTCTTATATCTTTGTAATAATTCCCAACTCAAACAAAATATTCTTTTGGAATTTTACACCTCTCCCTTAGGAGGGCACTCAGGATTTTTAAAAACTTACCACGTGGTCAAGAAGGATTTTTTTTGGGATGGCCTTAAATGTGATGTTCAAAATTTTGTGGCTGAATGTTTGGTTTTCCAAAAAAAATAAAGTTGATACAATTAAGACCCCAGGACCGTTACAACATTTAGCTATTCCAAGTCAACGTTGGGAGGAGGTCTCAATGGATATTATCACAGGTTTACCCAAGTATGAAGGAAAGAGTGTCATCATGTTTTTAGTTAATATAATTATCAAGTATGCACACTTTTGTGCATTATACCAGCCATTTAAATCTGGTACAATTGCTACTGGATTTATGGAAATAACTCAAAAGCTTCATGGAAACCCAAAGATTATAGTAAGTGATAGAGATCCCATTTTCACAAGAAATTTTTGGACATAAATGTTTTCTTGTCTTGCCACTCAATTAGCTCATAGTTCAGCTTATCATTCTCAATTTGATGGGCAAACTGAGATAGTGAACAAATGTTTGGAAGGATATCTTTGTTGCTTTGTATCTGATAAACAGACACAATGGATCAAGTGGTTACCTCTAGCTGAATGGTGGTATAAGACTTCCTTCCATACTGCAGCAAAAATGACCCCATTTATGGCACTTTATGGATATCATTCACCATCCATCATTGCATGTTTAAGATAAAATTCTAAGTTTCAAGTAGTAGAAGATCACATCGAGCATCAACAACAAGTTCTCCAACTCTTAAAGGATAACCTCACTCTGGTGTAGAATCGAATGAAACAACATGCATATCATCATAGCGGTGAAATAAGTTTTGATGTAGACGAATGGGTATTTTTATGGCTATAACCATACAAACAAATGTCCCTCAACCAAGCTAAGAAGGATAATAAATTATCACCCAACTACTACGATCCTTACAAGGTGTTGCAAAATATTAGTACTATGGAATACAAATTGGAGCTACTTGCATATTGTCGAGTATACGTAGTTTTCCATGTTTCATGATCAAATAATGTTATCAGTGACAAGATTCCAATTCAAACAATGTATCCAGAACTTGACGAAGAAGAAAAAAACATATTTGAGCCTGAAGCAGTCACGGAAACAAGAACCCGACGGATACATAATCGATTAAATTCTGAGTATCTCACTAAGTGGAAGAAATTCCCTGCTGAATATTCCACATGGGGGGATGAGAATTTTATACAGAAGCATCCAAAACTACTCAAGCGTTGAGGACAACACTTTTCTAAAGGAGAGGGGCATGTTGGGTCCCTATAATACTGGTGTAGCCACTTATTTTTATTGTTAGTGTAGCCCCCTTATTTTTATTGTTGTTCCCATATAGTCCCCATATTGTTATTATTGTGCCCCATAGAAGCCCAATATTTTTATTGTTGTGCCCTTATATTATTATTGTTAAGTAGGCTCTGATTATATTGTGACCCCTTAGAATCCTATATATAGAAAGGAGGACTTGTCATTTGTATCAACCAAGAATTATTCATTTATGTAATGTAAAGGAGGTTTCCCCATCGAATAGGCTATTTCTCAAGTCATTGATCTATATTTTCTCTATTTTGTGAGTTTTTTTTATAACAGGTCCATTGTAGAAGTCGATTTTTCCATGCTCCATTATCAAAAGTTTTCAAAGTTCCTTTTGGGAGAAGCAACGAATGTTATTGTATATGTTCAAAACAGGGTGCCTCATCAAGAATTGGACAACAAGACCCCTGAAGAAGTGTTCATATGTTCCAAGCCCGATGTTATCTACGTTTATCTTTCTTTTACCTGTATATTTCCACATGCCAAAGGAAAAAAGAAACAATCTATAAGCCACGGGAAGAAAAGGTACGTTTGTTGGATATTTTTAAAATTATAAAGAGTTTAGAATACATATTATTTTTCAAAGGAAGGTTGAAATAGCAGGGATGTAATGTTCAATGAATATGTTACCCGTGGGAAAGCAAGAGACTTTCCTCCACCTTCTCCTCCCAAGAAGAAGAATGATGATATGGATATTCTATATGGTCCTTTTGTGCCTGAATCTCATAGAAACATTGATGATGATCCCATGGAGCCCATGGACCCCTTAGAGACTCCTCCATGTGATCCTCCTACTAGGAAGAGGGAACTTTGGCTTCGTGACACATTACAATATGAAGAGATATGTGTTATCGTTCAAAGATACTTTAGAGAAAGAAAGAAGCCATGTAGGTATTAGGGATGTGTTGTATCTATGAGCACTATGATTCAAGATGAACCTCCCACCTTTGAAGAAGTCGTGAAAGAACAAGTTTTGAAGGATGATATGGCCAAGGAATATGAATCAATTATGAATAATGACATATGGGATGTTGTCATGAGACGGAAGGGGAAATCCATGGTGACTTCAAAATGGTTATTCAATATCAAACATGGATTCGATGGAAGGATTGGGAAATATAAGGCAAGGTTCATGGCTCAAGGATTCTCCCAGAAGGAGGGAGAATATTATGACAATATATTTTATCTTGTAGCTTGATCTACAACCATTCATTTGATATTTACTCTTTCCGCAATTCAACGATGGACCCTTCATCAGATGGGTGTGAAGGCATCATTCCTTCATGGAATGTTACAGGAATAAGTTTGCATTGATCAGCCATAGGGATTTTAAGTAGAGGACCAAGAAGCACATGTTTTCATTTTGAAGAAGGAATTTTATGGTTGGAATAAAGGCCCCAGAGCATGGTATGCCCACATAGACAGTTATTTGGTGAAGTTTGGATTTACAAGAAGCAATGTCAATCTCAATCTCTACTTCAATATAGTCCAAGGTATGTCATTTATTTTGGTTTTATATGTTGTGTTGGAAATACTGAGAGGGGGGTGAATCGATATTTCTTTTCAATTGTTAATTTTTGCTAGTTAGATTCTTCACAATTAAAGACAAAGAGATGCATAAAAATAATATTATTAAGGATTAATAAGAACTTAAATCCTTTTTTCAAATAATTGAGTACAATAGATGTGTGAGGGCACCAACCTATTGCCAAGCACCAACTTGGACTTTGATGAGGCTCCGATCTCTAGGGCTTCAACCCTATCTTCTTCAAGCCACCAACCTTATGTTTAGGAGCACCAACTCCTAGGACACCAATCCTTTGTCTTCTTTTAATAGAGAATGTGAATAGTACTTACTTGAACCTTCTTACAATAATTCTTCATCATTTAATCACTTCCAAAATTCTTCACTATCCACTTGTGTTAATCATTATACTTCAATTAATTCATCAGTGTTGTTGTCTTCATTTTCCAATAGGATATTCCATTAATGCCACATTCACTGTCCAAAGAATTTAATATTATCTGAAGCTGCTTCAAAATATTCCGAGCCACTATGGTCAACCCTGTTAGGATGAGTTACCATTGTCAGAGCTAGAGATCTTACCATGGTTCAAGAGATAAAATGTTCAAAGTTACAATAGTCCACGGAGAAATCCAAGAAGCAGGATCACAGTACGAGAACAAATGAAGTTTGATAGGAGTTTTTGTTTCACCAATCGTTGAGTCTGGAATGCTGCATAGTCCAGGTTTGTACAGGAGTTACAGTCTGAGATATGTTCCTCCACAGAGAAAAATCCGAGCACCCACAGTCCGAGTTTAGAACCTACACAGATCAGAGAATGTATCACCATTGAAAATTTTGCACAGTAAATGTTTTCCAACAGCCCAAGATATGTTCCTCCACAAAAAATAATCTGAGCACCCACAGTCCGAGTATATAGCCTATAGAAATCCGAGAATATATCATCACTGAAACTGCAACACAGTAAAGGTTTTTCAATAGCTTGAGCTACTGTAGGAGGTGATGTAATAAAATATTTGAGTTCAGTTACCTAATCTGAGTTCAGTCACCTAAATCTGAGTTTCACAGGAGATGCATTCTAAATTTTTATGACTGTTAGTGGAACCAAAGTATATATATCTTTTATGGAGGATGCCCTATCCGAATATATGACATTGTTTGAAATAGAAATAGACCTACGGTGGTTAAGTATTGGGGTTTTATTCTCCTTAACGGTTCACGAGATGTGAACCTTTCCTTTTCTCTATGTTATAACCTCTTCACTGAGATACTTATTCAAAATGGAGGTCCAAAGGTGTATTTATAGAGATGTTCTTTCTATGAGCTGAAGGGACACGTCAATTATATTGAGGCCGACTTGAGAGACCTAGCACAGGTTAGCTCAAGGACCAGATAAATACCCTTGACTTGAAAAATCTATTTCTCCCCAACTATTTGGAATTTCGGGCCAAGTAAGAGCTCATATGAAAGCTAAAATTATGCTCCAAATGATGGTGAAGGTTTCATAGAAAATTTTTGTCTCCAAGGTAGAGAAAATATTTTTTTAATGTGACTGGTCTTTTACAGGTGCAGAAATAGAGGTAGGAAAAATGTCTAGGGGTTCTTTATGGTTTTGGATAGCCTTTTTATCATAATTTTACCATGAGATAGTGATATGTGTCTTCATGAGTCCTCCATCATCATTCATCGTCATCAAGCATCGTATTGCCATCAATGACAACTTAGATTAAAAATCTCCCCCTTTTTCATTGGATGGCAACATTTTTCCTATCTCCCCCTTTGACATCAATGGAAATGGGGTGCCAATGTGCTCCCCCTATCATGTTGTTCCCCCTCTCATATTGTCCCCCCTCCCCCCCCAACATGCTGCTTTATTTAATGTGATGCAAGAGAAATGACTCCCATATTTTGGCAAAGATACTCAAATGCTTATCATGGAAGGGGTTTTGTAAAGATATCTGCAATTTTCTCTTTTGTATTGACATATTCCAACGTGATATTTTTTTCAGCAACTTGTTCGGGGAGAAAGTGGTATTTGATTGGAATATGTTTTTTCTTTGAGTGCATCATCAGATTCTTTGAAAGACTGATGGTGCTAGTGTTTTCACAAAAAATAGTGATTGGTTTCTTAGTTTCTATGTTTACATCCTTCAAAGCTTCCTTCATCCATAGAATTTGTGTACAACAATAAGAAGCAACTATATATTCAACTTAATTTGTAGAAAGAGATATAGATGATTTTTTTTTGCTGAGCCAAGATACAAGACAATCTCCCATAAACAATGCATTTCCACTGGTACTTTTTTGATCATCCATGCTTCCGGCCCAATCAGCATCAGAGTAAGCTGTCAAAATAAGAGTTGAACTCAGATACCAAAGACCCATATCAGATGTTCCTTTCAGATTTATGAGAATTCTTTTTACTGCTTCTAGATGGGATTGTTTAGGATTTGACTGAAATCTTGTTTCCATTCCCACTTCTTGCATAATATATGGTCTTGTAGTAGTTAAGTATAGGAGAGATCCAAATATTGACCTATAAAGGGTCGCATCTATAAGAGGGGTATCATCATCTTTACTTAATTTACAATATGTGGTCATCAGTGTGCTCATAGGTGCACAATATTCCATCCCATATCTTTTGAGCATGTCTTTATGATATTTTTATTGAGATATAAACATGCTTGTAGAGGTTTGAGATATTTGTAGCCCAAGAAAGTAATAAAACTCACCAATCATTGACATCTCTAATCTTTTGGACATATTTAGAGAAAATTCATGGCTCATTTCTTCATCATTGCTAGCAAATATTAGATCATCAATTTATACAAGAGTGATAAGAAGTTTTTCCTTGTCCATCTTCATGTAGAGATTACTACCTACTACTCCCTTTTTGAAACCTTCTTGTTGCAGATAGTGATCCAACTTTACATACCATGCTCTAGGGGCTTGTTTTAATCCATACAAGGCCTTTTTCATCTTGCATACAAAGTCTTTTCCTTCAGCAAGATCAAATCCTTCTGCTTGCTCCATCTAAACTTCTTCCTTGAGATCTCCATTACGGAATGATGATTTTATATCCATTTGATAAACCTTGAATCCTTTTAAGCAAGTAAATGCCAAAAAAATTCTTATGGCTTCCAATCGAGTTACTGGTGCAAAGGTTTCTTCAAAGTCAATTCCTTCAATTTGCGAGTATCCTTTGCAGACAAGTCTGCCTTTATTTCTGATGATTTGTCCATCTTCATTCATCTTGTTTTTGAATGCCCATTTTGTTCCAATTATATTTTTATCTTTTGGGTGAGGTACCAGCTCCCAAGTCTCATTATTTTCGATTTGAGACATTTCTTCTTCCATGTCCTTTATCCAATAAGGATATTTACTTGCTTGAGAAAAATTTTCAGGTTCTATTAAAGATAATAGAGCAACATCATCTTTTCTTGGAGTGTTTGTCATCCTTCTTCGAGTTTGAATTCCTTCTTCTATATTTCCAATAGCCTGTTCTTACAAATGATGTTTTTGAATAAATTTGATCTTAGAAGGAGTTTGTGAAGGTTCACTTTGAGGTTCTCCATTCTCCTCTTCTTTTTCAGGTTCTTCTTCTTCACTTTGTTCAAAGAAAGGCTCATCTTCATGATCTTCAATTCTCTTTTCGGAAGGCCTTCATCAATATTCGCATCAATTCTTTCCACTATTCTTCGTAGATGATTTTTGTAACATTTATAAGTTTTTATTCCTATGGAGTATCCATGAAATATTCCTTCGTCAACCCTAGAATCAATTTTCCCTGGTGAGTCATCGTTTATTTTTATGAAGCATTTTCTTCCAAAAAATCCTGAAATATTTTACTGAAGCAAGCCTTCCTTTCCATAATTCATAAGGAGTTTTTTCATTATTTGGTCTTATTTGAGTTCGATTTAAGGTATAAACTATCGTCTCAACTGCTTCTCTCCAAAATTTTGGTTGCAAATCAGTTGCTAGTAGCATTGTCCTTGCCATTTCTTGAACGGTTCGGTTCCTTCTTTCAACTACTCCATTTTGCTTGGGTGTTCTAGCAGTAGAGAGTTCTCTTTCGATTCCATGCTATTTATAGAATTCATCAAATTATTTTGAGGTTAATTCTCCTCCTATATCCATTCTAAGACATTTAATCTTAGAGTCTTTCTCATTTTCAATGAGAGCTTTAAGATTCTTAAAACATTCAAATGCTTCGGATTTATATTTTATGAAATATATCCACATCATTCTAGTATAGTCATAAAAAAATAGATCAAAGTACCTTTCACCTTGAAGAGCTGGAGTTCTAGTTGGCCCACATAAATTTGCATGAATGATTTCTAGAGGTTTTCACGTTGAGAACTCCTTAGTTTTGTGGCTAGTTCTAATTTGCTTTCCATGTTGACATGGGCCACATATAACTTGATTTGGCTTACACATTTTTGGGATGTCCCTTACTACATTAATTTTGTTGATGTTGACCAAGTTATCAAAACTTGTATGCCCCAATCGCTTGTGCCATAACCAACCTTCATCTGTTTGACTTATGTAACATTTATCTCCTTGGATTTTACTGAGAATGTAAACATTATCTGGTGTTCTTACTCCTTTCGCCACAATTTCTCTTGAGGATGAGTCTCTTATTTCACAATTTTTAGTATTGAAGACAACATTATGTCCTTGGCCACAAATTTGGCTAACACTTAAGAGATTGTGTTTGATCCCTTCTACCAGCAAGGTATTTTGAGCCTTTCCTTGTCCATTAACAAGGTTAGCGGTTCCTTTTCCAGTGATTTTAGCGGATCCACTTCCAAAGGATACATTTCCATTTTTATTGTTCAATGAGATAAACTTATTTTGGTCACCTGTCATATGCCTTGAGCATCCACTATCCACGAACCAATGATTTTCTTCACTATGAGCACATAGAGCTAGGCCACATTTATCACTTTTGAGATTTACGCTTTTAGCTTCCTCCCCTTTGAGAGGGAAATTTTGTTCATTATGATCATAATTATTACATAATGAGCAAGACGGATCAAACTTAGCCAAAGGATAAAAGAAATTGTAATTTTTTATTTTTCCTTGCTCTTTAGGACCACGTAGTTGGTTTGTTTGATCTTTCAATCTTGGTGCTTCATTCTTATGGGCCTTGCAATGCTTAGCTTGATGCCCAATGTTTTTACAATAGTAACAATACCCAAGAAAAATATTTTGGTACCTGTTGTAATAGCCATAGCTTGAACCAACATTCTTCCTTGGAGTTTCTCTTTCTTCAATTCTTGGTTTGAGATGGGGCTTTGTTCCTGATGATATGACTTTTCTTCTTTTGGATGGCAAGAGAGTATGTCGGCATAACTCCTTGCATTATTCTTTATGCTTGATGATTCTCCTTTGAAACCAATTCCAGATTTTTCATGTTGAGGTTTTTGAGTATTAAGAATGTTATCAAGTGCTAGAGAGCTTTTCCAACTCCTTTTGACTTGCTCTAATTCCTTTCTTAGAGATATTATTTCAGCTTCACAATTTTCACAAATATCATCCTTCTCTTTTAGCTTATTGTTCAAGAAGTCTTCCCTTATTTTTGCTTCCTCTTTTTCTATTTTGAGAAAAAATATCTTCTTTCGTAGATTCTCATTTTCTTTAATGGCACTCATTAGCAATCTATCCATGTTTCCTTCATCTTCCAGTTTTGAATCATCATCATTTTTAAATGCCATGAATAACGTTTCTTTGCTTCCAACATAGTTACTTTCCTCATCTGATTCATCATCACTTTCTTTGTGATGACACATATTTCTAGTTGATTTATTTTTTATGGCTACAAATTCATCTTCATCAGACTCATCTTGTTTGGAGAAGAATTTATTCTTATTAAACCCTTTATTTTTTTAAATCATCCTTTTAGAGTCCTCTTCATCATCAGTATCATGTTTATGAGGAAATTTTGCAGCGTAATGACCTATTCTTCCACATTTGAAACAAATAAGAGGGTAATTAACTTTTATCTTAGATCCCTTCTTAAGTCTTCGTACAAATTGAGCTAATTCGGTTTCAGTACCAAATTCATTATTGATGCAATTCCATCCTTTTCCTTTTTTTGTTGATTTTTAGGATTTGAATGTTGCTTCTTTGAAATTTGGACTTCCTTTCCTCATCTCATTGGAAATGAGAATTCCATGAAGTTCATCCATCTTGAGAGTATCTAGGTTCTTCATTTCTTCTATGGCACTTACTTTGGAGTCAAATTTGTTAGGAAGCGATCTCAGGATTTTTTGAACAATAGTGCTTTCTTCAATATTTTCTCCTAGCCCTTTAAGAGAGTTAACCACTTCAACTACTCGGAGGAAGTATGATGCAATATCTTCTTCATAATCCATTTTCAGACTCTCCAATTGTATTATATAGGTTTGAAGCTTTGCCTTCTTAACTTTGGAGTCCCCATCATATAGGGAAACTAGCTTATCTATACTTCTTTGTCTGAGTCATAATTCATGACTTTGGTGAATTCGAAATCGGTAATTCCACTAGTGATGGAATTTAAAGCTTTTCCATTAGCAATGTAGGCTCTTATTTTATCTGAATTAGTTGGAAGACCAGAGGGAGCTTTGTGCCCATCCAAAACATAGTTCCATACTTCAGGACCAAGAGACATTAGATAGTAGGACATCCTCTTTTTCCAAAAACGAAAATTTGTTCCATAAAAGATAGGCAGCTTCCCTGTTGCTTCTATGTTCTTCATTGTGCCTAAGAATCCTTCTTCCAGCTGTTAGGATGATAATGAAGAAGCTGGCTCTGATACCAATTGTTGGAAATACTGAGAAGGGGGTGAATCAATATTTCTTTTCAATTGTTAATTTTTTCCAGTTAGATTCTTCACAATTAAAAACAGAGAGGTGTATAATAATAATATTATTAAGGATTAATAAGAACTTCAATCATTTTTCAAATAATTGAGTACAATAGATGTGTGAGGCCACCAACCCTTCAATGAATCAGGCACCAACATGTTTCCAAGCACCAACTTGGACTTTGATGAGGCTCCGACCTCTAGGGCTTCGACCCTATCTTCTTCAAGGCACCAACCTTATGTTTAGGAGCACCAACTCCTAGGACACCAATCCTTTGTCTTCTTTTAATAGATAATGTGAATAGTACTTACTTGAATGTTCTTTACATAATTCTTCATTGTTTAATCACTTCCAGAATTCTTCACTGTCCAATTTTTTTAATCATTGTACTTCAATTAATTCATTAGTGTTGTTGTCTTCACTGTCCAATAGGAGATCCCATTAATGCCACATTCACTGTCCAAAGAATGTAATCTTATATGAAGCTGCTTCAAAATATTCCGAGCCACTATGGTCAACCCTGTTAGGATGAGTTACCACTGTGCGAGCTAGAGATCTTACCATTGTTCAAGAGATAAAATGTTCATAGTTATAGCAGTCCAGGGAGCAATCCAAGAAGAAGGATCACATTCTGATAACAAATGAAGGTTGATATGAGTTTTTGTTTCACCAATCGCTGAGTCTGGAATGATGCATAGTCAAGGTTTGTACAGAAGTTACAGTTTGAGATATGTTCCTCCACATAGAATAATCTGAGCACCCACAGTCGAAGTATATAGCCTGCACAGATAAGAGAATGTATCACCACTGAAACTGTTGCACAGTAAAGGTTTTCCCACAACCCAAGATATGTTCCTCCACAGAAAATAATCTAAGCACCCATAGTCTAAGTATATAGCCTGCACAAATCTGAGAATGTATCACCATTGAAACTGCATCACAGTAAAGGTTTTTAAATAGCTCGAGCTACTGTAGGAGGTGATGTAATAAAAGATCCGATTTTAGTCACCTAATCCGAGTTCAGTCACCTAAATTTGAGTTTCACAGGAACTGCAGTCTGAATTTTTATGACTGTTAGTGGATCCAAAGTATATATATATTTTACAGAGGATTCCCTATCCTAATAGATGACATATTTTGACACAGAATAAACCTATGGTGGTTAAGTATTGGGTTGTTCTTCTCCTTAAGGCTTCACGATATGTGAACCTTTTCTTTTTCTGTGTTATAACCTCTTCACCAAGCTACTTATTCAAAATGGAAATCTGAAGGTGTATTTATAGATATTTTCTTGTTATGAGCTGAAGGGACACATCAATTATACTGAGGCCGACATGAAAGACCTAGCACAGGTCAATTCAAGGACCAGATAAATACCCTTGACTTGAAAAATCTATTTCTCCCAAAATATTTGGAATTTCGGGCCAAGTAAGAGCTCATATGAAAGCTAAAATTATGCTCCAAATGATGGTGAAGGTTTCATAGAAAATGTTTCCTCCAAGGTAGTGAAAATAATTTTTTAATGTGATTGGTCTTTTACACGTGCAAAAATAGAGGTAGGCAAAATGTCTAGGGGTTATTTATGGTTTTGAATAGCCTTCTTTATCATAAGGTTACCATGCCATAGTGATATGTGTCTTCATGAGTCCTCAATCATCATTCATCATCATCAATCATATTATTTCCATCAATGACAACTTAGATTAACATGTTGACGATCTATTCTTGACAAGTAGTGAGCGCCTGATGATCGAGTGCAAGAGGGATTTGGCATGTGTATTCGAGATGAAGGACCTTATACTCATACACTACTTCTTAGGACTTGAGGTGTGGAAAATTATCGATGATATTTTCCTTTCATAAAAAATATGTCGTGAAGATATTGGAGAGATTTGGAGTGACAAAATGCAAGTCCTTTCGCACTCTGCTGGAAATGTATTTCAAGAAGTTATGTGGAGAAGCTACAGGACGCGATTTGGAGAATCCATCTGAGTATATATAATTGACTGGGTCTCTGGTGTTCTTAGTGAACACTCATTCGGACATATGCTATGCACCGAAAATGTTGAGTCAATTCATGACCAAGCCTGTCCATGCAAATTGGATTTCTTCCAAACACATATTTATATATTTGCATGGGACGATCACCCTTGGTTTGAGATATTCTACCGGAGATGTTCAACTTCATGTATATACCGATGTTGACTAGGCAGGAAACATTGTTGATAGGAAGAGTATGTCTAGATGTTTTTTTATCCTTGGATCTTCCATGATATCTTGGATGAGCAGGAAGCTTAATTTTGTCGAACTGAGTACCATCGAGGTAAAGTAAATTGTTGCTAACATAGCTAGCTGCAAAGAATTATGGTTGAGAAATATCTTTGGAGAGTTATTTGAGCAGGTCCTAGACACTACAATGATATATTGTGACAACAAGAGTGGGATATTTCTAGAAATGAATATCGTGTTTCATGAAAATTCCAAGCACATAGAGATTCAATATTATTTCATTCGATACAGGGTGTAGAGTGGAGCCATCAGACTCCATCACATATCAACAGATGAACATATTGAAAATATTCTCACCAAGGATTTTCCGAAAGGGAAGTTATCAATCTATAGAGAGTAGCCTAGACGAATGGATGTGAACCCTCCTGATAAGAGGCATCACCAATCGAGAACACTGAGTCGTATCTTCCACCCTCTCTGAGCTCCCGGGTGAGGAATTGAGATGGAGGGCTCCTGGGGTTGAGGAATCTCTAGAAAATATATTATCATCCCTATATGTTACACATAGGGTTGAATATTTTTCTCCCCTATCTTGGTCTATGCAGAGCATACCCCAGTTGGCATCATACCCACAAGATGGGCTTGTTGGGATTACTACTCTGAGTTTGCCCAACAGGTTGAGAGAGTGCTTGGAGGTGTGTTACCCAAGTTGATTATGATCAAGGTGTTATACCACATGACTCTTTAGGTTAATTTTTGGTAATATCAGGGAGAAATAATATATTGTATTAATAGACATAGTGTGGAAGGTGTTAGCTCCCCTATGTTATGAATCATATTGCTCAACATAGGGTTGAAGATGTTTTCTCCCCTATATGATGCATGAGGTGAGAGTGTCCCATAGGACCTTCCTCATTGTCTTGAGAGGGTGGTAGCTAATGCTCCCTGATGATTCTTCTTCTTTAGATTCGTGAATGTTTCATCATATAGATTTTAGCAGTGATGGGTCATGATATGACGACAGGATACACATGATTATTACTTGATGCAGTTTGAGTTTCTCCCTAGTTGAGATGGAGTGTTAATTTGGAAGCTTAGCGATAAACTCCAACCATGGGAAAAGATTCCACTTTTAGATAGGACCAATTTTGACTATTGAAGTAGTCAGTTTGGATAAGGGAAAGTGTATTTTTTAAGAAATCTCACATGTGCACAAAATGACAGGTTGGCCCTAACAAGAAAATGGACACCCTTGGAAGCCTATAAATACAAGTGACCTCAAGCTCATTTTGAAATCAACAAGAATATTCTTCTTCTCTTCTTCATTGAGTGGTCTGTATAGGTCTAAGTTTGGGTCGATGAAATTGGTTCATATAGATATGAGATTACAGGGTCTGAAGCTTGCACGTGTGTTAGGGTTTTGGTTTCCGGTTGTAGGCTTGACACAAGAATTTTTTAGCCATAACTAGAGGCTCGCAAGCTCATGCATGTGGTTGAAATATCTCAACTACATGCATACCTATTCCTTCGCGTGGTTGGGATCGAGGGTTTCAATATAACATTTGACCACAGTTGACCGCAGATAGAAAAAGTTGTATTTGATCTAGATCGATGTTGGGAACATATTTATTAATGTTATTGGTTTAATTTTGTGGGATGATTTTGTATTGCCACATTGTACTCTTTTTTGATCATTTTATGACAATCTAATAGAATAAAACTTTCAAAGGGTTTTCCCCGTAGTGGGGTTTTCCCTAGTAATTGACCAAAAATCTGGTGTCTCTTGTTGATGTGTCGATTGTCTTATATGTCAATAAATTTGATATTATATCTTCAATTATTATTGATGATTGGAAATATTAATTATTGATGAAATATTTCTAATTTAATAATTGAATTGGGCTAAAGTAATTGAAACAACATAGAGCAGTCTGAAATTTAACAAGAATTACACCAGGAAGAAAACCTAGGGTTTGAAAAACAATAAATGAATCTGACCATATCTTGTAATGCTTTGATGGGAATTAACACCCTTCAAACATTCAAGATAAAAGGATATATCAAAAATATAAAAGGTAATATTGTTGATTGATTCAGGTAGTACCCATAATTGTTTCATTGTAAGATAGCCAAGGAATTGAATTTCTTTCTATATCTAGCACAAGAGTGTCAACTAATGGTTGCAGCTATAGGAACTATAAATTGTTGAGGGAAATGATATAATATCAATCTAACCACGGATAAATATGTATTGAATAGTATAATGCTTTCCATTCCAATGGGTGGTGTTGATGTGGTATTAGGAGTACAATGGTTACAACCTTTGGGGACAATAGCTTTTAATTTTCAAGAAATTTTCTTGAAATTCAGAAAGTAAATTGAATTAAGGGGTATCACAAATAAACATGGGAATATAGTCAACTCTAATGGCATGAAAAATATTTTGAATAAGGAACAACAAGGTGTAATTGCGCAATTATTCTCACTAAATTTTCAAACATCTAATTCATCCATTTCTCCAAATCTCCAAAGTGTCCTTGATAATCATTCCAGGGTATTTGAGACTCCCAAATGTCTCTCACCTATTCATGATCATGATCATGGTATTCGCTTGATTCTAAGAAGTGTTCCTCTAAACATTATACCTTACAAATATCCCTATGCCCATGAGTGTTAAATTGAATGTGTTAGAATCAGAATATGCATTCTGCCATAAGTGATCGATATCATCTCTTCATTTTTCATTTTAGGTGTCTCATTCTGAAATTTTTTATTTCATTCCATTAGGTCATGCTAAAATTTCTTTCACTGATGGTAGATTTCCTCAATAAAACTTCACTCTCCTTCAGAGAACCATATTTTTTAACTCATTCCCATCTCTCCTTGAGCATAATAACACCTATGAAAATGGTCTTTTCACCATGATTTGTCTTAGTCAAAGTCAGTCATGAAGATCAGGTCTTAAAAGTCTCATTAGGTCATTAGGGTTTTTTTTTCAAGGTCAAAAACGCATTACTTCATCTAGATAAAGTCAGCAAGCATATGAGAGTGACTCACATAAATTTTATCTTCCTTTACAGAAGATCATTACTTTGTATCTATTTTATTACTCAAATTGTAATTATTTCAATGATTTTTATATCAAAATCCTATTTTGATATAAAACCAAATATGTAATTATTTTTTTGAAATGTAATTTTATGTTTTTATATGTAATAAGTTTTTCCCTAGCTGCCAATTCAATCATTCTTTTCAAACTGAAAACAAACAAAGCCAAGCTTGATTAACTAAATCAACCTGCAAAGCAAAAAGTCAAAAGGTCAAAGAGTATCAGTGTCAATGTTTGAAGAAAAAAAATTGAACATAAGGAAAGTGAGTAATTCAAATTATAAATCTAATCCACTAGATTATAAGTCCATGCAAAACCTAAAATCAAAGTCTATTTGTTTCATTCATCCTTCAGCAATCCTCAGCAAAGGAGAAATTTTGCATTTTCAACGAGCAAGAAAGCATATTTCCAGGGTCGCTACACATTTGAGACGGTCGCTGCGCGTTTGAGGGAGACGTTACGCGTTTGAGGAAGGTCGTTGCACATTTGACCGAACTTATCAGAGTATTTTTCCTAGACGCTACTCGTTTGGAAGTGGTCACTGCGCGTTTGCAATGAACGCTACGCGTTTGCTCAGGAAGACAAAAAACCATCTTACAGCCTCCTATTTCATCAACAAATGCTAGATCTCTACATGGGTGTTTTTAAAGGCTCCATTGATTAATGAATAAGCCTAGCATCATCTCATTGATATATTTTATACTTTTTAATCATTTGGAGTGTTTTTCTAAGGAAGAAACCCTTATTTTCATTTCAAAAACCTATTCCCTAAACTGTTATATATTTCCCATATATATTTTCCATATCTCTATTTCCTAAAGAAATACCATTCCTTATACCTCTAAATCCTAGGGTTTTCAGTAACCTAGGTTCCCATTGACATTTCCATTCCCTCCATTTCCCAAAACATTTCCTTTCACCTCACATTCCCTCCATTTCATTCCATTAACCTAGGGTTTCAAACTTCAAATATGGTTGAAGAGGAGAACAAAAACTATTAGTGAGGAACATAAACCAAATAAAAAGTCATAAAAAAGGAGGGAAAGTCATTAGACATGAACCAACAACCACTAGAGAGCTTATGACATCTCCCCTCACTGTGTCAAGTTTCAAACATGTAGTTTGTTTTGAATTTTGTGAGAAAGTGCAGAAGATCCAATATCATCCTATGTTGACAAGATTGTTCATTTCCAATCTTCATGATAGACATGTCACTCTTGTTGGGGTTAATTTCACTATGTCCACTAATATCATTGCAGCAGCTACAGGGATCCCAAATGTAGGAGAAAAATTGTTTAAACAAGGAAACCTCGATCATTGTTACTATCAGCCATATCTTAAACCAAGATACAAGGATGAAAAAAAGACATTTTTTCCTTTCTCTCATCTCCTTGACATATATGTCCCCATGATGAAAGTCATCATGAAATACTTCACCTGTGAGAGGAGGTTTTCTAGACTCTATTCGTATCATATCTGGCTCCTCATGCACTTCACTAGAGTTAGAATGCTTCACATACCCTATTATCTCTCCCACAACATTGACAAAATGGCATATATTGCCCAACAGAGAGATTTTTGTCATCAAACACAGAGTATTTTTCACCACTCCCTCATCAAAATGAAGTCATGTATCAACTTGATCAAATGAAAATTCCATGGGACACCTTCATATCAAATGAGATTTTTACTACCCCACCTAGTCAGCATGAGGGCCAGAATGCCCCTTCATCATCTCATCCTCCCACATCTATTCCTCCATCTCAGCCTGCTGCTCATACACCATCACCAAATCAGTTTCATTCACCTCATATTGATCCTTCTTCTTCACCTTCCTATAACCCTACATCATCATCACATCATGATTCAGAGTCATCAAGCAGTGAGGAAGATATTGACGCAGCATGGGCTAGTTTGGCTGAGGTTGAGCCTTTTCCCAAAACTTACTAGAGAGGCTATAGGCATGTGTTTGCTTCACTTGGAGTGAAAGGGGCCATGCCTTCTTCATAAACAAAACAGGTAGACAAAGGTAAGGAAAATGAAAAAGAGCCAAACATTGATGATGAGGAGGGAAAACATGAGATAGAGCATGAATTTCAGTTGATTGACCTAGGTGAGGAAGAGGAAGACAAAATCACCAATGCAGCAATCAAAGGCAAAGAGGCAAATATTAGTGAACTTGAAACTTATCTTGAGAGGGAAAAGTATGTGATTGACTTCCTTAAGCAATAAAATCAGCAACTGAAGACCAAGCAGGCCATCAATGAGGTGAAGTATATCAAAGCACAAAGAGAGGCAGAGAATGCTAAAGCCTTGCTTGAGGAAGCATTGGAAAGGTTTGGTGAAACTCATGATGAGGAGGATCAGCCTCCAAGAAAAAGACCAAGGACTAGAGGGCTGAAAAGAGCTATAGCCCTAGAGAAACAAAGAGAGGCTAACCTAGCAGCTCAGCTCACACCAAATGAACTGCTTGCCCTAGAAATCAGCAAGGACAGGGAACCATGGCTTGATAGAGTCAATCTACATTTGTAGAACTTTCTAGAGAAGGCCAACAAGGACAATGACTTGTTGAGGACAAGGGTCAAAATTCATGCACGGAAAGAAATAATTACATTTGCCAAGCTCAAAAGAGCCAATGCTAAAATTGAAAATTTGACCAAGCAAGGAGAGAAAGAGAAGCTAGATATACTTGTTGAGGTGTCACTCCATGCCTAAAACACTTGATGAGAAATTACCCTCAAAATTTTGACAAAATTTTGGCACACTTTGCATTTTTGTTCATTTCTGTGTTTTTGGGTATTTTTGCACATAGAAAATTTTCCAAAGGCACAACAACCTGGACTCTACTCTCTTTTTTGGGGCCTCCAAATGACAAATGGCCACCACCAGAATGTTCATATTTATGAGGACATAAATCCTAGCAATTTTCAAAGTTTTTGGAGGAGAACCGGTCCATCAAAAGTGCCACAAACCATTAAAATTTCATGTTTCTGCCTCCAAATCTACCTGGTCGTTGCGCGTTTACCAGTCTTGGGAGAACTCGTTTTTGATAGGGAAAATGAGCACCATTTTAAAAAATTAAGGTATTTTTGGAAAATAGACTCAAAGGGCTTTCCAATTAGCTATCTTGGAGCTGATTTGGACATCGAGAAGGCACTTAAAACTAGCCATGAACAGAGGCCATGTTTTCTGCGTAGACGCTTCGCATTTGACAATGAAAATGCATTTTTCACAGTCTTCAACAATTTTTTGATTTTCACTCCAGTTTGACTTTTACCTTGGGAAATGAGGAAATCACTTATGTAAATGTTCGAGATGAATTTAAATATCATGTTTTTAATTTTATCTAGGGTAAGTACATTAGGTAAGTCAATCAATTGAGTTGTAATGAATTAGTTCATTAGAGATAGGACTGAGTCACTTTTATAATCCTATACTCTAGCTATCAGTTCAGCTTTTTGTGTAATATCTCCATCACCTCATGGATTCGACCCCTATGGATGAGTAGAGGTGGTTTTGAGGTCTATTTAGCTCAGGTCTTCAGAGGAGTCAAAGGTTGGCATCAGTTTGAAATTTAGTGTACTGATCAAGAAACAGTTTGGCCTGGATATTAATGAAAAATTGCAGCTATTTCCTTGGGATTCATGTGGTATGAATGTTTGACTTGGTTTTTTCTCTATGATCATTTGTATGAATTTTTTTTAAGCTCATAAACCTTTTCATGTCTATCATATGTTAAATTTTAAGTTGAAAGGAAGAATACATGTTTTTCATGCTCTGTTTTGGGAAATTTTTCATAATCTATCCATTTTCTTCAGTTTAGGAAGAACTCATCCCCTATGCTCTTCCTACCTCCTCATCAGTATTAAACCATCTCACCAATTCACCTTCAAGTGTTGAGCATTCTACCTACCTTGCCCCATCAAATGGACTGCAATTCCATCTCATTGGCCCTAATCTAGTCCCTTGACCTAATCCTCATTCAGTGAGCCCAACCCCAAACAAAAAAAAACCCTGCATTTCATACTTAGCCTAAAACTCTAATTTCTCCAGCCCTCCTGCTTGTGACCCTTTGGAGAGAGCCCTCTCCGGCTTGATAGGGCTAGCTATCAAGTCAAAAGCTTGGTTTGTGGTTACCTCTGTTGGGATTCCTTCCTCAATCTTGGGAATTTGGCAGAGTGATAACATATTGGCATTGTTGCAGGGGAACGAAAAGACAAACATTTCACTGGGTGTACGAAAAAGATCAATTGGAAACTGATCCATTGGATGAAAGGATCGAGTTTTGGAAGGCTGATTTCATAAGTGCAGTGCATCACAACGGATCTGGCTTCTACAAGATACACCAAATCAAATCTAGACCCTGATCCAATTGATCTCGTTGATGATCCGGAGAAATTATTCCGAAGACATCGATATCGAACTCTGCAAATTCAATCAGGACCATATCCATTGGTAAGATCAGTATCTCTACTTGGAAAATTGATTTCTCTGGAAGATATATACACTATGACATAAAGTTTGAAGTATATTTATTCAAGTCCAAATATGAAACTTCCTTGTATGATATAGTTTTTGATCCTCTGAGATTATCCGAAATAAAATCTTTTTCAGAATTAGATTTAAGTTCTTTGAGAGATTGGTTTTACGAATAAATCAAGCCTGAATCTGACCTAGAAATTAAATAGTGAATCAAATTTTGTCCTCCCGAAGATGTTTTTGTTACATTTGAAACTCAAACTCAATCAATCTCAGTATATTCATCTACACCTTTGACTTCATCATACATACCAGCTACTTCAGCACCAATAGTTTCAGCTCCTTTACCCATTCATCCCATCCCTCTGGTTTTTAACCTAGTACATCATCCATCTGAAATTATGGCTCGTTTTGGACCATTAATGCTCCCTGCTAATATGGATGACCTGCCTCAAGGGTATGGTCAAAGGCTTCCCCTTTTCGATGAGAACTTTGAAATCATCGCTCGTCAACATATGACCAAAATCACAACCTTTATATATTTGGAGGAGTTAGATGCAGATGATACCAATATGTGGATCATTGCACAAAGTTTTTCGGGTGAAGTCAAATTCTAGTTTCATGCCCTAGCAACAATTCAATTAGGACTCCCACTGAATTGACTGATGATTTCTTAGGTATGTGGGATGAAAACAAAAACCCTTTACAGATCCTTGTTGAATATGATTCCTTGAAACGTAATCCCAATGAATCAGTTCTTGATTACAATGCTCGATATCTCAGAATTTATAATTCCATTCCTAATGAAATGAAGCCACCTCCTGGTTTATCCCTTATGCGTTATCCTGATGCCTTTGATCTATATATGGCCTATTCATTGAGATAAAGAAACCGTTCCACCCTTGAAGATATAATGAATAATTCAATGAGTCTTGAGGCAAATATTGTAGTTAAGAAAGCTAAACATAAAGGTGAACAGAAAGTGGCTATCAAAGAGGAACCCTCCACTTCATCTGATACCAAATTTGATGGCTTACTGAAAACCATGGAGAGAATGGTTTATAAGATGTCTATTTCAGATAGACAGCCTGAGCCTCAAATTAGAAATCCAAACTTTCAGGGCCAGCAGCAACCTTAGTTTCGAATAAAGAAGCAAGAACAAAGACCTCCCGAAGCACAATAGCATCAAATCAAAACACCAATTCAGCAGAATTATGCCCAAAGTGATGAAGAAGAAGAACCAACGGTAGAAGAGAATCTTCTTTTCACAGCCAATGGTCAGCCCATTTTTCTCACCGAGGATGAAGAATATGTGGAGAATACAAGTTCACCTAATGAAAAAATTTTCATAATGGAAAATGACCATGAATTAGAGGTAGAATCTGATGACTATCAGAGAAGGTACCTAAATGCATTAAGTTCCCAGCAAAGACAATATACCTTGAGAGGTCGGCATGTTCCAATAACTCCACTCCCCAAGAAACAGTTCAACAAAAAGAAGCAGCACTGAAACAAGTTCAGAATAAGGGTAAAGAAATTGTAGCACCGAGTCAAAACATAAATAATCAGCCTACTACAAGTGCACCAGTCAGAGAAAAAGACATTCAGAGAAAGGAAGCTGCACCCAGAGATCTTGTCGAAAAAAGGGATGCTACCACGAAAGAGGTAGACAAAACTATACCTTTTAATTTTGATTCTAAAATTTCTAAATTAAAAGTGTCTATTCCTCTTACCGAGTTGGTCAAAATTGATAAGTTCAAAAACCATGTAGCCAAAACCTTAAAATTTGACCCTTTATCTGACATGGTTAATGTAGAATATGACCAGCCTGAGTTGATATTTGGTCCTACCATTGATGGTCAATCCGAAGATAGTGAAGTCCCACCATTCTATCTGAGTCTTAAAATTCATCAGTGCATTCTTCATAATACTATGTTAGACTCTGGGGCTTCTCACAACCTCATACCCAAAGCCATCATGGAGAAGCTTGGCCTTGATATTACCCACCTGTATCATGATCCATATCCTTTT
This sequence comes from Pinus albicaulis, assembly GCA_034641835.2. Classification (NCBI taxonomy): domain Eukaryota; kingdom Viridiplantae; phylum Streptophyta; class Pinopsida; order Pinales; family Pinaceae; genus Pinus; species Pinus albicaulis. Next base: position 715,643,627 of record CM076574.1, on the reverse strand, counting down.
GATTCTGTCCATGTGCACTGTTTAGGTCTAATCAAAGATCTAGTAGTCTCCTTAGAAGAAATCCCAGCCAAAAATGTCCTTATGGACGTGGTAGTTGTTGATATTCCACCACGCTTCGGTATGCTGCTGTCAAGATCCTGGGGGGCCAAACTAAGAGGTACATTGCAGTTAGACTTTTCTTATTCCACTATCCTTGTATTTGGTCAAATGAGAAAGCTTTACTGTGAGACCAAAATGAAGTACATGATCACTAATAAGGAAAGGCCTAACGATCAATGATGTACATACCGATCTAGAGTCTTTTATATTGTACAATGATTCTGGTTTAAATGATATAGACTGTCAAATGGTAGAATTAGAGGATGTTCTCGAAGTTCTTGATCATATTAGAACAGTGATAGAGGAAGAGAAAGAAAATCTACCCATTGTAACCCAACGGCCAGCAAAGAAAGTAGATAAAAATTCAGAGCAACATGAAGAATCAGACCGCCAAATAGTGTTAAATCAGGATCAAGATTTTCAGCACCTAGAAGAAGAAGAAGATGGTCTTTGGAGCATGGATTTTGATGGTTCCATTGGCAAAGATGGAGCTGGCATAGGTTTGTGGATCCACAATCCATGGAAATAGAAAAACAAGGTCCCAGTGTTCCTATAAACTAGCGTTTGATTGTACAAATAATGAGGCTGAATATGAAACACTCATTACTGGTTTGAAAATTATGAAGAAATTGGGAGCAAAGAGAATTGCAGTCTATGGACATTTAGAGCTAGTGATCAAACAAATCAAAGGTGAATACCAAGCTAATCACCCAAGAATGAGACAATATAGGAATGCAGTGCTTGACATTTTAAAGATGTTTCCTGAATACACCCTTCAGGTAGTGCCTAGATTGCAAAACTTGATGGCTGATTCATTAGCTACCGCTGTGAGTAATTTCAAAACTACAATGTTTTCTAATAAAAATTTTGAGATCCGTATAAAGCACAAGCCCGCTATTCTGGTTAACTTGAAATTATGGCAAGTTTTCTGGGATGATAAACAAGTGAACAACTTCCTGCAGAGTGAGGGAGAATTTGAAAATTGTTCTATGGATGAGGTATATGATAAATATGACCAGGTTATTGAAGCAGATCAGATTGATATTCTTCAACTCAAAGACAATAACATTCTGAAAGGTCTCATACCTTTGGAAGAGTTATTTGATCAGGTTGATGTGGCGAGAAAACCAACTTTGGTTCCCACGGAGAAAGAAGTAGAAGATGTGAATATAGGAACAACCAATCAGCTGAAGTTCATCAAACTCTCAAAGTCCTTGCCATTAGAGGTAAAGCCTAGATATATTGGTTTTTTTACTGAGTTTTTTGATGTGTTTGCTTGGAATTATTCAGACCTAAAGGTGTATAATCAAGATATCATTCAGCATACAATCCCGATCAAGCCAAATCAGAAGCCCTTTAGAGATAAGCTTAGGAGAATTAATCCAAAATTGTTGCCATCCATTGAGAAGGAGGTAAACAATCTTTATAAGCCATGCGTCATTGCTCCAGTAATATTTTCAGATTGGATCTCTAATTTGGTGCCAGTGCGGAAGAAGACTGGTGAGATTCGACTTTGTATAGATTTTAGGAATCTGAAAAAAGTCTCGTTGAAAGATAATTGCCCGTTGCCCAATATGGATCACATTCTTCAGAGAATTGTAGGAGCCAAAAGAATGTCGTTGTTGGATGGCTATTGAGGTTACAATCAGATCTTGGTACATGAATATGATCAGGATAAAACAACATTCACAGCACTATGGGAGACCTTTAAATATGCCAAAATTCCATTCGGGTTGAAGAACGTCAGAGCCACTTTCCAGCGGGCAATGGACATAGCTTTTGGTAATGAAAAAGATGTCTTCCTGGTAATTTATTTAGATGACCTTACTGTTTATTAAAATTCATATGAAGAGCACTTACATCATTTGAGAGTTGTATTCCAGCGGTGTAGAAATTTTTGGATTTACTTAAATCCTAAAAAATGATTGTTTGTTATGGAAGAGGGTAAGTTGTTGGGACACGTCATCTCAAAATATGGAATCTAATTAGATCCCGCTAGAGTTGAAGAAATTCAGAAAATAGATTTCCCTAGAAAACAAAGGAAATTCAAGCCTTCAATGGTAGGATGAATTTCCTACGTAGGTTTATTCCAAACCTAGCAGAACATCTCAGAGAATTGACCAATATTCTCAAGAAAGAGAATGCCCGTAAATCATTCAGCTCAGCAAAATTTTATTTAACTACTACCCCGGTGTTGACAAGTCCTGATTATTCTTTAGATTTCATCATATTTTCTTTTGCTTCTGAGCATACTTTGGCAGCAGTGCTTATGCAGAAAAGGATGGGACAGAGTTTCCTATAGCTTTTTTCAGTCACACCATAAGAGATGCAGCTCTTTGATATAACATAATTGAGAAACATGCATTGGCCTTAGTCAAAGCACTCAAAGACTTCTATGTTTACATTCTGCACTCTCATATTCTAGCATATGTTCTAAATGCAACGGTTAAAGAAGTACTTATACAAACAGATCCAGAGGGAAGAAGATGTTGGTGGATAATATAACTTTTAGAATATGACCTTGAGATCAAGCCAAACAAGCTGATTAAAGGGTAAGGCTTAGAAAAGCTCATGGCTGAGTCTAATTTGCATGTGCTTGATATCGATCTTATATCAGCACTGTCCGATGATGAAGAAAATGTAAGTTTAGTTTAGATATCAGACATTTTTTCATCATCCTCTTAGTATGTTGATATTATTTATGTTTTACAACATTTGAATCCTCCTCCGGACATGAAAAAGAGTAAGGCAAGGTCCTTAAAACTTAAGGCTTCTAAATATTTCATTCTTGATAGTGCACTCTACTGGAAGGATCCAGGAGGAGTATTGCTCAATTTTTTGGTGGAAGATGAATCTAGAGAAGTGATGAAATATTTTCACAAGGGAGATTGTGGAGGTAATTTGTACTGGAATACCATGGCTAATAAAGTATTGAGAGTAGGTTACTACTGGCCTAATCTGTTTGCAGATATGTACAAGACGGTTATGAGTTGTCATGAGTGTCAACTTTTCCAAGGTAAACGTAAGATCTTACCTTTGCCATTACATCCTATTTCAGTTGAAGATCCCTTCCAACAGTGGGGTTTGGATTTTAACAGTGAGATACACCCGCCTTCATCTACTCAACATAAATGGATACTTATTGCTACAGATTATTTCACAAAGTGGATCGAGCGATCTAATTTACATGCGCTTGATATCAATCTCATATCAGCACTGCCCGATGATGAAGAAAATGTAAGTTTAGTTTAGATATCAGACATTTTTTTCATCATCCCCTCAGTATGCTGATATTATTTATGTTTTACAACATTTGAATCCTCCTCCGGACATGACAAAGAGTAAGGCAAGGTCCTTAAAACTTAAGGCTTCAAAATATTTCATTCTTGATAGTGCACTCTACTGGGAGGATCCAGGAGCAGTATTGCTCAATTGTTTGGTGGAAGATGAATCTAGAGAAGTGATGAAATATTTTCACAAGGGAGATTGTGGAGGTCATTTGTACTGGAAGACTAAGGCCAATAAAGTATTGAGAGCAGGTTACTACTGGCCTAATTTGTTTGTAGATCTGTACAAGATGGTCATGAGCTGTCATGAGTGTTAACTTTTCCAAGGTAAACGTAAGATCTTACCTTTTCCATTACATCCTATTTTAGTTGAAGCTCCCTTCCAATAGTGGGGTTTGGATTTTATCGGTGAGATACACCCGCCTTCATCTACTCAACATAAATGGATACTTACCGCTACAGATTATTTCAAAAAGTGGATCGAAGTGATCTCAACCAGGCAAGCTACTGACAAAGTCATTATTCAGTTTCTTGAAGCTAACATTTTGTCCCACTTTGGTTGTCCCAGAAATATAATCACAGACAACGCAGCTACTTTCAAATAAAATAAAATGACAGAATTCTGTGATAAATACAACATCAAATTGGGTCATTCCACGGCATATTATCCACAGGGCAATGGATTTGCGAAGTCCTCCAACAAGTCTCTAGTCAATATTATCAAAAGGGTGTTGGAAGCTAACAAAAAGAATTGGCACAAGAAGTTGATAAATTCACTATGGCCAGATAGAGTAAGTAGAAAAAGATCCATAGGTATGTCTCCATTTCAAGTAGTTTACGGGGTAGATACAGTTTTTCCTACTTCATTAGTAGTCCCATTCATGAAACTTCTACAAGAGGCTGTAAGTGAAGAAAATGATATTCAAAGAAGGATAAATCAAATGATCCACTTGCAACAAACGAGGAAGTGTTCCACAACACTTCTAAAATTCATGATAAGATCAAACAGATTTATGCCAGGAAAACTAAACAGGATGATTTCAAGATTGATGATGTGGTACTTCGCTGGGATGCAAGAAATGAATAAATAGGTAAACACGGGAAATTTGATAATCTATGGAAAGGTCCTTTCATAATTGCAGCTTCTCGTGGACAGAACGCATATTTTTTGCAAGAAATGGACGGGAAAATTTTCTTAGGAGGGCCAGTAAATGGTAGGCTCCTGAAGCACTATCTCTTCTAATCTGAAACTTATGAAAAAATTTCATCCTCATTGTGTATATCAGTTTAATATTTCTGCAAGTGTGAAGTGGAACAAGAATTGGAGTTCGGAGCCAGAAGTGAAGGCCATGGAGCTTCATTGAAGTTTCTACTTTTTTTTCAAGTTAAGTTTGCATTAGGGTAAGTTTAGTTTTTGAGTTTTGTTTTAGTCAAGTCAAGTCAAATTGAATCAGCTTCATTTAGTTTGTGTCATTGATACTCAGAAAATAAGTCCTACCTTTCAGATTCAGTTTTTTTTTTTTCCGTATTTGGCCCAATGGAATAAGGTATTGATCTGCTCAACTCAGATATTTGTGGTTCTTGACACCTCTGTCAGAGCTTCCATCCCCAATAAGTCTAATGTTAGAGTCAGAATATGCATTCTACCATTAGTGATCATGATCATCTCTTCATTTCTCATTTTAGGTGTCTCATTCTGAATTTTTTATATCATTCCATTAGGTCATGCTAAAAATTATTTCATTGATGGTAGCTTTCCTCAATCAAACTTCACTCTCCTTCAAAGAACCATATTTGCTGACTCACTCCCATGTCTCCTTGAGCATAATAACACCTACGAAAATACTCTTTTCACCATGATTTCTCTCAGTCAAATCAGTCATGAAGATCAGGTCTTAAAAGTATCATTAGGTCATTAGGGTTTTGTTTTTCAAGGTTCAAAATGAATTACTTGATCCAAATAAAGTCAGCAAGCATATGAGAGTGATTCAAATAAATTTTCTCTTCCTTTACAAAATACCATTACTTTGTAACTATTTTATTATTAAAATTGTAATTATTTCAATGATTTTTATATCAAAATCCTATTTTGATATAAAATCAAATATGTAATTTATTTATTTTTATTTTTCAAATGTAATTTTATGTTTTTATATGTAATAATTTTTCCCTAGCTGCAAATTAAATCATTCTTGCCAAATTGAAAACAAAGAAATCCAAGCTCCATCAGCTAAATCAACCTGCAAAGCAAAAATTCAGAAGGTCAAAGAGCGTCAGTGTCAAAGTTTGAAGAAGAAAAAGTGAACATAAGGAAAGTGGGTAATTCAAATTATAAATCTAATCCACCAGATTATAAAGCCATGAAAAACCTCAAAGAAAATTCTATTTGTTTCATTCATCCTTCAGCAATCCTCAACAAAGGAGAAATTTTTCATTTTTAACGAACAAGCAAGAAGATTTCCAAGGTCGCTACACGTTTGAGATTATCGTTGCGTGTTTGAGGGAGACACTACGTGTTTTAGGAAGTTCGTTGCGCATTTTCCCAAACTTCTCAGACTATTTTTCCTGGACTCTACGCATTTGGAAGTGGTCGTTGCGCATTTGCGGTGGATGTTGTGCGTTTCTCCAGACACTGCGTGTTTGCTCAGGAAGGCAAAAAACCATCTTACAACCTCTTATTTCATCAGAAAATGCTAGATCTCTGCATGGGTGTTCTTCAAGGCTCCATTGATCAGTGAGTAAGCCTAGCATCATCTCACTGATATATTTTATTATTTGTAGTCATTTCGAGTGTTTTTCTAAGGAAGAAACCCTAGTTTTCATTTCAAAAACCTATTCCCTAAATTGCTATATATTTCCCATATATATTTTCCATATCTCTATTTCCTAAATCAATAACATTCCTAATACATATAAATCCTATGGTTTTCACTAACCTAGGTTCCCATTCACATTTCCATTCCCTCCATTTCCCAAACATTTGCTTTCACCTCACATTCCCTCCATTTCATTCCATTACCCTAGGGTTTCAAACTTCAAATATGGCTGAAGAGGAGAAAAAAACTATTAGTGAGGAACATAGAACAAAGAAAAGGTCATATAAAAAAGGAGGGAAAGTCATTAGACATGAACCAACAACCACTAGAGAGCTTATGGCATCTCCCCTCACCGTGTCATGTTTCAAAACTGTAGGCTATTTTTAATTTTGTGAGAAAGTGCAGAAGATCCAGTACCATCCTATGTTGACAAGATTGTTCATTTCCAATCTTCATGATAGACATTTCACTCTTGCTAGGGTTAATTTCACTATGCCCACTAATATCATTGCAGCAGCTACAAGGCTCCCAAATGTAGGAGAAAAATGTTTTAAACAAGGAAACCTCGATCATTGTTACTATCAGCCATATCTTAAACCAAGATACAAGGACGACAAAAAGAAAATTTTTCCTCTCTCATATCCTTGACAGATATGTCCCCATGATGAAAGTCATCATGAAATGCTTCACTTGTGAGGGGAGGAGACTCTATTCTTATCATATCCGGCTCCTCATGCACTTCACTAGAGTCAGAATGCTTCACATACCCTATTATCTCTCCCGTATCATTGACAAAATGGCATATATTGCCCAAAAGAGAGATTTTGGTCATCAAATGCAGAGTATTTTTCACCACTACCTCATCAAAATAATAGTCATGTATCAGCTTTATCAAATGAACATTCCATGGGACACCTTCATATCAAATTATATTTTTACTACCCCACCTAGTCAGCATGACCAGAATGACCCTTCATCATCTCATCCTCCCGCATATATTCCTCCATCTCAACCTGCTTCTCATAGATCATCACCTAATCAGTTTCACTCACCTCATATTGATCCTTCTTCTTCACCTTTCTATAACCCTGCATCATCATCACATCATGATTCAGATTCATCAAGCAGTGAGGAAGATATTGAGGCAGTATGGGCTAGTTTGGTTGTGGTTGAGCCTTTGCCCAAAAATTATGAGAGAGGTTATAGGCATGTGTTTGCTTCAGTTGGAGTGAAAGGGGCCATGCCTTCTTCATCAAAATAATAGGTAGAAAAAGGTAAGGAAAAGGAAAAAGAGCCAAACATTGATGATGAGGAGGGAAAACATGAGACAGAGCATGAATTTCAGTTGATTGACCTAGGTGAGGAAGATGAAGACAAAATCACAAATGCAGCAATCAAAGGAAAAGAGGAAAAGATTAGTGAACTTGAAACTAATCTTGAGAGGAAAAGTATGTGATTGAATTCCTTGAGCAAGAAAATCAACAACTGAAGACCAAGCAGGCCATTAATGAGGTGAAGTATATCAAAGCACAAAGAGAGGCATAGAAGGCTAAAGCCTTGCTCGAGGAAACATTGGAAAGGTTTGGTGAAACTTATGAGGAGCAGGATCAGCCTCCAAGACATAGACCAAGGACTAGAGGGCTGAAAAATAGCTCTAGCCCTAGAGAAACAAAGAGAAGCTAACCTAGCATCCTAGCTCACACCAAATGAACAAATTGCCCTAGAAATCAACAAGGACAAGGAACCATGGCTTGATAGAGACAATCTATATTTGGAGAAGTTGCTATAGAAGGCCAACAAGGACAATGACTTGTTGAGGACAATGGTCAAAATTCATGCATGGAAAGAAAGAATTACATTGGCCAAGCTCAAAAGAGCCAATACTAGAATTGAAAATTTGACCAAGAAAGGAGAGAAATAGAAGTTAGATATACTTGTTGATGTTTCACTCCATGCCTCAAACAATTGATAAGCAATTAACCTCACCATTTTGACAAAAAATTGGCACACTTTTCATTTTTGTTCATTTCTGTGTTTTTGAGTATTTTTGCACACAGAAAATTTTCCAAAGGCGCAACGACTTGGACGCTACGCTCTTTTTTGGGGCCTCCAAATGAAAAATGGCCACAACGAGCATTTTCATATTGATGAGGAAATCAACTCTAGCAAGTTTTAGATTTTTTGTAGGAGAACTGGTCCATCAAAAGTGCCAAAAACCATCAAAATTTCATGTTTTTGCCTCCATATCTGCCTGGTCATTGCGCGTTTACCAATCTTGGGATAATAGGTTTTCATCATGGAAAATGAGCACCATTTTAAAACCTGGAGGTAGGTTTAGAAATAGAATAATAGGGCTTTCCAACAAGCTATCTTGGAGCTGATTTGGAAACTGGGAAGGCACTCAAAACTAGCCATGAAAAAAGGCCATTTTTCTGCCTAGACGCTATGCGTTTGACAAGGAAAATGCATTTTTCATAGTCTTTAGCAATTTTTTTATTTTCACTCCAGTTTGACTTTTACCTTGGGAAATGAGGAAATTACTTATGTAAATGGTCAAGATGAATGTAAATATCATGTTTTTACTTTTATCTAGGGTAAGTACATTAGGTAAGTCAATCAGTTGAGTTGTAATGAATCAGTTCATTAGAGATAGGACTGAGTCACTTTTCTCATCCTATACTCTAGCTATCAGTTCAGATTTTTGTGTAATATCTCCCTCACCTCATGGATTCGACCCATATGGATGAGTGGAGGTGGTTTTGAGGTCTATTTAGCTCAGGTATTTAGGTGAGTCAAAGGTTGGCATAATTTTGAAAGTTAGTGTATTGATCAAGAAATAATTTGGCCTGGATATTAATGAAAAATTGCAGATATTTCCTTAGGATTCATGTGGTATGAATGTTTGACATATTTTTTTCTCTATGATCATTCGTATGAATCTTTTGTAATCTCATAAAAATTTTCATGTATATTATATGTTAAATTTTAAGTTGAAAGGAAGAATACATGTTTTTCATGCTCTGTTTTGGGAAATTTTTCATAATCTATCTATTTTCTTCAGTTTATGAAGAAATAATCCCCTATGATCTTCCTAGCTCCTCATCAGTCTTAAACCATCTCACCAATTCACCTTCAAGTGTTGAAAATTCTACCTATCTTTCCTCATCGAATGGACTGCAATTCCATCTCATTGGCCCTAATCTAGTCCCCTTGACCTAATCCTCATATAGTGAACCCAACCCCAAATCAAAACAAACCCCTGCATTTCATACCTAGCCTAAAACCCTAATTTCTCTAGCCCTCCTGGCTGTGACCCTTTGGAGAGAGCCCTCTCTGGCTTGATAGGGCTAGCTATGAAGTCAAAATATTGGTTTGTGGTTACCTCTGTTGGGATTCCTTCCTCAGCCTTGGGAATCTGGCAGAGTGATAACAAAATGTATGGTTGCAAAAATGTTAGAGGTTGGTATAATTCAACCTGTCCAAAGTTTTTTCTCTTCTCCAGTAGTATTGGTGCACAAGAAGTATGGATCATGGCGTATGTGTATGGATTTTAGAGAGCTCAAAAAGCTCACTATTAAAGATAAATTTCCCATTATTTTAATTGATGAATTTTTGGATGAACTTAATGGAGAAATTCACTTCACCAAGTTGGATCTTAGTTTGAGATATCATCATATTAGAATGAAGACACATTATGAAAACAACATCCAGAAATCATGAAGGTCATTATGGATTTTTGTTCATGTTTTTGGCCTTACTAATGCACCTTCTACATTTTAAGGTTTGATGAATTCCACTTTCAAAACCTTCCTTAGAAAATTTGTGTTAGTATTTTTTAATGATATATTAATCTATAGTAAGTCTTGGAAATATCATGTTCAACATGTTGACAAAGTTCTCAAACTATTGGAAGAGAAACAATTATATGAAAAAACCTCCAAATGTTTCTTTGAGGTATGGGAAGTGGAATATTTGGGTCATATTGTATCTCATGAGGGTGTTAAGGTAAACCCTAACAAAATTAAATCCATCAAGGAATGGAAAATTTCCACAACCTAAAGGCATATTCGAGGGTTTCTCGAGTTGACAAGGTATTATGGCAAGCTTGTTAAGAATATATTAGAGAAATTTGAGGTCTAAAATGGGCCTCCTAAGGAATATTATAAAATAATAGTGGAAATGATAAAATAAGATTAGATTACATCATCAGATTTTAGAGGGAAAAAGGAAAAAACTACTCTTTCAACTCATATTTTCAATTTATCTCCCTATTGTTTTACTCAAATTTCGAGCGGTATCACTTGTTGGATGCAAAATTTAATTCCTCGTATAAGGAGTAGCCATGTTTCATACTTTTGATGGACTCTAGTACATAGAAAAGGAGAAATACATGAAAAATTGTCATTGCAATCATATTTCTCATGTATTTCTCATTTTTCGTGTAGAAGGGTTCATCGAAAGTACACAACATGGGTACTCCTTGGATGCTGAATTAAATTATGCATCCAATGAGTGATCCCACTTGAAATTTGAGTAAAAACATAGGGAGATAAGTTGAAATTACGAGTTGAAAAAGTAGTTTATTTTTTATTTTTTATTTTTTAATATTTTTTAGTTTATTGTTCCAAAAATGGTTAATCATACCCTATGGTTAAAATCATCATCATGGATCCTATTAATTCTTATAAAGTTGATTTTGGTTGTACATTTTTGCTTTGAGGCCCATTTTTACCTCAAAATTTATCTAATGCTGGGAAAATAGCAACACCTATAACAACATTTGATCCAATGGATTAGTAAAATTCTCAAAATTCAGAATGTTCAGAAATGCCTGAACCTAGTTCCAAAACAAAGATATCTTCACCCTGAATCCAACGCAACTCGAATCGCTAAAAACTGATATCGTATGCTCTCTATATCGCATTATGACTATTTTCCTAAATAGCTAAACATTTTACAATTAGGTTGTAGGTACGCACAAACAACAATCTGTATGTTGAATAGACAGGTGACTGGGCAGTTGATTGTTTTTTTCTTGGACAATGGTTTTTCACCAAGTGTCCTCCATTGATTAGTTCGTGGATGGTGTAATTCGAATTCCTGTTGGTGTTTTGAGTTGGACCAATGGTGGAGGGCCACGTGGGCCAATGGCTGGTTGCCACGTGGCCTCCTCATAAAAGTGTAAAATTTTGTTATGAGCTAAAGTGGGCCTGGAATAATTCAAACGTGTGACCGACTGACTGGAAACACAAAGCCTTACTGCTCTGCCACAAGTGTTACTTAACATGTATAGTCTTCAACTATTATTTAAGGTTTAATGATCGGCACATTGGGGGATGGGGTTGGGGTTAACCCTTGGCCCCTGGTTCATCCAAACCCATGAGACCGCAAGTCGATGCACTAAGGATGTGGGGTTAACCCTGGGCCAAACTCACATTTTATACACCATACCATAGTTCAACAATGGTATGAACCCTAGTGGAGCCAACGTGCATTACCACAGTCACTGGAGCGAGTTAAGTATAAAGGTTTTGGCGCGAAGTTTAACTGACGGTAACATGAACTTTACCACCATCCAACCTCGGTTCGAATTATGGTAGAGTTTAGGCGTGGGTTTTGGAAAACCCAACCACAGTTCCACCACCAACTACAGTTGTAGCTTGGTCAAGCCATTGGCAGGATTGGTTTGAACCGGCCCGAAATCAATGGAAATAGTTGCACCATGTGGCCCCGATCTATCAGCTCATGGGATCACCACACTATTAATCGAGGCAACAATTTGCACCCAAATCGGCGTGAATCTCATCGACACAGGGTAAATTTGTCACTCCATAATGCTGAAAATGGTGGAAATTGTAGGATGCATTGCAGGTGGGTGTGGATTGTAGAATAGTTAGCAAAAAAATTACACCATAGCATAACTCAGTCAGTTTTTGACCAAATTGAGTGCAAAAAGAGCCCATATATGGGTTTTTTTATTGTTCTGGAGCAATTGGAGACATTATTTTTTCATTATGAGCACTGCAAATCCATGTAAACACATATTTGATCACATAATGAAAGAGGCCCAGCATTCGAAGCTGGACCAGGAGATGTATCCTAGGAGTGGTGAACTCCTTCATCATTTTGTTGTTTTTTGTTTATGTTATGGTATTTTTTACTTTGTTTGATGCTGCAAAATTGGGTTTAAAAACTTAATTTATGAGCTATTGCAACTTGTTTAATTTCATTAAAAAAAAACCCAAATTTTCACTTGCAAATACATCAAACCTTCAAGTTTTCTAATACGAATTATTTTGGTATCAGAGCTTTGGTTCTTTGGTTGTATTGAGGGTTTAATTATGTTGCAAGTTTTTCTGATGCTTACAATGCTGAAGCTCAAAATAGAAGAAGGAAATATTGTGGTATAAATTCCTCAAGCTATCTCAATGAGATCATATCCACCTCAAATTTCACCACAAGTTTCACCTCAAGTGTTAGCAAAGGCCTCACCAATCATGGCACATGAAGGAGAGCCTGAAAATATGTCTTAGGATGAGAATACTTTCTTAAAATCATTCTTTGAAATGAAAAAAATGGTGAAATTTATTTATGAGGAGACAAATTCAAGGTTGCAAGGTGAGATCTCAAATCCTCCAAAGGGAAGTGGAGTAAATTAAGACAAAAATCCAAAAGGGAATTGAGGGAATGGTGATAAACCACCTCTACCTCCACATTTCTCTTCACCTTCATCTTCATCTCTATCTTCACCATCATCATCCTCTACATCAACCCCTTCACAAACACCTCCACATTCTAAAAAGGGATATAGTAAAACTCCATTTTAAAAACTTGACATAAAGTTTGAATTGAATATGTATAATGAAGAGGTAAATGCTAAGAAATTAGATAATTGGGTTCGTCAGCTTGAAGTGTATTTCTGGTTACAAAGGATCAAAGATTATGAGACCAAGATTTAGCTTGCTTCATTAAGGTTGGAAAGTGAAACACTCATTTGGTGGGAAGCCAAAACATAAGAGGATCTCAAGAAAAGAGGTAAGATCATAACTTCTTGGAATGACTTTGTGGATGCATTAAGAAGACAGTTTTAATCTTTAGCATACATGCAGAAATATATAATGGATTGGTAAAACTTTAGGCAATTAAAGGGTCAAAGTGTGAAAATTCATACCTAAGTTTTTAGAAGGAGGGCATTTATTTTGGGTGTATATTTATCCTCTCAAGACACTTTACTTAAATACATTGGATGTTTACATAGCTACTTACAATTCTCATGTTTATCCCTACAAATTTATATGTGGTTTGTGTATAGGCAACACATCTAGAAGCAAGAGGGAAGAATGTTCCACAAGAGGGAATCAAAAATCCATTCAAGAGAGGAGACAAAGGAAAGGGAAAATTCAAAGGAAAATGAAAAAGAAAAGGGAATAATAATGCTTCCATTAAGAAAGAGGGAGAAAACATCACATGGAAACATTGTTCAAAATAAGACCATGATGAAGACCATTGTTGGAAACTACATCCTGAGATGAGACCCAAAAAGTTTAACAACAAAGGAAAACAAAAGACCTCTACAACTACACAACATGACTTAGGATCTGATTCGGGAGATGAATCCAAGGTCACAACTATGGGATTGAAAGGTAAGGACTCCATTGTAAGTACTAGTTCTTCAAATAACCTCAATGAATCTAAAAATGTAAAGGAAATAATAGAGCTTTTCCATATTCGAGTCATCGCAAAACATAACAAAATTGAAACTCTATTCGATAATGTCTCACAGAAAACCTCATTTCTAAAAAAATTGTCAAGAAATTGAATTTGGAAACCATTCCTCGTCCTAAACCTTATCCTTTAGGTTGGGCATGTGACAATGCAAAATTTCAAGTAACTAGAAAATGCAAACTAAAATTTGTCATTACTGCAAACTTCATTGATGAGGTAGAACTTGATGTAGTTCCATTAGAAATATGTGGTATTGTTTTGGGAAGCCCGTATCTTGATGATAGGAAAGCCATATTTCATTTCCATGAAGAAAAGTATCATTTTTTTAAAGATGGTATTGAGCACATTGTTAGAGAAAATTGAAAGAAGCTAAATCTATCTCTTGAGAATGCTAGACAAATGAAGAGGCTTGTTAATTCTAGAAAGAATTCTGTATTAGGAATTTGGCTTCTGTGATCCATAAATTGCTTATAAAATCTTTCGGTGAAAATCACATTCAAGAAAATTTTGTCGACGCGTTTTGAACCAGCCAATGTGGTTCATCATCAGGACAAGATGAGAAATCTAATCTAGGACCCAGTTTAAATAGATAGGAAACTCCAACTAGCCATTGTGGAATAACAACTAGTTTGACTGGAATAAGAAAAATACTAAGAAAAAATAATATTTGAATTATTATTATTATGTTTATTTAATAATTAAAAGATTTGAATATAATAAAATATTTAAATATTCTTAATTAATAATAATATAAAATTATAAGATTTAAAAAATAAAAATTAAAAATTAAAAAAATTAAAAAATTAAAATTAAAATTAAATTAAATTAAAATTAAAAAATAAATAAATAAATAAAAATAAAGATAAAAAATAAATAAATAAATAATAATAATAATAAATAAAATGGAAATAAATAAATGAAAAATAATAATATTAAATAAATAATAATAATAATAATGATAAATCAATAAATAAATAATTAATAAATGAATAAATAAATATTAATAATAATAAATAAAAATAAATTAATTAGTGAAGTACAGAAAAGGAGAAAGAAATCGGGGACCAAAGGAGAGGAAAGGACATGAGGGAGAACTGAAGGGAAGAAAACCAATAACTAAGAATGAAGGGCAGGGATCCAACATCTGCTAACACTCCACCCATCATCCCTGTTAAGGTTGACTGGCCTCTTTTAGATTTCTAAGGTCTCCCTCAACTTTCGGTGATGGAAATGGTAAATTCTCGCAATAACTTTCGCATCTTCAATGCAAATGTGATGCTTTGTCTTTTCAGCATGCTATGCTAAGGCAGAGGAGCGAGATCTATTATGTTTAAGGCTAGTGGCATGTTCATGAATTCTTTGACTGATAGATCGACCAGTTTCACCGATGTAAGGTGTCCCACATGAGCATGGAATCAAGTAAACACCCTTACTATCCTTAGGGAAAATTGGGTCCTTAACCAATCTAAGCGAACTTTGAATGGTGCAGAGGGGCTTGAAGGTTGAGGGAACTTTATGTCTCCTTAGGATCCTAGTGATTTTATCAGTCGTTCCTTAGATAAAAGGAAGGTGAACTCCGTATAACCTATCACAATGATCCTTTTTTACCCTAGGACCTTTTTCAGATTTTTGAAAAGCTCTAAGACATTGAACCTTGCTATAACCATTTTTAAGGAAAACCTTAACGAGATGAGATTTCTCACCTTCAAGGTGGTGTTCATCAGAAATTCTAAAGGCTCTAGTGGCTAGGGTACTAAGAACCCCTAACTTCTGAGCAGGGAAATGATGAGAACCCGCATGTAAATACTACTCAGTGTGTGTCTTCTTTCTAAACACTTGACGAGAGAAAATACCTTCGTCATTTCTAGAAATAAGAACATCAAGAAAGGGCAGGCTACCATCCACTTACCATGGTAAACTTAATGAAATCAGATTGGTCACTGAGATGATAGAAGAAAAGGTCGAATTTATCTTTTCCATGTGGCCAGACCACACAGGTGTCATAAACAAACCTTTTCCAAAGCTTAGGTTGAAAAAGGGAGGAGGAGAGGGCCCTTGATTCAAAGTCTTCCATGAAAATATTAGCAACCATCGGGGAATGATGTTAAGAATGAAGTCTTCCAGGGATGTGATGCAAAGTTAAAATCAGATTTGGTTGAGGTTGTTAACCAATATGATGAGATGTTTTAAGAGCCTAAAGGATTGCCTCTTAAAAGAGGAATCCAACATGAGATCCAATTGCAGCAAGATTTTCCTCTTACTAACATTGGAATGTACAAGATGTCAGTGATGGAAAATTCAGAAATTAAGAAACAAATCCAAGAGTTTCTTGATAAAGGGATCATCTGACCAATAACATCGCCATGCGGGTCACCTATTGTTTTAGTGCCAAATAAGGATGGTACAAGGGTAATGTGTGTGGACTTTCATGCATTAAACAATATTTTTGTAAAGAACTATTACCCTCTTCCTAGAATTGATGATTTACTTGATCAATTGAAATATGTTGTTTATTTCACTAAGTTTCACTTGAGGAGTGGTTATCATCATATAGGATTGTTGAAGGAAACATATGGAATACATCATTCAAAACAAAGCAAGGTTTTTTTGAATGGTTGGTTATTCCTTTTGGGCTTTGTAATGCTCCTGCTACATTCATGTGGGTTATGAATGATGTTTTAAGGCCTTTTATAGATGATTTTGTGATAGTCTACTTAGATGACATATTGATTTTCAAAAACTCACGTGAAGAAAATATCATGCATGTCAAGCAAGTGTTAGATGTCTTAAATAAGGATTTTTTTTTTTTTTTAAAGATGTCAAAATGTGGATTTTGGAAAAATTCTTTAGTCTACTTGGGTCATATTTATGGACGAGTTGAGTCAAAAATAGACACCTCAAAGGTTGAAGTCATTTTTAATTGGAAAAAACCTAAGAATGTGACAGAGGTTAGAAGTTTTTTGGGAGCATCCCAATATTGGAGAAATTTCGTTTCTAACTTTTCTTCCATCGCAACTCCATTGCATGGATTGACAAGTGTGAAGTGGGGTTTTCAGTGGGGAGGAAAACAACAAAAAAAATTTGATGCATTTTAAGGAAAGAATCAATTTAGCACCCATACTTTCACTTCCATACTTGAAACAATCATTTGAGATACAAACTTATGCAAGTGACTATGCCATGGGCGTAGTCTTGCTTAGACATGGTAAGCCCATCTGTTTTCATTCTGAAACTTTTAATGGTGTTGTAATTAACTATCCTACATAAGACAAGGAACCATATACATTGGTGCAAAGTGTGATCAATTGGAAACATTACTTGATGGGTAAGGAAACAATCATTCACAATGATCATCAACCATTGCAATACTTGCAATAAAAAACAAAGCTACAACAAGTGAGGCACTTTATATCCATGGTTTTTCTACAACGATTCCACTTGGTAATAAGCTATAAGAAAGGTACCTATAACAAGGTTGTTGGCATGCTTTCTATACAATTTTTAGTGAATCCACTATTATTAAGCATAATTATATCATGCATGAGAGATATGTTGAGAAATATGCTTTAGATAATAGTTTTAAGGATGTATATGCGACTTTGTGTCAAGGTAACCAAGTAGAGGAATTGGATTATCATGTGCATGATAGCTTGTTGTATCATCTTAGCAAGCTATGTATTTCACAGGGAGATAGATTCAACATCATAAGGGAAGCGCATACTTATCTTATTGTTGGTCATTTCGGTGTAACTAAGACAGTGGTACAATTACATATGTATTGTTACTAGCCTCATATGCTTGAAAGTGTGTCACGATTTGTAAGTGTATGCTCTTTATGTGTTGTCAATAATCCTAGCAATAGAAAGTTAGGATTGTATACTCCACTTCCAGTACCTTCCTGTCCATGGGAAAGTGTTTCTATGGATTTTGTAGGAGGCATACCTATGTCTAGGAGAGGTCATGATTATCTTTATGTAGCTCTAGATAGGTTCAACACAAATGTGTATTTTTATGCCTTGTAAAAAGAAGGTTGCAGATGAACAGACTCCACAATTGTTCTTTCAAAATGTATGCCATACATTTTGGGTTACCCACATCCACTGTTAGTGATCGAGATTCTCACTTTGTTGGGAACTTTTGGTCAAGCTTCTGGGGAATTATGGACACCAAATTAAAAAAGAGCACAACATTCCATCCACAAACAGAGGTGGTGAAAAAAATGGTGATACATCTTCTTTGAGGTTATTGTAGCAAGCATCCTAAGTTGTGGGATGAACATTTGCACTATACTAAACATGATTACAAACTGGGCCAAGCATTCATTGACCCAACATTGCCATTTGAGGCATGCTTGGGATAATTACAAAAATATTTGTTAGATTTTATCTTTGGGAAAGATGTTGTTATTGATGGATATAGTAACATATATAAGGCCAAAATATTCATTGAACAAGTTCAATTGGTGCATCAAATAGTTGAAGAAAATTTGGAAAAAAATCAAGTCAAGTATAAGAGAAGACATGATAGTCATCATGTGGATCACAGTTTCCAAGTGGGAGACAAAGTTTGGCTTCACATTAGCAAAGAAATACTCTAAGGAGAAGGTAAAAAATTGAAACCAATTCGATATGGTCCATTCAATATTTTTGAAAATATTGGTAATAATGCCTTCAAGTTGGATTTGCCTTCATATATGAAAATCTATGCAGTTGTTAATGTTGAGAATTTGAGATTGTATGAGCCTCCTTTGATTCAATATCAAGGAGAGAATGTTCAGATTCCTTCAATTGAATATTTATCTCCTGAATATCTTGAGGGATTGCAGCAAGACACCATCCTTTACTGGAATGCAAGGACTTCAAAATGAGGGAACCTGGAGTTCCTTTGCATGGGGAAAAAGGAACAAACCCAATCAA
Source organism: Pinus albicaulis (assembly GCA_034641835.2). Classification (NCBI taxonomy): domain Eukaryota; kingdom Viridiplantae; phylum Streptophyta; class Pinopsida; order Pinales; family Pinaceae; genus Pinus; species Pinus albicaulis. Next base: position 715,624,784 of record CM076574.1, on the reverse strand, counting down.
ATCCAAATGATTTAGATTGGAAGGGTGAGCGAATTGTACCCTCATCTATTTCTTGACTAAAAGCGATATTTTGGAGGTCCAAAAGCTTCAAGTGGGGAGGAATGATCTAGTGGATTAGTAAAATGATAAAAATTAAATGTGTTCAAAACTGCTTGAAACCAGTGTCAAAACAAATATATCATTGCCTTGAATACAATGCGACTCAAATCTCTCAAAATCGATATTGTATGCTCCCGATATCACGTTCGGACCGTTTTCCTAAACAACTAAAAAATTTGCAGCTAGGTTGCAGGTATGCACAGTCAGCTGTTGACTAGGTAGGTGACTGGGTATTTGATTCTGTTTTTCTTGGCCAATGGTTTTTCGCCAAGTTTCCTTCATTGATGGGTTCGTGGATTGTGTAATTTTATTGGTTTTTGGTGTTTTGAGTTGGACCAATGGTGGAGGGTCACGTGGGCAAATAGTTGGCTACCATGTGGCCTCCTCATACTAGTGTAAAATTTTGTTATGGGTTAGACCAAGCCTGGAAGGATTTGAACAAACAACCGAATAACTGGCAACACAGACCCTTACTGCCCCATCACAAGTGTTACTTAACCTATATATTCTTCAAATGCTATTTAAGGTTTAATGGTCCACACATTGGGGGATGGGTTCGGGGTTAACCTCTGACCCTCAGTCCACCCCAACCCACGAGACCCCAAGTTGAGGCACCAAAGGCGTAGGGTTAATCTTAGCCCCAACTCACAGTCTATACACCATACCACTGTTAAACATCGATATGTACCTCAATGGAACCAACATGCATTACCACAGTCACGAGAGCGGGTTAAGTTTAAAGTTTTTGGCACAAAGTTTAACCAGTGGTAACACAAACCTTACCACCATCCAACCCCAGTACAGAGCATGGTAGAGTTTGGGTGCAGGTTTTGAAAAAAAAAACCACAGTTCTGCAACCAACTACAGTTGCAGTGTGGTCAGGCCATTAGAGGGATTGGTTTGAACCAACGACAATATTTGCGCCACATGGCTCGATCCGTCGGCTCATGGGGTCATGGCGCCATTAAACAAGGAGATAATTTGCACCCAAACTGGCGTGAATCTCGCCAACATGGAGTGAATTTGTCACTCCATGATGCTAAAAATGGCAAAAATTGTAGGATGCATTGCAGGAGGGTGCAGATTGTAGAAAATTTAGCAGAAAAAATACACCAGAGCATAACGCAGTCAATTTTTTACCAAATTAATTGCAGAAGGAGTCTAGCTAGGGATTTTTTACTGTTCTGGAGCCATTGGAGACATTGTTTTTCATTATGAGCATTGCAAATCCTTTTAAACATAAATTTGAGCACATAATGAAAGAGTCCCAACATTGGAATTTGAACCAGGAGATGTAGCCCAGGAGGGGTGAACTCCTTCATCATTTTTCTATCTTTTGTTTCCGTTATGGTATTTTTGTCTCTGTTTTATGTTGCAAAACTTAGTTTAAAAACTTAATTTATGAGCTATTACAACTTTTTTAATTTCATAAATAAAAAACCTAAAACTTCACTTTAAAATTACATAAAACCTTCAATTTTTCTAATACAAATAAACATCATTGAGTAAATATCCATTCTTTTGGACTCCAAAAGCAACTAATGACTTTGAACATCTTAAAGAGGCAATGTGCCAAGATCTGGTCTTAGCTGCATCAAACCTCATAAAAACCTTTGTTATGGAATATGATGCCTCGGGAAATTGAATTAGTGTTGTTTTAATACAAGAAGGAAGACCCATTGCTTTTTAAAGTCATCCAATCAAGGGAAAGTATTTACACAAACCTATTTATTAGAAGGAAATGTTGGAAATACTACATGCCCTGAAGAAATGGAACCCTTACGTAATGGGAAGACATTTCAAGGTAAAAAAATATCATGATAGCCTTAAATACTTCTTGGAACAAATGTTATCTTCAGAGGAGTAGAAAAAATGGGTCACAAAGATGTTGGGTTATGACTTTGAAATCATCTACAAAAAAGGAAGAAATATTTTGTTGTACATGCACTCCTAAGAAGGGATGAGGATGTGGAGATTCACTTTATGTAATTTGTGTTATCTAACATCATTTGATAACTGAAGAAATGAATGAATGGAAGAATGACGAAGAGGTGTAGAAACTCTTTCAAAAGTTGCACCAAGATCCCAGTGCATTTGATAAATTTATTTGGAAAAATGATTCACTGTGGTACACATATCACTTATATCTATATAAGAACTCCCAACTCAATCAAAGGTTCTTTTGGAATTGTACACCTCTCCTATAGGAGGGAACTCAAGATTTTAAAAATCTTACCACATGGTCAAGAAGGAATTTTTTTGGGATGACCTTAAAGATGATATTTAAAAGTTTGTGGTAGAATGTTTTGTTTGCCAACAAAATAAAGTTGACAAAATTAAGACCCGGGTATTTTACGACCATTAGACATTCCAAGTCAGTTTTGAGAGGAGGTATCAATGTATTTTATCACAAGTCCACCCAAGTTCGAAGAAAAGAGTGTCATATGGTGGTAGTTGATAGACTTACCAAGTATGCATGTTTTTGTGCATTATCCCATCCATTCAAATCCAATACACTCGTTATTGCATTTATGGAAACAAATCAAAAGCTACATGGAAACCAAAAGATTATTGTAAGTGATAAAGATCCCATTTTCACTGGAATTTTTTGGACATAATTGTTTTATTGTCTTGGTACTCAATTAGCCCATAGCTCATTTTATCATCCTTGATATGATGGGAAAACTGAGATAGTGAAAAAATGTTTGGAAGGATATCTTTTTTTACTTTTCATCTGATAAGAAAACAAATGGGTCAAGTGATTACCTCTGGCGGAATGGTGGTATAACACTTCTTTACATACCACAATAAAATGACCCCATTTATGGAACATTATGGATATAATCCACCATCCAACACATTGTCTCTAAGATAAAAATATAAGGTTCAAGCAGTGGAATATCACATCAAGCATCAATAACAAGTTCACCAACTCTTAAAGGATAACCTAACCTTGGCGTTGAATCGAATGAAACAACAAGAAGATAAACATCACAGTTATAGAAGTTTTGACATGGTGATTTGGTAATTTTGCGGCTACCCGTACAAAAAAATGTCCCTCAAGCAAGCTAATAAGGATAATACATTATCGAACAAGTACTATGGCCCTTACAAGGTGTTGCAAAATATTGGTACTATGGCATGTAAATTAGATCTCCCTATATCTTCACGAGTACACAAAATTTTCCATGTTTTAGGCTTAAAGAAGGTTATAGGTGACAAGATCCCAGTTCAAACTATATTTCATAGACTTGGCAAGGAAATAAAAGTCATCTTGGACCTTGAAACAATCACAAAATAAAAATAAAAAAAATCTGTAAGCTACGGAATTGATCAATTTCATAGTATCTCATTAAGTGGAAGAAATTTCCTGCTGAAGATTCGACATGGAAGGATGAGAATTTTATACAGAAGCATCAAGAACTACTCAAGCATTGAGGACAACAATTTTTTGAAGGAGAGGGGCTTGTTAGGTCCCTATAATACTAGTGTGGTCCTTATATTGTTATTGTGTGCCCCATAGAAGCGCATTATTGTTATTGTTTTTCTCTTACATTATTATTGTTATGTAGTCCCTAATTATATTTTGACCCTTTAGACTCCTGTATATACCAAGGAGGTTTTGTCATTTGAATCATCCAATAAATTTTCATTGATTTGATGTAAAGGGAGGTTTCCCCATCGAAGTGGCATATTATCTAGTCATTGATTTATCTTTTCTTATGTTTTGTGTTATTTTGATATGAATACCTAACAATTAAAGGAAGAAATTTTGGTATAAATAATTGCTCCTGTAACAGAGGGAGAAATTAGAAAGATTTGTTTTAACTTCAAAAGGAATTGACCTCTAAGTTTGAGGGGGGGGGGGGGGGCTCCCTTTACATCACATAAATGAACGATTATTGGATGATTAAAATGATAATACCTCCTTGGTATATATAGGAATATAAAGGGTCAAAATATAATTAAGGACTACATAACAATAATAATGTAAGGTCACAACAATAACAATAATGGGTTTATATGGAGCACACAATAAAAATATAGGGGCTACACTAGTATTATAGGGACCTAACAGGTATTTTATTGGTCGGATTGGAAGGATATAACTAGCAGAAAAATTCTTTTAGGAAATGATCAAGCTATAATTATAAATATTTTTGAAGTTGAATTTTATAAATAATAAAATAACAAGTTTGGACTAGTAGTACTAACTATTGGAGCACAAATTATCAGAGTTGGAATGATGGGGCATTGTTCTTAAGATAGAAATGAGGAGAAATGTATAAGAAGATAATTCCTAAACCCTCCATCAAAACCAAGCTTAATATAAAATTTGATCTCAAGGATGAGTACTATAAATGGGTTAACATGAAATTATTTGAGATTCACATATTTCCTTCAAACTAGCATACAGATTAATATTGACCTTAGAGTTTTTAAACATCAATATATTTAAATCTTTGAGTGTGTGATACTTCAATTTTGTACCTCTAGGGATTTTATCCCTCTATATGCTTGACCATGGTATATGTCTATATTCTAAATATAGCCACATGCAACCATGTAAAAGTTTAAATTGTTAATACATGTTCCATTTCTTATAGTAATGAAGTTTTGAGATGCTCCTTTTTTTAGAAGTATAAATTTTGAGATGCTCGTATTTTTATTTTTATTTTTATTATTGTATTTTTGTGCATTCTATTCACATTATACTTCTAGGGTTTTATTGTGTGCTATCTTTTCTCATTCTATTGGTGTATGTATTGTAATTTACCTTTGCATGTTTCATTTACCTTTTTTATGTAGATGCATTCCATTCATAATTTCTATTTGTGTGCATTGTACACTATGCTATCTTTTCTCATTGTAAATTTGTATGTAACATAATTTGCCTCCTCCTTTTGTCTCTATGTTCTTTCACATGTTATTAACATTTTCCTTGAATGGGAGTAGAAAGAACTTATAGAAATTTCTCTTCCTTCACTTCATCATAAAGAGGAACCCCATAGATCTACGAAAATATATTATTTGTGGATTATTTTTATTAATATAATAACACACTAAAGAAACATTAGGCATACGGTTGCAATGAGGTTGAAAAAAATGCGCAATGATTGCAGAAGCAATGCATATGCATGTGAATGTATTTAATACAACATGTTGGATACCACTCTTAGCATATGGGTCCATAGAAATGCATCAAAATATGCTTAATAGTGTGAGAATTTAAAAACCTAGGTGACTAATCTCCTTATTATCTCACTCAAACAAATAGATCAGTTAATATAATTAATGTTGAAATTAAATTCCATATTATAGAATCAATCATACAATAGGTGGAAATTAAACAACGGAAGTATAAAATTTATTTTTCCACATGCATCGGTAATTACTCCTTCAAATAATTTTTTCATTTATTTGAAAAACTTATAAGGAAACCTCCACATGTTTCCTTAAAAAAACATTGCATTTTTACTAAATCACCCTCAATTTAAGCTTCTACAATTGTTTTGAGAGGTACAACTGCTATAAAAATAATAGCAACAAGAATTATTGTTTTACTATATTGTTCCTCTATTGCTAGAGAACATTTCCCATAGATCTACTCATTGATATGTAACATATATTAACTTACACACTTACTTACCCCTATTGACCTAGAAACATGCACTTGAAAAATGGAAAGAGATGATATTAGGGACACACCATATCACTGAATACTGGTAATTTTTGTCTTTACTAGTGTTTTTCTCCAAGATTCCTATTCTTAGCTCCAGTACAGCCACATCAACACTCATTGTTTGAATGGTCGTATTATTTAACACCTTTCATGAGGCTGATGGGAGCATTGAAATGTGATTTTACAGTGTCCTATGAATGTTGGATAAATGATGTATGTTTTTATTTAGGGTCTTTCATGAGGTAAATATAGCATCTTAGGATTACTTTAAAATTCATGTACAATGGTCTCAAGGGAGATTCCCGGTTCAATCCCCAATGAAGTCACAATTTTTTTTTACTTAGATCATCTCTCTATTTCCAAAGAGTATTTATATATATCATCCCACTAATTTGTGACAAACAATAGTTTATCCAATTACTTACCTCTAATTACCTAGACACATGCACTTTCAAAATGGAAAAATATGAAAGTAAGTAAACATCTTATCACTAAAGGTTGGTCCTAGCTTGTCTTGCATGGAGTTTTTCCCAAGATTCATATCCTTAGCTTCCAACACCTATTATGTACAAACATAGACCATAAAGTATCCAAAATCTAATTTCTCATACAATTGTAAGTATTATAATCCAAAAAATCTTTATTGATAGACAAAGATGCATTCATTTACATGCATTATGACAAAATTGGGTGAAAGCTTTAAAATTTCATTACACTATGTATGTATAGTAGATGCAATACTTCATGGCTCTTTGATTATAGGCTCCTATTCTCACATATACTTAAATCAAGCTCACTATAGTTAGGCTTATATCAAGTTATATTCGTCTTGTCACTTTGTTAGAATTACCTTACTTTCACTTTTCCTTTCTTTTCTTTTTTCTTCATGGTGGATGTTTATTTTATATTGATTTTATAGTTGATATGGAGAGGTGGAGGGGAAGGATGTAGAAAATTTTGACTTTATTTTACATGGTTTTTTCATCCTTATTCTCCTTTTGATCACTATTTTAACCCTTTAAAACCTCATCCTCTATCTCCATAAACCCTAGCTACATCAACACTCCTTGTCTAAAGGGTAGGAGCATTCAACACCTCTTGTCAAGGCACTGACAATGTCACAACATTGTATGTAAGTGTCCTAGGAGTGTTGGAGGGTTTATTTAAGTTGTTATTTATGGTTTTTCGTGAGGTGTATGTAACATCTCATGCTTAGTTAAAAATGTTTTTCCAATGGTCTAAAGGTAGTGTCAAATTGAGTTATAACAATTATCTATTGTATAACAGTGGTGTATGGGTTTTATGGCTATTTTATATATTATGTATGAATATATTTATCTATATGGTACTTTACATATGTCCATATTGCCATATAATACTAGTGTCAAATATTGTGCACTATTGAAAACGAATCTTTCCTCACTATCAATTGTCTCTCCCTCTCTATCACTCAATTTTCTCAACTACTCAAATGTGTGTTAAAAGTATCCACCTTTCCCAGCATTTTCACTTTAGTAAAGAATATACTTATAATATTTTCTTAATATAAGTCATGCATGAGGAAAATTTTTAGAATCAACTACTAAATATAATACTCTCACATTTTTTTTACTAAAGTGAATTACAAAATAGAATTACTTTTCAAAAATATCCCAAAATACTTCTCAGATGTGTTGAAGAATGTAACTAGGTTCAATCTTCATAATTGTATTTGAGTCATAATGAAATGTATTTATCAAAACAAAGAAAAATAAATTATTATTATTATTATTATTATAACTTATTAAAGCATGGGTTTCCTGTTTGGGTCATCATCTTTTAGGTCAAAGTACCCATTAAGGACTTCTAGGATTTATATTGAGTCATTAGAGTCATTTTCAATTTTATGATACCCTTATTGGGCATTTGAATAATGTAAAAAGAAATATCATTGATTCAAATATGTAATTTTCCACCTCCACACCAAGTCATCCCTTACCTGTACAAGTCGGCCTACATGAAGGAATTTAAACTCCATAAGAGGCTATATATACATTGTAGTTTGATTCATTTGGAACACTCACTCACAAGTTTGATATGCAAGCATAGGTATTTTCAGTGTATGAAATTGTAGGAGGAGAAGGAGGATCACAAGATCTAAGTTTTATGGGTCATTTCTCTCACACGTTTGAATTTACTGAGCTATTACTGGAAGATGAAAAATTATGTTGCTAGGTAGAAGTTGTTGCATCAAGGTTGAAGTTATTGTTGCATCGAATTATTTCTTCAAGGTTTAATTAATGCTTAAAGTTCAAATTAATGCTTCAATATCACATTGTTGATTCTAGGTTGAAGTTAAGTTGTTTCTAGGTCAAAGTTACTACTGCCAATTGTTGCTGCCAGGTCGAAGTTATTGCTGCAAGATCGAATTTCTAGATCAAGGTTGTTGTTGGAAGGTTATCATTTGTAAAATAAGGAAGGTTTTACTTGGTGATTGGAGGAGATCTATGTATATTTCAAGTAGATTTGGATTATATCGTAAAACTATTGAAGGAAGAGTTTACTAGGTTTTCCCCTAGATAGGGGTTTTTCCCTGGTTTTCCACCTACATCTAGTGTCCTTGATATTCATGTTATGGTTTTGGTGATTACTTAATGAAATAAAGTAAAACAAGAACACAAGAAATTTAATAAGTAAATAATAACTTCACAAGTAATTATCACCATAAGAAAATATTTTTTCCTTTCTTATTTTCCAACATGGTATTATAGCTAAGGTGAAGAAGAAGGGAAAAGGAATCATGAATATCTATTGAAAGGAGAATAAATAATCTCAAGAAATTGAATAAGGGGTCATCAAATGGGATCATATATAGAAAGAAACTTACTATATTCAAGAACAATGTATAACACAATAAATGGAGAGAAAAAATTAGAAGGATCATCCAATTATAGGGCATGGAAGAAGAGGATAGATCTCATCCTCGAAATGAATAAAGTCTTGGATCTAGTCAAAGGAAAAGTGAAGAAACATACAGAAGGATCAAGTGATGCAGATAAATCTAAGTTTAGAGAGTCTGAAATATTGGCTATGAACCTAATGTTAGATGGTATAGGGGATAATCTTATCCCATACATTTCCAACAATGACTATGCCCAAGAGATGAATGAATCCTTATCCAAATTATTCGCCATCAAGAATCTTGGTCAAGTTGCAAGTCTTAAGAATGAACTAAGGACCATGAAAATGAAAAAGGATGATATTGTGGCATCCTTGTTTGTAAGGATAGCTATAATTAGAGATGATATTCAAGACATAGATGAGATATTACTTGAAAAAGAGCTCGTGATTGTAGCACTATTGGGTTTTCCACCCTCATGGAGTGCCTCTACATCGAGCATCAATAGTTGGAAAGAAACTCCTTTATTTGAGTAATTATGGAATGTGTGTACTCAAGAGGAAATAATAATATCATTAGTAACCAACAAAGAGAATTAAGAACAGAAAGTTTCAAATGCCTACTACGCTCATCACAAGAAAGGAAACTTCAAGAAATATAAAGGGCCAAGAAGGAAGGTAGACCTATCTAAGATAGAATGTTACTAGTGTCACAAAATGGGTCACTATAAAAGTGATTGTCTTGACAATCCGAAGAACAAGAAGAGAAGCAGGGATCATGAATCTTTTTTTTGAAGAAGGATCTCCAAAGAAGAACAAGACCAAAGAATCATAAATAAGGGACTTACAATACTAAGTCCTCTACTCTAAGTTTTAATTATTTTCATTTATGATTTGATTTCGAGTATTATAGGTTTAAAAATTTTTAAATTGTTTTTATAAAGTTATAGGTATCCCTCGATATTGAATTAAGAGGGTGCCCTCACCATTTTCCAAGGATAATTATCTTAATCCTTGTAATACCTTTTTATATTCGGTTTCCCTTTCTTATCTTGGTATTTTTTTATTATATGCTAATTATATTTCTTTTCTATTTTCCTTTGTTAAGGAAGGATTTTGATCTGCTAAAGGGTTATAGAGAATATATCACAAGACAAAGCATTGTAATTGATGTCCTATAAGGTTTGTTAAGAAATAAATCAAAGGTATGACTTATACTATAAGATTTGTTCTCTTCATGATGTATTTAGTCCTTATAATGATATGTTCTACATTACTAACATTTTTGCGTCTAGCTCCTTTGAATCATAAATATTATTTTCAGGGTGATTAATCATTAGATAAATCCACCCTCCTCATATATTTGATCATTGTTATGGAACCCCAAAAGGATCTCTATAAAACCCTAACTTAAGGGTATGTGAAAAAAACCCTAATTCACTTAAGGTTATTGGTGAAGTCTCATAAAATGTTATTCTTTTGATGTTTATAATTTTATGGTAATGTCATGTTTGGGGTTTTGGTATGGTTATGGAAACGCTAATATTTTAGGGTTGGATGGTGATGTCGGTAATCCTATACCTTTAGAGGTTTTCATAAATTAGGGTTTATGTTCAAAATCCTTATGATATATAGAGTAAGCTCCTAGGAATGAAACCCTAGGTGTATGCTCGTTTGATCAAAACCCTAGTCCGATCAAGTTTTTTATATGTCTAACTTTAATATATTGATATTTGTGTCTTGAATTTGCCTGATATATGTTGTTGTGATATGCATGTGCATGAAATCCTAGATATATATATTGTTGATGGTCATAGTTCTAGAGTTTGTAACTAAACCCTAATAGAAGTTTGATATTCTAGGATATAATGATATTGTTTCAAATGTGTAATATTCCCAAATGGGGAAGCAGCAATACATGAACACAATAATGGAAAGAACAGTGAATAAATCAACACACCATGATATGAGAAAAATGTACAGCCATCTTATTAAACATATCATCAAATAATAGGCACAAGCTCTTTAGGATCAAGTCACTCAAGCAATACAAAACAAGCCTTTACAAGCAAAATATGCCATCACATGAGAAATAGCTGCCATACAAGTGCCCTGAGCTAAGACATCGTATTTTTAGGGAATTAAATATTGCATATATATATACATATAGCATATATATATATATATATATATATATATATATATATATATATATATATATATATATATATATATATATATATATATATATATATATATATATCAATGTAGATATGTTGTTATATAGCTCAAATAATGCTAGGAGTGAAGATCTAGCCTCCTAGACACCTTTCCAAGAGAACCCAGGAAGGGTTTCCAGAAATGCACCCAAATACAAACGGTGATCTATAGCCCTAGGACTGAAGAGTCACTGCAAACTAAAGCTCATGAAATATAAGGATGAAATAATATATATCTTATGTATATCTCCTCAAGGGTCTCCTCCAATGAAAGGCTGAACCCTTCACCTCCAGGAAAACACTCTAAAAGAGCCAAGAGATCCTCCTCTGAAACTGCCCTAAAAAATAATGCAATTCTAGACTAAAAATGCATTGTGAATGATAGGAATAGATTGGCCTGGTGACAAATATCTGAAATGTGCTCAAGAACCCTCCTTATTGATCTCCCAAGAGAAGGAATCCTTCCTCCTATGGAAAAATAGCTCAGAAAGTGGGTTTCTCAACCCTCCAATGTAACACCCTGTAACACAACACAAATCTGAACAGAAAATGTGTTGTAGCTTAAGAATGAAGCATGGCCAGAATGTTGGATATGTGGAATTGATAGATCAATACTCTCCCAAGAGGCCTCTCAAGGAAATAGGTAGGATTCCTAACAGGGAACACCCTGTGCTAAACAACACCAGCAATCTTAGCTAAACAACTGAAGAGAGCAAAAGTCTAAATAAACATATCAAAATAATAATCATAACATAAACCATATGGCTTCCGTCCTCTTCCTTATAAACAATGTGAGCCTTATCACCTTGGGTCCCACTCATTATGGTTTCCACCATCATGCAATCAATCTCCCTCCAAAACTGCGTTGTCCCACCATTAATGCCACTCCTCCATAACAACGTTGTTTGATTTGGTCAAAGTTTACCGATTCAACATGCTCCAGCCCCTTTTCACACCTAAGGGTATTCAATCCAACTTTTAGATGACCTTCATTCACACTAGGAGTGTCTTTTACTCCTACTAAGGAGATTTATGGGTCACCATACCCTCTTATTCCTCCATCTAAGAGAAAAATCAAAATTTAATATTCCAATTAGTTGTGTGCTAATTTAGGAATATTATAGTCCTCCCCTCCCAAATGTTTCTTTTCCTCAAGAAACTGCAAGGATAGAATTGAATATCCTCTCCTCTTCCTCCTGCAGCATCCCCATGTGATAAGTTCCTCCAATGAACAAAATGTTGTCTCATCAATAAGTCTCCAAGTTGCTCCTCCCAAGTGTATAAGTATGCCTTTGGTGAAAATTCCAAATGGCTCTCATCATGAACAAGTGGGATATCCATGGAAGCAACTATATGTGGTCTAGAGGCCTTATTGAGGCATGGAATCTGAAATATATTGGGAACTATCATTCCCATGTGAAGCCTCCATCCCCAAGCTATCATCCACAAGAAGTGAGTCACCCTCCAACATGGCAACTCATGAAACATCTCCTCCACCTTAAGCTCTTGAAAATTAGGTGGGCTGCATAGCTAAACATGATGGATCAAATTGTCCATCCCACACGGTCTCTCTCTCCACTTATGATAAGTGCAGAACTACTACTGAATATGGGTTGCAATAAGGTTGCCTTCATGAAGCAAAAAGGCAATAGGATCCTCAAAGATCCACTCTTTGGTTCTTGCCCAAATCATCCCATATAAAATGAATATGACATTATCATCATATGGAATCAAAATGAGAGAAGTACTGAAGGTTTTACATAGTTTTGGAAGGTACCAATAGTTTCTCAAGTAGTTACAGTGCATTTTTACCAACTGCAGTTTTAGAACATGATGTGGCAAGTTGTCTCCCAACAAATTGCTAGTTGTGCATGTCATCACACTTACTAGTGAATAGTAAATGGCATTGTATATCAATTAAACATATAGGAAATAATACAACACTTTCCCAAAGCCATACAATAAATGGCTCTCTCCATCATAGATGTTGAACCCAAAATAACCATGAAGCCCAAATAGAGGTTTACCCTCTTGTGGAGCAATGCATTGTATAAAGATGATAAGAGAAAGCAAATAATATGTTAGATAATCAATAAGTGAAAAAACACAATTCTTACCATGTACTGAGAGTAATCTGATAATAGGATCCATGAATGAGCCCTCCATAGTGGTATGATATACTCCCATGAAGGGGAATGAACTATGTGATGCATGTAGATGTTTCTTCTTATGCTTGAAAATCCAAGTAAATAATATCATATCATGGTAATAGATGTCTCCATCCACTACTCCATCACTCTCATCTCCTCCTTGCCCATCAAGTGCATTATATGTGAAGTGATCCTGGGGACACTCCATCAACAAACCCAAGCTCCCAAATGACAGTGTTGTTGGCCTTTGTAATAAGGCTCTTGTCATCTCATAGCTCCATTATTTGACATACCACATGTCAAAGCCATCAATCATAATGTTGCTATATATGGGAGATTCCTTCCAAAGTGGAAGTACCTCCTAATCCTCCAAGGCTAAGGAGTAGCCCCTTTGCACCATGATAGTGCCATCACCTACTCCTGCAACATTATGCAAAGTATGGAAGGAAATAAGTCCATATCCCCCGAAGAACAACCAAAGCAACAACAACTTTTGTTGCCTCCCCACACCATCACCATATAAACTATGGAGCAATAACATATGGTTGACATGAAAGATATCACATCACCCCAATATACCCAAACTCCTTTCTGCCATATGATGTAAGTGCCACGGCAAGTTCCATCCACCAACCTACTCTTTGAAATAGAATGTGTCATATGATGACCAAACCCTTTCAAGAGTAATCAACGTAGTCTTGCCTCTTGCTGCTCGGTGTCATAAATCTGCAAGTGGCTTCCTAACCTCTTGCTCATTAATATCACCCATCCAACCAATGGTGAGTTTCTATTATCATGTCCAAAAGTGGAATCCTTCCAATGGAGGATACCATCCTCCCAAACCAGATTCTTGTCTTTGCATTTCATGGAATGTTGAAATGCAATCTCCTAGAGATCTCCAAATGAAGACCACTCCTCAATGACCAAGTTGATCCCATAAGGATCCAAATATCTTGAAGGAAAAATATTCTCATTGAGCAATGAAGTGTTCATCAAGAAATACCCATCATAACAATGGAAGATAAGATGCCTCTCATCAACCATATGTCTATCCTCTGCTATGCATTTAGAAAGGTCATTGGAATACTCCAATAATGGTTGGGCCCCAAACTCATCACTATTGCTCAACGACATTGCTGTTGATCTCCATAATGGTGCATCTGTTGTCTCAAGATCATGCTCAATGTTGAACACATATTTTTTCATTGCTTTGCTCAGGACAATGTTCATCCCATCCTCAAAAATTCTACACTCCAACCCCAAGAGTTGTGTGCAACTCAAAAAGGATACACTAGGATGACTATATATCTCTTTCTTGAACAAATCAAGGGTCCTCAGCGCAGTGATAGTCCACTACTCCAAATTAGCAAGGTTCTTTGACCCTAGGCCATGCATTTTCCCTAACAGCATGTTTCCATAATCCTCCATATGATGTGCTGAAATAACATGAAATCGAAATATGTGCATACCTTGGTAAATCTTGGGAACATCTTGTACTGCTACAAGGTTCCTTCCTCTGGTGTGATGGCTTCCCCAACTATTGATGATGATGGATGCTCTTCTAAGGCTACATCATTGCTGGTACAAGTCTCCTCCTCCTCATGCATCTCCAGAATATTGCATGGGACTTTAGATGTCAAAAGATCAAGACCACTTTTCAAAGGTGCAAGCGTTCTTTCTCCTGGTGCAAGTGCTCCTACAACAAGTGGTGGTGAAGGCCTCTTCCCCTCTGATTTATTCTTGTCAAACTTCTGAATCAACCTTTGAGTAAAATCTGCATATACAGTCACTTTTGAATGACTCAAATGGCTCAAACACCAAATGTTTGCTTCACCCTCAAGGTGCAGCGCTGCAATCTCAACAGCTTCTTCCTCTACTACCGGATGTAGTAGGAAAAACGCATCTAACCTCATTCCCCAAGCTCTTGCTTTGCATGTGAATGACCCATCAAAGTTAGACAATAAAAATCTATTTCCCTTTATTCTTCTATTGCTGCAAGGTCTCCTTTCTTCTTTGAGTTGAATGAATTGTGGGAGAGTTAGATTCTCCTTGAAAGCTCTAGGTTGAGATTTGTAATCTACAAGATACTCACTTAGAATCTCACAATCCAAGTGTTCTTCATCTCCATGCCTCTTGTCTTCCTCTTCAAAAGGAAAGGGCATAACATGTTTCTTTGGAGATCTATGCAATACCGGTTTTTCTTTTTGTTGATAGGAAGTACATGGACCTTCCTCATCTTGAAACCCTAGTGTGGTTTCACTCCTTTTCTCCATTTTCCTTTGCTTGAAATCCTTGGTGAGGTCCTTCTTAGATCTGAAAAGAGATGAGATAAAACTCATTCTTTCCAACATTTTGATCTCTTTCTCCCTCTTCTTATTCTTATGATATCATAATAGCTAAGATCCACAAGCTGATCCAAGATTTTGCTCTGATACCACTGTAATATTCCCAAATGGGGAAGCAACAATACATGAACACAATAATGGAAAGAACAGTGAATAAATAAACACACCATGATATGAGAAAAATGTACAACCATATTATTAAACATATCAACAAATAATAGGCACAATATCTTGAGGATCAAGTCACTCAAGCAATACAAAACAAGCCTTTACAAGCAAAATATGCCATCACATGAGAAATAGCTTCCATACAAATGCCCTGAGCTATAGCACAGTTTTAGGGCATAAAATGTTGCATAAATATATATCAATGTAGGTCTACTGTTATATAGCTCAAATAATGCTAGGAGTGAAGATCTAGCCTCCTAGACACCTTTCCAAGAGAACACGGGAAGGGTTTTCGGAAATGCACCCAAATAAAAATGGTGATCTACAACCCTAGGACTGAAGAGTCACTGCAAACTGAAGCTCATGAAGTAGAAGGATTAAATAATATAGATCTTATGTAGATCTCCTTGAGGGTCTCCTCCAATGAAAGGCTGAACCCTTCACCTACAGGAAAACACTCTAAAAGAGCCAATAGATCTTCCTCTGAAACTACCCTCCAAAATAACGCAATTCCAGACTGAAATTGTGCTGTGAATGATGGGAATATGTTGGCCTAGTGCCAAAGATCTGAAATTTGCTCAAGAACCCTCCTTGTTGTTCTCCCAAGAGGAGGAATCCTTCCTCCTATGGAAAAATAGCTCAGAAAGTGGGTTTCTCAACCCTCCACTGTAACACCCTGCAACACAACACAATTCTGAACAAAAACTACATTGTAGTTGAAGACTGAAGCTTGGCCAAAATTCTGGATATGTGTAAATTATAGATCAATACTCTCCCAAGAGGCCTCTCAAGGAAAGAGGTGGGATTCCTGACTGGGAACACCCTGTGCTAAACAACACCAGCAATCTTAGCTAAACAGTTGAAGAGAGCAAAAGTCTAAACAAACATAAAGAAATAGTAATCATAACATAACCCATATGGATACCATCCTCTTCCTTATAAAAAATGGGAGCCATATCACCTTGGGTCCCACTCATTAGGGTTTCCACCATCATGCAATCAATCTCCCTCCAAAACTGTGTTGTCCCACCATTAATGCCACTCCTCCATAACAACGTTGTTTGATTTGGTAAAAGTTGACCTATTCAACATGCTCTAGCCCCTTTTCACACCTAAGGGTCTTCAATCCAAATTTTATATGACCTCCATTCACACTAGGAGTGTCTTTTATTCATAATAAGAAGATTTATGGGTCTCCATACCCTCTTATTCCTCTATCTAAGAGAAAAAACAAAATTTAATATTCCAATTAGCTGTGTGCTAATTTAGGAATATTACAAAATGTGATGATGGAATCTAGGGTGTACCAAAAATTGAAACCTTATATTGTGTTGTGATTGGTTGTTGAGTATCTCAAAGTTTAAATCTAGGGTTTGCATTAAATCCCAGTAGAATTCTAACACATTCTAAGGTTGTTAGATGGGTTGTTGAACTGTACTTTTTAAAATTGTTTCTAGGGTTTGCAATATGCTAAAGAATAATTTTTTATATCTTTGAAAGTAATATTGAAGAAATATATATATAATGAGATTGATATCTTGATTGAGCTATTGATGTGATTTAGGGTTTGTAATAAAACCCGAGCAAGAAGTTGAAGTATATTGTGAACCTATATAAGTTTAGGTATTTGATGCTTATGTTATTTTAATAAATCTAATAGAGTTAACCTCATGCTTATATATGTGTGTGTGTGTGTGTGTGTACTTTATGTCCAAGTTCTGCAGATACATAATCTTCAAGAAGTTGATCTAATTGATAAAGGAAGACTTTGATGAAAGGGAATGCATTCGTGAAGTTGATCTCCCTAAGTTAAGAAGGAGCCTAGATAGAAGAAATATCCCCAATTTGAGATGGAGGGAATCTTATATTCATGATTAATACCTTGAAGAAGAAATTGGATAATGTATATTAAGGTGCTATTGAATGAAGGAAAGAAGGATTTTATTGTAGAATATGTTGTTGCATGAGAAGTAGGAAAGGAAGTTGTAAGGTTGAGGAATGTCCTATCAAGATTCATTTGGGAAGCATATAATTCCTATGTGAAAGTATGAGAAGAAAAATCAAGATGTTTGAAGACCCTGAAGGTTTTTTTTAGTTATGTGCATTTGAAAGATTGTTACTGATTGGGGTTGTGTTTGGATAGGTAAATATCTCGGATATTTGGAAGCATGTT
Organism: Pinus albicaulis; assembly: GCA_034641835.2. Taxonomy (NCBI): domain Eukaryota; kingdom Viridiplantae; phylum Streptophyta; class Pinopsida; order Pinales; family Pinaceae; genus Pinus; species Pinus albicaulis. The sequence goes on along the minus strand of CM076574.1, from coordinate 715,607,070 downwards.
TTACATGCTTGTTGTTACCAATTTATTTCATTGGGAGATATTTTTTGTTACTGATATATTTGATTGGGAAGGATTTTCTACTGATTTGAATGATCAATATTGTTGAGTCTTTGTGTGTGATACACATTGCCTAGGAGGACATATGGATGATACAATGTGTTGATGTCTACTTCCCGAAGTAGGGAGGGTGGCGTTGGTCATAGAGCTATGACCCTGTATTACACACCTGGATCCCTAGGTTGATGTTTGGAAAGTAAGCCTAATGGTACCTAGAGTGGTTGAAATATTTAGTCCATCTTAGTCCCACCCAGATGGATTTCCCTAGTCAAGAATCTAGTTTGTGGCACCATGAATGCCTAAACTATTCAAGGACTTGGATAGATTTTCCTAGTCAGGAATATAGTTTGTGGCACCATGAGTGCCTAAAATGTTCAAGGACTTGGATATATTTCCCTAGTTAGGAATTTAGTCCATGGAATCACGGTGCCTAAAGTCTTCAAAGTTCATGTGTTTTGAGATCTTACTTGTAATTTTATATGTTTGTGTCATTATGAATACCTCCCTAGTTAAGAGGGGGTGTTGAAGAATGTAAACTAGGTTTTATATTCATAATTGTATTTGAGTCATAATGAAATGTATTTATCAAAATAAATAAATAAAAATTATTGTTATTGTTATTATTATGACTTATTAATAAAGCATGGGTTTCATGCTTGGGTCATCATGTTTTAGGTCAAAGTCCCCATTGAGGACTTCTAGGATTTATATTGATTCATTACAGTCATTGTTAATTTTATGAGACCCTTATTGTGCCTTTGAATAATGTAAAAGTATTATTATTGAGTCAAATTTGTAGTTTTTCACCTCCACACCAAGTCGGACCTTACCTATTCAAGTCAACCTACATGAAGGAATTCAAACTCCAGAAGAGGCCATATATACAATGTAGTTTGATTCATTTGGAACACTCACTCACAAGTTTGATATACAAGAACATGTAGCTATAGTGTACGAAATTGTAGGAGGAAAAGGAGGATCACAAGATCGAATTTTTCTAGGTCATATCTCTCACACAGGTGAATGTACTGGGATATTACTGGAAGATCAAATTTTACACCACTAGATTGAAGTTGTTGCATCAAGGCCGAAGTTATTGCTGCATCAAAGTTGCTGATGCATCGAAGTACTACTTCAAGGTCGAAGTATTGTTGGAAAGTCAACAATAAATGTGTATATAATTTAATTTTCCCTTAATTAAATTGGACAATAAAATGTAATCTTATCTCATAATCACTTGTAATAGATAAGTGAGTGTGATAAACTCAGTTGGCTCATGAATTTTGAGTTGAGGGTGGTTGGTGAGGCATGCATATTGATTCTATGTGTTTTAGAGTTTGATTTGCAGTTAGTGCATTAGTTTAATGCATGAGAAATTAGTTAACTCAATTAATTGAGTTAAAATTAGTTTAACTAGTTGTAACTATTTGTTGCACTAGTGAGAGGTCAAGTGAATTAAATCATATCTAATTCACATGTAGTGATTTTTCATGTAACTAATGATTTACTGTTAATAGTTGCATGCATGTTAGTTCCAGTGGAGACCCAGTTGAGACAAAGGTTAAAGGGATGTTAACTATCAGTTGTATTATTAGTAGGTTTTCCGCATGCAGTAAAACAACCATAGGATTTCCCATGAGCATTGCATAGTTTTGAAAGGCTGAATTTCCTAAAGAATAGGGATTGCATTCCACATGAATTGCGCAAGTAAGGCAAGCTAAGAAGAGGCCAAAAATTAGCCAAGTGTTGGTTGATTTTGTCCGGATCAGTGTGAGACAATTGTGAGAGTGCAGGAGACTCTTGTGAGAATATTGCATTGTAATTGTTTCAAGATTCCTTAGTGAATATACAATAGAAGATAGAGGGGTTTTGAGCAGCAATATTTCCATGGGAAAATAACTGTGTTGTGGTTTGATTTGCTTCTTTCTTTACTTGTTGTGATTGGCGATCATGTTTATTTTCTGCAATTGATTTGTAGAAGGATTCAATATCTTTCTTTATCATATCGCATGATCGGATTGAATAAATTGATATACATATTTTTTTTATAATTTCTACATGGTATCACAGCACAGGAAATAAATATTGTGGAGAAGAACTTGAGTTTGTGTTGAATAACATTCGAATTTGCAAAAGTATTATTTGGTGCAACAGGTGAATCAAGATCAAGATGGATTTCAATGGCTTGATATTGGAGTATGCACTCAAGGGAAGTTCCAATTATATTGGGTGGAAAGAAAGGATGGAGGAAATTTTGGAGGACAATGGATAAAAGAATTCATTGACAATGACATTCCAAAACCTGCAGCAATAGATGTCGCTCTTCTTGATGCTTGGCAAAAGAAGGTTGCAAAGGAGAGGAGGATATTATTGGAGGGAGTATGAGACCACATTTTCTCAAGTCTCCATGGCAAAGTGACTACATATGAAATTTGGAAGGCTTTGACATATCTGTTTCAGAGTAGCAGTGACCACAGAAAATTGGCACTTAAGGACAAGCTAAGGAAAATCAAAATGGAGAAAGGTGACACTATTCTAAAATATTTAACCAAGTTTTTCCAATGTCGAGATGAGCTTGGGAGTGTCGAAATTACTGTAGCAGATGATGACTTGGTGAGCCTAGCTCTTCTAGGCCTTCCTAATATTTGGCATAGTTATTAGGACTCTATCAATGGGAGGGAGAAGCTGCCAGATTGGGAACGACTTTGGTCAGATTTGGTGCAAGAAGAATTCAGGCGTAATATCAGGGATGGAACCTAATCCAAGATTGTAATATTCCAAATAGGAAAATACAGTAATAAAAAACACAATAAACTGGAAACTATGGAAATATGGAAATAAACTGAAAACACCATAAAAATAGACAGAGCAACTGAGCCATTTTATTAATCTGAAGGTGAAAACAATACAAGATTGCTTCAAAATAGATAGCACTCAAGCCAGAAAAAGCGGGTTGGAATGGCCTCAAGCTCTCCCACTAAAAACACTACTTTATGTTGTAATGTTGGAGCTCTCCCTCTGCACTGCCCTACTGGAAATGTGGCTGCTGGGTGAATAGGACTGCGTAGATGAGGGTGCTTTGGTGCTCAGAAAAATTTGGGATTTAGAATCCGGACTCTATGGAAAAAACCCATAATAACCCAGAAATGATTTCCTGATTGGCTTGTTAGTGTCAGAATATTCATTTTTCCATTAATGACCAATATCACTCCTTTCATTTTCATTTTAGGTGTCTCATTCCGAAATTTTTATATCATTCCATTAGGTCATGCTAAAAATTGTTTCACTGATCTTAGCATCCTTCAATAAAACTTCACTCTCCCTTAGAGAATCATATTTCCTAAATCACTTCCATGTCTTCTTGAGCACAATAACACCTATGAAAAGCTCATTTCACCATGTCTTGTCTCAGTTAAAGTCAACCATGGAAATCAAATTTTTCAAAGTCTCATTAGGTTATTAGGGTTTTTTCTTTCAAGGTCCAAAAATGCATTATTACATCTCAATAAAGTCAACAAACATATGAGAGTGACTCAACGACATAGGCTATTTTCATCTACAGAAGATCATCATTATGTAAATATCATATTTTCTAAGTTGTAATTTTGATTTCATATGATTTTCATATCAAAATGTCATTTTGATATGAAATCAAAGATGTAATTTATTTTTATTTCCTATGAAATTTTATGTCAATTCAAATGTAATAAGTACTTAGTTCCCAAATTTTCCAACTCAGAGTCCCATATGCCATCACATCAAATGTCAAAGTGAAAGATTTTTTAGTTCATCAATTGATCAAATGTCAAAGGGAGTTGTCTTTTCCCAAGGGTGCCCAAGTCATCATTTTTCACAAGCACTAAACCCTAATTTCTTCTCTCACTGAGCTAGGGTTTGCCATGGAAATGTGACATTTGAGTAGAGGAGGCATAAGGTAGTTCATATAAATAAGTATGAGGTCATTTCAACTCATAAACATCATGTCTCCATCATTTTTTAAGAATTCATTCCAAGGGACAAATCATTCGCTACACATAGGATCGGTTTTTCTTCAAAATGTGTTTCTGACCAAAAAAAGATGAATTTGAAAAAATTGAGAGATGTTTTTTCCATCATAAGCCAATTAAGAAAAACCTCCTTTAGTTTTTACACAGGTGTCATGGTTTTAGAGAAATGTCAAAACTACAGGTGCCACAGGAGAGTTGTTGCACTTCTGGAGTGACTTCCTAGCTGTAATTTCCAAATGACTTTTTTGATAATTCAAATGAAAACTAAACTAGAAGATATTTCCAATGATCTATCATGAGATAAATTTTGAGTTGAGGAAGGCCTCCAAACGTTGCCTGCAACAGCGCTCTACATTATTGCACCCTCATTCTGCACTTTTTGACCAGTCTTGGGAAAACATAATTTTTACTAGGAAAATAAACTCCAAAAAGAAAAAGAAAAAAGATATATTTGGAAATTACACAGGATAAGATTTCCAACGAGCTATCATGGGCTCAATTTGGACACCAAAAATGCCTCCAAATCTGGTCTGCAAAAAGGTGTTGCACACAGAGGGCTCGTTTATCTGAAATTGTGCAAAATAGAGTTGGACGTTGCGCGTTTAGCTTGGGAGTTGTGCGTTTAACCATGACACTGTGTGTTTGGGATAAATATTAGTGTAAATTATAAAGGTGCTACACGTTCTGCAGGGTTTCTACATGTTCAGCTGGGTTGCTGTGCGTTCACCCAAGAAGTGTCAAAAAAACTTTGCCAGCGTGCTACTCCACAAATTGATGCCAAATATTTACACAATGAGTCTTCAAGCTTCCATTGCCAGTAAGTAACATAATTATCATCAATTTGATGTATTTTTTTGATTCAATTCAATTCAAACCTATTTATAAAGAAATAAACCCTAGTACTTATTAAAATCTAATTCACACCCTAAAGCTAATCCCTAAACTGTTATACACTCCCCCTCACATTCCTAAAAGCATTCTCCCTTTTCCCTATCTCCATTGTCCTAGGGTTTCACTTACCTAGGCTCCCTTCACATTCCCATTTCCTTCATTTCCCAACACTTCCCTTCACTTCATATTCCTTCATTTAATTCCATCATCCCTAGGGTTTTTGACACCAAATACATCATGGAAACCTAGCAGAGGTGCATTAGTAATCCACAGAGGGCTGATTTGGAAACATTGGCACATACTTATGAGAGAGTTCATAGGCAAGTGTTTGACCCACCAATTGTGGTAGGGACCCTGAATTCTTCACCAACAAAATCAGGTACACAAAGACAAGGAAAAGATGGCAGAGGTGGACATACATGAAGAGGAAGGCCTCCATGAGAAAGAGGCAGATTTTGAACTTTTAGACTTGGACACAATTGATGATGATGATACATCCTTGATCATCCCAAGAGAGGGAAGCCAATATTAGATAGCTCCAAGCTAATCTTGACAGGTCCAAATTTGTCATTACCTTTCTCAATCATGACAATGAGTAGTTGAAAACCAAACACACCATTAATGAGGTGATATGCATCAAAGCACAAAAGAGGCAGAGAAGGCTAAATCCTTGCTTTAAGAGACATTAGAGAAGTTTGGTGAACCTGATGATGATGAGGATCAACCTCCAAGATAGAGACCTAGGACTAGAGGGCTGAAAATTGCTCTAGCCCTAGAGAGACAAAGGGAAGCTGAGCTACTAGACCAACTTACCCTAAATGAACAGCTTTCCATAGAAATAAGTGAGAACAGAGAACCATGGCTTGATAGAGCCAATATACACTTGGAGAATTTGCTTGAGAACTCCAACAAGGATAATTACTTGTTGAGGACAAAGGTCAAACTTCATGCCCGGAAAGAGAGAATTGCATTGGACAAGCTCAAAAGAGCCAATGCCAAAATTGAAGTTTTGACCAAGCAAGAAGAGAAAGAGAGGTTAGATATACTTGCTGAGGTGTCACTCCATGCATCGAACACTTGATCAGTAAGTACCCCAACAATTTTGACAAAATTTTGGAAAACTTAGCATTTTGTTCAGTTATGTGTTTTTAAGGATATTTTTCACACATAAAATTTGCTAAATAGGAAGCACCTTGGACGCTATTCTCTATTTTTGGGAATATAAAGGACAAATGTCCACCATTGGAAGATTTTTAATGATGAGGACATCAACCCTGTGAAGTTTCAAAAATTTTGGAGGAGAACTGTCCCATCAAAAAGTAAAAAAAAAATCAAAATTTCATGTTTCTACCTCAAAATCTGCCTGGTCATTGCGCGTTTACGAGTCTTGGAAGAAGTGGTTTTTGACAGGGAAAATTAACACCATTTTGAAAACTGGAGGTAGTTCTGGAAATAAGACTCAAAGGGCTTTCCAACGCACCATCATGGAGTAGATTTGGACACTGGTAAGGCACTTAAATTCACCCTTGAACAGAGATCATTTTTTCTACCTAGATGTTGCGCATTTTACAAGGAAATTGTGTTTTTGCAGTCTTCAGAAATTTTCTGAGTTTTACTCCAATTTTGATTTTTACCTTGGGAAATTTTGAATTTACCTATGTAAATGATGAATATGAATGTAATTATCATGTTATTACTATTTACTATGGTAAATACATTAGGTAAATCAAGCATATGAGGTGTAATGAATAGTTCACTAGAAATAGGAATGAGTCATTTTTTTCATCATGTGACTCTAGCTATCAGTTTAGCTTTTTTTGTAATATCTCCCTCACATCATGAATACGACCCCTGAGGATGAGTGGAGGTGGTTTTCATGTCTATTTAGCTTATATTTTCACATGAGTAAAAGGTTGGAATCGGTATCATTTTTCTAGTTGATCAAGGGAACTTGTACTCAGTTTTTGGCCAAGCTAATAAAGAGGAGTTGCAACTACATTTATGGGATACCTTTGGTATTGGATGTCTTTCATTTTTTATTCTTTAGTGAAATATATTTGAATTTATTTTTCATTTCCATTTCATGTCTATGTTATGATCTTTTATAAGTTTGAAATTCAAAATACATGCTAGTCATGCTCTATTTTGGGTGACTGATCATATTTTGTTTCATTATCTTCTGTCTGAGAGAAATACATATCTTACGATTCCCTCATCCTCCTTAAATTTTCTTAACCATTCCATAACCATTCCTTCAATTGATTGGAATTGTGCCTACCTTGCCCCATTGATCCTTGCAACCCTCACTCCATTTGCCCTGATCTAGTTTTCCTTGACCAAATTCCTTTATCCGTTGATTTCCCAACCAAATCAATTCAAAACAACTCCCTACACTCTATACCTAGCCTAAACCCTAATTTCTCCAGCCCTCCTAGCTGTGAAATTTTTGGAGAGAGCCCTCTCTGGCTTGATAGGGCTAGCTATCAAGTCAAAATTTTGGTTTGTGGTTAACTCTGTTAGGATTCCTTCCTCAGCCTTGGGAATTTGGTGGAGTGATAACATACTGGCATTGTTGCTGGGGAACAAAGAGAAAAAAAATTTCATGTACGACAAAGATCAGATCTGATTTTTGATGGTGAATAACGATCATGCACAAGAAGGTTGTGAATCATTCACTTAGCGATTCCAGTGTTGAAAAATCCTAAGATTCAGAACTCTCATGGTGACTCCACTCTTCAAAAACCAGTAGCCTGAAGAACTTCTTGGTGACTCATTGTTGTCAAAATGGATTTGAATGCTCGAAGGTATGCATGAGAACCATTTTCTTCACCAAAAAGAATCAGTAGCTCCCTCCTTCGATGGGATAGACTGGGACTAAGAAAGAGAAGTTTCAATTTCCGATCCTGAAAATAAAATCACCAAATCAATGTAAATTGCCTTAAAACTCAGTATTCTCCTTTGTCTGAAGATGAAATAGATCAGCTCCTGAAAAATCATGTTACAACCCAAGCATATGTATATTTGCAGCTCTTACACTATTCACACAGTCAAGAATGTGTGAGTGAAGCATCTTCCATTATTGAAAATGAAATTCTGGGTTTGAATGATGATATTCATGAGACTGATGAAGCCATACAGGAAGTTTTTGTGAGTAAACAGATTTGTGATGATGATTTCCTGCAAGGAGATTAGTGAGTAGATATTGTTGTCTTTCATGCAGATGATAGGGATGTCATGTTTTTTAATCTTGAAGAATGTTTCTTATTTAAGGATGACTTAGAATATGAATTTGAGGAGTATGAGCCTAAGAGATATAGTATTCCAGAGAAAGAATCAGAGTTTCTCATGCTTCATGAATTTCCAGCCAACTCTCAGAAATCATTAATTCATACTTCCCTATTGCTCTCCTATGGATCAACAGCCAAGTGTTCTTCCAGATCAGAATCAAGAGTGTGCTTGTGTTTTTGTTGAATCTCAAGACAAGGTAACATTTCATATTTTTGAAGATCCTTTTACTAATTTGCTACAGTTAGCAAGGAATATGTATTTTCTTGTTTTCATGGACCAGAAGCACATGTTCAATAGACACTTGGAGTGGCCTAGTTTTTGTTTCTTCTTCCTGATCGAGGAAAATGAGAGCAGAATTTTAGTAAGTAGCCATCTTTAGGTTGGTTACACTGGAAGGATCACTTCACATGAAAGTACATATGTCTTCAGTAGGCAGGTGATTGTCATCAGGATTTGAAGCCCTTAAGTCTCGATGATGTACTTCCATCAATAAGTTTAGTAAGTTCTTTATTTGAGATAGTTTCATTTGGTTTGTGTCATTTGGTTGTCAAATAGTCAATCCTGCATTTCAGTTTTAGTTTTCTTGACCATATTGGCCCAATGGAAGAGGCACTGAGATAATCTGCACAACTCAGAGATGTCCAGTTCTTGACACCTCTTCCAGAGCTGCCATTCCTAGTAAGACCAATGTTAGTGTCAGGATATGCATTCTGCCATTAGTGACCAATATCATTCCTTTCATTTTCATTTTAGGTGTCTCATTCCAAAATTTTTATATCATTCCATTAGGTCATGCTAAAAATTGTTTCATTGATGGTAGCCTCCCTCAACAAAACTTCACTATCCCTCAGAGAATCATATTTTCTGGCTCACTTCCATGTCTTCTTGAGCACAATAACACCTATGAAAAGCTCATTTCACCATGTCTTGTCTTTGTTAAATTCAACCATGGAAATCAGGTTTTTCAAAGTCTCACTAGGTTATTAGGGTTTTGTCTTTCAAGGTCAAAAAATGAATTATTCCATCTCAATAAAGTCGGAAAACAATGAGAGTGACTCAATGACATTCTATTTTCATCTATAGAAGATCATCACTATGTAAATATCACATTCTCTAAGTAGTAATTTTGATTTCATATTATTTTCATATCAAAATTTCATTTTGATATGAAATCAAAGACGTAATTTATTTGTATTTCCTATGTAATTTTACGTCAATTCAAATGTAATAAGTACTTAGTTCCCAAGGCATCCAACTCAGAGTTCCACATGAAAACACATCAAATTTCAAAGTGCAAGATTTTTTATTTCATCAATTTATCATTTTGAGTAGAGGAGGCATAATTTAGGTCATATCAATAATTATGAGGTCTTATTATCTCATAAACATCATGTCTCCATCATTTTTTAAGAATTCATTCCAAGGGACAAATCATTCGCTACACATAGGATCGATTTTTCTTCAAAATGTGTTTCTGACCTAAAAAAGATGAATTTGACAAAAGTGACTGACCGTTTTGTTCATCATAGGAAAATGAAGAAAATCCTCCTTCCTTTTTTACACAGGTGTCATGGTTTTAGAAAAATGTCAAAAATACAGGTGCCACAGGAGAGTTGTTGCACTTCTGGAGAGATCTTGGGAAAATCAAGTTTTCTCCTATCTGGAATGTCCAAATGAATTTTTTGATAATTCAAATGAAAAATATACTGTAATATATTTCCAATGAACTATCATGAGCTCAATTTGGAGTTGAGGAAGGTCTCCAAAATTTTCTTGCAACAACACTCTACATTTATACACCCTCACTCTGCACTTTTTGACAAGTCTTGGGAATATCAACTTTTGAATATGCAAATCAACTCCAATCAGAAAAAAAAAGATATATTTTGAAAGTATACAGGATAATCATTCCAAAAATATAACCTAGGACCAATTTTGACACTGGGAAGGCCTCCAAATATGGTCTGAAAAAGGTGTTTCACATAAAGGGTGTGTTTATCTGAAATTGTGCAAAACAGAGTTGGACATTGCGCGTTTAGCTTGGTCGTTGCGCATTTAACCATGATGTTGCGCATTTGGGTGAAACATGAGTGTAAATTATAACAATTCTACATGTTCTATAGGGTCTCTACACATTCAGCTGGGTCACTGTGCATTCACCCAGGAAGTGTCAAAAAACCTTTGCCAGCTTGCTACTCCACAAATTAATGCCAAATCTTTACACAATGACTCTTCAAGCTTCCCTTTCCACTAAGTAACATAATTATCATCAATTTTATGTATTGTTGTGCTTCAAGTCAATTAAAACCTATTTCTAAAGCAAGAAACCCTAATATTTATTAAAATATAATTCACACCCTAAAGCTAATCCCTAAACTATTATACACTCCCCCTCACATTCCTAAAATCATTCTCCCTTTTCCCTATCCCCATTGTATTAGGATTTCACTTACCTAGGCTCCATTCACATTCCCATTTCATTCATTTCCCAACACTTCCCTTCACTTCATATTCCTTCATTTCATTCCATCATCCCTAGGGTTTTTGATACAAAATACATCATGGCAACCTCGTAGAGGTGAAATTAGTAATCCGAAGAGGGCTGATTTGGACACATTGGCACATAATTATCAAAGAGGTCATAGGTGGGTGTTTGACCCATTGATTGTGGGAGGGGGCCTACCTTCTTCACCAACAAAATCAGGTTCACAAAGAAAAGGAAAAGATGGCAGAGGTGGACATACATGAAGAGGAAGACCTCCATGAGAAAGAGGCATATTTTGAACTTATAGACTTGGAAATAATTCATGATGATGATCCTTCCTTTATCATACCAAGAGAGGGAATCCAAGATTAGAGAGCTCCAAGCTAATCTTGACGGGTCCAAATTTTTCATTACCTTTCTCAAGCATGAAAATGAGCAGCTCAAAACCAAACACACCATTGATGAGGTGAGATGCATCAAAGCATAAAAATAGGCAAAGAAGGCTAAAGCCTTGCTTGAAGAGACATTAGAGAAGTTTGGTGAACTTGATGATGATGAGGATCAGCCTCCAAGACAGAGACCTAGGACTAGAGGGATCAGCCTCCAAGACAGAGACAAAGGGAAGATGAGCTAGTAGACCAGCTTACCCTAAATGAACAACTTTCCCTAGAAATCAGTGAGAACATAGAACCATGGCTTGATAGAGCCAATATGCACTTGGAGAATTTTCTTGAGAATGCTAACAAGGATAATGACTTGTTGAGGACAAAGGTCAAACTTCATGCCTGGAAAGAGAGAATTGCATTGGCCAAGCTCAAAAGAGCCAATACCAAAATTGAAGTTTTGACCAAGAAAGAAGAGAAAGAGAGGTTAGATATACTTGCTTAGGTGTCACTCCATGCCTCGAGCACTTGATCAGAAAGTACCCAAACAATTTTGACAAAATTTTGGCAAACTTAGCATTTTTTTCATTTCTGTTCTTTTAAGGATATTTTTCACACAGAAAATTTGCTAAACATGTAGCACCTTGGAGGCTACACTCTTTTTTGGGGCATCTAAAGGAAAAATGACCATCATCGGTAGATTTTTAATGATGAGGACATCAACCTTGTGAAGTTTCAAAATTTTTGGAGGAGAACTGGTCCATAAAAAAGTCAGAAAACCATCAAAATTTCATGTTTCTGCCTCAAAATCTGCCTGGTCTCTGCGCGTTTACTAGTCTTCGAAAAAGTGGTTTTTGACCAGTCAAATGAGCACCATTTTGCAAAATGGAGGTATTTCTAGAAATCATATTCAAAGGGATTTCAAACGAGCCATCATGGACTAGATTTGGACATCTGGAAGGCACTCAAATTAAGCCTTGAAAACAGGTCATTTTTTTTGCCTCGACACTGCGCGTTTTACAAGGAAATTGTGTTTTTGCAGTCTTCAGCAATTTTCTAAGTTTTACTCCAATTTTGATTTTTTCCTTGGGAAATTTTGAATTTACCTATGTAAATGATGAATATGAATGTAATTATCATGTTATTACTATTTACTAGGGTAAATACATTAGGTAAATCAAGCATATGAGGTGCAATGAATCAGTTCACTAGAGATAGGAATGAGTCACTTTTCTCATCCTATTCTCTGGCTATCAATTTAGATTTTTCTGTAATATCTCCCTCACCTCATGGATTCAACCTCATAGAATGAGTGGAGGTGGTTTTCATGTATATTTAGCTCAGACTTTCACATGATTAAAAGGTTGGAATCAGTATCATTTTTCTAGTTGATTAAGGGAACTTGCACTCAGTTTTTGGCCAAGCTAATAAAGAGGAGTTGCAGCTACATTTATGGGATACCTATGGTATTGAATGTCTTTCATTGTTTCTTTTCGATGACATATGTTTGAATGTATTGTTCATTTACATTTCATGTCTTTTTTATGATCTTTAAAATTTTGAAATTCAGAATACATGCTAGCCATGCTCTGTTTTGGGCGACTGATCATATTTTGTGTCATTATCTTCTATCTGAGAGAAATAGATCTCTTCTGGTTCCCTCATCCTCCCTACATTTTCTAAACCATTCCATAACCATTCCTTCAAGTGATTGGCATTGTACCTAATATTATCACCAAATTGATCTTGATGGGTTGCTCATCAATCAACTCAATGTAAATCTTTCAAAACACTTCTAACTGAATATTAGCCTCTTCAGTTTCAGAGGGCTCTCTCAAAGGGGGATTATGATTTTCAATAAAATTAATACAAGATGGCTAACTCTATGAATTGTGACTTGGTTTTTTATGATTGCAGGTTGAAAAATGAAGGCTTGCTACCATTGGGCTATGGAGTCAACATCAGTACTCTTAGTTACAGTGGTTCTACACATGGAAGTTGAGGCAGATAGAGGTATTTAATAAAGAAGATTCATACACACCACATAAGGAAAACGCAGTAATTTCACCCCTAAAGGAAGTCAAAGCATAATAGTATGAATTCTGATTAATTAGAGATAAAATCCACTGCAAGTGATTAGACATAAAGATACTTAGAAACAACACATTAAACACCTCATAAGAATCTCAGGTCTAGAAGTAGAATGTCACTGTATATTACTGATAATGGACAAAACATACAAGATGCAATTTGGTGCAATATTATCAAACCCTTTTTCCTTCCACCTCTTGTCTATAAATAGACTTAGGTATCTTTACATTTATCCTCTCAATAGATCTGAGCCTTCAAATGCTTCTTTTGACACCTAATCTAACCATAAACTAGATATTTGGAACTAGAAATTGACACCTACTAACTTAGGAGTTAGAGTCCTAACATAACTCAACCACCTATTTATTACATATTTATCTTAAAGGATAATCCAACTACATCGAAAAGAAACATGTGCTTTAACCACAATGATCATAATCAAACATAATATCCTCATTGTCTTCATGAAATTGATCTTCCTATTTTTCAGGAGTTGTTGCCATCTCACATAATGAAGTACCTCCATAATGAATAGTAATTTGAAGATGAGTTGGACAACTTCGTGGACCAAAACTGTATTGAAACATTTTTTTTACCATATTTGACCTCTCCATATGATCAAATGACCTTTCATGCAACCTTTCCAACCTAAATTTCTTCAAAATTTAACTTACTGCCAAAACAGGGGAAAACAAGGCAGTTTCGTAGCAACTTTTGGTAGCAAATTTAATTTACCCATTTCCACCACCTCTTAGCTCTCTTTTGTTTCATGGATATTTTTGATATGTTTAAAGAGCTAATATGAAATTTTCCCAAGCTTTAATTTCAATTTTAACCATCCTTTTAATCAAAAAGTCATCTTCAGAAATTTCGTAGCGTTTTTCTGGCTTCAAGCCTGAAGCACGCTACAAAACTACCTGATATGGCTGGAAATTTCAAAATATTCCTTTTTCTTCTAAATTTCACCTGTAGGTCTAAAAAGTGATATAATGAAATATGATAAGACAAACTTTCCTCTTAACCTCTTCAAAAAGCATTATTTTCACCTTTAGCAAGTTAATTTGCAAATACAATGACTCTGTTTTTTCCGGAAAAATAGGGTGCAGAGATGAGCTCCTATCTCCTTATCCTTGATATATGCTGAAAAATTGGAGGAGGTGTTTTTAAATCAGGATGTTTGGAAGGAAAAACTCTCTTGGTGTTTAGAAAACCATCTCCGGCTGTCCAGAATTTGCATTAGAAAAACATATATAAAACAAGAAAATTCTGGATTCTGAAAATAGGTCCCAGAGACATATTTGAATCTCCAAACTGGTAGCACCTGTGAGAAAAGTGAAGGAGTTTATTTTTTCTTATTATTTTCTTGAAAATAACCTCTCTCAGTATTGCATAATTCATCTCTTTTCATCTATAATCTTCTCTTGAAATTGACTACTCACACAGTCCAAAACACAGCAAATTCCTTGTTAGCTCCAACAAAAATTCAAGCAACCTGAATTGGTGAATGATTCATAAAAAATAGGTTCTTCCATTTATATCTTAAGGTCCATGAGCTTCTCTAACCATAGATCCTCCTTTTTATTCTTTCTCCTTCATGGCCATCTCCCTTTATAACCAAGCTGCCCTCTTAAAAAGGTGACACTTGTAAAGTCAAATTTGATAGCAAGTTGTTTGCCACAAAGCTAAACTCTTCAAGGATGACACTAAGATGATTTACATGCAAAGGCTGAAGGGTTAATGACAGAGAGGAGCTTGGGTGATCTGTTTTTAAAAAAAATTAAATTTAAGTATGAGAGGGAAAATGTCAAATGGAGTGATGAAGGTGGAATGATGACAAACCCTTATGATTTCACATTTGGATGGTTGTCATAACCTACTAGCTGATCTCATCTTTCACCTGCCTAATTAAAAAGTGACACCTCACACCACTTTGGCCCTTTGGCTGAAAAAACACATTTTCATAGCGAATACAATTAGGCTTCTAACAAATTCGCTACAAAACTATTAGGCAGTTTCGTAGAGAAATCTACAAATTTCCTTTATAAATCGCTACGAAAATCTAAAAAACTGACTAGTGGAATTTTTTGTGGTAAAAAGGCATGATAATGACAAATATATGAGCTTAGGTTGATTTGACATAATATGACATGGTTTGGAATGGGTTTTAAACTTAAGGTAGACTTCATCAAATGCAAAAAAAAATCAGTTATCTCAAAAAATGACTTAGGAGACCACATCAATTTTGGTGAATGACCTACATGACCCTATCAATGAAAGTTTTAAAAATTAATGAGTGATAACACCTACCTTGCCACATTGATCCCTGCAACCCTAACTCCATTTTCCTTGATCTAGTTTTCCTTGACCTAATTCCTTTATTCGCTAATTTCCCCAACCAAATCAATTCAAAACAACCCCCTACACTCTATACCTAGCCTAACACCCTAATTTCTCCAGCCCTCCTGGCTGTGACCTTTTTGGAGAGATCCCTCTCTGGCTTGATAGGTCTAGATATCAAGTCAAAATATTGTTTTGTGGTTACCAATGTTGGGATTCCTTCCTCAGCCTTGGGAATCTGGTGGAGTGATAACATACTGGCGATGTTTTTGGGGAATGAAGAGAGAAACTTTTCCCTAGGTGTACGACAAAGATTAGATCTGTTTGTTGATGATGAAAAATTATTAGGCACAAGAAGGTTGTACATCATTCACCTCACGACTCTAGTGTCGAAAAATCCCAAGATTCAGAACTCTCATGGCGACTCCACTCTTCAAAAACCAATAGCCTGAACAACTTCTTGGTGACTCACTGTTGTCAAAATGGATTTGAATGCTCGAAGGTATGCTCCTATGAATCGAGATCATATTCCTTGTTTTCCAAACCGTATTCCTCGTATAGATTGGAAATCAGTATTTTCAAAGTTTAAAGGTCAAGATGGTGAAGATGCTAGTTTGCATTTGGTCAAATTTCATTTGCATATTCATAGACTAAAGATTGAGTTTCTTGAAGATTGTCTGATGAAGATGTTTATGGCTACCTTGGAGGAAAAAGCGAGATCATGGTATGAGGATCTACCATCTTCTAGTTTATATTCTTTAAAGGAATTTTATTTAGTTTTCTTTCAAAATTATTAAAGCTCTAATTCTTCCTTGTCGATGATTGATAGTTGTTGTGAGATCTCTCATAATTTCATTGATTTTCTTGAAAATTTCTATGGGGATGAAGAATGTTTAGATGATGAGTTCATAGAATCCCTTCATGATTTTCTTCCCAACAAGAATCAACAGTTTTCTCCTTGGATGAAGAGATCCTTGAGCCTTTGCATGAGAACCCTTTTCATCATAAAAAAGAATCAGTAGCTCCCTCCTTCGATGAGATAGACGGGGACCAAGAAATAGAAGTGTCAATTCCTGATCCTGAAAATAAAAATCACCAAATCAATGTAAATTGCTTTAAAACTTAGTTTTATCCTTTGTCTGAAGATTAAATAGATCAGCTCCTGAAAAATCATTTTACAACCCAAGCGAATCTATATTTGCATCTCTTACACTATTCACACAGTCAAGAATCTGTGGGTGAAGCATATTCCATTATTGAAAATTAAATTCTAGGTTTGAATGATGATATTCATGAGACTGATGAAGCCATACGGGAAGTTCTTGTGAGTAAACATATTTGTGATGATGATTTCCTGCAAAGAGATCAGCTAGCATATACTATTGTATTTCATGAAGATGATAGGGCTGTCATGTTTGTTAATCTTGAAGAATGTTTCTTATTTAAGGATTACTTATAATATGAATTTGCGGATTATAAGCCTAAGAGAGACAGTATTCCAGAGAAAGAATCAGAGTTGTTCATGCTTCAGAAATTTGTAGCCGACACTCAGATAACATAAAGTCATACTTCCCTATGCTCTCCTATGGATCAACAACCAAGTGTTCTTCCAGATCAGAATGAGGAGTGTGCTTGTGTTTTTGCTGAATCTCAAGACAAGGTAACATTTTATATTTTTGAAGATCCTTTTACTAATTTGCTACAGTTATCAAGGGAGATGTATTTTCTTGTTTTCATGGACCAGAAGCACATGTTCAGTAGACACTTGGAGTGGCCTAGTTTTTGTTTCTTCTGCCCGCTCAAGGAAAATGAGATCATAATTTTAGTAAGTAGCCATCTACTAGATTAGTTACAATGGAAGGATCACTTCACAAGATTGTACATATGTCTTTAGCAGGCAGGTGGTTGTCATCAAGATTTGTAGCCCTCAAGTCTCGGTGATGTACTGCCATCAATAAGTTTAGTAAGTTCTTTATTTGAATCATTTTCATTTATTTTGTGTCATTGAGTTGTCAAATAGTTATTCATGCCTTTCAATTTGATTTTTCTTGACTGTATTGGCCCAATGGAAGAGGCACTGATCTGCAGAACTCAGGGATTTGCAGTTCTTGACACCTCTTCCAGAGTTTCCATCCCCAATAAGGCCAATGTTAGTGTCAGAATATGCATTCCACCATTAGTGACCAATATCATTACTTTCATTTTCATTTTAGGTGTCTCATTCCAAAAATTTTATCATTCCATTAGGTCATGCTCAAAACTATTTCACTAATGGTAGCCTCCCTCAATAAAACTTCACTATCCCTCATAGAATAATATTTGTTGACTCACTTCCATGTCTTCTTGAGCACAATAACACCTATGAAAAGCTCATTTCACTATGTCTTGTCTCAGTTGAAGTCAACCATGGAAATCAGGTTTTTCAAAGTCTCACTAGGTTATTAGGGTTTTGTCTTTCAAGGTTCAACAATGCATTATTCCATCTCAATAAAGTCAGCAAACATATGAGAGTGACTCAATGACATTCTAGTTTCATCTATAGAAGATCATCACTATGTAAATATCATATTTTCTACGTTTTAATTTTGATTTCATATGATTTTCATATAAAAATTCAATTTTGATATGAAATCAAAGATGTAATTTATTTTTATTTCCTATCTAATTTTATGTCAATTCAAATGTAATAAGTACTCAGTTCCCAAGGCTTCCAACTCAAAGGTCTACATGCCAACATATCAAACGTAAAAGTTCAAGAGTTTTTAGTTCATCAATTGATCAAATGTCAAAGGGAGTTGTCTTTTCCCAAGGGTGCCCAAGTCATCATTTTTCACAAGCACTAAACCCTAATTTCCTCTCCCACTGAGCTAGGGTTTTCCATGGAAATGAGACATTTGAGAAGAGGAGGCATAAGGTAGGTCATATCAATAAGTATGAGATCATTTCAGCCCATAAAAATTATGACTCCATCATTTTTTAAGAATTCATTCCAAGGGACAAATCATTCGATACACATAGGGTCGATTTTTCTTCAAAATGTGTTTCTAACAAAAAAATGATGAATTTGACAAAATTGAGAGAGGTTATTTTCCATCATAGGCAGATGAAGAAAAAATTCCTTTCGTTTTTACATAGGTGTCATGGTTTTAGAGAAATTTCAAAAATACAGGTGCCACAGGAGAGTTGTTGAACTTTTGGAAAGACCTTGGGAAAATCAAGTTTGATCCTATATGGATTGTCAAAATGACTTTCTTGATAAGTCAAATGACAACTAGAACAGAGTAGAGTTATGATGAGCTATCATGAGCTCCATTTGGAGTTGCGGAAGGCCTCCAAAAGTTGCATGCAACAACACATAACATTTTTTCACCCTCATTCTACACTTTTTGACCATTTTTGGGAAAATAAAATTTCAACTGGGAAAATCAACTCCAATAAGAAAAAAAAGGTATATTTGGAAATTAGACAGAATAATAGTTCCAACGAGCTATCTTGGGCCTAAGTTGGACACCAGGAAGGCCTCGAAATTTGTTCTGCAAAAAGGTGTTTCACAGAGTTGGACGCTCCGCATTTAGCCTGGTCGATGCGCATTTAACCAAGACGATGCGCATTTGGGTGAAATCTCAGTTTAAATTATAATGGCGCTACGCATTCTACAAGGTCACTACATGTTCATCTGGGTCACTACGCATTCACCCAGGAGGTGTCAAAAAACCTTTGCTAGCTTGGTACACCACAAATTGATGCCAAATATTTACACAACGAGTCTTCAAGCTTCCATTGCCAGTAAGTAACATAATTATCATCACTTTGATGTATTTTTGTGCTTCAATTCAATTCAAACCTATTTCTAAAGAAATAAACCCTAGTACTTATTAAGATCTAATTCACACCCTAAAGCTAATCCCTAAAATGTTATACACTCCCCCTCACTTTCCTAAAAGCATTCTCCCTTTTCCCTATCCCCATTGTCCTAGGGTTTCACTTACCTAGGCTCCCTTCACATTCCCATTTCCTTCATTTCCTAGCACTTCCTTCCCCTCACTTCATATTCCTTTATTTCATTCCATCATCCCTAGGGTTTTAACACCAAATACATCATGGGAACCTCGCAAAGGTGATATTAGTAAGCCTAAGAGGGCTGATTTGGAAACATTGGCACATACTTATCAGAGAGGTCATAGGAAGGTGTTTGACCCACTCATTGAGGGAGGGGCCATGCCTTCTTCGCCAACAAAATCAGTTACACAAAGACAAGGAAAATATGGTAGAGGTGGACATACATGAAGAGGAAGGCCTCCATGAGAAAGAGGCAGATTTTGAACTTGTAGAATTGGACAGAATTGATGATGATGATCCTTCCTTGATCATCCCAAGAGAGGGAAGCCAAGATTAGAGAGCTCCAAGCTAATCCTGACAGGTTCAAATTGGTCATTACCTTTCTCAAGCATGAAAATGAGCAGTTGAAAACCAAACACACCATTGATGAGGTGAGATGCATCAAAGTAGAAAAAGAGGCAGAGAAGGCTAAAGCCTTGCTTGAAGAGACATTAGAGAATTTTGGTGAACTTGATGATGATGAGGATCAGCCTCCAAGACAGAAACCTAGGACTAGAGGGATGAAAAGAGCTCTAGCCCTAGAGAGACAAAGGGAAGCTGAGCTAATAGACCAGCTTACCCTAAATGAAAAACTTGCCCTAGAAATTATTGAAAACAGAGAACCATGGCTTGATAGAGCCAATATACACTTGGAGAATTTTCTTGAGAAGGCCAACAAGGATAATGACTTGTTGAGGACAAAGGTCAAACTTCATGCCCGAAAAGAGAGAATTACATTGGCCAAGCTCAAAAGAACCAATGCCAAATTTGAAGTTTTGACCAAGAAAGAAGAGAAAGAGAGGTTAGATATACTTGCTGAGGTGTCACTCCGTGCCTCAAACTCTTGATCAGCAAGTACCCCAACAATTTTGACAAAATTTTGGCAAAATTAGCATTCTGTTCATTTCTGTGTTTTTAAAGATATTTTTCACACAAAAAATTCGCTAAACGCGCAGCGCCTTTCACGCTATGCTCCTTTTTGGGGCATATAAAGGAAAAATGACCACCATGAACAGATTTGTAATGATGAGGAAATCAACCTTGTGAAGTTTCAAAAATTTTGGAGGAGAAATGGTCCATCAAAAAGGTAAAAAACCAACAAAATTTCATGTTTCTGCCTCAAAATTTGCCTGGTCACTGCGCGTTTACTAGTCTTGGGAGAAGTGGTTTTTGATAGGGAAAATGAGCACCATTTTAAAAACTGGAGGTAGTTTTGGAAATAAGACTCAAAGGGATTTCCAATGTGCCATCATGGAGTATATTTGGACACCAAGAAGGCACTCAAATTAAGCCTTGAATAGAGGTCGTTTTTTCTGCTTGGACGTTGTGCGTTTTACAAGGAAATTGTGTTTTTGTAGTCTTCAGAAAAAATGGAAAGTTTTGACTTTTACCTTGGGAAATTTTGAATTTACCTATGTAAATGATGGAAATGAATGTAATTATCATGTTATTACTATTTACTAGGGTAAATACATTAGGTAAATCAAGCATATGAGGTGTAATGAATCAGTTCACTAGAGATAGGAATGAGTCACTTTTTTCATCCTATACTCTAGCTATCAATTCAGATTTTTTTTCAATATCTCCCTCACCTCATGGATTCGACCCCTTAGGATGAGTGGAGTTGGTTTTCATGTCTATTTAGCTCAGATTTTCACATGAGTAAAAGGTTGGAATCAGTACCATTTTTCTAGTTGATCAAGGGAACTTGTACTCAGTTTTTGGCTAAGCTAATAAAGAGGAGTTGCAGCTACATTTATGGGATACCTGTGGTATTGAAAGTCTTTCATTGTTTCTTCTTCAGTGACATATGTTTTAATGTATTGATCATTTCCATTTCATTTCTATGTTATGATCATTTATAACTTTGAAATTCAGAATACATGCTAGCCATGCTCTGTTTTGGGTGACTGATCATATTTTGTTTCATTATCTTCTGCCGGAGAGAAATACATCTCTTATGCTTCCCTTAGCCTCCTTAAATTTTATAAACCATTCCATAACCATTCCTTCAAGTGATTGGCATTGTACCTACCTTGCCCCATTTATCCCTGCAACCGTAACTCCATTTTTCGTGATCTAGTTTTCCTTGACCTAATTCCTTTATCTGTTGATTTCCCAAACCAAATCAATTCAAAACAACCCCCTACACTCTATAACTAGCCTAAAACCCTAATTTCTCCAGCCCTCCTAGCTGTGACCTTTTTGCAGAGAGCCCTCTCCGACTTGATAGGGATAGCTATCAGGTCAAAAGATTGGTTTGTGGTTACCTCTATTGTGATTCCTTCCTCAACCTTGGGAATCTGGTGGATTGATAACATGGATGACCTCGGAAAATCACCCCCCTAGGGAATGAAATGCATAACTACTCAGTATGTCGGAGTATGGGCTAAACTGAAAGATAGAACAGTTTCAAGTACTCCCAAGCCCAACTATGGAAGGGTTGATCCCTTCAATGGATTCCAAGTGAAAATGCTATGGAATTTCCCCCTTCTTCTGATGGAATCTACTACTAGACTGTGTAATTCACTGACTGATTGCATCACACTAAAGGTTCTACAACTGGCCTAAATGTCAGGTGATGAGATCAGCTCACATGGAAAATAAAAATCCTCTCCTGAAGCTCCATGAAACTCCTGAATGAAGTCTCCTCAAAAAATCCTCTCCTTAGCGGGCACTTGAAGTCCCCCGAGGATGAGGTTGGGATCTCCACTCGGAGACACCCGTGTGCTAAATAACTGAAGCATGCAGAAAGTCATAAAATAAAATTCATAAACAATAATCAGAATGCCCTATATGGATGCCATCCCCTTTCTTATATGCTTATGATCCCTCACCCCTTGGCCCCACATAATAATGATGCTAGTCTCATGGCCACTAACCTCCATTATGATTGTGTCGTCCTCCATTGTCTCCACTACTTGCATAACTGTGATGTTGATTTGGTCAAATTGAACCAATCCACATGCATTGACCCACATTCGCACCAAGAAGTGGTTTATTCATCTTGACCCCATCTAGATGCATTGATCTACATTCACATTAAGAAGTGGTTTTATTCCTACTAAGGGGATTTTTACGTCCCTCTACCCTCTTATTCATATATTAATTAAGGAAGACAAAATTTAATATTCTAATTAGCTAAAGGCTAAATTAGGAATATTATAGTCCTCCCCACCAAAACATTGTTTGTCCTCAAGCAACTGCAAACATCTGGGCTGCCCTGTTGACCCAATGCAACTGAGACCAATGTTCGGATCGCATACAAACCCCTCAGTGTGACTATGCCCCTCTGTCAAGCTACCTGGAACAGAACCCTCAATGTCGGGATCCCAAATGGATCTCTCACCATACTTATCATCAATTAGTCATCCTGGATCCCAATGCCACCATAGCCAATCATCGCCCAAGTCCCCTAGCTCAGACTGTGCACTTAATCTGGCTATAGCTACTGCCTCATGAGGTGAAGACTGCCAACATGCATTAATGCTCCATGGACCCTGATGTGCCATAGATCTAACTGTATAAGCTACCCCACCAACTGCGTACCAACTAACCACCTCTCTCCCCTGACATAATCCAATGTTGATCCTGCTCTCCCGAAGTTGGGATGGAATGCTAAAGAGTAGTGGACATGTGCCCCACTGCTAACTGTAAATTGTAGTACCTGTCATGTCTATGGATCCTTGCTCTACTATGCACCTGAATAAGAAGATCATACAATCAATAGGATACCAAATCATGCATTTCCCCCAGTTTATCTTGGTCAAAGAATCCAATGTGGTTATATCTGCATACGGAAAATATCTGGAGTGTGGTCGCCAACTCAGACTCAACTCATGTTGCTCTGTCCCACTTGTCAACGAGAAATGCCTCAAAGGGAAGGCTCCTCTCTCTATAATAGGCTCAAGTGGGCAAGTTGTAATGCAAGCCCCATCAATGTACTCCTGGAGAGTGATGATCCCTGAAATTACTGTAGTCCTGCTAACTGTATATGCATCTACCGACACCTCATTAATGGGTCGGCCCAAATATGGATGCACCACGATCTCCAACATATCCTCCTCAATGGTTGACCCCAAGGTTAGTTGCATATCAACTAGCACTGTCTCACTATGAGCCTCTATCTGGCACTCCCCCAAAGGACTATCATGCATGATGTGAATAGCATCCTCCTCAGCTGCCCCATGCTCCACCATATGCTGCTCAGGCTGAATCATCACAAGTGACTCATCATCCTGAATATCTCTCATCGAGTCCTCTAATTGCTCAGCCTGCATGCTAGAAGACAAATCCGACCTACTATCATCAAATCCACACGACTGCTCATGCTCCCATAAGCATCCTCATTTGACCCCATGGACTCATCTGAAGAAGATTCCTTGTCCTAGCATACAGAAGGAATGTCCCTCTGCTCTACCTCCGCCACATTATTTGCATCACTCAAGCATGAGTGATTAGGCCTCCCTCTGCCTCGGATATGCCGATAACACCCTTGTAGCCATGTCTCTGCTAAATGTGGTGTCTTCAGATTCACAACCCTATCCTCCTAAATCCTAGGTGAGATGCATCCCAGGGTACACCTAATGCCCCTATCCATAAGTCCCCTTGCAGGTAACGCTCCAAGTTCCTGCTGCATCGTATCATGGGTCACTACGTACCACCAAGTGCCTTCACACTCCTCATCAGGCCACTGTATGCTGAAACTTGCCCCTATACACCACTGGATACCGTTGGTTATACCTATACCATCCTGTACTTTTATGTACCCTGCATGGGTCAAAAGGTCCACCACTCTGCTAGTAAACCCCCCATGAGGTGGGCTACATCTCCCCATCTGCTCTAAATATCGGAGTGACATGAATCCTCATATGCCAATGACAATGACATCACTGCTCCTATCCTCCATAGCTTAAGTGTACCATATACCCATGAGATAGCATCATCTCTACACACTGCCATGTCCGGTGGCCTGTCGATGCCACCTCCTCCGACCAGCTCCTGCCAACGTAGACTAATAACCTTGTGACTCCATGCATGGTCATTATGCTGAGATAACTCCAGAAAAGGGTGTACCCTCCTCTCAAAACAACCTATCACTAGGGATGTCTAGGGCTCTGATAGAGATATGAAAATGTGTGTGTGCCCAAACATCAAACCCATTGCACAATGACTACCATCACTTACTGACTCTATCATGTGATGGTAAATCCCACCTGGATCCCAACAGTAATCTGGCCCTCATATCCCTATGGTAATCCATGGACTCTGCTGAAATGTGGCCATGGATGTATCTAGTTGCCTAGCCTGCTCCATGGGGTGCCAACTCAGCACCTCTCACCATGCAACCTCAAGAAAAGAATCAAATGAAAGAATCCCCGCACATAAAATAGTCCCTCCATTGTGTAAGTACTACATCCTATCGATGTATGCCTGAAGGGTGGTGCTCTGACACTCCAATGTGCCCACTAACTGCACCATTAGGGAATCCAAACGTTCCCTAATGTGAACCAAATTTTCTGCTGACTCGACACAAACCACTCTCATGCCCTCCAACTCCTCATTCTGCTATAGGCCTAGCCTCTCGTACTGATGTGGCCTTCACCTTCAAATCTAGAAGGTCGACCCGAAATTGATGGTGTTGTTGTGTGCAATCATTGTCCAATAACTCTGTATCTCCTAACGCCTCCTCAAGGGATATCCCAAAGGATGCCTGCACACCCTCCTCCATAGATACTCCAATACGCAAGGAATTCTCACTATTTAGCTACATGTGATTGTCATCTGATAATTATTCCATAAACCCAGATGCCTAGGTAGCTATTGGATCCTCAATAATGGACAACCTCATTAACCTGTGATGTACTGTTGTCATCAGAGAACTCAGCCACATCCCCAGATACCCCATCAATGGATACCTCAACATTGGGTGGTGTCTCATCAACGAGTGTATGCTTAGTTTTCTCCTCCCAAGTCTTTTTCGTACTCTTTGATGACCCATCAAAAGTAGGTAGAAAATTTCTACCTATGGTGCGTTGCAGGTCATTACCCTGCTTGTACCCTCTTCCTCTATTGTAGCTGTGAGGTCTTCGATTTTCCTTAATTTGGAAAAATTCCTGGAAAGTCAAATGTTCTTTGAATCTTTGAGACTGAGATTCATATTCCAGAAAATAATCACTGAGAGCCTCCTACTCTTGTGGTCCTCTAGCCCCATTTCCTATGGCTAGGATGGTAAGTATAGTGGAGAATTGTGAAGATTTCTACGTTGTTGGTTTCTCATACCAATAATGTGAAGTACCGGAAGTTTCTCCATTTGGCAACCCTCTTGGGGTTTCCCTTTGTCTCTTTACTCTCATCTCCTTGATTTCTCTGGCGAGATCCTGCATATTTTTGAGGAGGAGATTGCCAAACTCCTTCCCCTAACCTTCTTCTACCATTGGAGACTCCCTTTATCCTCTTCCACTGGAAGACAGTTCTATTTTCCGGATGTGAACTCTGAAACAATTTGAATCTGGTATTGCAATTGGAAGAATTTGAAAAATGACCACCACAACAAATATGAGAAAATAATCTTCAAAGAACCTTTCATTTCTCTCAATATAGACCAAATTTGGAGAAACTGCTCATGATGAAATAGAATTAGTCCGTTTTTCACAAAACCCATGTCTCATATTTTCAAAATTCGTCTTCATTTTCCCAAAACAGCTAACGCAAAACCGTCACTTTTTATCTCAACGAATTTTTGTGTTTCCTGTTTTTGTCTCTCATAGAACCTTCTATTTCTCTCAATCCAAACAGAATTTGGAAACCAGCTCACAAAAAATAGAATTGGTCTATTCTGCATAAAACGCATGTCTCGGATTTTCAAGATTCATCTTCATTTCCCCGAAACATCTAATGCAAAACTGTCGCTTTTTATTCCAACGTATTTATGTGTTCTTAGTTTTTGTATCTCCTTATCTGGTTCGTAATGTATTATGTATCTTCAAGTTTCATAGTCTGGTTGTTCCACAAGTTGAGCCAAGTTTATGAGCTCTAATACCACTATAGTATTCCAAATAGGAAAATGTAGTAATACAAAACACAATAAATTGAAAACTATGAAAAAATGGAAATAAACTGAAAACACCATAAAAGTAGACAGAACAACTCAACCATTTTATTAATATGAAGGTGAAAAAAATACTAAATTGCTTCAAAATAGATAGCACTCAAGCTGGAAAAAGTGAGCTGGAATGGCCTCAAGTTCTCCTACTGAAAACACTACTCTCTGTTGCGCTACTGTAGCTCTCCCTTTATGTTGCCCTACTAGAAATTTTGTTGATGGTGAATAGGACTGCGTAGATGTGGGTGCTTTGGTGCTCAGAAAAAATTGAGATTTCGAATCTGGACTCTATGGAAAAAACCCATAATAACCCATAAAGGATTTCTAGATTGGCTAAACTCGGAAAATCACCCTCCTAGGGTGTGAAATGCATAATTGTTGGGTATGTTGGACTATGGGTTGAACTGAAAGATAAAATAGTTGCAAGTACTCCCAAGACCAACTATTGAAGGGTTGATCCCTTCAATGGATTCCAAGCTGAAATGATATGGAATTTCCCCCTCTTTTGATGAACTCTGCTATTGAATTGTGTAAGTCACTGAGTGAATGTACAACATTAGAGGGTCTGCAACTGGCCTGAATGCCAGATGATGAGATCAACTCACATGGACAACAAAAATCCTCTCCTGCAGCTCTTTTAAACTCCTAAATGAAGTCTCCTAAAAAACTCAGCTCCTAAGCGGGCACTCGAAGTCCCTCGAGGATGAGGTTGGGATCTCCGCCCGAAGACACTCGTGTGCTAAAATGCATGGAAGACTTTGCTAAAAAGATGAAGCATGCAAAAAGTCATAAAATTAAATTCATAATGCCCTCTATAGCTGCCATCCCCTTCATTATATGCTTGTGATCCCTCACCCCCTTGGCCTCACACAATAATGATGCTACTCTCATGGCCACTAACCTCCATTATTACTACGTTGTCCTCCATTGTCTCCACTTCCTCCATAAATACACTATTGATTTGGTCAAATTGACCCCATCCACATGAATTTAACTACATTCACACCAAGAAGTGGTTTATTCATCTTGACCCCATCTAGATGCATTGATCCACATTCACATTAAGAAATGGTTTTATTCCTACTAAAGGGATTTATGGGTCCCTCTACCCTCTTATTTATCTATTAATTAAGGAAGACAAAATTTAATACTCTAATTAACTAAAAGCTAAATTAGGAATATTACAAAGACGGATGATGAGGAAAATTATGCCTTGGCTGGTAAGGAAAAGAAGGGGAAAGGAAAGAAATCGTATTCCAAATCTGAGACCGGCAAAGAAGGAAAGAAGCACGACATGTCTAGAGTGAAGTGTTTTCACTTTCACGAGCATGGACATTATGCCATTAATTGTCCACAAAAGAAGAAGAACAAGAAGGCTTTAGGATCTGCAATTGGTGAGGCTTTTGCCTCGCAATTTTAGTTGGACTTCTCGCTCATCGCATGCATGGTGTCAAGGGCGATGGGATCAGTGTGGTACTTGGATAGTGGTGCATATTTCCATGTGACGGGAGACAAAGAAATTTTCAGTAGCTTGGAGGAGAAGGACCTCTAGATTCATATCGAAATGGGTGATGACAGGAGGTATAGCATTACCAATATTGGTATAGTTACCTTCCAAAGACAGTCAAGTAAAACCTTCTTATTAAAATATGTAATGCATATACCAAGCTTGAAAAATAATTTAGTTTCAGTTGCAATATTGGAGGATAGAGGTTATGATGTGGTTTTCAGTGAAGGGAAATCTTTCCTTTGACACAAAGCCACAGGAAAAGCCAAGAAGATTGGGATTCGTGTGAAGAATCTCTAAAAACTGATGTAGATGGCTGTGCAACATTGATGGGTAAGGCAAACAAAGTGGTAAGCTGGGATGAGGGTGAGTTATGGCACAGGAGATTCTGCCATCTACACCACAATGCCTTGAAGGTCATGCCATAGATTTCTACGGGGCTTCCAAAGGGTACTCCTGTGAAGATAGACACGTGCAAGAGATGTACCATGGGGAAGTATGCAAAGGCCACTTTTTACAAAAAGGAGAACCGAGCAGCGGGAATCCTTGAGAGAGTTCACTCAAACATGTGTGGACCATTCTCTACAGTTTCAACAACAAAGCACAGGTATTATGTGATCTTTGTTAATTATTTTTCTAGAAAGTGTTGGATCTACTTCATGCAGAAGAAAGATCAAAAGTTCTCAAAATTTTGTGAGTTCAAAGCACTAGT
Organism: Pinus albicaulis; assembly: GCA_034641835.2. Classification (NCBI taxonomy): domain Eukaryota; kingdom Viridiplantae; phylum Streptophyta; class Pinopsida; order Pinales; family Pinaceae; genus Pinus; species Pinus albicaulis. The sequence continues at coordinate 715,578,109 of CM076574.1, read as the reverse complement.
GGAGAAAGATACAAGGAAGCATGTGAAGGCTCTTAGGAGTGACAATGGTGGTGAGTACATCTTTAATGAATTCAAGAACTTCTGTAGGAAAGAAGGAATTCAGAGAGAGTTGATTGCGCCTCATAACCCACAACAGAATGGGGTCGTAGAAAGAAAGAATAGAACAATTGTGGGTGCATCATGAGTGATGTTGCATGATAAGGGCCTATCGTTGCATCTGTGGGCAGAGGCATGCAACACATCAGTATTTGTGTAGAATTATAGTCCTCATCAGATACTTGGCATGAGTACACCAGAGGAGGCTTTTTCTAGTAAGAAACTTGATGTTTCATATATATTTTAAAATTTTTGGCTCATCTGTCTATTTCCATGTGACCAAAGATTTCAGGAAAAAGCTAGAACCAATAGTTGATATTGGGATATTTTTGGGGTACACTGATACTCCCCACAATTATCGGTTGTATTTTCCAAACAGCAGGATGATTGTTGGAGATGGGATATAAAATTTGATGAGGAGAAAGCAATGTGATTGTCCCTTTAGAGGGAGCTTCATTTGCATGCAGAGGAGGAACTCTTGGTTCCAAAGGATGAGCCTCAAGATGTGGAGCATCCATATATGGAGGATCATGGAATGCCAGAAAACACTCATGCAAAGCCATCCACCATACATGGTAGAAAGTGCACCATGAAAACTGATAGATTGAGACTTGATGTGGAAGAACATGTAGGAGTACCTACTTCACTGCGCAGATAGAGACAGTCTCCAGAAAGGTTTATTGGATACATGGATCTTATTATTGGGCCAGAATTGTGAATTACAGATAAATCACACTTCCCTAGATCGGTGCTTGTCTAGAACAACAGGTGAAAGACTATACAACTATTTTTCCTAACTCAGAACAGATACACAGAGAGGATTGGATGCTTACTTGATCAGTTGCTTCCAAATGGCTCCTTCTGTTGCTTTCGTTGCAGCTTCAAATTCAAGAGGTTTGTGCGGAATTCTTCCTGCAAGAAAGAACACTGAAACATCAGAAGATGCAATAATATAGATATCTATTCAAGTTAGTTTGCTAAATCAATAAAGCATAAACCATACACATCAACTAAGATCTTGCAATATGGAAAATCAAAGCCAATACAGATGCATATAGGGAAAAATAAGGAGTATTATTTATTGATGATAGAAGGAGAGGTTACAACCAAGTGATTGATTTGAAGTGACCCTTCCAGCAACGTCTCCAAGCCTCATCATAGTATAAATCTCTCCAACAGCAGCTACACAAATCTAGCTCTCAATTGAAAATTCTCCAACATTTCTCTACTCAAATTCTTCCTTCTCAAGCACTCAAATCTGTGCTCAATATATAGATGAACTATAGTTTTTTTTGCAATCAATTACTTTCCAATAATATGCAATACATGTTTCCAATCATGTAGATGTCAAATGGACACTTGGATCCGAAGCTTGACACATGTGAACTCTTCTAGAAGGCACTAGCCAAGTGGAGATTCCGAAACAATGATAATTTCGCTCCCAATGTGACCAACACACATGTGAATGTCAAGAAGTGCTTTGCAGAGTAGCCTTGCATGGGGCTACCTACATATGCAACGCATTTAGGCCCCTTAGAGCCTGCATTGGTGAGCTCTCATATGCTATATAATAAGCTTCAAACCTTGGAAACCTTTTCTTGATGAAAGCCTTGCTTGATTTGTCTTGTTTCTTGTCTTAGGTCATGTAGCAACTGAAATGATAGGGAATGATAGACCCTTGATCATTGGTCTTGGAGATGATGTCTAGTTAACTAGGTCATTGGGAATGGTGCCCAAATTGACCTATAAAAATTTCCCCCTAAAGCATGAGATCCAAATAATAAGAACATTTGATTGAGATTCTTTACACTTTGATGGGCTGGAGATGAAGCGAAGTGGTCACCTGCATCAATATTACAATACATTACATCATGATATATCCTCTTTGATCATAATTGCCGAGGGTAGGCATTCCCATATTCAACACATAAAACAATCTAATAACATGTACATAATTCAGAAAGTCATCTTCATTGGAATGTTTCCCAGATGTAGACATGCCTAAAGATATAGGCCTATGTTTGGATGACAATCTGTATGTAAGGTCACCATACAGATGATTTGTACAACAATCCTGAAATTGTAGCCCGGATGGTTGAAACTAGATCCGAGGTCTTCTTATCTCGTTCACTCGATCATTCGGGTACAAGTCTAGCCATGCGAATATATGATTTGTAGTCGAACATGGAAAGACACCATTTGATTACCAGCCAATGATGTGAGTTGTTAACAAACACGAGAGAACCACCATTAATTTCAATGGCTCTCAAGGTACTGCAGTACATTTCGTAAGGCGTGAATAGATGATTTGATGTCAAACGCCAAAAAAAATCTTTCGGTCAAAGGTCCGGAAGTGAGGATCTTGTCGATGCTGCAACAAGCCTCATGGTACTGGAATCTAATGTTTCTAAGTGAACTTCCTGGATATTGATTTTTTGTCGACAGGAAGTCAACTTATTGCAAAACTGGAGTTACTAATTTCGAAGACAAGGGTATGACTTGATATAGCAATTTTCAGGGATGATGGTCATGAGAATGAAGGTTTATGAGTATTGCAAAAGGATGAGTTTTTTAATCACTGGATGACTTCTCTTGAACATATCGTTGACACTGTGATGAGTTGGCAACATTGACCCAAAACCGAAGTGAAGGTATGATGAACCATTGGTGTGAATGAACCGTCAAGATGATTACCCAACCCAAATAGTCACGGACATGGAGTGAAATAAGTGTCATGTTCAAGAGTGACTTGCTACCATAAAGAAATTCTTTCTCATTTTTCCCAAATTTTCCCCGATCATTTTTCGACCAGTACCCCAATATTTTTTAACAAGCTTGAGGAGGATAACATTTGCTTGATCTATAATTCAACCCTTTGGGCGAATAAAGTATCGCTATTTAATAATTTAACGAGTCTGGCGATGAATGAAACTCGATTCTTGCCATGATCGACAAGCCCATCGCTATTTTATGTTTTAACGAGCTTAACGATGGTGATAGCCCGGTCCTTTTTCATATTTAGAAAGTCTGAAAAAGAGGACGAAAGAGAACTCCAAAAGTACTTTTTTGTTAAATTTGTCACTCAGACCCAAAAAAGTGTAAAATAATATCTGAGAGAACCTCTTTGGTCATGTTTAACCAAGGTATTCCTTTTTTGTAAATAATCAATCTCAGTCCGGAAAAGGGTTAAAATTATACTGAGTAGATATTAATTCATTTACTTTAACAAGCTTGAAAAGACAAGTGCTCGAAAATCTTTTCACATTATCGAAGTCTAAAAAAAGATGAAAGAAAACTCCAAGGGTTCCTTATTCGTTGTTATTGAAGCTCGAAAAAGAGATAAAAGTGCACTTCAAATCCTTTTTCGTTTTTAACAAAGCTCGAAAAATAAGGAGGAAAAGTATGCTTTGTGGTCAAGTCATTCTTTGAATAAATCTACACGGCTCATATGTTCATCAGTTGTATTTCTTGTTCAAAACAACATCAAATGGATTAAAAATACATGTTTCATGATAAAAACATAATAAAACTATAGTCATAGCAATAAATTTAATTTGAAAATAATTAAATGACTATTAAAAAGTAGTTTCACTATTCATTTTCATCATTCCATAGTTACCATTTGCATTTTGGAGCTTTGAACCTGATTTTTCCCCCGAACTTCAGTGGTTGATTGCGGTAGTTTCTATGGACGGATTTTGTCGCCGTTTGATCTAGGTTAGTGCCATGAACCTCCTCTTTCCTTTGGTATTCATTTCATCTCTAGTTTCTGCAAATTTTTAGCGTTTTAAGGCCCCTAGGGTAAATTCTGCCCAAAATGACGGCAACGCACCCCTGAATGTCAAAACCTGCGTTGCATAGTAGGTACAATGAAGGGTACCTACATGTGCAATGTACTGTCTCAGCCCAGGGAGTGCGCTGGGTGCAGTTGAAGTTTTTAGTTTTCATGTTGTGCCCAAAATTTGCCTAGTTTTTTGCAATGAATGGAATCTAATGGATCTTATGGTTGTATTTCAGTTTTCCATTGGATTATAATGACAATTAAATGGAGGGAAAGAGAACATGAAGAACAAGATATGATTGCCTTGAACAATCCGGGTACTTTTAGAGCCCTAAGAGATTTTGGACTGCTTAAGTACTTCAAATTGTCGGGAATGAGGCAACAAATAGAACTCTTGGAGTTCTTAGTTTGAGCATGGGATCCGGCGATAGAGGAATTTCACATTAAGAACAAAGTGGTTCCCATAACAGTTGAGGATGTGTATTTTTTCACAGGTTTTTCGAGGAAAGGTTTGCCCATTTCACTCTCAGGGTCTACCATTGGAGGAGAGACAGTGAGGGATTATGTTATGTAGTATTGCTATCCAGGGGCAGAACCTAACAAATATGGAAAAATAAACATCCGGGATGTCAGGGTTTTGCCTTTGAAAACCATCCTTTTCATGATCACTAAACTTGCTGGCACCGTTACACTACATGTAGCGAACAGATCGTATATGCAGTATGCGCTAGAGTGCTTAGAGGCAACAGTATTCAACTGGTCTGAAGTTTTTCTATCTCAGATAAAGGAACAACTGAACAAAGAAAATGGAGGAAGGAAGAAAAATTTCAGCTATGGTTCAATCCTTATCTCCTTCGCTTTGGAACGGATTCCACTAATGCAGCCACAACATGTGACACTGGATATAACTAGTCCTAGAGATCCTTGAATGCAGAAATGGGTAGAACTCATGGGTCGACATGCAGGCCAATCGACCATTGTGTTCCCTACTACATTCTTTGCCTAGTTCCGGCGACAGATTGTCGCCATCGATGAGTATGCATACGCAAGCATCGACTTTCGAGGAGATCCAGATTTAGTATTACCAGAAGGTGCTCAATGGGGTGCAATGGGTAAGAATGTTTTTACCATGATTTTTTATTTTTCTAAGGTTTATACAATTTTTTTTTGTATTTTGATGTTTTCCCAAGACTAAACTAAATGTTTGATGTAACGCAGATATCGGTCATGTTCAACCCATAGAGGAACTAGAGCATGAAGCAGATGCACAAGCAAAGAGGGCTGTCGGGAGAGCAGTCCTTCAGGACCTTGATATGGTTGAGACTCTAGCTGAGCTTCAACAACACATAGAAGGGTTGACCTTCGGGATTCCGGATTGCCAGATCAAAGAGCTTCCCATGCGACTGCAGCGACACATTATTGGGGTTCCTAACCATTGGATGCGATTACTCCATAGGATTGCTAGTTCTATAGCATGTTACCATGAGCACCACTAGTTTACTTATGACATTTTGCATACATTTTGAGGTCAGATGACCAATGTGTCTTGGGCACAAATTTTGTAAAAACCTATAACTATCTATCTATATGATTTTAGAGTTTTTCCTATGCTTATTGTGCAACCCTATTCAATGATGTGAATATTTTCTTTACCTATGTTGCAAATTTCTATCTAAAACTTGATTAGCTAATGAATCAGTCAATGTGTTCAAATTTCTAGAAATACGTTGATATTGAATGAAATCAAAATGTCTTTCCAAAAATCGAACTCTTAGGAACAATCTAACAAGTGTTGGATTTCTAACAGTATAAACACTAGTAAGTTGTAATACCACAAGTTGTGAGTAAACCTTATGATTATGCGGTTAATACCAAATGAAATGGCATCAGAGAGAAGTTCAATCAACGCACTATACTCAGCGATATTGTTCATCGATCTACCAATACAAATCCCTTGAAAACTCACTAACTCGCCGTTTGGAGAAATGGCCCACGTTGCAGAGAATAGATTCTGCGTACTACGACGAGCACCATCAGCATATCCAACAAATGGTTCTGAAGATTCAGACATCTGCAATAAAATTTAAAGAGAATTACTAACTTCAAGAAAACTCTAAAAACAAATTAAGATAGTGAATTCAAATCAACAACATATAAACAATATAATATAAAAAATTACTATGCTCATGATTAAGCATAGTAACGTTTAAGATACAACCCATTTCTAGGCTATGCCAATGGAATCCCATTGTAATCAACTAACTCATAGGAACCCTTAGCAAGAACTCTTTTGAAAATATAGGGGCCATGCCATAATGGCTCAAATTTCCCTGTACCTATTACATCAGCTTCTTGATCATAAAGGAGGACCAAGTCGCCCTCTGAGTAGATTCGAGGCTGGACATTTTTGTCGTATTTTGCCTTTATACGTCTCTTATGTGCTTCGTTGGTCAATTGGGCTTCACGACGCATTTCATCAAGATAGATGAGGTTAAGGAGACGCGCTTCTTCTTTTGAGGTGTCAGGTAACAAGTCTATCGTGAGTTTTAACGATGATATTTCACATTGGATTGGTAAGATAGCTTCCATACCATACACCAATTGAAAAGGAATAAATCCGGTTGCATTTCTCACCGAGTTTCGATACACCCATAAAGCGGAGTACAGGATCAAATGCCAGTTCCTTTTATAGATTCATATCATTCGTTGAAGCATTCGTTTAAGAATTTTGTTAATAGCCTCAACTTGTCCATTTAATTGTGGATAATAAGGAGTAGAATTATCATGCGACAATCCTAACTTGGTAGTCAATTCAGACATCATATGGTTGCCAAAATTCTTCCCATGATCCGTAACTATAGCCTGTGGGACCCCAAACTGTGCAATAACATGATTGAAGAAAAACAATGCAGTTGTATGTCTTGTGTTGTTGAATGTAGGCATAGCTTCGACTCATTTAGTAAAATAGTCGACTACGACAATAATATAACTGTGCCGCCTAGAAAAAGGAGGGTTACAGGTCATGAATTCAATAACCCATTTCATAAATGGTCCCACAGAGACAACATGATGCATTGGCGCTGGCGGTTTGTGGATCTTACGATCAAAAATCTGGCATGCATGACAACTTCTGACTGCGAGGATGCAATCTCAAAAAATAGTAGGCAAAAAGTAACCGGCACGGAGTATCTTCTGCACGGTAGCATATCCAGATAAATTTCTGCCACAAGCCCCCGCATGACAGACATTTAATACTTTTTTGGCCTCCTCATGAGTGAGGCACCTCCTTAAAATTGTATCGACACCATGACAATAAAGTTTATCACCGACGATCATATAATCTTTGGCTTGGTATCGAATACGTCATTGTTCAGAGCAAGAGGTATCAGGTCGAAAACTTTGAGTTTGGAGATAAATGATGAAATCCCCATACCAAAGATTAGATGATCCGATCAGAAACAAAGACTCGTCTAGAATAGATGATTTCGACGTAGTAGCAGTACTATCAAAGGGAAGGTCACAGAGAAGCTCAGCCAAAACTAAAGACTTATTTGACTTGGATTTGATGAATTCTAAATCAAATTCCTACAAAATGACAATCCATTTTTAATATTTTCCCCCTAGAAATTGATGTCATAAGATATAAGTCATGGGGTTGCAATCCGAAACTATTGTTGTTTTTTGGAGCAAGATATAATGGTGAAATATTTGGACAGCTTGAACAGCTTCCAAGGCAAGATTTTCTATGTACGTGTACTTAACTTCCGTATCATTGAGATTATGACTCAAATAATAGATCGGATGTTCAATTCCATCTTCTACTTGGACCAAAACCATAGCAATGGTCATTTCAGCCGTGGCAATATATAGGAAATAATCATTTTGATAATTAGGAGGATACATTAATGATGCTCGGACAAGATGGTACTTGATAGCATCAAAAGAAGCTTGCGCAACTTGGTCCCAATGGAAGGGAACCCCCTTTTTCAATAATCGAGTAAATCCTTTAGCCATTTCAACGTATTTTGGAATGAACCTTCTCAGGAATGGCCTGAACCTTCAATGGGTCTATTCGAATTCCTTCTTTTGAGACTACGAATCCGAGAAATCGACCAGAACCAACACAAAACACACATTTATGTCGATTGAGGCGTATTTTGTAGTGTCGGTCATGTAAGAAAATGGCTCTCAAATGCATCGGGTGATCAGCTCGATTTCGTGAATGCGATGGTAAATCATCTAGATATGGTTGAACAATGTGCTTGATGTCGTTGAAATCATAATCCATTGCTCTCTAAAGAGTTTCCCCAACTTTCTTTAAACCAAATGGAAGTTTCCTATAAGCGAATGTGCCCCAGGGACAGATGAATGTTGTCTTATGTTGATCATTTGAGCGGATATTGATTTGATTATAACCATAAAATCCATCCATGAACAAAAATATTTCGCATCCAGCACAATCGTCAATAATCTGGTCGATAAATGGAGTAGGATAGTTGTCTTTTGGACAAGCCTAATTAACATCCCGATAATTGACGCACACTCTAATGGTTCCTTGTTTTTTCATAACATGAACGATATTAGAAATCCACTCAGTTAGCGGAAAAAGGTAAATAAAACCAGCACGCAAAAGGTTTTCAACTTTTGCTTTGATGGCAGCAGCTTTCTTTGGATGAACAAGATGAAGCCGTTGACGCACCGGTTTGGCATCGGGATACATATTAATAGTGTGTTCAACTATAATAGTATTTATGCCTGGCATTTCCTCGTAAGACCAAGCGAATACGTCACGAAATTCACGAAATAGAGAGCGATATGATTCAAGTTCTGATGGAGAACAAGATACACTGACATGAATATTTTCTACAATGCCCGGTTTGGTTGAAATATCAATAGAAATGGTTTCTTCAATATTTGATAAATTTCGCTCAGAATCGATTCCATTAATTGGAAAATAATTCGAAAATAAATTTTTGATTGATGGGTGATATAGTTCACTAAGATTGTTTTCTTCATAATCAGGAAGATGGGAACGATGATGAAAATCTTCCCATGGTTGTCCTTCTGACATTAGAGCTTCCAAAATATTTTCATCTGTCAAAAACATTGAGGAAAATGGATCATATGGAGTACCAAAATCTAAGGAACGATCAACCCAAACACTCGGTGACGCTGATTTCGGATTTTCCGCCCAAGCCAAATAGATTGATTGTTATGCCAGCTTAATAGGGCTAGGCGGTAAAAATTCATCCAACGTAGAAATATCAGAATCACTCGTACTCTTTCTTAAGCCAGATAGAGTGGAAGAGATCATGTAGCAGGTCTCTATACTTGCAATTTCTGCCTACGTTGCAGGTGGCGGTAATGCAAAGGTTCCCATGAGAGTGGAATATTTTAAGATTCCTACACCAATGTTCTGAATTTCTAGTTGGGGTAAGTGAACAAACGGAACGCTCCCAGTTACCTGCAAAGCGGAGGCAAAGAAGGATAATTGATTAATTACTATTATTGTACCTTTATATGGAAAGGCAATCATTCTAAAGTATGTAGAAACAATTGAAGTCATCGCATATACCCATGGTATTCCAAGTAAAATATTATAGTCAAGGGGTCTGTCAACAACCTCGACATCAATATTCATTGTTTTTCCCCCTAATTCAACATGCAGGTTATTAATAATACCACAAGGTTTATATGTTCTTCCATCAAAAGCTTTCAACGTCATTGATGATTGTGATTATCGCAGCAAGCCAAGTGACTTCCAACAGTTTAGAGACATAATGCATGTAGATGCTTCCTCATCAATAATAGTGCGATGAACAAGGTGATTGAGAACATTTACTTGTATCGTGAATGCCAATTCTGCTGGTAGTTGCGGTACATATCCCGTATGATTAAAGACGACAAGATTAGAATCATTCGGATCAATTCCACTAATGGCCTACAATAAAGCCTACTTCTGGGAGGGACAATTTTGTAATACCTCAGGAGCAGACATAGCTGAAGGCGATTGAGCCAAATCTTCAACTATATTATAATTTTGTAAAACTCTGGCTCGAGGATTATATGTCGATTTATGAATTACTCCCTTTGGTGGCTTAATTGTCAATTCAGGAATAACAGTAGGTGGTACTGATTCATTAGATGTATTCGTTTTCGAGGTAGTAGGTTGATCAGTTGCCGAACTACCATAGTATTTATTACGCGTTGACACCAAAATATACTGTGAAGGTTTTGTGGTGGATAACATTAACACTTGTGAACTAGGAGCTGGATCCGTAACAACCAAATTGGTGTCCGGATTTGGAAATGGGTCTGTCAACATAGCTGATGCATGGGAAGTCTTGATGATTTTTGATACTTCAGCATGGTGAGGACAATCCCTAACAAAGTGTTCCTCGTTACAGATTATGCATGGATAACGAGGTTTTCGTGGTCCAGATGATTGATCAGATGATTTTTCCTGCGGGTTAGAAGTTTGCTTTTTCTTTGATTTCCCCTTTTTCTTACTTCCTGGTTGCTTGTCACTCTTGCCTTTGTCAAATGACACAGCATTAATTTCAGAAGTAGGAGCAGGATCAGATGTAGTAGCATGGTGTGTGTTTTCAGTGCCTATTAAGCCGTCTCCAGCATGAGAGTCCTTTATTTGAGGAGGAACATTAGATCAGTACGCATTAGGAATTTTTTCATAGAGCGTGCCAGACTAAGTGTAAATTAAGTCTAAATATTGGGCATTAGCAATAACTTGCTCTTCCATGACGACGCCACCCTTAGCCACATCCTTAGTTATAGATGGTAACAGAGACTTAATGAACCATTCAGCAAGTAGCTGATCCGGAACAAATGTCTTAACCATTCATCGACGGTGACACCACTCATGAATATGATCAGAAATGTGAGTAGCATTAGTCTGTTTGAATTTGTTCAAGAGTTCCGTTCCATTTCGTATCTGATCGGTAACTGGAAATGGGTCAAAAAGACAGTAGCTAAAGCAGTGAAATTGTCAAAAGAAGCTCTAGGTAACTCAATGTACCATTTAGCAGCCGAACCTGTGAGCATACACTGAAAAATATGTATTCGTACAGAATCATCATTTAGGGAATTTGATGAACACCATAAATGATAAGTCATGACATGAGTCAACAGATCTTCTCCAGGGTTTCCATTGAATTTAAGAATATCGGAGGGTAATTTATGGGGTATCGCCAGCCACCAAGGAGCATAATTGATAGGATCATTAGTTAACTGGTTTAAATCTGGTAATTCTAAGGTTGAAAAAAAAGGAAATTGTCTATTAAGGTCAGATTGAGCATAGCCAGGGTAAGATGGAATTGCTTGAGCAACAGGCCTTTGAGCACCATCATACGGAATCTGTTGCTGGTAACCCAGAAAGGGGTTGTTTTGCATAGTAAACGCTTGAGGATTCTGTTGACCAAATCCTAGATATGATACTTGTTGAAATGAATTTTGAGGCATTTGCGCTTGAGGTTTCCAAGGGTTTTGTCCACCAATGTTATAACCCAAATTAATATAACTTGGATTCGGTTGATATGTATAACCAGGTTGCAATTGTGACATCCCATAAAATGGTACACCAACTTGTGAATAAATGATATCTGATATAGGTTGTTGTAAATTAACCAAATTAATATTGAGTCTATGGACCCACAATTTGATGATATTGAGTTGAAGGACCCACCTAATAAGGTTGATGTACAATATTTTGATTCTGTAACAGGGGTAGAGATGTATTAACAAGTGGTAATGAAGTGGGTGTAACAAGTTGAACCGGTTGATACGAGTGTATAACCATTTGTGGTTGGATAGGCAGAGTGTGCTACCATTGAAAAAAATTCAATTCAGTATTAGTTTGACCAAAAAGTGATGGATTACTATCATATTGGGTGACCAAAGGTTGCCCCCCAGCATGAGGAGAATAATAAGACGAAAAATAATTTTCTCCAAATGCTGAGAGTCTAGTTAATATGGTACTTAAAGGAATTGACCCAAGAGGACTGAATTGATATTTCCCTGATGATGTATATAATGAATCAATTCATTTAGTAGTAACGATAGGACTACCATTTAAAATACCAGATGATGATATTGGTAAAGGCCATGGTCTTGAAGATGCACCATAGAAAGTTCCATATAATGATTTGTAACCTGTTGGGACCGTAGGGCCACCATGAAAATATGACTCTGGTGAATTTGTGAACATTAACAGAGTAGCAAGGGTAGGATCTGACGTAATTGGAATAGCAGACCCAACCAAAGATGTTGGTTCAGACATGGTTGTTTGACCAAATTTATACCCTTGAAAATCGACGAGAGATTGAATGGGAACAGGATCAACAAAAGCAGATGGAAATGATTGAGGAAAAGGCTCATACACATAAAGGTCCCCCCCAAAATGGGTTGGAGTGAAAGGTGTATCATCTTGTGGGATTTCTTCAATCGAAACTAAACCAGGAGGAAGAACTTCACCATTAGGCCCAAAATATATTTTAGACGGTTGACTGTGTGATATAGGAGTTCCAATGGCTACTGAAATTTGTGGGATGACCAAGGTAGGAACAACTTTCGGTTGTTCGAATTCAAGATTCAGATGTTCTGGCAAAGAAGAGATAGGATCTGGATCAATTTTTGATTGAACAACTTCGGGTCCAAGAGGTATGGTTTCACTAATTGGATGGATCGTGACCACGGGTAGCTGTGAAGACTCCGTTTCGATAACAGTAGACGAACTGGGATATGTGGAAAAAATTTGAGCTAACTCTGGTTTAAAAGATGATGTTTCACCAGAGGTACGAATTGTACTTGATTTGACAGATCGTGATCACCTTCGCCTACCAAAAGTAACTTCTGGTGGTAAAGGTGGTTTTAAAGCTAATCTACGCGAACAACAGGGGATAGGATTTTGTTCTTCCACGATTACTGATTTATTTTAACCAAAAAACAAATAAACAAGAAGAGGGTAATGCTAGGAAAAAGGGTTTACCAAGAAACTGTGAACTGCAGTATACCTCCTAGCGAAGCAAGAAGTACGGGCAGGTAATCTTCCCGAATGTTGTGTTCGGTGTATCACAATTTCAAGGCGGCCGACTCGGTTCACTATGGATAGATAGCACCTAAAAGTTGTCCTCCCAAATATACCCGAAGGCACGTGGATGCCCAAGTCCATATTAGCGCTATCTGATGCGAAACCACACAGTGAGAGCACCCCTTTATACTTATCGTACTGTAACACCGCCCAATATACCCAAAAGTACGTGGACGAGCTACGATATACTTACATACGTGGAGTTAGGTATCACACTCGGAATGTAACGTAGACAAGTTAACGACATCTACTATGTTTTATGACGTCGGAACACGTCTCTAGCCTAGACCTTCTAAATGTTATCGTTATGGTTCCAAAGCGTTGTTAAGTAAATTGAGATTAATTTTATGTTTATCTTGCTTAACAATTTTCCTTTCAAAGGTTCACCGCAATGATGTGTATGAAATTCCTAAAATGCAAGCTAAGAATGATAAACGATCTTTCACTTTCAGCTTTTTCAATGAAAAACCTACCTGCTAAGGAAAGAGAGCAAATAATTTGTGAGCAAACAAATCAATGAACAAAACAAATCAATGAGCACAAACTAAATGCAGATTTTCTAATGTTCCTTTTGTAAAACACACATTATTCTACATGCAAATGCAAGTTTTTCTTTTCAGTTTCTTTAATGTTATAAATGTAGAAAAGAAACTAAGTGCACTAAATCAATATTTCAAATGCTTTTTACATTCGAGAAACGAAGAATACAACAACAATTTCTCTTTTGAAGGAAAAATGAGGATTTCAACAACAATTTCTCCTACCAAGGAAATGAAGATTTTATGACAATTTCCTATTTCGAAAGAAAATGATTCTTAATGTGACCATAAAAAGTACTTTGAAATCAACTTGTCAATGATAAAGAATAACTTTTTAAACAAACATTGAACAAATTTTCAGTCAAAGGAGGAAGAAGTATATAGAGTCACTGGTCAATTGAGGATAAAACTTTTCAAAACACAACAACAAACAAACTGAAGCAAATTGCAAAGGCAAATTCAATGGAATTTGGGTGTTTTCAGGAGTCAACATAGTCTCCAAGGGGATACAGTGCTCTACAAAGCACTGTGTCTAGTCTAAGGGTGCGTTGGGTGCATTATACAAAGAAAAATACTACTGTTTAACTCACTGTCTTTGCAAATTTGACTTTGAAAAAGTTTAATCTTTATGAGTAACAACTACTGGGTGGATAAACAAAGCAAATCAGAGGCTTAGTCACCTAGATCTAAGAGAAATTATCCCCAGTGGAGTCGCCAATTTGTTGGGCCAGAATTGTGAATTATGGTTAAATCACACTTCTCTAGACCATTGCTAGTGTAGAACAACAAGTGAAAGACTATACAACTATTTTTCCTAACTCAAAACAGATACACAGAGAGGATTGGATGCTTACTTGATCAGTCACTTCCAAATGGCGCCTTCTGTCGCTTCCATTGTAGCTTCAAATTCAAGCAGTTTGTGTGGAATGCTTCCTGCAAGAAATAACACTGAAACAACAGAAGATGCAATAATATAGATATCTATTCAAGTTATTTTTCTAAATTAGTAAAGCATAAACCATACACATCAACTAAGATCTTGCAATATGGAAAATCAAAGCCAATACAGATGCATATAGGGAAAAATAAGCAGTATTCTTTATTGATGATAGAAGGAGAGGTTACAACCAAGTGACTGATTTGAAGTGACCCTTCCAGCAACGTCTCCAAGCCTCATCACAGTATAAATCTCTCCAGCATCAGCTACAAAAATCTAGCTCTCAATTGAAAATTCTCCAACATTTCTCTACTCAAATTCTTTCTTCTCAAGCACTCAGAGCTGTGCTTAATTTATAAATGAACTGTAGGTTGTTTTGTAATAAATGACTTTCCAATAATAGGAAAGACATGTTTCCAATCATGTAGATTTCAAATGGACACTTGGATTCGAAGCTTGACACATGTGAACTCTTCTAGAAGGCACTGGCCAAGTGGAGATTCTAGAACAATGAGAATTTCGCCCCAATGTGACCAACACACCTGTGAATATCAGGAAGTGCTTTGCAGAGCAGCCTTGCATGGGGCTACCTGCATATGTAACACACTTAGGCCCCTTAGAGCCTGCGTTGGTGAGCTTTCATATGCTATATAATAAGCTTCAAACCTTGGAAACCTTTTCTTGATGAAATTCTTGCTTGATTTGTCGTGTTTCTTGTCTTAGGGCATGTAGCAACTGAAATGATATGGAATGATAGACCCTTCATCATTGGTCCTGGAGATGATGTCCAGTCAACCAAGTCATTGGGAATGGTGCCCAAATTGACCTATAACATTTATGAGCAAGTGTATTGTGACAGAACCATCCTCCTTTGAGGAAGCAATGCAGCAACCAATTTGGGTTGACGTTATGGTTGAGGAGTATGACTCCATCGTCAAGAACAATGCTTGGGAAGTTTTCCCAAGACCAGTTGGAAAATAAGTGGTTGGATCTAGATGGATCTATAAGGTGAAGTAGACAGTAGATGGGAGTGTGGAGAAGTACAAGGCTAGATTTGTAGCCCGAGGATTCTCACAAGTTGGGGGGATTGAATATGAGGATAATTTCACACCGGTTGCGAGGTACTCATCGATTAGATCTATCCTTGCACTCTCGGCATAGATGGGGTGGCAGATACATCAGATGGATGTGAAAACTATGTTTCTCAATGGAGTTATTGAGGAAGAAGTGTACGTAGAACAACTAGAATTTTTTGAGATCTTTGACAGTGAGTCACATGTGTGTAGACTCAAGAAAGAATTGTATGGGCTAAAGCAAGAAACTCATGTTTGGTACACTATAATTGACAGTTATTTCACCGGGTTGAGCTTCATGAAGAGTGAAGCGGATGCGAACCTGTACCATATTGTGGTTGATGGTAAGCTCTTGATTATCGTACTTTATGTTTATGATCTAATTTTGACAGGTGATGAGCAGCTCATAATTTCTTGCAAGGAGGATCTTGCAAGAGAGTTTGAGATGAAGGACATGGGACTCCTTCACTATTTCCTTAGTTTGGAGATATGGAAGTGGGATGGTGAGCTATTTTTTTCTCAAGGCAAGTATGCCAAAGTGATTCTGAGTAAGTTTCACATGGAGAGTTGTAAACCCATGGAGACTCCTTTTCCAGGAAACTAGAGGAAGGAGGATACTACTTTAGGTGAGTTAGTGGACGCTAATGTTTACAGGCATCTTTTGGGTTCACTGATGTACTTGGCGAACACCAGACCAAACATTTTCTACGTAGTTAGAAGATTCAAGCTATGGTTAAGCCGATCAAGCTCTTTTGGAAGGCGGGGAAGCATGTCTTGAGATATCTCATGGGCACTACAGAGTATGTATTATGGTACAAACGAACAGAGGGAGTGAAGCTTCAAGGCTTCACCAATGTAGATTGGGTAGGCAGTCCATCAAACAGAAAGAGCACATTAGGAGGGATCTTCAGCATAGGATCGACAATAGTTTCTTGGTACAACATGAAGCATATATCTATGGCACTCAGTTCATCCGAGGCTGAGTACATGGCAGCAATTCAGGATGCATGTGAGGCCATCTGGATGAGGAAGATTCTGGTTGGTTGGTTTGTTTGGTTCTTAGATAGATCTGACAGTGATACATTGTGATAACCAGAGTTTCATTAAACTCTCAATTAATCCGATATTCCATGATAGGTCCAAGCACATAGACATTTGGTACCACCATATCAGAGATTATGTTTAGAGGCGCATTATGTTACTTCAATACATTCCCACGGAAGATCAGGATGCAGATATTCTGATGAAGGCGCTCGCCAGGAGAAAATTAAAATACCATAGAGGCAGGATTGGGGTGGTAGATAATCCCTTTCTTGTTGAGAGGGAGTGTTGAAAAGTCAACAAGAAATGTGTGTCTAATTTAATTTTCCCTTAATTAAATTGGACAATAAAATGTAATCTTATCTCATAATCACTTGTAATAGTTAACTGAGTGTGATAAAATCAGTTAGCTCATGAATTTTGAGTTGAGGGTGGTTGGTGAGGCATGCAGAGTGATTCTATGTTTTTTAGAGTTTGAATTGCAGCTAGTGCATTAGTTTAATGCATGAGAAACCAGTTAACTCAATTAATTGAGTTAAAACTAGTTTAACTAGTTGTAACTATTTGTTGCACTAGTGAGAGGTCAAGTGAATTAAATCAGATTTAATTCACATGCATTGATTTGTCATGTAACTGATGATTTACTACTAATAGTTGCATGCATGTCAGTTCCAATGGAGACCCAATTGAGATAAATTTTAAAGGGATGTTAACTATCAGTTGTATTATTAGTAGGTTGCCCACATGTAGTAAAAAAACCATAGGATTTCCCATGAGCATTATGTAGTTTTGGAAGGTTGAATTTCCTAAAGAATAGGGACTGCATTCCACATGAATTGCGCAAGCAAGGAAGGCTGAGCAGAGGCTGAAAATTGGTTAAGGGTTGGTTGATTTTGTCTGGATCAGTGTGATACAGTTGTGAGAGTGCAGGAGACTCTTGTGAGAAGAATGCATTGTAATTTTTTCATGATTAATTGGTGAATATACAATAGAAGATAGAGGGGTTTTGAGCAGCAAGCTTGCCCTGGGAAAATATTTGTGTTGTGGTTTGATTTTCTTCTTTCTTTACTTGTTGTGATTGGCGATCATGCTTATTTTCCGCAATTGATTTGTAGAAGGATTTAGTATCTTGCTTTAGCATATCGCATGATCGAATTGAATCCATTGATATACGTATTTTTTGTATAATTTCTACAAGTACTGCTTCAAGGTCAAAGTGTTTCTCCAAGATTGAATTGTTTCTTCTAGGTCAAAGTTCAATTTTTGTTAGGTTGAAGTTGCTACTGCCTGTTGTTGCTGCCAATTCGAAGTTATTGCTGCAAGATCGAAGTTCTAGATCAAATTTGTTGCTATAAGGTTATCATATGTAAAATAATGAAGGTTTGAATTGGTGATTAGAGGAGGTATGTGTCTAGGTAAAAGAGTCTTGGATTATCTTGTGAAACTATTGAAAGAAGAGTTGACTGGGTTTTCCCCTATATAGGGCTTTTTCCCTGGTTTTTCGCCTACATCTAGTGTCCTTGATCTTAATTTTATGGTTTTGGTAATTGCTTTATGAACTAAAGTAAAAGAAGAACACAAGAAATTTAATAAGTAAATAATAACTTCACAAGTAATTATCATCATAAGAAAATGTTTCTGCCTTTCTTATTTTCCAACAACATGTTCATATTGAACAAGTGCAAAAGTTCTTGTCTAAGATATAATTCTCAACACTCCCTCTAATTGAGGAAGGAATTTTTCACCAATCCAATTCTATCTTTGAATGTCTCAAATTTCTGTTTTTCCAAGGGATTGGTTAGAATATCAACTACTTGTTGATCTAAGGGAATATGTTGGAGCTTCACTAGTCCCTTCATAACCATATCTCATATGAAGTGATATTGATCTCTATATGCTTGGACTTTTCATGAAACAATAGATTCTAAAGAGAGTTTGATACGGCTCTATATTCATAGTAAATGATTATAGGCTCCAAATATTGATAAAAAATTCCTATAAGTAACTTACAAAAATAAATGACCTCACAAATGGTAGTATTAAATTCCATGTATTTTGCCTCTACTAAGATAAATTCCATGGAATTTTTCTTCCTATTTAAATATAATACCATTATTTATACCAACACAAGAAGTACCCTAAGATGCTCTTTTTTAGTGCATTATCATCCTAATCCGATTCTAAATAACCATTCAATTTCACTGCACTGTCTCAAAGATATCTCAAACAATACTCCATTATGCCCCTCAAATACTCAAGCATATGTTTTATTGCTACCCAATTCTCATATCTTGGCTCCACCATGAGTGGACTCAAGTTGTTCACTACAAAACATAGATCAGGACTAGTGTTCACCAAATACATTAAGGAAGTTATCAAGTACTTGTACATTGAGGGACCCACCAAATCTGAATCTAAAATTTTCACCTTCTTCATACTAGTAATCATGTTTGTTTCCAGTGGATTACAACCCTCCATCTAAAACTTATTTAGGATTTCAGCTACATACTTACCTTGCCCAGGGAAAATCTCCCTTGGTATTTCCACACATCCAACCATAAGAAGTAATGCATCAAGACAATGTCCTCCATATTGAACTTAGTTTCCATGTCTACTTTGTACCCTATAATGAGATTATCTACACCTTTTAAAAACAAGGCATCTACATACAACACCAAAATAAGCAGACAGGGATGAACCAATATATAATATAAGTTAGAATATACTTTACTTTTGGTGAATCTCATACTCTGAAAATATACATCAATACCAAAATACCATCCTCTTAGTGTCTGAATCAATCCACATAAGCCTTTCTTAAACCTATATGCACGGGACTCCCTCCCATTTACCTCAAATCCCTAAGGCTTCTCTTTGTATGCTTCTTCCTATATGATCCCATTAAGGAATTTCTTCACATCCATCCTATAAATGAAACCAAGGAAATAAATACTCTAATATAAGTTTACTTGAATAAATCATATCCTCTTATTCCACTCCCTCTCTTTGGGAGAACCCTCTCTCCATAACTCACATTGAACTTCTTAAAATTTCCATATGGAGCGTGATTGATCTTGTAAATCCACCTATAACTCACAACTAATTGAATTCCCTCTAGTATTGGCACTATGTCCCAAACATTATTCTTCATGATTGAGGTGTACCAAGCTCCTCCACCATGGAATCCTCTCATACATGTTGGTCAGTTGCCTCCTGAAAATTAAATGGATTGAAATCTAGAATTTTTCTCATTAATACCTTACAGTCTAGAAATTTTTTTTGGAGGTATACTCTCTCTTAAAGCCCCCCTAGGAGTATCAACATACTACTAAGAACACCTCAATGCTTTACTAAACCATTAAGGCCTTTTTATGGATGTAGAAAGGGCTCCCATCTTCCTCTCTTCACCTAAAGACTATTATATTTCCCCATAAATCACTTGTCACCTTGGCTCATCCTTTAGAGCTCCCTAATTCTCATCATTTTTCAGTGGAATAGGATCATGGGACTTATTTATTGCAAATAATTCCTCAAACATTATATCATAACTCACAACAATCTTCCTTTTCATTGAATATAGATTGCGTAAGCCTTTGAAATATCATTGTAACCTTATTGGCAGGCAGGAAAATTCCACCTAGAAACAAGGGAGATATCATCCAATCATGGCCCCAATTAGATCTCTAATTGTATGTTGTGGTGATACTAATCGAAATATAGGCCCAATTTCCTATACTGAACTAACCTAAAAATGATAAAATCTAATCTGAACTATGGAAAATATATGACTTAAAAATATTTACAAGTAAATATTACATAGTCTATACAAATAGTTGGTGTCGTGAATGTGCTTGGGTTATCCAATCAATAGGGGTAAGGGAAAGATTATCCAAATGTGGGCCTTTGATATTTCTACAATTTTTTAGGCTAATAATATTTGTTACTGATGTGTGGGCTCAATCAGCCACCTGATAAGTATGCACTCTGGTGAGATAGCCTTAAAAAAGATTTTTTTTTTTTTTTTTTGTATTTTAGGGGTTTATCTATATGAAATGTTTAATATACTTTCATAAAAGAAACTAAATAAACTATATCATAAATGAGAGTAAATCTCAATCCTACATAGTGAATACCAAATTCCAAAAATTACATATACTCAGAGATTCAGATTAAAGATTGGAATTATAAATAAATCAGGAAAGCATTAACATTTTTTTTTTGGAAAATAAATTTGCATTATGATATTCACAAAATGAAAGTATTGGAAGAAGAAAAATTCTAGAAAAAGTAAAGAAACAAGCATGCACATAAAAAAATATATTTCATACATTCCTCAACTCACATAATGAAATTCTCCAATGGACTTTCCAAGTCTTCAATAATTCATTTACAACATATGATTAAAATACAAGTTTTGATTGGGGGAGGATGGCGTAGGAGGGGTTATTTTTTGCCCCGATGGAAAAGTCAGAAAAAAATTTCACCTGGGGTCTGGGACTATGTTATGAAACTAGCTCCAAAAATAGAATAAAAGAGAGATCAACGCCTTAGAAATCAGCCACTTCGAGGGGGAAACCTCCTTCACATTACATAAATGAACAATTCTTGGATGATTCAAATGAAAAAAACCTAATTTCTATATATAGGATTCCATGGGGTCACAATATAATCCTAGCCGATCTAACAATAATAATTTAAGGGCACAACAATAAAAATAGTGGGGTTTTATGGGGCACAATAATAACAATATGGGGACTACAGGGGTACAACAATAACAATAAAGGGGCTACACTAACAACAATAAGGGACTAAACTAGTAATATAGGTACCTAACATGCCCCTCTCCTTCAAAAAAGTGTTGTCCTCAACGCTTGAGTAGTGATGGATGCTTCTATATAAAATTTTCATCCTCCCATGTGGAATCCTCTGAAATTGATTGATTTCGTAGTTGTCAAGTTCTTGTTTCCGTGACTCCTTCAGGTTCTAATATGATTTTTCCTTCCTCGTCAAGTTATGGAAATATTGTTTGAACTGAAATTTTGTCACCTATAACCTTCTTTAAGCATGAAACAAGGAAAACTGGGTGCACTCAAGAAGAATCAGGAAGCTCCAATTTGTATGCCATAGTAAAATCTTTTGCAACACCTTGCAAGAACCATAGTACTTTGGCGATAATTTATTATCCTTCTTAGATTTCTTAAGGGAAATTTGTTTGTATGGTTGTAGCTGTAAAAATACCCATTCTCCTACATCAAAAATTCTCTCTTGTGATGTTGATTTGGATGTTGTTTCATTCGATTTTGTGCCAAATTTAGGTTATCCTTTAAGAGTTGGAGAACTTGTTGTTGATACTCGATGTGATCTTCCACTTCTTGAACCTTAGAATTTTCTCTTAAAGATGATGTGATGGGCGGTGGATGATATCCATAAAGTGCCATAAATGGGGTCATTTTTGTTGCAGTATGGAAGGAAGTGTTATACCACCATTTAGCCAAAGGTAACCACTTGACCCATTGTGTTTATTTATCAGATACAAAACAACGAAGATATCCTTCCAAACATTTTCTCACTATCTTGGTTTTCCCATCAGATTGAAGATGATAAGATGAGCTATGGGCTAGTTGAGTACCCAAACAAGAAAATAATTTCATCCAAAAAATTCCAGTGAAAATGGGATCTTTGCCGCTTACAATAATCTTTGGGTTTCCATGTAGCTTTTGAATTGTTTCCATAAATGTAGTAGCAACTGTGCTTGGAAGAATATTGAGAAGGGTGAATTGTCTAACATGATGATTAATTTCCTAATTTATTCCTTAGTACATCTGTTAAGCGGTGGGATTCCTACCGATATGTTGGATCCTTCAATATTCAAATGGATAATTATGAGGAATCAAGACAGAATTACTAATAGTTGGGAATTTGTAAGATGAGATGAGATTTAATTATGTTATCTAAGCTCGAGGAGAATAGCTTCAAGTCGATTGTCCGGGAATTCATCTCAGGGTAAGAAGAAATGAAAATTAATTTGGTTGCAAGGAGAACATTATCAATGAGCATAAAAAATGAAGGGACCTCTCACGTCGTCAATATGGAGCTGATTTTGGCAATAAGAAGATGGTTATGGAGGGCATATGCATTGTGGATTGTTTCACATCCTCATTGTCTTGAAGAAATAGCTTCTCTATCTGAAAATTGTGTCAGAGACTCTCTTGAGAATTATTTTGGTGCATTCAGGTATGAAGTGGGAGAAATGATTTCGCGGATTGGAGGGAAAATTATATCTAAATTTGGGTCTCACTTTACCCTCGTTTAGGGTCAGCTAGAAGTCTTGAGAAAATAAGTGGAGAATGTTCAACCAAAAATGGAGGTCATCATGTCTAATATAGTGAATCTCAATCAAAAGGTCGATAATTTGAAAGAGAAGGTGTAGATTGTTGTTGTGTCGATTCTGAAGGAATTTTTTGGCATTTGGGAGGGAGGTGACAATGAACCAGCAAGCGTCGTGTTGGGTTTCCCCCCCCCCCCCCCCCCTCCGGAGTTCATTGTACAATTAGAGATCCAACAAGGGGCTGAGTAGAATGAACCTAAGGTCGTAGGCCAATAGGGGGAAGAAGAAGCAGAATCATATGGAAGAAATCATACAACATGAGTCAGAAGAAACTAACTAGTTAGTATATAGATGATCTGAAATGACTGTATTATTTTGATGTGCTAAGTGTCTTTTCAGTTACAAAACATGTACATATTTTTCTCCAATTGTTTGCTTAAGGATTGAGGAATTTAACCATGAAACATAGATGAATTTGTGAACTATAATCATGAAAATAAGCCTAAATAACACTGAACAAATAAAACCACATATAAGATTTACACAACAGGCATGATGAAGCAGTTCACCCCTCCTGGGCTACATTTGCAGGTCCAGCTCCCAATGCCATGTCCATCTTTCATTATGCTCAAAAATTTGCAAATACATGTGTTTACAAGCCTCCAATGGTTGTTTTCTCTACACCAATGGCTCCAGAATTCTCAAATTAGTTTAGGTAGACTCTTGTTTCACCCAAATTGGTCGAAAATTGACCCTCCTAGCCTTTTTCCCAATATCTCCTTCAAAACCTCCTGTTACACGTTATTTTGTCACCATGACATTTGACTGTCTGTATAGGTCTATCACCACCTATATCATGCTCCCTTAGAAGTCAAAAAACCTAATGTTCCTGAATCAAGTCTTGGAATTCGAGAAAATCCCTTTAAAACCTTTAAAAGTCTACCTCCGCACTTTTTCTAGACTTTTCCTGCGGGTCCGTGGATACTTGGTCTATAAACCGTGACAACCCGCGCACGTTCTGCTACTAAGACTTACGGACCCCTATAAAAATTAGAATAAAAGAAAAATTAAATTCTAGAAGCCTAGCTGGTCAAATATTCTCCCAACTGGAAGCTTCTAGAGGCGCGATTAGTTCGAGCTTTATCCCTCCACTCATGGAGCTTATCCCTTGGTCCATGGAGCTCAAATCCCTTCATGAGAGGAATCCATCCCTCTCTTCATGGAAACTGAAACTACCTCCATTTCCCTATAAATTGAGCTCAAGTTTCAGGTTGAAGGGTAACTGGTAGATTGTAGATGTTAAGATTGTAAATGTAATTGTTGAAGAAATTCCTAAGAGTGCATGCTTTCTACACTAGTAAATTGTTGTTGGCATGATAATGATCACACCCTTGTGTCCATAACTCTATGCTGGTATTCAGAGAGGAAGGTGTGTCAAACTCAAGGAGAAACTATTGTTCAGGACCCCTAGAGAAATCTATACGACATCAAGGCATCAAGTTGTAAGATTTTTCTTTTCATTCAAGATAATACATATGGATCTCTTTTTCTCATTGAGTTGTTCTTATGCTTATTGAATAACATCAATACTTAGACTCCTTGATCACTAATTTGGGTTATATTTTCTTGATTATTATATTTTGCATATGCTTTGATTCTTTTGTCTTGTCTGTGATTGCAGGTTCTACTTACTGAAGAAGCCTCTTTGGAGCGACTGGATAAAAGACTGCATCGAACATTGGATTTCAAGGTAGGGGCAAGTCTTCTTTACATTCTTATAATAATTTTGAAATGAAACTAATCTAGAGAAAAAGGTTTCCAAATGGATGTTTGTTTCTAGCTATTCATCGAATACTAGGGAGATCGCTCGGGTTGGGAAGATAACTTTTAAGAATCCCTAAAAAAGAGAGTTGATTATTTATTTTTCCAAGTTTTTCCTTGCCTCCGCATTTTTCAGCAGAAAACAGTGTGGCAACCTCCACAGTTTTTAGTTCAAAACAGTGCACATGCGCTCTGTTTTCCATTAGAAACTGTGCACCCCCCGGAAATTTTTGAAAAAAACAATTTTTTCTTTTTTAGAGTTAGATAACCTGATTCTTCAAGTTTTACCTGATCCATTTATAGTCTCATTAGTCTTTGTTAAGTTAATTGGGTGTTTTGAGTTTCTTTTTTGAGAAATTATTAATTTTATTTCCTTTGGTAATTACTTCGAGGTTTGTTTCAGTCTCTTAACAATTTTGCATCTTTTTTCTTTTGTTTTTTCAAAAAAAATTCCCCCTCATTCGTCAGGGGAGGGGGGGGGGGCTAAATTTTATCTGAGTGTTAATCGCCTTTGAGTGTTTTTACTTTTGACCTTTGAAATTCTAACCAACTTTTCTTTACTTACACTTGATTGGTTCCTTAGATTATATTAGTGAAGGATAATAGTATTGTTGTTCTTTCGCTTATTTGGAATCATATTGTGTACGAGAATTCTCTTTCATAGATTATGTTTGCATAATTAGAATTCTCATTTTTAGAATATGAATGAGAAATGTGCATAGATTACATTTGCATAGCTTTCAAGTGAATTGTGCATATATTATAGTTGCATAGTTTACATTCTAGAAAAATCAATCGTAGATTTAGATCAGTTTCTTTGATTTGAATTTATATGTTTTTATGCTTGTTTTAAAACATAAAAAATAAAATTTGTTTCGAATTGATTAGCATTAGTTTTTCTTGCTGAAATTAGTGCATTAGAGAATTTGTTATATTTTTCCTTATTTGTCAATTTTTGCATTGTTGGAAGTGAATGGAATATCTCTCCTTACTTTAGTTAGGATTCATCGAATTGAAAAGATTACATTATCATATTCAATTGCATTCAGTTTTGGGTTAGTTCATAACACCATTGGTTTCATATCCATTTACCCTTTGAGCAATAATAACCCAAATTATAACACAACGCTTAATAAAATCCATCTAGAAATTTTTACATTTTCTAGGGCTCTTTCCACCAATTTAGCTTAGGCTAGTGCTTTGGAATAGGTTGTAGTTAAATTTCCAAAGAAATTAAACAAACAATAGTATCTTGTGGTAAGAAATAATTCTAATTGTTGCATTTGTACTCTGGGAAGCTCTTCTTAAAAGAGTCGACCACGAGATCATGTTAGACCTAGTGAGGTAATCATACCTATCTCATTGGCAAAGATAGAAGATGTGCATGTAATACAAACGGTAAACCTCGAATTAACCATTGTCAAGTAGCTTGGGGTCACTTGTTGGCAAACCTCAGATTTACCATATCGCGGAGCCTTCAAGGGGATTGAGCTTGATACTCTGCCCTTGCATGTATATCGAATCATAGACTGTTCCCCTAAGTGTAATTGTCTCAGTTGGTGACCTTAGTGGCCATAATCTTTAGGATTTTTCCCAAGGTGAAGGTGGAGGGAAGATCCCACTGTACCTGGAGCAGACGTTGACTAGACTCACTTGGACTTTCCAGAGGGTGCACTTCACTTCGAGACGGCATAGTGGAGGTAATTTCACCAGACTGTTCCATTAAGCAGGTTGTCAGGGTAACTGTTCCGACCGCTAGTTTTTCACATTGATCTCTACGACATTGGATTTCATCACCAACTAGTGATTTCGTTGTGAAAACAAACTGTTTGTATGTGGTTTGACTCCTAGATTTGATAGCACGTGTTCATTTGTTTTTTTTTACATTTTAGAGACCATAGGTGTGGATTGTGAATTTGAAATGATAATTTTTTTTAAAATTGTTAATAAAATTCACTGAAGTTGAATCTAATGGAAATTCTGTTTCAGAATTTACCAACCAAGGAACCCCTCTTAATGAGAATCCTATTACTTTTCCTTGCTTTGTAAATGTCGGCCCTCCTTATATGGCTACATTTTCATTACTTGGATTTACCATAGGTTTATCGGTATGGTTATTTTCAACTTCGTTGGCCTCAAATACTCAAATTGTTCCACCTAAACCGGATGCTTCACCTCCACAGAGTTCACCATCTCAACATTACCAACCTCATGTTGACCCTTTACCTTCTTCGCCCAACATGTTTTCCTCCCTTTCTTCCTCTTTGCTTGGTAGAATCCTTGATGCTAGTAACCAAGTGGCTAAGAAGAAGAAGAAAGGGAAGAAGAAGAACAAGAAAGATCAAAAAGAAGTCAACCAACAAACCATGGCTATAAGTGTTAGAAATGTTGAGGGAACCTCCAACATGCATCGTAAACCCAAATACCCTTGCAAACTTTGTAAGGGTGATCACTTCCTTATCAATTGTCCTGGTATTTCTAAGGTCTTGGAAGTATGGTCAGAAATATCCTATCAAATTACCGTTGGTCCATCAACTAGTGATTGTCAGGTTCCTGGGAAAAAGGGTAAATTTAGGTTTCCTTGTAGGTTATGCAAAGGGAGTCATCAAACTCATATTTTCCCTCACATGGATGAAGCCTCAAAATTGTTGGAAAACCTTACTATTCCACAACTTCCAACTTCCAACTGGTTACCGTAAACTTTCTCCTAACCTACCATTAATTGACGAAGTGATTGATCTAATTCCAAGTACAGTCAATCCCACTCTTCCATTAGAGGGTGAAACTCATATCGCTCATGTTGACGATCGATTAGTTGATCAAGTGGTCGAATTGATTTCACATTCGGTCGATCCCACTCTCCCTGTAGAGAGTAAAATTCATACCTCTTAGGTTCTTCTTGTTACATTAGATTCTTCTACACTCGGGGGCATTTCACATGTTTCTATAGAACCCCCTCCAGGTACTGAGGTTTTTTCCTTTGATTGGAATAGACTGACAGAACCTCGTCTTCCTTCCTCCATCCCTTTCCAAATCATTGTGAAGGCTTGTAGTAAGAATTTTTGTCACACAAATGTAGATGAAGGTGCTTCTGTTAGTATTTTATCCTCAACCGCTTGGCAAGCTTTGGGTTCCCCTCAGCTTGTGCCTGTTACACAAAATCTGTTAGCTTTTAACAGAACCATTAGTGAACCTTCAGGGATCCTTCCTAAGTTTCCTATTACCTTGGAAGGTAAAACTATATGTATTGATCTTATGGTAGTCTAAGGCCCCTTGTATTTCAATTTTCTCCTTGGGCAAGACTATATCTATGCAATGAAAGTTGTCGTATCGACACTCTTTCACATGATGTCTTTCCCTCACAATGGAAACATTATGATTGTTGAACAACTTTCATTCGTTAGTCTTGATTTGACTACCAATAATCAGACATCCATGAATTTTCCTTATACGTAAGTGGTATCCACCCCGTTATGGGTTAATTATGTGGTAACTAGTCCCATGTTTTCAGTTATTGATGCAAGCGAACCTCTCACTATTTGCTCGACTTCCTTTGACTTAGATCTGGTAATTGACATGGAAAAACCTATGGGATTATTTAAATGTGATTTTCTTATCCCTATTGATTCCCTTGACATGTGTTCCTTCTAGAGAATTTTTCTTCCATCTAATGAAGACCTTTTGGAAGCCACGATCGAGGAGTGTCCCTTGACATGTGTTTCTTC
The DNA here is from genome assembly GCA_034641835.2 of Pinus albicaulis. Taxonomy (NCBI): domain Eukaryota; kingdom Viridiplantae; phylum Streptophyta; class Pinopsida; order Pinales; family Pinaceae; genus Pinus; species Pinus albicaulis. The sequence continues at coordinate 715,549,665 of CM076574.1, read as the reverse complement.
CAGTTGGAAGCCCTGACAAGGTTCCATGAGGATATTTATTTTACGGTGTCAACCTCATTAAAAAATGAAATGAGCCCTTATGAGGATGGTTCTTTTCCTGTGTCAACCTCGTTAAAAAAAGAAACAAGCCCTTATGAGGATGGTTCTTTTCCTGTGTCAACCTCGTTAAAAAATGAATCAGGCAATGAGGATAGTTCTTTTCCTGTGCCAACCTCGTTAAAAAATGAAACAAATCAACTTGAGGGTATTTCCTTTTACTGTGTCAACCTCGTTAAAAAATGAATCAGGCAATGAGCATAGTTCTTTTCCTATGTCAAGCTCATTAAAAAATGAAACAAATCCTCTCCTAATTGAATCGAGTCTTTGATTAGATCTCGTAAGTGTCAAGTCGAGTCTTTCATCTGATCTCGTAAATGAACCTTCATTCCATCCACCTATTAGTAACCAGTAGTCCACTTAGGTGAATGAAATGAAGCTTCGGGGGCATATGCTCTTGCAGGTTATGCTTGGGGGGCATTGAAACTTATCTCGAGCATGATTTTTTCCTTTGTTTCAAGCTTGTGTAAAAATGAAACAAACCACTCTCAAGCACATTTTTCCTACATTTCAAGCTTGTGTAAAAATGAAACCACTCTCAAGCATAATTTTTCCTATTTTTCAAGCTTGTATAAAAATGAAACCTATCTTGAGTCCATTTCAATTATTATTTTCAAGACTCATTAAACTCATGAAAATCCTGATATTATTTTTCGATCTTTCATTCTCGTAAAACACATGAAAATGTCGAGTTATTTCTGTCTTTTCTTGCTCGTAAATTAAATTGAAAGTCGGCCAACTAAGTATACTTTTATCACTTTTTCGGGCTCTAAAAAATTACAAAAAAGTGAAACCCTGGAGTTCTCTTTTAAGCCCTTTTTAGACTCTCTAAATATGAAAAGATCACCTAGTAATTGACTATTCTAACTCGTTAAAGTAAATGAAAAATTCATCCTTTCAGTATAAGTTTACCCATTTTCTGGACTGAAATGGACTAATTACGAAAAAGGTATACGTTGACTAATCATGGTCAATAGAGTTATCTCATACATTATTTTATCCTTTTTCGGGCATGAGAGACTAAATTTATGAAAAAGAACAACCATGGAGTTTACTTATGTTTTTCTTCTGACTCCCTAAAAATGAAAAATGTCGAGTTTCTCCTATACTGGACTCGTTAAAATTTAATAGTAAAGGACCTATCGATTACAAACAGGACCGAACCATTCCTTTTAGGGTTTGATTTTAATACTAAGATGGACCCATCCAAAGGATTAGATTACACAAACAAGAAAATTTTATCCTCCTCAAGCTTGTCAAAAATAAAGAGGTACTTGCCAGTAATGGTGGGGGGAAAAGAGAAAAAGAATCCAATTGTCACCCTTGTTTAGAAAGCATCATGCCACTCTTGAACACAACACTTATTCACACTTGTACCTGGGTTGGGAAATCCTTTGTATAACATTTAATTGAACCACATTGAAAGTCTTCAGCTAGTTTCTGGGTATTAGCTTTAGGTCAAATGCTCCCAAACCATCTCCAGTGTCGTTATGTGTTCAAGAGAGAGTTTAAATAAACCATTCATTTCAAACATTTGTCTTCATTCACGTTGATCATCCTTGAGTCAGTCCTTGCAAAAATTTCTTCAAAACTTGGTCCAATGGTTTCGTGTAGTGGGCTTTCCTGCGACAAATCACTTTCTATCGACATCGGCTCATTATCTAGAAAGTTGATCTAGAATCCTATCAGTACCTTGGGATCTGCATGCCCTAATGGTAGGTTTCTCACCTTCGACGACAAGTTACATCATTGACCTTCGATCAGATGATTCTATGAGTGTTCGACTGCAAATCACTCATTCACACTTCATAGATTTTACTAGAATACTTTGAGATCCATTATCATTATTGGTGGTTTCTATCACACTTGTTAACAATTCACATCATTGACTGGTAGTTAAGTGGTTTCTCCCATGTTCGACTTCGACACAATCAATCGCATGGTTAGAATCGTACTATTTCGGGAAGCGAAAATCAAGACCCTAGATCTAGTTTCCACCATCTAGGCTGCAAGGGGTTTTATTATTCATGATACAGTAGACTACTCATGACAGATGGTTGCACCCATACTGTGTCTACTTTTGATGTAGTATTAAAATCATATATGTACCAGAACATTTAGTTAGTTTTGATCTGATTATGGGAATTCCCACCTCAGTGATGATGATGATGATATATATATATATATATTCATTGAATTTTTTTACAGGTTTTCGACCGGTGTCTCCAATCCAATCCTCGGAATGATAAAGCACTTCACTCTTAAGGATAACCTCAGACTTCGCACTTTAGGGGGCAATATGTTACATGTTATTTTGTCACCATGACATTTGATTTTTTGTATAGGTCTATCACCACCTATATCATGCTCCCTTAGAAGTAAAAAAACCTAATGTTCCTTAATCAAGTCTTGGAATTGGAGAAAATCTCTTTAAAACCTTTAAAAGTCTACCTCCGCACTTTTTCTAGCCTTTTCTTGCGGGTCCATAGATACTTGGTCTATAAACCACGGCAACCCTCACATGTTTTGCTACTAAAACCTGCAGACCCCCATAAAAATTCGAATAAAAGAAAAAGTAAATTTTGGAAGCTTAGTTGGTCGAATATTCTCCCAATTGGAAGCTTCTAGAGGCGCAATCAGTTCGAGCCTTATCCCTCCACTCATGAAGCTTATCCCTTGGTCCATGGAGCTCAAATCCATTCATGAGAGGAATCCATCCCTCTCTTCATGGAAACTGAAACTACCTCCATTTCCCTATAAATTGAGCTCAAGTTTCAGGTTGAAGGGTAGCTGGTAGATTGTAGATGCTAAGATTGTAAATGTAATTGCTGAAGAAATCCCTAAGAGTGCATACTTTCTTCACTAGTAAATTGTTGTTGGCATGAGAATGATCACACCCTTGTGTCCATAACTCTATACTGGTATTCAGAGAGGAAGGCTTGTCAAACTGAAGGAGAAACAATTGTTTAGGACCCCGGGAGAAATCTATATGACATCAAGGCATCGGGTTGTAAGATTTTTCTTTTCATTCAAGATAATACATATGGGTCTTTTTTTCTCATCGAGTTGTTATTATGCTTATTGAATAACATCAATACTTAGAATCCTTGATCACTAAGTTGGGTTAGCTTTTATTTATTATTATATGTTGCATATTCATTGATTCTTTTGTATTGTCTATGATTGCAGGTTCTACTTATTGGAGAAGCCTCTTTGAAGAGACTGGATAAAATACTGCATCGAACGTTGGATTTCAAGGTAGGGGCATGTCTTCTTTACTTTCTTATTATTATTCTAAAATTAAATTAATCTAGAGAAAAAGGTTTCCAAATGGATGTTTGTTTCTAGCTATTTGTTTAATACTAGGGAGATTGCTCTTGTCCGCAAGAGGGATTAATTCGCATAACACCTCCACTAAAATTGGAGGACTGCAGTTAAAAATAGTAAAACCTCTGAATTTGGAGGGCGCGCTAAAATGCCCGCCAAGTGAAACTGTCGGATTAAATGTTACAGTTAAGGGGGAGGGGGTGGCCACATGCCAACCCCTGAACCCCACAGTTATGCTAACCGCTGAGCGGAACCGTTGGCATTATTTGTCGCAACTGACCGCGGAACTGTCGTAGCCATGTGACAAGGCTCTTAACTCCAGAGTTTATTGCCGCTAAGTTTTATGGTTTGAGGTTACGGTTTATAAACATGACATGTGACCAACGTTTGGGGCCGCCGGCGGGTTGGGACTGCCGACGGTTCCCCCCCCCCCATGTGCGATGTTTGAAAACATGGAATAGCGTTGGCACCCCTAAGGGGTAAGCAACACTATGTAGAGGAGTTGGTGAAGAGACATTGTGCACGCATCAGAGATCGCGAAGCCGAACCCCTGGACCTAACAAAATTTTATTCAACCATACAAGGGACATGTGGCAGCCTCAGGGCTGGCCATGTGTCACCCATTCATTGGCCCCAAAGCAACAATGTACCATCCACATCAGTGAATCAACATATGCCACTTGGAAAAAAATTATAGGCTTGGGAAAATAGAATATTCTAAGGAATATTCCCATTTTTGGGCTGACTATACCTTTGCATGCTAACTGGGCATCCCAGTCAAACATGTCGAAATTTTAGTTGTTTGGAAAATCGATTAGAACACGATATCTCTCTCATACGACATCAATTTTTCGAATCGTTCATGGTGCCAGAATCAAAACGACGAGATCTACCTAGTCGCTTAGGTTCAGTACATTTTTTAGCACTTTCAATTTTGAGCAAAATTCATGAACTCCTGATCACACCTCCCCATTGGGAAGCTTTTGGACCCTAAAAGGCTTTATTATGTGTTTAGTAGATGAGGGTACAGTTCCCTCACCTTTCCAACTTCCATCCACTTTGCCTTGCTTGGCTTACTGCCTTTGAGCCCAACTCGAAGGTAGTCAACACTTCCCCTCTTAGATGCTCTTATCCTCTTGTCAAGAATTGTATCTTCCTTGAGTTCATCCAGAAATTATGGCGAGAAATATTCGATAGAAAGCAGTTGAACATCACATCCTTGATCATCGATCAAAGGTGGCTCATACAAACGTAATTTTTCAACATTAAAAATTGAATACATTTGCATATATAAGGCAAGTCAAGTTTAAATGCATTGTTACCAACTTGCTTTATGATCTTGAATGGACCATAGAAAATGGGCTTGAGCTTTTTACTTTCTCCTTGCATCCTTTCTTTGCTTATGTGCAACCATACCTCATCTCCTTCTTGAAACTTGTGATCAAATCTATGTTTGTCATGCCTCTCCTTGTATTTTCTTTGACTCTTATCAAACTGTTCTTGAACTTGTTAATGTATAATTTAAATTTGCTCAATGAAATTTCAAGCCTTGTCAATATCACTATGCCCATCAATTGCAACATCCTTCTCAAAGATGAAGTCTAATGGCGATTTTGGAAAATACCCAAAGAATTCTTCAAAAGGTGATGTATTTGTAAAGGAGTTCTTTACCCGGTTGTAAGCGTGTTGAATGTAATTCAGTTTCTCATCCCACAACTTGGGATGTTTGCTGCAATATCCTCTCAATAGATGCACAATGGTTTTGTTCACCATGTCGGTTTGGCCATCAGTTTGCGGATGAAAATCAGTACTCTTTTTCAACTTTGTGTCTATCATCTTCCAAATATTGGACCAAAAATTCCCAATGAACCTGGAATCCCTGTCACTAACAATAGAAGTTGGAAATCCATAATGAACCCATACATGTTGAAAATAAATTTCAGCAGTTTGTTCAGCAGTTATGGTTTTCTTACATGGCGTAAGTATACACATTTTACTGAATCTATCCACAACTACATAAAGATAATCATGTTGTTTTCTTGACATAGGTAGACCTCCAACAAAGTCCATGGAGACACTCTCCCATGGCTTTGATGGTACCGGTAGTGGCATGTACAACCCAAGCTTCCTATTGCTAGGCTTGCTTGTTTCACACATAGAACATCCTCTTATAAAACGCGACACACTATCTATCATGCGAGGCCAATAACAATACCTCTGTAGATGAACCACTGTTTTTCTTACCCCAGAGTGTCCAAAAATAAGAGACGAATGAGCCTTTCTCATGACACATAGCCTCTCTCCTTGTGGTATACACAGCTTGCCCAAATGAAACAGAAAATTTTTATGCATGTGATAATCATTTTCCTCAACTTTATTCCCTTCACTCAAGCTAGCATACACATCTTGAAAATCAACATCATGTGCATATTGTTCTATGTAACCCTCATATACAATAGAATCATTTTTACTTAAAGTAGAAGCACTTATAATTGGCCTTGAAAGCATATCAGCAACTTTATTGAAAATACCTTTCTTGTACCTTATAACCAAGTGAAACTTTTGAAGAAATCCCATCCACCTGAAATGTCGTGATTGTTGCAATTTTGTTTGCGACTGCAAGTACTATAATGGTTGGTGATCGGTATGTATAATCGTCTCTTTACCCATCAAGTAGTGTTTCCACTTCTTGACGCCTTGTACCAACGCATATATCTATTTGTCATATGTAATTAGTTACAACACCATTGAATGTTTCAGAATGAAAAGCGATAGGCTTACCATGTTGCAAAAGAACTGCACCCATGGCATAATGACTAGCATCAGTTTGTATCTCGAATGGTTGTCTCAAATACGATAATGCAAGGACTGGAGCTGAACTGATCTTATCTTATAAAGCTTCGAAATCTTGGCTTTGTTTGCCTCCCCATTGGAAGCCTTTCTTCACACTTGTCACTGCATGCATAGGAGCTGCTATGGCAAAAAAGTTAGTAATAAACTTTCTCCAATATTGAGCTGCACCTAAGAAAATTCTTACCTCGGTTACTATTTTGGGAGTGGGCCAATTCACAATGGCTTCCACTTTAGCAGGATCAATTCTCAACTAGCCTCCTCCTACAATGTGTCACAAATAAACCAAATAAGTCTTTCTGAACTCACACTTAGACATCCTAAAAAATAATTCTCTTTCTTCAAAACATCATACACCCTATTTACATGCAAGACATGTTCTTCTCTTGTTTTTCTGAAAATCAGTATATCATCTAAATATACAATCACAAAGTCATCAAGAAATGGATGCAAAAAATTATCCATAACACGCATGAAATTTTTCGATGCATTACACAAACCAAATAGCATAACCAACCACTCAAAGAGTCCTTGTTTGGTTTTGAATGCAGTCTTCCATATATCACTTTCTGAAATTCTTACTTGATGATATCCACTTTGTAAATATAATTTAGTGAAAAACTTTTCTTCTTTAAACTGATCAAGCAAATCATCTATCCTTGGGAGTGGGTATCGATTGTTTACCGTTATCTTGTTCAAAGATCTAAAGTCTACACACATGCGCCAAGTCCCATCTTTCTTCGGAATCAAGACTATGGGTGAACCACATGGTGAAGTGCTTGGCCTTATGAGTCCCTTGTCCAACATGTCCTTTATTTTCCTCTTTATTTCAGCATTCTCCATTATCGACATGTGATACATGCCGATTTTTGGAAGAGGACAAAGGCTTGCTGCTACTGAATCTCATGTTGAATCTCCCTTTCTGGAGGCAATCCTGTTGGCTCCTGAAACATCTCATGATGTGCATCAGCTACATCATATAAATATGATTTCAACTTAGGATCACACTCCTCAAATGATTCATGATTAACATCAGCTTCAGGCTTAATCATTAGAAGAACAAAATTCTTACTTGAATTTACCATCCTCTTTACCTGTCCAACATTTACCATAGCAATATTTGTCTTCTAGCGATGTGCTCTAACAATGTACTCCTTGCCATCTTTGAATAAATGGTATTTGTTCTCATGGCGATGGAAGAATTTTTTCCTGTCATACAAGTAAGGACTGCCCAACACAATACCTGTTATGTCAAGTGAAACCACATCTAATTCAATTATGTCAAAAAAATGTGCAGTTATTGCAAACCACAATATACACTTCTTTGAAACTTGTAAATTTGCATCCTTACAAATCCAACCAAGTGGATATGGTTTCGGAGTGGAATGGTCTCAAGATTAATTTTCTTGACCAAGTCTTCAAATATTAAGTTTGCTTGTGACCCACTGTCAAACAATGTGTCAATCTTGGTATGTTTGGATATGACCCTCACATGAATCAGTTCAATTCTCTCTTCTTCATTTGGAGCTTGTATGTGACAGTTTGATGTACTAGTATTGGGTTTAGTTTCAATTTCTTTCCCCTTCATGTTCTTCAATCCCATGGCTGTAATTCTAGATTCATCACCTGAATTCTATCCTAAATCATGTTGAGTTGTAGTTGCAGTTTTCTGCTTCCCTTTGGTGTTGTTATACTTGGGTCTCTTTTCAGGATGTAATTTCCAACATTGATTTCAATTAACGATGTTTACAAACCACTTTTTCTCCCTATTTCTTGACATATGCATTCTTTTTTCCTTTAACTTTTGAGGTCTTTTATTTGTTTTTCCCCTTAAAAGGTTTGTTCCTACCCTCATCAGAAATGTTTTTCCCTCTAGCTTCTAGATGTGTGGCCTGAACACATACCACATATAGACTTGTGGGGTTAAACATGAGAATAGTATGTATTAGGTAGCTATGTAAGACTCCTATGTACTTAAGAAAAGTATCATGGCTCTGCAAATCTACCCCTAATAATAGAGCTCTTCTCCTAAATTCTTGGGTGTAAACTTGCACATTCTGTCCTTTCAATTGTCTAAAGTTTTTCTAGTTCATTATGGATTTCTGAATATGAGCTAATGGATAAAAATGTTGTTTTATTGTGGTAATGAAATCATTCCATGATAGAATAATCTTACCATGCTTCTTGATCTCCTCCTTTTCCTTGGCTTCCCACCAAAAAAGTGTTGCACCTTCCATTCTCAATGAAGCTAATTGGATTTTGGTATCATCATCATGAAGGTTTTGAATTCTCAAATATACCTCCAACTGCCTAATCCAATTATCAAGATTTTCTGCATTGACTTCACCATTAAACGTTGGAAATTTTAGAAAAGGACTTTTACCATTGTTCTTTGACTTGTGTGGCTGATGTATTGAAGATGAAGCAGAGGATGATGACGATGAGGGTGAAGATGGTGACTTTCCACTGCCTCCATTTCCTCCATTGCCCTTATTTGATTTATCTTCATCATTTTGACCTCCTGATGATCCCTGTCCTTCCTTGTGAAGTTTGGATCCTTCTCCTTCTAGTTTCTCATTCCTTTCTTGATAAAGGATTCTCACCATCTCAGTCATGTCAAAGAATTCTTTCCTGAACACTCTTTCTTCCTCTTTGGGATCCACTTCTTCATGGATTTCTCCTTCCTATGGAGGCATGCTTAATGTTGCTTCTGCTTCTTTAGGATGTGAAGTAGATGGTGGAGAATGTGGCAATATTTCCCTCCTTTTCTGTGGCTCACTTTGAGACCCTCTTGCTTCCACCAATTTTCCTTCTCCTCTCTTGATCTTGAGCCTAGTAAGCATGTGAAAACTTGCAAACAGTTAAACAAATATTTGCACACAACAACACCAGAGAATAAACTCTAGCTCTTATACCAACCTGATCTGAAAGGATTCTATTAGTTTGTTTTGCTAAGTGTCCTTTTAGTTGCAAAACATGTACATATTTGTCTCCAATTGTTTGCTTAAGGATTGAGAAATTTAACCATGAAACATAGATGAATTTGTGAATTATAAGCATGAAAATAAGCCTAAATAAAATTTAATAGTAGTGTATAACAGAGAAATAAAACCACACATAAGATTTACACAGCAGACATGATGAAGCAGTTCACCCCTCCTGGGATACATCTGCTGGTCCAGCTCCCAATGGCATGTCCATCTTTCATTATGCTCAAAATTTTTCAAATGCATGTGTTTACAAGCCTCCAATGGTTGTTTTATCTGCACCAATGGCTCCAGAATGCTCAAATTAATCTATTTAGACTCTTGTTTCACTCAAATTGGTCAAAAATTGACCCTACTAGCCTTTTTCCCAATATCTCCTACAAAACCTCCACTAAAACTGGAGGACTTCAATTAACTACACTTAAAAATAGTAAAACCTCTGAATTTGGAGGGTGTGCTAAAATTCCCACCAAGCGAAACCACCGGATTAAATTTTACAGTTAAGGGGAGGGGGTGGCCACATGCCAACCCCTAAACCTCGCGGTTATGTTGACCGTCGAGCGGAATCGTCGGCATTATCCATCACAACTGACCACGAAACTGTCGTAGCCATGTGACAAGGCTCTTAACTCCATATTTTAATTCCACCAAGTGTTAAGGTTTGAGTTTACGGTTTATAAACGTGACATGTGACCAACGTTTGGGGCCATCCACGCCGCCCCCCCCCCGTTTGCGATGTTTGAAAACATTAAATAACATTGTCGTCCCTAAGGGGTAAGCAACACTATGTAGAGGAGTTGGTGAAGAGTATTTGTGCGTGCGCTGGAGGCTGTAGGGTTGAACCCCCCGGACCTAACAAAATTTTATTCAACCATACAGGGGACATGTGGCAGCCTCAAGGCTGGCCACGTGTCACCCATTCATTGGCCCCAAAACAACAACGTACCATCCACATCAGTGAATCAACATGCGCCACTTGGCGAAATATTATAGGCCTGGGAAAACATAATATTATCGGGAATATTCCCCTTTTTTGCTGACTGTATCTCTGCATGTTGACTGGGCATCCCAGTCAAACTTGTCGAAATTTTAGCTATTTGGGAAATCGATCAGAACGTGATATCTCTCTCATACGACATCAGTTTTTCGAACCGTTTGCGGAGCCAAAATCAGAATGACGAGATCTACCCTGTCACTTAGGTTTGGTATAGTGTCGAGCACTTTCAATTTTGATAAAAATTCATGAACTCCTGATCAATAAAAGTTTTTTTTTTTTTATGTTATGCATGTATGTAAATATTAACGGGTTTTTTTGGCAAATTTATAAGGACAATGTTGTCAAAAATTTGGAGAAGAAAACTCTCAAATCAAATTGTCTCTGGTCAGGGTATTTTTTGGAGGGATGTGGAACTGTTGTTGCTTTTGAATGTAATGGTTCTAGAAAAAATCCAAACTGTGTAATAGAAATATAATTGTTTAATATAAATATATGAGTTTTGATTGTAGTCCAATAATTTCCAACTCCTTATTCAGTGAAAAGAGATACAGTATAAATAATAGAGAATAAGTAAATAACAAGCAAAATATTCTTCCTATTTTCCTCAAACTATCTTTTAAATATAAAAATATGATAATTTCTGAGAATATTTTCTTGCAAATAGAGCTCAACATCCAATCTTCTCCTTTATTTTCTTATTTTTGTTGTTTATTCTCCTCATAAATAGGTGGGGTGGGATTTGATTATTTTTCTTTTCCTTTGAAAATTAGTTCGTTTTTTCTCTTTTCAAATTATTACATGTACATTAATAAAACCAAAATCCAAAAGGAAAATTAGAAATAAATAAAACTAATAATAATATATGAAAAATAAAAATCAAAATATTAATTGATTTCTTTCAACTTTTTTCAATCATTTTCACTATCAATTCAACAAAAAAATTCTTCCAACATATTCCTCAGACTCTTAGCTTTCAAACGATCTATTTCACACTCAATTTAGCCTTCTAAAATTCAGGATATGGCCACCCATAGAGAGCATTCAAAAATCGTTGATTTAATTCGCGAGTTAATCTTAATCGTTGATCTACAAATTTAATTCATTATCCCACATGCATTGTAAGAAGACATTTCATGGTGTTAATATTGTTATTTCCTCCCATCATAAATTGTATAATAATTTATGGAAAGTATAGAATGTGGAGCCCATGCTAAAATAAATAAATAAGAAATAATGCATAAATGCAAATTTAAGTGAAAATGTATTTTATAAGCTTGGCAGGATATGAAAAAAAAAAAAATTGATGATATTTTTGTAAAAATATTTAGGTTTCTAATTATTTTATATTAATATATATAATTTTTTGGCGATTTTTAGGGTAAAATAATTTTATACTATAAATTTTGGGCAAATCAATTTTCAAAAATAGGGAAATTAACGAATCATTTTGGCGAATCAGGGCAGGGAATTGAACCGGTGGCTTCACATCAAAAAGTACCTTAACAGAGCACTCGATAATCGTTTATCCAAGACCCCGTGGACAAAGTTGTACTAATTAACTAAGTACAACTAAACTAAAATAAAATCTATATCAAAACTAAACTATAACTAAAAGATAAGATAAGATGAAAAAAAAAATCATTGTACCATTGTATAATTGTCATTTGTATCATTTTGTGGTAAAAGCCTATGAAAATTTAGCATCCAAAAACTCGTGGAGACATAACACACAAGTTTCAACTAGTATGACACTTCTTCTTAGTGCCAGACTTACCCTTAACAACAAAAAAGCCATAAATCATTAAAGAAAATAATACATAAAAAAAAAAGACATGTTCAATGGAACAAATAAAACTTTCACTATGATATAAGTGATGAGGATTCTAAATATGACCATTAATTTATATGAAGATAAGCATATAACTTCTTTGTTGTCATTATATTTAGGTCACTTAGTGAAAATAATTATATCTATCAAAAGTGCACTAGTTATTTTTACCAAAAGTAGGATCCTTGTAAAAATTTGATATTTTGTTCAAAATGAAAACCATTGAATCATCATGTATTCTTCAAGTATATATTCTCGGTTGAATTAAAATAAGTAAGCCTTAATCATTTTGTCTCATCTGGTGGAAAATTATAGATTGAGAAAATAGTGTTGCTTTTTTAACAAAAGTTTAATCTTTGTATAATTAATGTGTTTTCTCAAATTTAAATTTGTTTACTCATCTTCATAGTTTTATATACATAATTTTAAGATGCAAATTGAATTTTTATTTTAATGGGTTTCAATTAAATTGTTTCAAATTTCCAAGGTTCATGCAAGTCATTAATGTATTATTTGGTGTAGGCCAAGGGACTTTTCTCAAACTATTATTGGCGGGCTAGGTCAGATTTGTCCCTAAAACCCAAATTCTTTATTCACAGAACCACCACAACTGAAATTCAATACCAAGCCTTGTTAATATATATACTAACCAAGCGGTACAAGTGTTATAGGTTTCAAAACCATTGGATCCAAGCCTATATATAATAGTCATCAAATCCAATCCTTTGACCAATCAAAACACCAAGGGAAATCCCTTTACAAATACCTTAACCTTATAACATATGCACTATGGAAAATCCGTTTTAGCACAAGCGCCTAGGAACAAAACCCATATAACATGACCTCGTGACCTGGGTACCCGAACCCCAGACCCTGATTTTTTGAAGTCAAACGCAAAAGGATTTCCTTTAAAATCCCCGAGGAAACAGAATTTGAGGGATGAGAATGTTCTTGTCAACTGAAAAACTTATATTCCCACCAGTTGTCGACCCCATGCCCCGGACACCAGCGATTCCAAGTGAGATCCTCCTTTTTCTTCTGGGATAAAATCTTCGCGGAAAAAATAATCTTATCTCCATGAATTGAAGTTTCTATCACCCGATACCACCCCGGTGGTTGATAATTTTGTCCATGCCTCAACATGTTACCCTGGCGCTCTAGAAATACATGTCACCCCGACCTTTTACAAATCACCCCAACGCCTTAACAATTCATGTCAGCCTGGATTTTTAAGGACTGACCTTGTTTAGGAAATCTTGGTGAATATTCTTCTAGGGAATCTGTCCCTTGATGGAATTCTTCCAAAAGAACTGAGGTTTTGTTCCCTAGCTCCTATCAACTAACGTACTCTCGTGATTTCAAAGAAAAAAAGTTTCAACCCTCTGTTGGAAATATTGTATTATTGGCTTCTACCTTTCGTTCTATAAGAATTTTGTTGTAGTCCTTATATAATATTATACAAAGGTTAATACATATATGTGAGCACCCCTGCAACCCCACTCTAATAAAATCCTATCACTGGGAAATACACACAATTCACATGAAAAAAACATTCATTTACACAGGAATCATGGAGGCACAATGAAATTTTCGTCTAATTTCAAATACTCCCCCTGACACATTCTCTATTGTCTTCTTATTAACATCAATCTTTGAATAAATACATATGTGCGACATTGTTCCCGATCCTTAAAGGCGGGATTGTACGAGCCCAAGTTTGGCATACAACTACAACAAATAACTATTTTTAATAGATTACATGGAAAGAAATAGTGTTTATCCTAACCTCTCTAACAAATCCCACACATTGAGGAACCAACTCCTTTAGTAAAATATTTTGACCTCCTCGATCAATGAAGTTTTACTAGATGCCCCTTGATCATACTCTTAAGGAACAAAGAACTTGTGGGCTCTTTCCCATGAGGCCTTCAACAGTTTTGCCACTTTTTATAATAATGTTGCATTCATCAAAATTGCATCAACCACTAGATGGTATTTCCACCTGACTAAATATTCATAGTACTCCTTGCACTTGATTTCTTGATCAGTCTCTTGTCCAAAATATTCTCTAATGTAATGGATCTGTTGTTGGTAATTTCGTTTTCCATTAAATCTATTGTTGTTCATTGTCATATGTTGTATGTACCTCTTCATCTGGCTTATACTTGTATAAGTCTGCAACATTGAAGATGGGAGAGATGCTAATCCTTGGTGGAAACTCTATCTTGTAAGAATTTGTTGAAAATTTCTTGAGGATCTTACAAGGACCAACTTTCTTTAATTTCAATTTATTATATTCTCCTTTAAGAAATATTTCATTCCTCAAATGTGCCAATACTAAATCCCCCACTTCAAATTTTTGTTCTCTTCTTTTTATATATGCTCTAGTTTTGTATTTGAAGTTTCTCTCTTGTAATTTAGGTTTAACCTTCTCGTGGATTTCCTACATAACTATGACAAAGTCTTCAATTGTTTCACTCCTTTGTTCTAATCTTCCCAAGTTTCTAAGCTCATTAACTCCTCTAGGATGCATTCCATACATGATTTGGAATGGACTTTTCCCATTGCTTCAGTTTGGATAATCGTTGTAGGAAAAATAATAATGGGGAAGCAGCTAATCCCAATTCATGGGATGGTCTTCAACCAAGCTCCTCAAGATATTCCAAAAACTCCTATTAACTACTTCATTCTTCTCATCATTGGGTGATAGGCTAAAATGAAACTCAATTATATATGTTCCAAAAAATTTCCACAAATTCCTCCATAAATTCCCCAAGAATAAAGTGTCTATGTCTAACAAAATGCTCTTGGGCGCTCCATGGAGTCTTACCACTTCTCTAAATAACATATTAGAAACATGGGTGGCATCACTAGTTTTAAAACAAGAGATGAAATGAGTCGTTTTTGAAAAATTTTCCATTGCTACAAAGATTGAATCATTACCCTTTTGTGTCTTTGGAAACCCCAATACAACGTCCATAATTACTGACTGCCAAGGTTTATTTGGAATTGGTAATGGGGTATACAACCCTTTGTTTTGTCTCTTCCCTTTTGCATCCTAACCAACTTTATATTATTCATGAACTTTTGCACATAAGTCCTCATCTTTGGCCAAAAATAGAAATGCTTAAACTTCTCATGTGATTTATCATGTCTGAGGTGTCCACCAAGACCTCCACTATGCTTCTCTTTAATTAAGTTCTCCCTCATTAATCATTTTGGAATGCATATTTGATTGTTTCTAAATAACATTCCTTCTTTTAGCATGTAATCGATCCATTGGCCTCTATCTCAAATTGTTGGATTTTTACAAGCTTCATAGGCTTCCTTGAAGTCTGCATCAACCTCATACAACTCCTTCATGAAATCAAATCCCATCATCCAGACTTGACTCTCCTACATTATTAAACTTCTCTTGTTCAAACCATCTACAATTTTATTAACTTGAACTCTAATATTCTTTGAAACAAAAGTGAAACCCTGCAAATGATTTATCCATTTAACATGATTTTGCTTTAATTTTGGCGGTTGCATAATATACCGCAAAGCATGATTATCTGTGTACAATACAAATTATTTAGACACAAAATAATGCCTCCACTTATTTAAGGCTTGAAATACAACATAAAATTCATTTTCATAGGAAGAATACTTCCTTCTTGAATCTTTCAACTTCTCGCTAAAATATGTTATATTTTAATCCTCATGGCTTAGTACAACACCAACTACTTATCAACTTGCATCGTACTTCACATAGAAAGGTTTGTTGAAATATGGCAAGACCAGAATAGGTTGTTCTGCGATCTTATTCTTCAATAAATGGAATCCTTTCTCAACTTCAAAAGTTCAATGGAATAATTGTTTGTCCTTTTTTATATTTTCCACAATTATAGCACTCATCCTACTAAATTCCCAATAAACTTCCTGTAAAAACTAGCCAAACCATGAAAACTTCTAACTTCAAATATATTTTTAGGAGAAGGCCAATCAACAATAACTCTTACCTTCTCAAGGTCCATGTTCAAACCATATTTAGATATGAAAAATCCCATGTAAACAATATCTTTCTTTGCAAATGAACACTTCTTCAAATTAATTAACAATTTCTCTTGTTGAAACTTTTCTAAAACATACCTCAAATGTCTCAAGTTTTCTTCTTTGGACTAGTTGTACACTAGGGTGTCACATAGGTATACAATAACAAAATTCCCTATGAATTCTTTTAACACCTAATTCATCGGAATCATAAAAGTACTAAGTGCATTAGACAGTCCAAATGGCATGATCAGTCATTCATATATCACATCATTAGTTTTAAATGTTGTCTTCCACTCATCTCTTTCTCTAATCTTGATATGATGGTAACCACTCTTCAAATGAATCTTAGAGAAACAACTAGCACAACTTATACAGTCCAAAAAATCATAGGGGTAAAGGAAATATGTACCTAATTGTAATCTTATTCAATGCCCTAGAGTCTGCACACATTATCCAATCATCATATTTCTTAGAGCTTAGCACTGTTATAATTGCACATGCACTAAGACTCTCTTTGATTGTTCCTTTATCTAACAACTCCTACACTCTCTTTCTGATTTCTTCATTCTCCTGAGGGGTCATTCTATATGTAGCCTTGTTTTCTATACTTGCTCCCAATATCAAGTCAATATGATGACTTATACTCCTCATGGGTGGTAACCCATTAGGTAATTCATATACTACAATATCACTATATTCATTCAACATATCTTAAATTTCAAAAGGAAAGTTTATCATAGTAATTGAAGTAATAATTACTCTAGGTTACAATCAAAAGAAAAATCTACCTCATTGTCCTCCATCTTCTACAAAAAATACTTTCCCGCTCAGTAACAATCCCTTTGATTCATTGTTCTTTGATTTCCCTTCTTCATATAATGGCAATAGAGTATACCATAATGCCAAAAATGTGTAAGTGTTATTCTTCCCATCATGTGTAACACTCTTGTCAAACTTCCACCGTATACCTAATAAAATATGGCACACATCCATGGGCATGATATCACAAATGATTTTGTCTTTATAGTTTCTTATCTACAATTCCACCTTACATTGCTCATTCACCAATAGTTGATGACCCTTTTAAATCTAGGACACATTATAGGGTGTTGGATACTTCATCCTCTTCAAAATAAATTTCTCCACCATTTCTGTAGACACCAAGTTTTTTGTGTTTCCACTATGAATCACCACTTTGCATCATTTTTTGTGGACTATGAAAATAGTCATGAATAAATATTCCCTCTGAGTTGGCTCAACAAATTATTTCTCTAGTTTCAACAACACCTTCTTCAAAAATAGAGACTCTCCTATCTCTAGTACATTTTTTTTCTCTTGCACCTTCAATTCGCCTTCTTCTGTTGTGGAAAAATCAACACTCATTTGTCTTGTGTCTTCATTCTTTGGGAATTCATATGCTATATGTCCAAGCTTTCCATGCCTGTAACATTGAATCTCTCTTCCTTTACCTCTTCTTCATCCTCTAGAAAATGATCTCTAGACTTTAAAGTCTCCCTCTTGTTGTAAATGTGGGCTTGAGATACTAGCTCTCTCCTTATGTGGTGTAGATATTCCTTTGTTTTATTATTGTCCTATTCCTCTAGTTTTACATTTTCCTCTACCATATTTATTCCTTGCAAGCTTCTCCTCAGCCTTCAAATCTAGTTGATATGCTTCTTCCATAGTTTTGGGAGATAACACACTAATCTCATCCTGTATATTCAACCAAAGACCATTTATGTATTTGGTTGTATTCTTTATAAAATCCTCTACATATCCAGCCTCGATATTCACCTTGTAAATATCCTTTGTATACTTCCTCACATACATTAACCTTTCTCTTATATTTTTCATTTTCCTAAATATTGTGAGTTGATAATCCTTTGGAAAAAATTTGCATTTGAGCTTTGCAATCATCATATCCTTTCTCTTGATCTTCTACTTGTTCTTCTCCTCTCATTCTACATAGCATCCCACCATAGAGTTGTGTGTCCCTTCAATTTGGTATCAATAAATTTAACTTTCTTCTCCTTTTCCATCTCCTCATACTCAAATAAATTATCCATCTCTAGTATTCAGTCCACAAGCTCCTATGGATTCATGCTACCACTATAGGTGGATATTTTAGGCTTAGGCTTTGTAAAAATTCCTAAAACCACCTTTAATATTTTAGCTTTTGTTGGCCCTTCACCTACTTCTTCTTCTTCTTGATATTCTTCTTCCTCCTCACTCACATATCCAACTTCAATATCTCTATGTCTTCCAGTTTCCATCTTTTATTATGGTTTCAATCGTTGCATAGATTGCATCACTTCAGCATTCATTATATTCCTTTTTCCTTTATGGCCTCCTCTTCCACCTCGCCCAACTCTATGAGCCATATTTTCTCTTAGACAAAATACATAATTTTCTCTAATACCAAACTAGTGTAGGCCAAGGGGCTTTTCTAAAACTATTATTTGAGAGCTAGGTCAAATTTATCCCTAAAACCTAAATTATTTATTCACAAAACCATTGCAGCTGAAACATGGGACCAAGCCTCATCAATATATATTAACCAAGTGGGGGGTGGGTGTTTTAAGCTTTAAACACACCAAATCAAATCCTCTCTATATAATAGCCACCATAGCCAATCCTTCGACCAATCACACATCAAGGGAAATCCCTATCCAAATCCATTCATATTATAACATATGTGTTACAACCAATCCTTTTTAGCACCAACACCTAGGAACATAACCCATATAACCTTACCACATGGCCTAGGTCCCTGGAAACCTAGACCATGGCTTTTTGAAGTCCAACACAAAATTTTTTCCCTTAAAATACCCGAAGAGACAGACTCAGGGAGACGAGAATGACTGTCAACTATAGTGCTTGTATTCCTATCATTTTTTGACCTCGGACCCCATACCCCAACGATTTCCAAGTGAGCTCCTCCTTTTTATTTTGGGTAAAAACTCCGATGAATAATATTCATGTCTATGTCACTTGAAGGTTCTGGAACTTGGTGCTTTAAGAGTCCATCACCCTGACAATTGAGAATTATGCCCAAGCCTCAATACATCACCTAGCACCTTAAAAATGCACGTCACCCCAAATTTTCAAGGAATGGCCTTGTTTGATAAATCTCGAGGAATATTCTTCCATGAAATTTTCCCCTTGACGGATTCTTCCGACAGAAATTAGTTTTTTTCACTGACTCCTATCAATCAACATACTCCCCCTATTTCAAAGAAAATTAAGTTTCATCCCTCTGTTTGTAATACTTTATCCTCAACTTCTGCCTTCTTTTTTGTAATAGTTCTATTTCAGGCCTTATACTGTATTATACAGAGTTTGATACATAAATGTGAGCACCCTTGGTTCCCCACTCTGATCAAATCCTATCACTAGGGAATATGTGTGATTCATAGGAAAAAAAAACATTTACACGGGAATCAATATAGAGGCACAATGCAATGTTCATTTAATTTGAAATACCCTTGCCATACCAACACTCTCTATTGTCATTTTATTAACACCAAAATTTGGATAAATACATATGTGCAACATCGTTCTATATCCTTAAAGGCAGGATCAAACGAGCCCAAATTTTGCATACAACTACAACAAATAACTACTTTTAATAGACTACATGGCAAGAAAGAATTTATATCCTAACCTCTCTAACAAATTCCACACATTAAGGAACCAAATCCTGTGGTAAAATATTTTGACCTCCTTGATCAATGATGCCCTTGTATTAGTATTTAAAACAAATCTTGATTAAACTGACGAACAATAATGATAATCCAATTTCAAGAAAATTGGAGCATGAAATTAGTTTTCATAATTTCATATGAGAATGCATACCATTGATGAATGATCAGAGAGTAGAAATACTTCAAATGAAATAATAATTTCTTCTGGAACGAAACAAGTTCATGTGATGCAACAATCCCATAATCGATATCATAGTCATTAATCTAGATGTATGAGTTGGATTTCGCTAATGGTTTTTGTTATGACAATATAATATCACTAAAATTCCCATCTCATGAAAGATAAGCCAAATTAATTGATAATAAGAAGCACAAAAAACCAAACATTTAAGAAAACAAACCATAAAATCATCCTCATGAATATTCAAGCGAGATAAAATTGTCTTATAAGAAAAAGGCAATAATCAAGGTTTACACATTTCTGTGGCATTGATATTGAATTGGATAAGTCGAAAGATGCTCCATGGTGGCTATTTTAGATTGTTGATGTTTCGAGTCTACACCAAGACCCATCGTCATGAAAAATAGGCCCACCCATAGATTTTTTTATAAAAGTAAAGGGGGTTTGTTGAGGATCAACACACCCACAAATAAGCCCTTCATGATGGATTAATCCAATTTGGTCCTCTTCTCTACTACCACATGGATATAAAATAGAAAACCAAAGATGCAAAAATGACTCACCTCTGAATTCACACCAGTGAATGCTTTTTATGGTGTTTTGTCCTCCAAGACCCTGTTAGGACATGATTTTTGTATGTAGACTATTATGTTGCATTCCTCACCCCAAAGAAAAATTGTTAAGTCTTAGTCATGTATCATGGCCTTAGTAGTCCTATTGGGAGGCCTCTTGGGCCCTTGCAATAGTCATTATACATTAGACATTAGATATTAGCATAATTTAATATATGATGAATATGTAATAAAGTATATGATAAAAGAAAATTAATGAATGATTAATTGGAGAAAGTAAAACTACTCCAACCATTTCACTATTGTATAAATAGTCATGAATAAGGAATAAGTACTTGGTTGGGTATCCTTCCCTAAAATATCTCTCTTCTTGAGTTACATGTGTGATTTCTTGATATGTTTTCCCTAATGTAGTCTCTCCTTGAATGTCTTTGTAATCTTGGATATTATGACATTGGTATCATTCCTCCTCATTCGATACAGATGACAATAATAATGAATGGGGGTGGCTTGAACTTAAAAAAGACAGTGAGACCTACAAGATGGAATTAAAGCTCAGTGATTACATGTGATGGTGTCATGAAAAAGAATGTGTTTAATTTTAGACTAATGTTTGAAAAGAAGAAGGTGGAGGAATAAAGTATGATGAAGGTCATGCCTTGTCCTCACCAATGGTGGTATTAAATAGAAAGAATGAATATTAATATTGTTTTGATAAAACATTCCATCAGCTAAGTTGGTTTTCTATCGATGTGATCAATGAAGGAAATTGTGAACTAGTATCCTATGGCTATTAATTCCAAAACAATAACTGATTATGTTCTTACTATTATATAGACTTATTCAATTGTTTTCATTGTTTTGGTAGGAAAAATCCATCCCAATTTCATGAATATGTCTTTTTGGAAAATATTTTGGTTGTAGAAGATTATTTCAATGAGAAACTATATGCTTGTACTTCCCAGTAGGTGCTAGTTGTGTCACCTTGAGAATGATCTAGAAAATAAACCAAACCCGAGCTCCATCCTTGAAATCTCTTCTTCAATTTATATGTTAATAAGGTTGGTTATGATGTTCATGGATTTATTTTCATCTCTTATGACCATTGATATGTAGTGAATCATGGGAAAATTTTTGTTTGTTCTAATTGACATAAATAATGTATCCATTTCATAACTAACTAGTTGGAAGAACCATAATAACCAATTATCATAAGATACCAATTGGTTTCACCTCTCATTGCCATATCACCATGTTTGGATCAAGATTTATATCACAATTTTATATTTCAACTATTTCAATGCTTTTACAATGGAAAAATTGGAGGAATTAGCTTGTAGGGTAATTTTTACCTGCGGGTCCCAATTTGGAGAATTGGTTTATGAAACCTTCCAAGGAAACTTTGAGGCATTAAACAACATTTCTTTTAATCAAAAATTTCTCGGTTAAGCACTATACTTCATGATTTTTTTCTACACTTAGATACCTTTACAAGGTTGCAAGAAAGATGTTAATCAAATTTTGTATGCAAAATTTATGCCTCCTAGAAGTTGACCTTCTATTTGACCACCATCGTTTGAGAGGATTACATGTTAGCACCCGTTATTCATGGAAAATGGGTTAGCCACATGTATACTATAAATAAGACTCTAGAAGGGTCAAATTTGTAACTCTATTTTAGTGTTAAAGTCAAAGTTGACACTTAGTTGGATATTGGGCCATGTTAAAACTGGACCATTAGGAGGATTACACTATCATATTCCATAATGGAACAAAGAAACTGAGAGTGGGAGTTAGAGAGCATAACATAGGGGTTTAGTGTTCTGTAATATCCTAATATACCACAGGTTTCCGATAACTCAATAAAGAGTTCAAGTTCTCATTTTTACTTTAATTATTTCCATATCAAAGAAAAGAGAGCAGAACAACCTCACCTTCTAGCAATGTTTCCTCTCATAAGAGTTTCCCAAAGAAAATATTTATTTTTAATGTAGATGATATGAGATTATATTTGTTATTCTATAGTTTTTGCATTTTATCTATTTTCTATTTCATGAATAAGCTTAAAATCAATTATTGACAAATTTAAAATCTAAAAGAATTTAACTTTTCTAATATATATTTCGATTTATTTTATCAGATGTATTATAATAAACTATCTATTAACATATCTGAAATAATTTACTATCATGTTTCCATTTATAATATTTTCCAAACCTTCGTTGCAATAAATATTACCAATTCTAGCATTGTTTACCAAGCAAAGAGGGGCATCATAAAGACTATTATTTTTGGACGAATGTAATGTTATACATACCACTATGTTGTCATGACCGCTCAATAACATACTAGTAGATTGATATTTTGGATAACTTTAATATATTGAAGTACGGTGTCTTCGCATTGAATGCCTTCACAAAAAGGCTGCTGAGCAAAGTGAATAATTAGTGCACAAACTAAGAGGCCATCTGTAGTGCATAGAGATAATGTGCATAACTTTAATACAATAGAAACCTATCGAATCCTACCAAAATTGAAACTTGAATAAGGTAATCAAATTTCTAATGGTAATTCAATAGTAAGTATTTTTCTATTTGAACTAGAGGTGGGATCCATTGTGATTACTAATCACTAGTAGTCAACTCGAACTTGATTGAAAACCAACTTAAATAAAGCATACCAAAAAGAATGGATTCACTAAGAAAAGAGATGGAATTGAACCAAAGAAAGGGTTCAATTTTTTTTCGGATAGGTATTGGGTTGTTGTTGATAATTGAATAGCATATATTATAATAGATATGTTACAATGAGTGAATAGTTTAGAAAAGGTTTGTCAAGTGAAACTAGCATTTTGACTACCACGTTACTAAGAATTGTTTATATCTGGAATTCGTATAACATTTGAGAATTCATATAAAATGTCATGTGGGAAACATTTGTCATAAAATCTTTGATTGACTTTCTATCCATTTAAAAATAATGTGGAATCATGTATTTAAATAGATGTAACTCTATATATAAGTTAATTAATATAAAGATTTCTATTATAAAATGATGTAAATGGAGTTATATGAAAGAAAAGAGTCACATGAAGAAAATATTGCAGTGGAGTTTATAGACAAGTTGAGTCTAGTAAAAAAAATATGTTATCAACAAAAGTCATGCCATTTGAATCATATTCATTGTATAATTTGAGTAGAAAAGAGGGGTTTAAATAGTAGTCTTCTTTAAGGCAAGTTATCCTTTCTAACATTATAATATAAGTTAATTTCTTTGACAAGATCTATTCCTTGTCAACATTGGTCGATAATCAGTTGATGGCATCTTAGTTGAGTGTGTAAAATTCCAGTACTAAAAAAATAACTTTGTTTAAATAATTTCTAATTAGAGTCCCAGGTGAGTTAGTCAGTCATGATCATGCATAGTTCTCGTTGTGTCATAGTGTTCCTTCATTTAAATGTAAGTTGCAGACTCCAATACATTACTAGTAACCTAAAAGAATCCATGATCAATAGCAACAATAGAACACAAAATATTAAGAATCGATAGAGCACCCTGAGGGGGAATCTAGAATTGACAAAACAACTTTGTAGATAAATAGCGAAAAATTTGACTGAGTGGTGAGCATATAGTGATATTGGAGCAGTGTTCTTAAGAACTTGAATCAAATATTGAGAATTTATTAAGAAAATTTTATGATAATTAACTAAGCAAAGCACTTGCAAAGTAGAAGAAGTAGGCATTCAAAAACAAGATGACATGGTCACACACAAAGTGCTTAAAGGGCAAAGATGGTGATATAGAATAATTGAATTGATTAAACCCCCTAGTGTAAAAGTTATACAATAGTTTATTGGGTTATGAATATAGAGAAATGGTAGGATGGTTGATGTTGTAGACCCTCCCTGATCCCATAGAAAGAATCTCCAAGAGAAACAAATTATTGGAACACTTGATCAATCTGATTTTGGTGATGACCAACTATATTTAGCAAAACAATAAGCCCTAATAGTTCTTAGGTGGATTGGAAATCAAATTGATGGATATAGCTTGAGGCTTTGTTGGGCTATAAGAGAATTTTTGATGAGTTAGGATTTGCAATACATAGTCACTTGAATACCAACAAATCATAGTAAACCTTGTACGCATGCATCTTTATATACAGTTGGTGATTTTTGTGGTTGATTTACATATGTAGAGTAAGGATACTTATGCAGGAGTAGAGAATCAACATTTTCTACACACTTTCTCGATTTGAGCAAGGAATTGAGGTGAAGGGAGATATTGGGAGGCCTCCTAGGTCATTGTAATAATCATCACACATTAGACACTAGATATTAGAATAAGTAAATATATTATGAATATGTAATAAATTATATGATAAAAGCATCTTAATGAATTATTAGTTGGATTGGGTACCACTGCTCCAACCATTTCACTTGTGACATCCCCACCCAAGTCCTCGTACAAGTTGTATTAGTAAATATATTGTAAATATTTCACAACATTTGAAATCAAGAAAAATGGATTGAGTCAAGGGACATCCATTCGAGAGCTAGTGGAGGTAGTTGCTTTGCTTGGGACTTCATGGTTTCTTGTGCAAATAAGAAACTTGAAATGTAGGAAAACCATTAAAGGTTGGTGGGTGCCTGAATTGAAAAAGGATCTCTTAAAATCAAATGAGTTGCAAGAGGAGGCATGCAGGCCCATGTTGGTTAAGAAGCAACCAGAAGAAATAAAGGATGAGAATTCTATGGAGGGACTATTTGTTGTAGGCCAGCAAGGACGTGACAGTAATGGTGGTCGAGGACAAGGCGAAGATAAGGTTGGATGCTAAATAGAGGGGACGCATCAAACAAGGAAAAAAAACATGCAGAGATAGATGAAGCGTGGTACCAGGAGAAAAATACTCAGCAAGAGCTTCCAGTGGGAAGCACTGAAGAGAAGAGAATAGAAGTGGATTGTCTCTAGATACCTAGAGGTTGTGGGTTGAGTTCTTAGTCTCGATCCCTAAAACAAGCTGGAGTCCCTGGAGGTTGTGGGTTGAGATAGAATCCCTGGAGCCCTATAACATCTTGGGTCCCTAGAGCTTGTGGGTTGAGACAATGGTCTCTAGAGCCCTATAATAGCTTGGGTCCGTAGAGGTTGTGTGTTGGGATGGAAAATCTGGAGCCCTATAATATCTTGGGTCCCCTGAAGTTTTTGGTTTGAGATAGAAAACTCTAGAGCCCTATAACATCTTGGGAAGAGACCATCCTGAAGCAGAATTAGAGGAAGACCATAATGAAGACCAGTGGCTAACGCTACAATGGATTTTGGACTTCCCTAGAAGGGGGTGAATCATTGTGTGAGAAATTTGGGGTGAGGTTTGGCACCTCTAGACTCCCAATGTCGACCAAGAAAGTAGTTTTTAGTTGGTGGGATTGAGAAAGGAAGTCCTCTAGAGTCGTAGAATCAGTGGCAATTTTTTTGCTATTCTCTGAAACAAGCAACCCCCTCAGACTCTAAAATATGGCTCAGGGGTGACAGCTACAAGTAAGAGTGGTTTCAGTTGTATATGGTTTGGTGGAGAGAACTTTTCCTAGAATCAGTTTCCCTACATGTTCCAAGATAAGTAATCTTGTATGTTGTTTAACGTCTAATGAATCATATTGTTGTGTAGTGGATAATTATTTTGAACTTAGGGATTGCATTGTGTTGATTAAACTTGCATACGTGGTACATTTACAGTGGGGATAAGTTAATGTGATCTATCTCTCTATGTGTGTGTGTGTGTGTATATTAAACATATGAATGGATGTGTGAGAAAGATGAAAACTAAATATATGTAATGATTGTTAATGGTAGGCACGGAATATCGATCACATAAAAGGTATAATACACTGCATGATAATAAATACTAGGCCATAATGCATCACCTATCCTAGATCCATATATATATATATATGCTTGCTTGTGTGAGAGGAAACATATAAATAATTTATTAAGAAAGAGACGGAACTTGTTACAAATCACAGTCGAGCCATGAGAGCTTGGATTAAAACTTTAATAACAGTGGGTTCTGAGACCTTTTTTATTAATATAACATTACATGGAAAACCCTTTGTATGTCAGGGTTTTTACTCGCTTGTGAGTCATTTTATGTCAAGCTACAAGTTGTTTTGCATGACAAGAATTGCATTAATGTAAAAGGGAGTTTTTCCCTGGAATCTTTTGAGCCACCAACTCTACCTAAATGTCCTTCAGCCTTGCATGCTAAGTGGGTTGGATAGTTTTTTTTGGCATCTTAAGTTGGTTTTCGAGGCACCATATGGCTCTGTGTATCACCATGGAGTTGTTTCAAGGCCTGACAAGGGGTCTGGTATTGTCGGCATGTGGAAGGAGAGGTAGGCACCTCTCATGATTTTTCTCCAAGCCCATGGTAGGAAATCCACTTAGGAGCGCATATGCCTCCCAGGGTGCCATTCTCTCCCTATGGGAAGGGAAGACTCACGGGCCAAGAAATCATTGGAGAATCGATCACTCAAGCTCAAGAGGGATAACACCATACCTTACCCTAGGAAACCATGCGCACCGTTATGAAACCGTGAAGCATGTATGGGAGCCTACCAGACTCCTGAGGAAGAGCCTTAGTTGGCAAGGCTAGTTCGAATAAGCTTGTGCAATGGTTGAGCCTATAACCAGGGAGGTTGCAGATATCTTCATCTAAGACACTACGCAATGTAGTGTCGAGATCATTTGGTTGATTCATGGTGGGAACGAGGAGGAAATCCTTATTGTTAACTCATATGGATGAGGTGATGAACTTATAGGAAAAGAGGGCTAACCTTATCCTTTGGAAAGTTAAAAACCAGATTCAAAGGAGGATTTTGATCGGTGGAACCAGATTCCCATCATGTGATTGGTCAGAATGATGGGTTTGAAATTTCGTAGTGTTTGAAGCCCGGAAAATAATTTAAATGAGAGTTGGGGCTTAACGATAAAGGTTGTTGGGATCCTATTGAGTGACAATGATGAAGATTTCTTTCATCACCTGAATATGTCAAGCGAGGGAGTTGTCAAAGGTGGTCACCCCGGAAGCCTAGAAGGCTGAAGCCCTGGGGAATGGTGTGAATAACTTCTTATAGGGTTCTAGGTTCAATGGTTCTCATTCACTAAGTTGGAACTAAGTTCAAATCTAGTCATCGAGGGATATGTCATTCTTAGTAACCTAAACACATGGTGACTTATTTGCAAAGTGGAGATGATGTCAGCATGATTTTCAGGGCACATGTTCAGTAGTTGAGATTTTTGGGCACCCAAGGGAGCCAGTGACAGGTGATACGTGGACCTCTCGTAGGTCGACACATGGTGTGGATGACATTGGTATGACATCACCCGGGAAATGGTTATACCTCGGAGGTTGGAAACGTTATAAATGCATATGGTTGTATGTATCGAGGAATCACAGACACATCGAAGTTGTGGGGTCACAGGGACACCTATGGATATCATGTGGAGGATTATGTGGCACCCCGTAACACTAAAATCCCAAAACAATCTCGAAATAAATATAAGGAGATCTAGGTGTCAGGATGGACAGAAGTTGGATGGTCGAACCCACACCAATACGGAAATCTATTAGTGGGAGAGTTGGTCGTGTCGCAGAGTCACAACACATCATCCGATAGGTCTGGTTCTGGGGGGAGCATCAACTCGAAGGCTCAATACATCTAAAGGGTCCTGGAGACATGACACGTCAGCTGGGTGGACGGATTCCAGGGGTAAGTCTCAAGTTTTATATTAGATACGTCGAGAGGGTCTCGAAGCTGGAACTAATGAATTCACTAAAAAAAATGAGAAGAAGTATTATGTATAGTAATATTTTAACCCATTCCTCCAATGTGGAACGGAAGGGTCAGGTGCATTACAGAGTGGTATTAGAGCATCTAGGTTCAATACTTGGACTCGATGGGCTTCATTACGGGAAAGTGAGGAATTTTTATTAAGTAATGGTTTGGTACCGATTCAGTCTTTACTGTGTTTGTTGATTGTTACTAAAATTGTGCTAGGATAAGTTAGTTGATGACTAGCAGCTCGACGGGTGAAGGATTATGTCTATGAATGCATTGCTATCATTATTTATGTACAAAATGCATGATTGAATGATTTTTTCATATGATTTGCAAATGGATTGTACTTTAACATGGTTTTTTCTTACCACAGGAACCACCATGACAATCCATGAATGCAAAATCATGATCCTAATTTTGTGTTTTAAATGTTGTTTTAAAATGTCTAACAATGTGGTGATTGATAGCACATCTCAACCAGCATAACATAGAAAAGATATAGTGATGAGGAAAGGAATGGTTGAATATAGTTCTAATCAGTTCCAGCATGGAAGTGAGGGAATCATAACCAATGAAGAAGATAGATCATTTGGGAAAGGGGGAGGAAATTAATCCTCAGATTGGGTGGACACCCTGGTAAGTCTTGGGGATGAGGTGAGGAAATTTAAGACTAATAATGAGAGGCTAGTAAGAGCCCAAGAAAGGAAGGTTGAGATCAACACAGTAATCCTACAGAGCCTCTCACACTGGAAGAGGCAAAGGAAATATGAAATGAGGACCAGTCGTAGAGACCAAAAAATCCTCCGCGAGTCAGAAGAAAACACCAACGAATAATATGGTATCAGATCCAAAAAGAGGCCCATGCAGAGAAGTGAGGAACCTTTGAGTACTCCAAGATTAAGGGATAGAACATAAGTGACTTACTCGAGCAAACTGTCTATTTATGCTACCCGGAGACGTCATCACTCTCGCCGCCATCGTCGCTCAAAGAGAAAGGAAAGGGAGCCTATGCCTGAAGAAATTAAAAAGGTGAAGCCACCCACATTCAATAGGGATGTGAAGAATGTAGAGAACTCTAAAGCATGGTTGTTAGGGATGAATAATTTCTTTAGAATACATGAATACTCTAAGAATATGAAATATAGAGTCACCTCTTATAGCCTAAAAGTAAAAGCTAACATCTGGTGGGAGGACCTGGATAATACAAGAGCCATCACCGAGAATAAGTTGACATGGGAAGAGATTCATAATATTTTCAGAGAGAAATACGTATCTAAATTCTACTTTGACAATAAGGAAAAATAATTCTATGAACTTGGAATGGGTCAGATGAATAGTAATGAATATGTCACCAAGCTTTTGGGACTATTGAGGTATGTTCCATAATTCAATGATGAGAAAGTTAAAATTCATAGGTTCATCAGTGGGTTTCCTATGGTATTCAAAGATAAAATTGAATTGTTGGAACCCATTTCTCTGAAGGACATGATCAAGGAATTAGATAATTGTTATGAGAAAGTAAGGCATAGGCCGTAGATTAGGAATAATTGATTAGCCAAAATCATCGCTGAATGAAATAAGAATTGGTCTAGGAAGAACCTAGAAGGAAAAGAGAGGAAACAACCAAATAAAACAAGAAAGTCTTAGCAAAAGGGAAGTGTTTTAATTAAGGTAAATGTACAACAACCAGCATTAGCACCATCTAAGATCGAAGGCCAAGAACCACTCAAGTATTGGACTTGCGGTGGGAACCATAGGAGGAGGGATTTTCAACATCAGTAAGAGGTTGAACCCAAAATGTACAATGCTCAGGAGGCAATCACGGTGGGATAAATAGCCCAGAGTATGCCAAGGTTTTACACATCATTTTACAAACACCAAGTAGATCACCAAGTATCCATCATTGAGATGGAAGGTAAGCTACAATAGCTATTTATTTCTATTTTAATTGATCCAAATTCTAATTATAGTTGTGTAAGCCCAAAATGTTTCAAAAAGTGTGGATTGGACAAGGAATTTCATAAGGAACCTTGGTTGGTTCAATTGGAAATGGGGACTAGGAGAATAATTTTCCATTGTGTGAAATCGTGTGCATTTGAACTCAGTGGCATACCCGGAACGTCACACTTGAATGTGCTTCCATTGGGTGGGTATGGCATATTGTTGGGCATGGACTAGTTGTATGTACATCGGACCAAGGTATACTATTATGAAAAGGAAATAGAATGCTTGGATGATCAAGGAATGAAAAGAGTGTTACAAGGAAAGAAAAATCCCATATCGCTGAGGTTGATCACTTCTATGCAAGCCAAATGCAATAACATGAAGGGATGTACATTTTTTTTAGTAAAAGTTTCCAAGAATGATGGATTCGATGGAGAAATGAAATATGAGGAAGATGAGTTGCTTAAAAGGTATCATGTTTTGCAATGCAGATGTCTTTCTAGTAGAGGTTCCTGGATGTCCTCCTCACATAGAGATATATTTCTCTACTGAGTTGATACCTTGAGAAACAGCAACATCTAAGGCTCCATATAGAATGAGCACCCTAGAGTTGATTGAGCTAAAACTACAGCTCAAGGAAATTCTTGAAAAAGGATACATAAGGCCAAGTATGTCTCCTTGGGGAGCATTGGTATCATTTGTGAAGAAGAAAGATGGAACCCTGAGATTATGAATTTATTATAGAAAATTGAACAAGGTAATCATCAAGAATAGGTACCCATTACTAAGGATTAACGATATTTTTTACCAGTTAAGGGGAGTGTTATTTCCTAAATCTACTTCAGGCTGAAAGAAGGCAGAATCTAGGGTAACATCAAACCACGCTCAGTCTGGTAGCTAGCCCTACCAGATCATGAGAGGGCTCTCTCTGGGTCAATCTCAACAAAGATAATCAATAAGGCTTGAGATGACTTGAAATAAAAGATAATTTTAGGCTAGGTATATAGTTGAAGGAGTTTGATCTTGATTTTGGGGGTTTTGTTGGAATCAAAGGGAAAGGCAGTTTTGGGTTCGGGGATGAGGCCTAGTTTTTGCAGAATTCTGAATGGGGCGAGGAAGGAAATTGTTTTGATGCTTTGGATTGAATGAATGGATATTTCAGACTGGAGAGGAGCTGAAGAGGGAAAGATGCTTTCAAGAATCCTCTTCAAACAGATGAAAACATGGAAAATTAAACAAAATTGAAGGCAGAGTAAAGCAATCTAATGAATTCCACCTTTATAACTCATTTGTTTAA
This sequence comes from Pinus albicaulis, assembly GCA_034641835.2. Taxonomy (NCBI): domain Eukaryota; kingdom Viridiplantae; phylum Streptophyta; class Pinopsida; order Pinales; family Pinaceae; genus Pinus; species Pinus albicaulis. The sequence continues at coordinate 715,518,012 of CM076574.1, read as the reverse complement.
TTCAAGAAGAAAGGAGAAGGGAAATGATACACATAAACATCAGTGAACTTACAATCACATAGAGAAACACACCATCAAAGCACAGAGCCACATGGATCCCAAAGAGTGCTGCAAACCCGGGTCTATTCCTTTGCCAAAATTGTAGAAATGAAATGTACAATGAAGCGCCAAGCAATCCCAAGTGTCCAACCCCTGAAAATGACTGAGAAAATACAAGATATAGACAAGCATAACTCATTTCCATGCCTCTAGGGGTCGAGATCACCATTCTATGAGCTATTTCAACAAGATCTAAACTAAGAACTAGAAAATAGGCAATGAAACAGCTTGCCTCTATAAGATAGGAAACTGATTCATTCAGTTACATTTCACTTTTTGGTGAATGAATCTACTTGGATGAGTAAAAATGTGCCAAAATTACATCAAAGTTGTGAAATTACATCAAGTTACATCAATAGTTTCACATTTGGAGATAAAAAAGTCAAACTGGCCAAAACTAGGCGAAAATCTACGATGTTGAGTGAAAAAGGAGCCAAAATTCCCAATGCGCTGTGCCTGAAATCTCTATGCGTTGCGCCAATTTGAGGCTGATTTTTAGGGCCTTCCCAGAGTCCAAATTGAGCGCAGGATAGCTCATTGGAAATCTCTTCCTGTCTAATTTCCAACCCAAGTGGAATTTCTAAATTTGGTTTCCATTTGCCCCTCCAAAAATCAAATCTCCCAACACTGCTTCCTGTGTGTCCAAAAAGTGGCAGAAAGGCCATTTTTGAGGTGTTTTTTACCCTTCAGGCAACCCAAAACTTGTCAAAATCCTTAGGTAATGGGTAGGCATGCATAATGTTTGATGAAAAATCCAGAAATGCAAATTTTTCCTCAAAAGGAGCTGCCAATTATAAGCGCGCGCCAAGTGGCGCTACGCGTCGGGCAGGAAAATCTGTGTTTAGGCCAAAAAATTCAAAATTGACAAAAATTTTCCCAAATTTCTTGAAATTTGGGTTGAATTTCCACCATCAAGTGCTATGTTGGGCCAAAGAAGCTTTGGCCAAAATTTGGAGTTTTTCATACTGTTTACGACGCTTTAGTGCCTTCTTTAGTCTTGCCTTCAGGATCTTGATCCTCGCTTTGCAAACATGATTTCGCGCCCAATAATGGTTCTTCATGTGCCTGAGCATGTTCTTTTCCTTGTTGGCCTTCTAGGTTCATGTAGTTCAATGGTGGAATCATTGTCTCGGTCATAGGATGTATCAGTATCTGTCTCCATGATGTCCAAGGTCTATGCAAGGTCTATGTTGTATTGGATGACAATGAGAATTTTGTGTTTTGATTTGATTGCCAAATATATGGGAATATAGGAGGGAATATGAGGAATAGGGTAGAAAAAACAATGAACTTTTTTCAAGTGGAATTTTCCTTTTAAAAACTTGTGATTTGATAAATTTTAGGGACAAGGGACAGCCACTTAACTTTGGAGAAATTTCACAATTGGGATGGGGAGGTAATGGAAATGGGTAGGAATGAGTAACTAGGGATAGGGAATAGGGAAATAGGCTATTGTGAGAAAATAAACAGTGATGAAGGGAAGAAACAAGGTGGAGAATGGAGTATTTGGCACAAAACTAATTTCAAAACCCTAATGGAGGCAATTCTCAAACAAGATACTAGGGTTTGGTTTTTCGTACTCAAATCCTCACAAACAACACCAAATACATGTTCATGGCCATAGAGGAGTGGATTTGAATTGCTTGAGCATGGAGCAACCGAGAAAATTTGATGTTTGGAGAAGAATGGAAAAATTTTGATGTTTCGGCCCAATGCGCCACACAGTCAGCTCAGTGCGCCGCGCGCCTCTGATGCGTCGCGCCAATGTATTTTTTACACTGCGGCGGCCAGCCCAATGTGTCGCGCCTGCCCAATGCGCCGTGCACACAACTTTGCCTAGTTTTACCTCCAAGATTCTTCCTTTACTCCTCACACCTCTTCTTTTGGCTCATCGTTGTCTTTGGCATGCAAATGAAGTTTACTTGAAAATATTTTTTTTTTCCATTGAAAATCCATATAATGTGTAAGCATTTCACTTTACAAACTCTGTTTTGTTTCCTTGTGCTTTTGACTGAACAATGAGCTTCTGTATGTCTTGCTGGGGAATGAATGGCATGGAGCTTTTGGCAAAGGTGACCAGGGCTGCACCTGAAGAACTTTACAACTGAAAAAACTTTGAAAAATACATTGCATTTATTACAAACAGATAAAATAGACAATTTTTCTTCAAAACAGAGTTTTGAAGAAAAATCATTATCAAGCATTATGATGATGAAATTTTTGCATTGAAACCTTATTTTGAACCTCCTCATGTGCCTGCTGACCATTATTAGGCATTTTGAGACCTGATTGATAAAACCCTAGACCTAATGAGACTAAAAACCCTAAAATGACTCTTTGCCAACTAGGAGACCAATCATGATTGTAAATGATTTTAATGAACAGAAATAGGCCAGCAGGTACAAGTCATGAGGGATATAAGTGACAAGACCTTTCCGTCAGATGATCCATGCTCCTAATGGAATGCAGCTGACTGAACTGAATGAGACACCTAAAATGAAATGCAACAAGAGAAATTTGATCTCTGATGGAGGGATGAAGATACCGACTCTAACATTGTCTCCAATGGGGATGGTAGCTCCTTGGAGGTGCCAAGAACTATAGATCTTTGGAAAGCAGACAATGCCTTCATCCATTGGGCAATGGAGTCAAAAACTCAAGCTGAAATGCATGACTAAAAACTGATGACTTGACGACACAAATTGACTCTCACTCAACTAAAAACTTACTTGATACTTAAACACAATCGACAAACTAGAAAATATGCTCAAAATGGAGCTTATTCATCAAAACCTACTCTAACAATTTCATTCATCACCTGATCAAGTGAAATGAAACAACCAATGCAACCAAGTAAGTATTCTTGTTGTTGTTTGAATTCTCCGCAAGTTCTTGCTTATGAACAACAAGAGAGAACTACTGAAAGGCAACTCCCATGAAAACTTGTGAACAGATCCGTTGAATACTATGGATTCTCTATTCGCCTCCAAAAACACTGCATAAGGATCTTGAAGTTCATGCACACTGGGACTTAGCTCATCCGATGGATTACTTTTCTTCTCCTCATAGCATGAATGCAAACTTTGTTTTGAGCTTTGTGACGAGACTCCTGCTGAAAATGACAAAGAGACCGACTACCAGATCAAGTTTGTATCAGTACACGTTTCAAGCTTACATGTAGTCAACGGAGAAAAACTTTGACTGCAGACATCATCCAACACATAAGCTATTGGATCGTGAAAAAATTGAAAAGACTGCTGCAACCCATTTTCTATTGGTTCCGATGAGATTACATGATTTTCTACAAGCTGCTCATTTGAAGATTTACTATGCAATTTACCCTTCAAAAACTGAAATGATTCAAAACAAAATGGTACGAAATAATCTTGTATCATTTGATCATATGTGCCAACTTCCATGTCTTCATCTGCAACTTGACAATCAATGGCATTTGGGGGCTACAAATCTGGATATGAGAAGTCTTGAACAAGGTTTTCATTGCCCTCAAGATGGTCCAGATCAAGACTTGTCGATAGTTGATTTCTGATTGCATGGAAGTTTTCTCTGATGAACTGAAACGAATCAAAACAAAAAGGCAAAGATCCTTTACTTACTTCAAAATTTTCTACACTTTCCTCATCATTTCCATAGCTGATATGTGATGGCTGAACATTGTATTAGAACTGCTGAAAGTGAACTTCCTCCTTCCACAAACTAGCTGTTGATTTGTCTGCAAGATTAGCTTCTGTTTGGAGAACAGGATCATCATCATACTGATCAAATTGAGGCAAATCATTAGTATAAAACACATCATCAAGCATACATGTCAAATCAACAGATCTCTCTTCTCCAAGATGATCTATAAAACAATCATTATCAGATCTATGACAACTGGGATAAGAAAAAAAATGTTTTGGATCGGCAACTTGTTCTTCTTCAATCAGCGAGCTATGGGCTTGAACATTATACTCATTCCTTGTGGTTATATTTTGCATCATCTCTTCCACTGCACTTACCAACATGTCAAGCTTTACCTCTAGAGATTTTGATTTCTCCGAATCCATGTTTCTCATCTCTTCTTCCTTCAACCTTGCCCTTCAGATCAGCAAATGAGCCTCTACATTTACTGCACTGTTCTGCATCTCTTCAAGTGTTTCAAGATTCTTTTCTCTCAGCTGAAACTCCATTTCCAGATCAAAGGCACCCGGGTAGTGCAAGAGAGTGGATCCAAGAGGAGGTCTTATATCAGCTGGCATCGAATAATAAAATTTGTTAAATCTGGCAGAAAACTATTGTACTGTCTCCCCTGGTAGTCTTTTCAGCTGGTTATACTCTTCTATAATCAAGAAAGGGTTCTGTCTAAACACCCACCTGTCGAGGAAAACTTTGACAAACTGCTGGAAATCTTAGATGCTCGCATCAGGCAGGGTTTTGAACCAACTCTTGACTTTGCCTTGCAAAGAAAGAGAAAAAAGCCTAATACTGACATCCTCTTCATCAACTTCAAAAAGGTCAAGAAAAGACTCAAAATTCAGAACATGTCTCTCAGCAGTGATGTTGTCGTGTTCACCATCAAACCTCGGCAAGTAAAGATAATAATTTGCAGGGAAAGCATGGAGTATAGGAGGTAAAATCAGAGGCTTGTATCGATCTAGAATTTTACAAGGTATAGGGGTATGTACAAATGCTACAGAATCAGTCTTGGTCTCTTGAGGCTCAACATTTTGAAGACGATCATCACAAGATTCGGAAGAAAGGTCTTGATCAAGCTCAAAGGCATGCAAATCTTTGGTATTTACAATCTTCAAAGGGAAGGAATCAAATGCAGGTTGAGGATCTTTTCTCAAATACAATACACTTTGCAAAGCCTTCTTGACATTATCGGGAAAAGAGAAGAAATAATTTATGACAAAGAACAAAATGTCTTGGATGAAATTCCAACTTGAATACCTGATCTTTCTATATTGTCCTTTCATGTTTCTGCTGGTCAGGTTCATCCTCCAGTGGAGTCCTTGGATCTGATCTCGAAACTGATTTAGAGTCGCCAGGTGAATGATTTCAGCCTTGCGACGGCTGATCGTTGTCCACCATCAACAATCAGATCTGAACTTGATTAGATATTACTAAGGAAACCAGATGTTCAGTTCATAAACTAGACTGGAGATTGACTGAAGCAACATTCATCTACTATCGCTAATGCAAAGCAAGAGCGTTTCGAAGGCTACCTGGCTAACTTCAGGCTCTGTCTGTAGTTTATAAAGCAACAACAAAATTTCTCTTCCCCAGTAGAGTTTCCACTATGTTATTGCCTAAAATCTACTTCAGGCTGAAGGAAGGCAGAATCTAGGGTAACATCAAACCACGCTCAGTCTGGTAGCTAGCCCTACCAGATCAAGAGAGGGCTCTCTCCTAGTCAATCTCAACAAAGATAATCAATAAGGCTTGATATGAATTTAAATAAAAGCTAATTTTAGGCTAGGTATATAGGTGAAGGAGTTTGATCTTGATTTTGGGGTTTTTGTTGGAATCAAAGGGAAAGGCAGTTTTGGGTTCAGGGATGAGGCCTAGTTTTTGCAGAGTTATGAATGGGGCAAGGAAGGAAATTGTTTTGATGCTTTGGATTGAATGAATGGATAGTTCAGACCAATGAGGAGCTGAAGAGGGCAAGAGGCTTTCAAAAATCCTCTTCAAACAGATGAAAACATGGAAAATTAAACAAAACTGAAGGCAGAGCAAAGCAATCTAATGAATTCCACCTTTATAACTCATTTGTTTAATTCAAGAAGAAAGGAGAAGGGAAATGATACACATAAACATCAGTGAACTTACAACCACATAGAGAAACACACAATAAAAACACAGAGCCACATGGATCCCAAAGAGTGCTGCAAACCCTGGTCTATTCCTTTGCCAAAATTGCAGAGATGAAATGTACAATGAAGTGCCAAGCAATCCCAAGTGTCCAACCCCTGAAAATGACTGAGAAAATACAAGATATAGACAAGCCTAACTCATTCCCATGCCTCTAGGGGTCGATCTCACCATTATAGGAGCTATTTCAACAAGATCTAAACTAAGAACTGGAAAATAGGCAATGAAACAACTTGCCTCTATAAGATAGGAAACTGATTCATTCAGTTACATTTCACTTTTTGGTGAATGAATCTACTTGGATGAGTAAAAATGTGCCAAAATTACATCAAAGTTGTGAAATTAAATCAAGTTACATCAAGAGTTTCACATTTGGAGATAAAAAAGTCAAACTGGCCAAAACTAGGCGAAAATCTGAGCTGCTGAGTGAAAAAGGAGCCAAAATTCCCAATGCGCCGTGCCTGAAATCTCTATGCGTCGCGCCACTTTGAGGCTGATTTTGAGGGCCTTCCCGGAGTCCAAATTGAGCACAGGATAGCTCGTTGGAAATCTATTCCTGTCTACTTTCCAACCCAAGTGGAATTTCTGAATTTGGTTTCCATTTTCCCCTCCAAAAATCAAATCTCCCAACACTGCTTCCTGTGTGTCCAAAAAGTGGCAGAAAGGCCATTTTTGAGGTGTTTTTGACCCTTCAGGCAACCCAAAACTTGTCAAAATCCTTAGGTAATGGGTAGGCATGCATAATTTTTGATGAAAAATCTAGAAATGCAAATTTTTCCTCAAAAGGAGCTGCCAATTATAAGCGCGTGCCAAGTGGCGCTACGCGTCGGGCGGGAAAATCTGTGTTTAGGCCAAAAAATTCAAAACTCACAAAATTTTTCCCAAATTTCTTGAAATTTGGGCTGAATTTCCACCATCAAGTGCTATGTTGGGCCAAAGAAACTTCAGCCAAAATTTGGAGTTTTTCATACTTTTTACGACGCTTTAGTGCCTTCTTTAGTCTTGCCTTCAGGATCTTGATCCTCGCTTTGCAAACATGATTTCGCACCCAATAATGGTTCTTCATGTGCCTGAGCATGTTCTTTTCCTTGTTGGCCTTCTAGGTGCATGTAGTTCAATGGTGGAATCATTGTCTCGGTCATAGGATGTATCAGTATCTGTCTCCATGATGTCCAAGGTCTATGCAAGGTCTATGTTGTATTGGATGACAATGAGAATTTTGTGTTTTGATTTGATTGCCAAATATATGGGAATATAGGAGGGAATATGAGGAATAGGGTAGAAAAAACAATGAACTTTTTTCAAGTGGAATTTTCCTTTTAAAACTTGTGATTTGATAAATTTTAGGGACAAGGGACAGCCACTTAACTTTGGAGAAATTTCACAATTGGGATGGGGAGGTAATGGAAATGGGTAGGAATGAGTAACTAGGGATAGGGAATAGGGAAAGAGGCTATTGTGAGAAAATAAATAGTGATGAAGGGAAGAAACAAGGTGGATAATGGAGTATTTGGCACAAAACTAATTTCAAAACCCTAATGGAGGCAATTCTCAAACAAGATACTAGGGTTTGGTTTTTTGTACTCAAATCCTCACAAGCAACACCAAATACATGTTCATGGCCATAGAGGAGTGGCTTTGAATTGCTTGAGCATGGAGCAACCAAGAAAATTTGATGTTTGGAGAAGAATGGAAAAATTTTGATGTTTCGGCCCAATGTGCGGCGCAGTCAACTCAGTGCTCCGCGCGCCTCTGATGCGTCGTGCCAGTGTAATTTTTACACTGCGGCGGTCGGCCCTATGCGCTGCACCTGCCCAATGCGCCGCACACACAACTTTGCCCAGTTTTACCTCCAAGCTTCTTCCTTTACTCTTCACACCTCTTCTTTTGGCTCATCGCTGTCTTTGGCATGCAAATGAAGTTTACTTGAAAATATTTTATATGCCAAGGATTTATTCATTTCAAAAATCCACTTTATAATGTTGTAAACTTTGACATTTCACTTTAAAAACTATGTTTTGTTTCCTTGTGCTTTTGACTGAACAATGAACTTTTGTCTATCTTGCTGGGGAATGAATGGCATGGAGCTTTTGGCAAAGGTGACCAGGGCTGCGCCTGAAGAACTTTACAACTGAAAAAACTTTGAAAATTACATTGCATTTATTACAAATGGATAAAATAGACAATTTTTCTTCAAAACAGAGTTTTGAAGAAAAATCATTATCAAGCATTATGATGATGAAATTTTTGCATTGAAACCTTATTTCGAACCTCCTCATGTGCTTGCTGACCATTATTAGGCATTTTGAGACCTGATTGATAAAACCCTAGACCTAATGAGACTAAAAACCCTAAAATGACTCTTTGCCAACTAGGAGACCAATCATGAATGTAAATGATTTTAATGAACAGAAATAGGCTAGCAGGTACAAGTCATGAGGGATATGAGTGACAAGACCTTCCGTCAGATGATCCATGCTCCTATTGGAATGCAGCTGACTGAACTGAATGAGACACCTAAAATGAAATGCAACAAGAGAAATTTGATCTCTGACGGAGGGATGAAGATACCGACTCTAACAGGGAGTAGCAATCTTCTCCAAAATTGAGTTGAGTTCATGCTACCATCAAGTAAGAATCAAGGAGGAGGATATTCATAATACTTCTTTTAGAACAATTTATGGACACTATGAATTCATAGTGGTACCCTTTAGGATTACTAATGCTTCTTCCATGTTCATGTTCTTGGTCAACGAGGTGTTACGACCATAATTGAACAACTTTTTCATTTTATTCATGGATGACATATTGGTTTATGCAGAAATAGAAGAATAACATGAACAACACCTGGATATTGTGCTACAATTGTTGATAGAACATAATCTCTATGAAAATGTTTGTAAGTGTGACTTATTCCAATCACAAGTAAACTACTTGGGGCACATCGTCTCCAAGGAAGGTATATTGATCGATCTTGATAAGATCAAAGCGATAAAGGAGTGGCCAAATCCGAAGAACATGGATGAGGTCATATCATTCATGGGATTGGTAGGATATTACAAGAGATTTATTTGAAATTTCTCCAATATATGGCATTCTGTTACAACCTTATCGAGAAAAGGGATGAGATTTTAGTGGACCGCACAATGTGCAAAAAGATTTGAGTAGTTAAAGAAATTTCTCACCAGTGCACTGTTGGGTGTGGAGCCTGATTATCTTCTTTATTTTGTATCACAATGTTGGACCCCTATTCTTAACGGGGTGGCAAAGCTGCCCGTAATTAAACGCTTCCTGGGGGTCTAGGGGGGAGCGGCTGCCTTGTAAAAGTATTGCAATTTCTAGTCAATCTCGGTTGTTCATTAGGCGGATGATCTGACGGTAGAAGTTATGTTTAATTTAGGGTTTTTTTCCCTATAAGGGAACCCCTAGTTTTGTATGACGGTATTGTATTGCGGCTGTGTATTGTATGTGTATTTTCAGAGCGATAAACTGATAGAGAGACTGTGAGAGAGAACATAGGATATTACATCAAATCTGTTGTAGGTTGTGTCTCTTCATTTTTTTGGATAATATAAATGAAGGACTGGTTGTTCGGGGTGGAGGTAGCCCAAACTAGGTGAACCACGTATATCTGTGTCTCTCTGGTTTCATGCATTTTATGTGTTTGTGTTTTCCGCATATTTTATGTGTTGCATTGATCTGTAATATATAATTTTCTAACATGCACCAGTGTTGAGGATTGTGGGTCCTAGAAAGGATTTTGTAGTATGCATTGATTCCTGTGTAGAGGGACTCGGTGGCATATTAATGCAAGAATGGAAAGTCATGTGCTATGATTCCATAAAATTGAATAAACATGATTAAAATTACGTGATCCGTGATTAAGAATTAGTTTTTATTATTCATGCTTTAAAAATGTGGAGGCACTACCTCCTTGGCCAAATTTTCATGCTCACTTCATACCATAGTGGGCTCAAATATTTTTTTTCAGAGCCAAAGTTGAATGATAAGCAAGAAATATGGCTGGCCACACTCACCGAATTTGACTTCGACATTAAATATATAAAGGAAGAGGAAAACAAAGTTGTTGATGCCTTGAGCAAGATGATCCAAGTGAATCACTTGGTAAATGTAAGCTCATATGTGACAGATCTAGATGAAAATATCAAAAGTGTTGAATATCAAGTTGAAGCATACTATCAAGTACAGGAAAGGTTGTAGCAAGGTGGTGAGGATGGAGAATACCACCTCGGTGAGGACGGATTAGTCATATTTAAAGGCAGGATATATGTGCCTAACAGTGATGAAATAAAAACACTGATAATGAGAGAATTCTATGGTAATCCCTATTAAGGACATTTGGGGTATCAAAATACCCTCACAGCCATGAAAAGACACTACTATTGGCCAAAATTGAAGAAGGAAGTAGCAGAATTCATGGAAAAATACATGGAATCCCAGCAAGTCAAGGTTGAATGAAAGCATCCAGCAAGATTATTATAGCCCATCCCTATTCCAGAATGGAAGTGGGAGGTAATATATATTGATTTCATTATAGGATTTCCCAAGATAGCTAAGCAACACAACACAATCATGGTAGTCGCGGACAAGCTTAGCAAGGTAGCTAATTTCGTGGCTGTCAAATCCACCAATTCTACTAGTGAAATAACACAAATTTTCATAATAGATATTGTGAAGTTGCATCGCATCCACAAGAATATCGTGTCCGATAAATATGTTAAATTTACTTCCAGGTTTTGGAAGGAACTATTTGCATTATTTTCAACAAAATTAGCATTCAGTATCGCCTATCATCCACAGACAGATGGGAAAAATGAGAGGACCAAACAGATCCTTCAGGACATGTTGAGGATGTATGTGATGCATCAGCCCAAGAATTCATAAGAATATCTTCAACTGGTGGAATTTTCATACTACAATGGGCACCAATAATCCATAAGGATGAGCCCCTTTGAAGCATTATACGACAAGATATGTAATACTCCTATTAGATAGACTGATCGAGTTAACAGGGTTCGTGTAGGACCTTATATGCTTAAATATATGGAACAAAAAGTTCATATCATAAGTCAAAATCTGAAAGTGGCACAAGATAGACAGAAAATATATTTAGATAAGCATAGGATTCATAAGGATTTCCAAGATGGAGAACATGTTTATTTGAGGGTTAAGCCAAAAAGGAGTTCCCTAAGGATGGGGACATTTTCCAAGATGGCACCATGATACTGTGGGCCATTTGAAATCATTGAAAGGATAGGACCAGTAGCATATAAACCGGCCTTAAGTCCATTAGTTAGAATTAATGATGTTTTTAATGTTTCTTTAATTAAAAAATATGTACAGGATTTTAATCATGTGATTGATTGTTCTGTGTTACCAGTGGAACCAGATAGAGATTTCCAACCATAGCCAATGTACCTTATAGACTAGAGGCATCTCATTCTCAGAAATCGAGCTATAGAACAAGTCAAGGTACATTTAAAGTGCTTTGCGCCAGAGGAGGCCATGTGGGAAATGGTTGATGCCATGAAATTTGATTATCCTTTCTTGTTTTAGGGTTAAATCAAGTATGTATAATTGTAAATATTGTATATAGTTGTGTGTATAAAGCCCCATAAAAATAGTATGTGTTGCATTTTGATCCTATGTTGTACATGGAAAATTGAACACCGAGGGCGACGTTCCCTCAATGGAGAGGGGATTGTGATAACCCCACCAAAGTCCTCATAAAAGATGTATTTATAAATATATTGTAAATATTTCACAACATTTAAAATCAAGCAAAAGGGGGTGATTCAAGGGACAGATAGTCCAGAGCTTTGGGATTTAATCTCTTTGGTTGGGATGTCATGGTTTCTTGTGCAAAGAAGACATATGAAATGCAGGACATCCATTAAAGGATAGCCTGTGCATGAATTGAAAGAGATATTGAAATTAAATGAGCTACAAGAAAAGGTATGCAGGCCCATGTTGCTTGAGAAGCAACCAAAAGAAAGAAAGGACAAAAATTCTATGGAGGTACTGCGCGTTGCAAGCCAGCAAGGATTCATTAGTAATGGTGGTCGAGTACAAGGCCAAGAAAAGGCTCGACACAAAAGAGAGGGGATGCATTCAGAAAAGAACAAAAAATATGTAGAGATGGACGAATAGTGGTACTAAGAGAAAAAGGTTCAGTAAGAGCTTCTAGCAGGCAGCGCTGAAGAGAAGAAAAGAGAAGGGGATTGGCTCTTGGAGTCCTGTAATAGCTTGGGTTCCCTGGAGGTTGTGGGTTGAGATAAAATCCTACATCCCTATAACAACTTGGATCCCTCGAGGTTGTGGGTTGAGACAAAGGTCTCTAGAGCCCCGTAACATCTTGGGTCCTTGGAGGTTGTGGGTTGGGATAGAATATCTAGATCCGTGTAACACCTTGGGTCCCCTAGAAGTTATGGGTTGAGAGAGCAGAATCTAGAGTTTTGTAACATCTTGGGAAGAGACCATTATGTAGCAGAAGTAGAGGAAGACCAAAATTAAAACCAATGGTTACGGCCCTGATGTTATAGTGTATTTTGGACTCCATTGAAGGGGGTGAATCGTTGTGTGAGAACTTGGGGGAGAGGTTGGTCACCTCTAGACTCACAGTTTCGACCAAGCAAGTAGTTTTCAGTTGGTGGGATTGAGGAAGGAATTCCTCTAGGGTCTCGAAGTTAGTGGCATTTTTTGTGATATTCCCTAAAGAAAGAAACCCCATCAGACTCTGGAATTTGGATCAAGGGTGATGGATGAAAGTAAGATTGGATGCAATTGTCTATGACTAGGTGGAAAGTCCTTGTCCTAGACCCACTTTCCCTGCATGTTCCAAGATAAGTAACTATGTATGTTGTTTAACTTTGGATGAATCATATTATTGTGTAGTGGATAATGGTTTTGAACTTAGGGATTGCATTGTGTTGATTAAACTTGCATACATGGTACATTCCTAGTGGGGATAAGTAAATGTGGTTTGTATATGTGTGTGTGTGTTAAATATATGAATTCATGTGTGAGAATTTGAAAATGAAATATGCGTAATGATTGCTAATGGTAGGCACGAAATATTGGGAACATAAAAGGCATAATACACTGCATGGTAATAAAAACTAGGCCATAATGTAGCACCAAGTCGAGATTCATATATATATTCTTTATTGCGAGAGAGGGAACATATAAATAAATTATTGAGAAAGAGACATAATTCATTACAAATCACAACTGATCCGTGAGAGCTTGGATTAACACTTGAAGAATAGTGGGTTCTAAGACCCTTTTTATTAATATAAGAGTACATGGAATACCCTTTATATATTAGAGTATGTACTCACTAGTGAGTCATTTGTTTTCAAGCTTCAAGTTGATGTGTTGTAGCACAAGCACTGCATTAGCTTCAAATAGAGTTTTTCCCTGGTATCAGTTAAGCCACCATCTTTACCTAAATGTATTTCATCCTTTCATTCTCAACAGTTTGGATAGTTTTTGTTGGCATATTAAGGTGGTTATTAAGGCACCAGATGGCTCTTCGTATCATCATGGAGATTTTTGTAGGCCCAACAAAGGGTATAGTACTGTTGGCATGTGGCAGGAGAGGTAGGCACCTCTTAGGAGTCTGCTCCAAGATCTTGGTAGGTAATCCACGTAGGAGCAGGAAATCGTTGGTAGGTAATCCACTTGGGAAGGGAAGACTCGTGGGCCAAGAACTCGTTGGAGAATCAATCACTCAAGCTCAATATGGATAACGTCTTAGGTTGCCCTAGGAAACCAAGGGCACCATTATGAAACCGTGAAGAATGTTTAAGAGTCTACTAGACTCCTGAGGAAGAGCCTTAGTTGGAAAGGCTAGTTCGAATAATCTTGTGCGGGGGTTTAGCATGTAACTGGGAAGGTTTCATAGCTCTCCATATAAGACACTACACAATGTAATGTCGAGATCATTTAGCTAATTCATGGTGGGAATGAGGAGGAAATCCTTGTTGTGAACTCAGAGGGATGAGCCCGTGAACTTATAGGAAAAGTGGGCTAACCTTATCCTTTGGATGGTCAAAAACCCTAGTTAAAGGAGGCTTATGATCGATGGAACTAGATTCCCCTCACATGATTTGTCATAATGATGGGGCAGAAAGGTCATAATGCTTAAATCCTGGAAGATAATTTAAACGGGAATTTGGGTTTAGCAGTAAAGGGCGTCGGGATTCTATTGAGAGACGACGATGGACGTTTCTTCCGTCAGGTGTGGAAATTGTAGCAGGTGATCACCCCATAATGTTGGAGTCCCAGGGAATGATATGGATAACTTCTTATAGGGTTTGAGGTTTGAGGTTTCCCATTCACTATGTGGGAACCAAGTGTGAATCTAGTCGTCGAGGTATCCTTCGTTCTCAATAACCCATACATGTGGCGACTTATTTCCAGAGTGGAGATGACATCAACACAACATCTTGAAGGGAAAATGGTAATAAATTGATATTTTTTGGGACTAAAGAGAGCCACTTAAAGGTGACATGTGGACATCTCATAGGTCAACACATGGTGTGGATGACGTCACTCGGGAAATGGTTAGACCCGAGAGGTCGGAAACCCTATAAATGCAGATGGTTATATTTATTTGGGAATCACAGACACGTCATAATTATGGGGTCATAGAAAAACTTGTGGATAGCACATGAAGGATTGTGTGGCACCCAGAACACCGAAAGCCTGTAACCACCGTGAAAGAAATATCGATATCTGGGTGTCGGGATGGATGGAATTTGGATGGTGTGACCCCCACCAATGTGGTAGGCCATTAGTGGGAGAGATGGCCTTGTCGTGGAGTCGCAACACATCAGCCTATATGTTGCTTTCCGAAGGGAGCATAAAATCGAAGGCTCAATACATCTTGAGTGTCCTAGAGACACCACACATCAATCGAACGAACAGATTCTGGGGGGAAGTATCAAGTTGAAGAGTTGAGATGTCGAGAGGGTCCTGGAGCCACACCTAATGAATTCACTAAAAAAATACTAGTAATAAGAGAAGAAGCATTATTTGTAGTAATATTTTACCCCATTCCTCTAATGTGGAACGAAGGGGTCGGGTATGTTACATCACTATTGTATAATAACTCATGAAGAATTAATAAAATCTTGGTTGGATATCCTTCCCTAAAACATCTCTCTTCTCTTGAGTTGTGTGTGATTTCTTGATGTAATTTCCTAATGTAGTCCCTTCTTGAATGTTTATGTAAATCTGGATATTACAACAAACGTGTATGATGGACCAATGCGTTATTCTTCCACTCCATTCTATTTTGGGTTGTATATAACTATCAACTTTCTCATTATTCCTGCATCCTTGCAAAAACCCTCAAAACCTTTGGAGGTATAGTCTCCCACACTGTCTTATTGCAAGACTGTGATCTTCTTCCATGCTTAGTCTTCAACTAGAGATTTGAACTCTTAAAACTTGTTAAAGATCCCATCTTTTTTATTTATGAAGTAGATCCAAGTCTTGCAATAAAAATCATCAATGAGGAAAACATGGTACATACTTCTTGGTATTGATGCTACTAACATCAGTCTACGAACATTAGAGACTATTAGGTTTGGAATACCCTTAGACCTATACTCGTTGGTTGGGAAAGTAGCCTTGGCATGGTTTCCAAGCATGCATCCTTTGCATACACTGTGGTTTTCAATATTGAACTCTAGAGGACATGTAAATATCTCCCTAAAAATAGTGAATTCCTTGTGATGTAGGTGCCCCATCCTCTTGTGCCACAACATGCAAAAATTTTCACTATTATGAACCAAATCTAGAATAGATTCATCCTGCAACTTGTACAAATTACCTTCTCTAACCCTTGTTACTAGAGATATATATAAGTTATAATATTTCATGATGAGGAGTTTCTAGTTATTGAGCTCCACTGCAAATTCCTTATCCTCCATGAATAAAACTAAAAGAGCATTCTTCCTAAGACCTAGAACAAACAAGACATAATCAAAATATAAATAATTACTTGACTCGAGTTGGAAAGGAATTGTACCAACTTCTACTAATAGGTACTTGGAATAATCACTAATCTCAAAATATACTCCTAATTCATGCTTCATATTATAAATTATCTATCAGGATGATTTTATATGTCGATATGCCCCACTGTCCACATACCACACATCCCTTGGGATCAAATTGGTAGAAAGGAAATATATCATCAAGAAAGCCTTCTCGAACTTGGTAGTAAACTAATTCATCTGATTTTTTGTAAAGACCACCACATAATTTAATTTTTTATTCTCTTTACCCCTCTTCTCTATACAATGTAATTCATAATGGCCATGTTCATGAAAAATGAATCACTTGATTTTTCTCAATTCCTCCTCTTCGAAATTTGAAGTTGGCTCCTGACTCTTTCCTTTATCATTGTTGATTCCTTTTCCTTTTCCTTTATTTGACTAAAAAAATATACATAATTTCTCATCATCACCCTTCTTATTGGATTTTTAATCCATCTAAGTCTCCTCCTAGATACAGTGATCTCAAGGCCTCTCAAATTTGCGAAGGTTTTTGCAAGTGAAAATATGTTTAACAAGTGGTTCCATGAATTTCAAAATCTATTCAATGTCATATTTACTAGTTATGCATCTACAACCTTCACCCCAACCATTGTAATCTAATCGCACACTTGTGTGACATTCATAAGGTAATGGGTGATTATTTCTAGTCTAGTCATCTCTATGGATCAGATTTTGTTCTATAATATGATCTTTTGGTTTATGTTCTGACTCTGGAAAAGACTATTTATGGTATTGAACATCTCCTTCATTGTATTTTTCTTGGATATATGAGGAATAAATGGCCTTTTATGTTATCCAAATTCATCTTCTTAGTTTTCCAAATCCATCTAATTTTTAGGAAGAGTCACAACTCCATTGGAAATATCCCAGATATCACTCTTTTTTAATAAGACTGTAACCCTCACTTTCCATGCTATGAAATTTAAGGCAACATTCAATCTACTTTCAAATGGAAGGTCCATTATTGTCATCTCCAATATATATATATATATATATATATATATATATATATATATATATATATATATATATATATAATCTCCCAAATCATAAAATAAAACTTTGAAATTCCCTTAATAATATATTTACTATTGCAAATCCTTGAGAATCTCAATCAAATATCAAGCTCTAATACCATGTGGATTTTCAATCCATAGGTGTCTAATGTCCTTATGATCTGAATCAAAAAAGTATATCATTGATTTTAGTGAATGATGATATTAAATTTTAGACTATAGTGTTAATCATACAATAGCTAGAAATTAATCAGTAGAAGCATAAAAATCAATTTCTAACACACATGTGATTACTCTTTCAAAAAAAAATTCATTATTGGAAAAAATTCTACAAGGAAACCTCCATATGCTTCCCTAAAAACAACATTGCACATTTTCCAAAATAATTGTGAATTTGAGCTTCTACAAGTTATTAGAGAGGTACAATTGCTCGAAAAAATAGCAACAATAGTTCCCTTATAGATGACATTATTTTATGGGTTGTAGGGGTATTATATTAATTTCGTATAATTGTACAAATTGGTATGGTACTACCTATATAATTGTATTAATTTCCATAGGAATATACATAATTGTTGTATGAGACTGTGTGTTATTGGAAATGACTCTCTCCCTATTGCTCGCTCTCTCTCCCTCAATCGCTCAATTTATTCAACTACTAAAGTGTATGTTAACAACCCCTATATTTCCTTGTCTTATATTTTAGAAAATAATTTATTTTTAATATTTCTCCTAGTCTAAGCCATGCATGAGATTCAATTTTAGTCCCAAATACTAAATATAAGACTTTCACTTTTTCTTACTAAAGTGAACTACTAAATAGAACTACTTTTCCTAAAATAGAATTACTTTTCAAAAATATATGAAACTTCTTCTTGCATGTTCACACTAAACCCATGTAGAAGTTCCTATATAAACTATAATTTTCAATAAATAGATATAACAATGATACTAAAAAAATACACAATAATCATGAAAGTAGTGCATACGCCTGACATGATGCTTATTATGACAATGTGTTGGAGACCCCTCTAAGCATATAGGTGACATGTTTATTATATTATTATAAAAATTGCAAGCACCTTTAAAATATTGTTGAAAAATATACACAATGGTTTTATACACTCAAATTCAACACAACAATAATTAAAATATTACACAGTCAACAATATTTTAAAATACAAAACTTATAATCAAGGGTTCAAAACACTCTATCATACATAATGGGATATAGTGTACATATTTATATTGTTTCCACTACTTTTCCATTAGTAGTTACTAATATGACATTGTGAAGCATCTCCAATGATGACATAATGAACATTTTCTTGTTGTGATGACTCCCTTTTATTTTGATTATCTTAAATTGTTGCTTATTCTTGCTTGTTAAACTTAAAAACTGAGATACACACTATGTTCTATTAATCAAATAGAGTTACATATATACATGAGGTATTGTCTCAAGATAGGAAAGTTATCTTGGACACACAATAAGTTGGTTGAGAGAATATCTCAACCTCACACCAAACTAGGAACTTAGATTTGGTAATTCCTATGGAATAGGAACAGACTCTATACATAGAAAGTCACAACCGAAGACAAGTAGGAATTACATATTCCAACACACCCCCTTAATGACTACTTGTTTCAATATCCATCTGCAAAATTTACATCTGGTCCTGTTTGGTAACTACACTGGTCATGTTTGGTAATTTCACTTTGTATCTTGTTCATGATATTGTCGATGTTCATATAAAGGAACAACCATCTACCGAAATGCATGAGTTCCCAACCGCTGCAACTGCCAGTCTACTAGGAAGTCCTTCACATACATGGTTCATCCAACCTCTCGATGAAATCCCCCTAGATATAAAATTTCACCTCATGGAGTCTAAAACCAATATGACTATCACCCATCCAAGTGTATCCATCCCGCATGACACACTCTTCTAGGGTGTTAAAACTCTCTAACAGAGGGAACACATAACAAAGGGGTATGCATGCCTTTCTGGGTCTTTCAGCATGTACATAAAACATTTCAAAGACCACAACTAACAATATGTGACATGTAGATTTGCTCCAATTAAAATTTGTGACTCATACTTTACCATGATCATGAGTCTATTCCACAAACTCACATAAACTCGATTGTTGTTCATCACAATAATTATTGCTTCTGGTTTACTACATCTTTTGAAATTTTATTTGGCATATTTAGTGTCATTGTCCATTAATTGTATTGGATTTTCATATTCATATAGGTGTGATTTGCTAGAGTAGCCAATTCTAACAACATCATCACCCTTTGATTTGGCTAAACTCAATAAAATAATTTGAACAATCCAAAAATACTCACCATAATTCCATACACATACGAGCCAATCACTTTATGAAATCCTTCATGAAATCGCAGAAAATTGAACTGCCATTTTAACTGCGGTTGGGTATTGAATCAAACCATCTCTTATTAATGGACTCAGAAAATGTAGACATATTTCTATTGTGTATTTCAGCTTTGGTCTCTCTATTCATGACCCTCAGCAACCTGGTCTCTAAATCCTTGAAACTATTTCTCAACATATTATATCGATGATGTTGTTGGGATTGAACTCGAGACTTACCCCCTCTTCTCGCCTCTGTCTCATCCTTTCACACCTCGCACCACGAGGCCAGCATCGCCTGCGAAATGAGCATCAGCAGAACCCATGATAGTGGACTGCCAATGTAAGAGGCCTTCTCCCATAGGCCCCTGTGCTGGACGATGAAGGTGTAGAATTGAGCCGGGATACGAGGCTCTGTATTGACAAATATGGATGTCGATAATATCTCGCTTCCATCGTTGATCTGATGTTGCTCCTTGCCCATCAGTATCCCTAAGGATAATTTTTCTGAAAGATATTTCTTCAACTCCCAGTAAAATGAGCTTCAAATTTTTGTCGCTCTACGATTGCAAGACCTGACAATAGGTGTTCGCTGCAATCCGGATAGCAGTTGGGGCTGAAGATACACTCACCAGAGTCAATGACGAATTAAGCAATGAAATGATGATCTGGATGCATTTCCCTTTCTCATCCGAGTTCGATCGGCAGACTTAGAACCTTGATTCCATCAGGCCCGAGTCGACAACACAGTTCAGAAAACTAGCTATGTTGCTGTGTGTAACATTATCTCAACCATTTCCTGTCGTTGTCTGTCGCAGATCAGCATCACGTCGTGCCTCCTCCTCCAACGGTGAAAACCAGTGATGGCGACCAACCGACACTCTCAAGGCACTCGATTGCTTCGCACTCTTCCGCTCTGCAACTGACCTGCACACCAGGCTTCCGTTGCAATTGATTCGCTGATCCAGTCACGTGCAGGCATACCACTCAAATCCACCGCAGGCATACCACCTCTGCCAATCCATCCGCTCATACCATGTAATAAGTTAAAAACTGAAAATCTGGAACTCCTTGCCAATTCCGAGAAGCCCAATTCCGGGAACTATGTTCACGTTAAAGTATGCAGATCCGTTGTAGGATCCAACTTTGTCAGACACGGGCTTCGTGCCGGCGATGAACTCGCTAACAAACTGTCTCAAGGCTTCATTTTCTTGCCTCGAATCCACCAGACCGTCGCATCGTAAGTCCATGCAACACCTCCTTCGCACATTCCTTCTCAGTTTAATGGCGTATGGTGGTGGAAGGCTTCCAACCAGTTACTATTGGGCACTACGAGCACCAACAACAAACCCTCGCTGCTCAGAGGCTTCGGCAACCTAACGGGCCACGATAACCTATGATGGCAACCGCGAATGACATCTACGAGCCAATCACAGGTCTCCAGAACACATGTCCTCAGCTTTACACACTGGAAGCTCCACTTTGTAACTTGCGATGTAACTTGCAATAGACAAACAAACTTTAATAAAACGATACAAATATAGTCATTTATTTTCCTCGGCCTAGGAGAGGCCAAGGCCCAGGGCCAAACGGGCTCGATACCAACTTAAAAACTGAGATGCACACTATGTTCTATTAATCAAATAGAGTTACATATATAGATGAGGTATTGTCTTAATATAGGGAAGCTATCTTGGATCCACAATAATTTGGTTGAGAGAATATCTCAACCTCACACCAAACTAGGAACTTAGATTTAGGTAACTCCTATAGAATATGAACAGACTCTATACATAGAAAGTCACAACCAAAGACAAGTAAGAATTACGTATTCCAACAATTAATATCAATGAACACTACATCTCATAATCCCCTATGCCTCTCCTTGTTATGTTGCTCCTCCTAATATCACTTTTCCCTTCATATTCATGTTCATCATATCAACTATCAAACCCATTTTCTACTCATTATCTTGTTTTTATTCATGATTTTAAACCTTTTTATTACCCATTACCATGTTCCTCCTCATATCTCATGCACTTCTTTTTCTCTTCTTTTTCTCTTTTTATTTGAATGTGTTTCTTATTTCTTCCCATTTTTAATTATCATTAGCAATTTTGTTTTCTTTTATGTTCACATTTATTTTTCATATTAACTATTAAACCCCTTTTCTACTCATTATCTTGTTTTTCTTCTACTCATTATCTTGTTTTTATTCATGGTTTTAAACTTTTTTGTTACCCATTACCATGTTCCTCCTCATATCTCATGCACTTCTTTTTCTCTCTTTATTTGAATATGTTTCTTATTTCTTCCCATTTTTAATTATCATTAACGATTTTGTTTTCTTTTATAGTCACATTTATTTTCCATATTTAACATATAAAAAAATTTGTTATTAAAAAATTTCTTAATTTATCATGAAATGCATTCACGAATAAACCAAAACCGTATAGTTGAAAACCAAAAAGCTAAAAGAAGTCCATGTTTTCTTCGTTTCCAACTTTATCCCTGTTTTATTAGAGAAAAGCCATGCACTTTTTGCATTAACATAAAGCTTAACTAAAAGTATGATATATTCTTCAACTAATTTTTTATGGTTGAAATACATCGTATTATGAAAGTCAAATATCAAAAAAATTTGAACATTGACCATTTGTTTAGCCAAACATATTTTTATTATGTTTGAAAATAACTTCTCTAAGTTGCCATGTCTGAACTATCAGATCAAATGTTAGACAATTGAAATTTTTTAAACCATTCATCTACAAACTCCTTCATTTAAGCTAACTATCTATTTAAATCTATAACCTCTATCACTCTTTTCATCTTACACTCTCACTAAATAAAATAATACCTGAAAAAGGAAAAAAAAAAACATTCATATCATCAACAGAGTTTAGACTCTCTAATTAGTCCAAACTAGAGTAAATGATACCAGAAAAAGGCACAATAGAATGGGCACAACGGAGCAGAGAATCGGTAGATGGAAGAGTAAGAGAGCAAGCAATCGAATGAACAGTAATTCAAGTTGCGAAGGAGATGGAAGAGGAAGAGAGCAGGCCGCCAAATGAGCAGTAGTTCAAGTTGCGGAGGAGAAGTTCGAAGTGGCAGTTCTCTTATCAGTGGAGTGAGGAGTTTTTGTATGGGTTTCAGTCATAAAAAAAATTATGTATGTACACAAGGCCGAATTCCATTACTTCTTTATTTTCTTGAATACTTCTCTGAAGTACGCAAGGCCGAATTTCATTACTTCTTTGTTTTCTTGAATACTTCTCGGACTTACTAGGTTTGGCTTTTTTTCCCTATCGAGTTGTTACTTCCACTTGTTTAGTAAGCACTTCGTTCGGCACTTTTATTTCTATTTATTTTTATTTGAAAAAGTTTTTTTATTTGTTTTTTTTTGTTTTTGACCATTACTTCTCTCTTCCTGGTATATAAATGGATAGTCTAATCAGCCAATTTTTATTATCTTGATGATGAACTACAGTTGATAATTCGAAACGCGTCTGTTTCAAAAATTCTCATGTGATTTCCAGAAAATTTAGAATTTAAAAAAAAAAAAGATTACTTACAATTTCTACCCTGCTTAAGTGTGACAAAAGTTCATTATTATCAGGCCAGAACTTGAGTGCCACATTACCAGCGTTACCCAAAACATAGCATACCAACCAACCGATTTAATTCTAAACCAAAAACCTCATGCATGTGAACCATCAAATTTACAGTTGAATGTATTATGAAATTCCATCTCTGATTTTTAAGACACGGAGATTGTAATAATTTATCCAGAATAATAATTTAATCCACGCTGTTGACTATAATTTGTCTCAATGTAAGCTATTAATCAAAAGGAAATCCAGATTGATTGAAGGTTGCCCACGATCAAGTAAACAATCACAATATCAAAATGAATGTTGATACAATGGCGTATCCGTATAAATATAAAGTATTTCTTTTTACTTTGAATTTGTCTCACTGCATCCGTATAAATATTTTAACTATGTTATAAGACATTTGGTATAAAATATATAAATCAAATTAAAAAACATTTCAGTGTGAACTTTGATTTGATCACAATATAGTGAGACAAATTTAAAAATCTATTACGTATAAATAATTAATTTATATATATTATTAAAATGTATTTAATATACAAAAAGTTTTATATATATTTATTTAAGTAGTACTTTTAAATTTCTATATAATTTATAAATTTTATTTTTTATAATTTATGAATTGATTTATAATTAAATGTGTATGTATCGATTTCTTCTTTTTTTCGAGAAATATATTTGGTATATATAAAATGTGCATGTATTGATTTCTTTTCTTCTCAAGAAATATATTTGATATATATTAAGTAATTTTAGAAAGAAAAAAAATGAACAATAGATTGGAATATTATATTACTATTTTAACCTAAAAGATTTATATATAACCTATTGAATCATCATGATAGTAAATTTTTAGAAAATCTAAATAATATTTTAGAAATTCTTATGTGAATAATAAACAATATTCTAAAATAATTTGCTTTTTTTTTTTAACTCAGATCTCTCATCCAATACTCCTAAAATGACGATTATCTAGCATCCATTAAGAGTTTTTATATGGGTTTCATTCAAAAAAAAATATGTAAGTATACAAGAGGCCTCTTAGAGTAATCACCAAACCTTAGGCCTATTGGAGTAATCACCACACCTTTATGGAATCCGTAATGCCTTTATTTGGTTTAAACCAATTCCATAACAATTGCCAAATGTAGTTGACAAATTCGTTGTTTTGGTTATAGATGATTTTTGGAAGATAAAATCTTAATAATTATTTTTGGTTAAAAATATTTTTGGGTTGTTGATATCATGAATTCAAAGGATATTTGGAATCATAGTGCAATTTTCTACCTCAATTGATCCATCTAGAACTTTATTACATTTGAATGTTTCTAATTGAATATGAATAACAATGGAATCATAGTGAAATTTGCTACCTCAATTAATCCATCAACATGTGAGCGGAAGCAAATACTTGCCTTTGTTTGGTTTAAACCCATTCCATAACAATTGCCAAATGTAGTTGAAAAAATCATTGTTTTGGTTAAAGATGATTTTTAGAAGATTAAATCTTAATAATTATTTTTGGTTAATAACGATTTTTGGGTTGTTGATATCACCACTTGAAAGGATATTTGTTATCTCTACAGTGAATTATTTGGCAAGTACACTATATAACCAAAAGGAGAGAACTTGATACTAAGGATATGCTTGTCATGTCGATGCAATTCATACCCCCCTCTTTAACTAAGATCCAAAATTCCACTCAGACCCTTTGGCAACATCTTCATTATCATCATGGAATAGTAACACTTTAATGCTACTCTTTCCTTTGGCTACATCTTCATCGTCATCATGGAATAGTAACAATTTAATGCTACTCCTTCCTACACTACTGCCTTATGATGTTTCCTTTGCAACATCTGGTGCAATTGCTAGTGTTTCCTTATTTTCCAAGTTAACCCCACAAAAACCAAACCTTTATAAAGTAGGTAGAAATACCAAGATATTGCAAGCATGTTCTAGTCCCTATTGAGGGCTAATAGGCCAAGAGATGCCCAAATGTTCCTAAGTCTACTAAGCCTCGTAACCCACCCCCAGTCCCAACCCACCCATGTTGTGGTCATTGAGGACCTCCCTAGAATACCTTATGACATCCTCAATGAAAAAAGTACATATCCAAATTCCTTTGGATGTGTGAATCCTATGAAAATGTCCCCAAGTATGGGGAGAAGTGCTAACAATTAGCTAAAATAAACAAGTTCTACATTTTATATTCGACTATAGGTATTCAATAAATAATGCATTAAGTTGTTTATGAAAAGTGATACATTAAAGATATAGTTTTATCTCATTCTAGTGTTATACTCGTCTGGATAATTATAAGGCTATTCATAGTTTATTTGGTTCTGCTATGGAGAAAAGTTTTGTTTAGCACATTTTAATTGAAAACTTCACTCATCAAGGAAAAAGTTAAAATAATAGAACAATGAGGAAGGTTGTGTTGATATAATAATAGATTTTTATGTATTTCATTCTCTTCAATAATACAACAATTTACTTTATAAAGGAAAAATAATGTTTGCACCGAGGTTTGAATCGCATGAGGGTTTTTCTAAGAGGTATGGGTTCACTTTCAGGTATCAATCAAACATGTAATTACACCTAGGGGAATTATAATAAATGGTGCAATAACCAATACACACATAAGTGGATCAAAACCCATCCCATGTCCTTCAATTTTTTAAGTTTTAATAATAATGTTAACCTAATTTTAAGGTAATAGCTTTTCCATGCACTAAATTGATGTATGCAACTCTTTTGTTTCTATGAAAAAGGATCCCCTCCACAAAAAATTTCAAGGTGAAGTTTGTCATGAGGTCTCTGGTTCTAATATTGTTGAGGTTCAAGTTTCAGTAGGTTAGGAAGAGCTATTACCATTCATAGTTGATTTGCCTTATTGTTATCGTTGCTACAACACCCTCCAAATTTTGGCCCGTTTTCAAATTTCGGAGCCTCCCTTTGATCATGTGAATTGTCGTTTCTAGCTTTTAGAGTCATACCATGCTTGTTTCCCAAGTTTCCAAGTCACTTTTTGAATGAATTAAAAGTATCGTCTTTTGTTAAGGGAAATGTCATTCTTTGCTAAATGAATTTATGGAATTCTTGTAAGAGGCAAGATATGATGCTTTCTTTTGAGTTAATGGATTATATCTCTCATAAGGATACACATTGGACTCATTCTCAAGGTATTGCACACATTCTTGTTGTAGTCGACACTTGTGTCAAGAAGTGTATCTTAAGTGCTGCACTTGGAGGTAAGTGTTATTTTTTTTCTTTTCAATGGATGCATGTTTTTTTTAGGTTATGAGTGTTTCATTTTCATCTAGTTGGTCATTTATAAGTGTGTGATCATGTTCAATCCTTATTACATGTTGTGGTCTTATCTTTCTACCTCATTGATCTCGCACTTAATATTTTTGAAGTTTTCTTGTCTTCACAACTTAACCGGACAACCACCCATCCATTTTTGTCCTTGAAATGTGCACTACACAGTCACAAGCCCCAACCAACCATCCCCTGCCTCCTAAAATTGCACACTACATAGTCATATAGAACTACCTCCAAGAATTGTGCATTGTGAAATCATAGTGCTCAGTCATAGTCGACTGCACCTTCTCAATGTGTAATCCTTTCCCAATATTTCTTCCATTGTGCTTTGCAAACTTTCACTCGGTATTCAGGTCATGTTTCATTCCCTAACCTCCTCAACTTTGCAATGCACTAACCCTCCCTTCCGTAACTATGCACTACACAATCACAGTGAGCAAGCCTACCTTCCCTACCTTCATGACCCCCTCAACTCCGCAGTCCTACTTCCTTGTCTTTCAACCACTACTCTTTGTGTCATAGAGCCTAGACCCTCATCCCTACCTCCTACTCCTGCACACTAAGAAATCCTTGGGCATCCTCCTCAATCCCACACTTTGTCCCATCTCAATCAGTATGTTGTATGAGAAACAAGATAGACTATGATATTTTTGGACTAATGGTGTCTTGTCATGAGTGAATTCCACTTGAAAGTTTTCTTATCTTAAAATCAAAGGATGGTGCTAAAGGAGGATGTAAGGGAGATGCTACGAGGAGACACTTATGAAATTGTAGACCTAAAAGGATCATCAATTAAACAGATAAAGCCACACTAGATCACGATATAAGAATGAATATCAAGATCACTTTGAAGACTCCATATCATTCCATGATTTTGGAGGATGAATATCAAGTACATGAAAGATCTATCATGGAAATGTGAAAATAGTAGCAAGGAGAAGAGCTTGGCATTGATACACCACAATTAAGTTCCATGTCACTATCTCCAAGTCATGTTTCTCAAAATTTCATCATAAGAGTCATATGTGTCATTGTATTTTTCCACTAATATGTGGAAATGTAATATTGTATTTTTTTTAAAAATGAAAAATTTAAAATGCATGGAAGCCCAAGGATCACACATACAAAGTGAAAAGTAATGTAGAAACTCAAAGGTCTCATAGGAATTCGAAAATTCACATGAAATCTCAAGACCCATGAGGCAAGCTCAAGAGTCACAAGGGAGGTAGAGAGTCACCTCATTTGTTATATATACACCCTCATAGCTCAAGAAAAGTACTTTTCAGCTTGGCTTCTCAAGCTAACAATAGGAGAGAAGATTATTCTTTTGAGAAGCAACTAGTTTCTTAACATTCCACTATTGGAACTAGTGTTGTATCATTCTATTGGTGTATTTTGGGACTTTCACTTAATATTTGAAGCTCTCGGAGCGAGTACACTTTCATGTATATGTCATGAATGATTGTAAGATTGTTATTTCATGATTTGCAGTGTATGCTTATGTTTCCACATACTAATGAAAATGAACTAGTTCATTGGCTTTAGTATGCATCTTTGAACTATGGGTCTTGTTGTATCTTAAGAAACAATCCCTTGGTTGTGCTAAGGAATAATTGCTCAAGACATATATATATGTCACAGAAATATAATATTAAATGGTCTTTGCTTAATCACCTTCAGAGATTTATTATTAAACCCTCAAGAATCAAATGCAATAAATGCTTCACGATGCCATTATTTTCTGATATTAAATGGAGTGATAAGAAACACATGAAGGAAGGAAGCCCAAACTGATATGCTGATAAATAGAATCTATCACTTTAAAATTCAGAAGAATTTCAAGACAATGATATAGTTAAAATGAAGGAGCACCCATTAAGGATATTTAACTCTTATTCACATATGTAAAAAGATACCTGCAGCTTCATTACTTCATTTTATTCATAGAAAGAAAATATAGAACGGAAACTGAAAAACATATCAATAACAACAGATGCAAGAATCTTGATCTTCATTCATTAATCATCTGAAAATTGAGTGCAAAATTTGCAGTAGTCCAAAGGTCCAAATCTCAGAACCTTTTCCTTTCAATTATTTCTCTTTAAATACAATGTAAAGCAGTTTGTAACTGCTGAAACTACTCCTAACTACTCAAACTACTTGAAAATTCTTAAACTACCTATATCATCGAAATGTATTATTACAATTACATTCTCTTAACAGAGATAAAATAAAACTTAAATCCTAATATATTTGCTAAATATGAATTGGTCCCACTGTTTTTGCATTTTCCTAATATGTTGACTTGTATTTCTTTGAAGTTGAGGGATCCCTAGGTAGAACAATCATCCAGGCTTTGCATTTCTTCCACACTTCAATGTTTGTCTTAGGTGAGTTAATCAGCTTGTGGTACTCCAACCTAAAGGCAGTGATCCTGATGAATGTTGGCCTCTCTGTAAACAAGGTCTTTACCAACCATATTAGCTAAAAATGGCTTTGAAGAAAGTTAATAATTGTTGCTCCTTTTAAAATCTGTGTCTTCTCATGAGCGTTATCCACCTTTCTTTTTGCTAATACCAGTAGTGGTTCATAAGATTCCCATGATAAATGACTGCCTCCAAGGCCCCAACATGATGGAAATCTAGCCCTAGCTCTTTTGTCATACAAATTGTCAAATTTTTTTACTGCTTCCTTAATCTCTGTCAACTTCTTCTCTGTGGTCTTCCTGCAATCATTTTTAACAATAAATTTGTTAATCTCTACAGCATATAGAATCCAGTCTTTAATATCATTCTCCTCTAACTCTTGATTAGTCTTTGAATCAATGAAATCAATACATTTATTTTCCCAAATAGCTCTGTTAATTACCTTCTGCTTGTCTTCCATAACCTTCTCCTCGAAATATCTGATAATGCTTCTTTCTTCTGATACAATAGTCAGAGAACCCCAAACTTATTTCATCTCTTCAATGATATCATTCCAGATGATGTCTTTAGAATGTATCATAGATATATTTCCCTTCAATTTTTATTTCATACTTTTAATCTCAGCATCAGATGTTTGGAAATCTATCCTGTATTTATTAATTTCCCCATCTTTGGCTTGCATTATCTTTGTTACTGTCTCCAGATCATTTTGTGCCCTTTTGAGATCTCTCTCTTCCATCTTCAGTTCAATATTCAACTGAGATCTCTGTGATGCTGGATCATCATTGCCAGATGGAAAAATGATAGTGCCGGAATGAGAATCAATCTGATTTTGTAATGACAACACAGATTCCTTCAACTCGGTAATTTCTTCTTCTTTCTGCAAGAGTTGCTAAGGAAGGCTCTCTTTCTCACTTTCCACTTCTGCCACCTCTACTGCCATAGAATGCTCCCCTGTGGGTAACTTCAACTTTTTCTTCAACACAGAAATCTCTGATTCTGCACTTTGTAGCAACTTCTGCACAACAGACCTGTCATTTAGATCTACTTCAATCTTTACAATTATCTTCTTAAGTTCTTCATTTTGTGTTGTCAAAGACCTAGAGTTGGATTTCTACAATTTCAGTTGCTTGATGACCTTCCCTACATGTTCATGCCTTAAGAGCCATTGCATTAGTTTTTTTCAAATCATTCACTATCAGTTGACCTATTTGCATATGTAAATTTACTTTATCAAGCAAAGGAATCTTTCTTACATCAATAGTTAGATTTAAAATATTGAAATTATTGGATGACCCTATAGTCATATCAGAGGGATGAGAAAGACCAATCTTAAACTGATCATTTTCAAGATCCATGGCTGTCAGCAATATTATTTGATCTGGAGTTATTTGATACTCAGCCCGTGCCTCCATGCTAGCCTTCATCTTTTGATTTCTTTCAGCAATCTGAGAAAATACTTGTTTAATCAAGGGTACTTTCTCCTGAGCATCTCCATGTCTTCTTGGTGAGGCTGGGACATTTTGCTCATCTCCTAGTTGAAGTGAGAAACCAGGTTGAGCACCTGCGAAGTCTTCATTGACTTTGTTCTCTTTTCGGCTCTCTACTCTTCATCTTCTGAATCAACAACTGCTTCTTTGCTCCTCTTGCTAGATTTCTCAGATATGACAAGGGTTTGTATATTTGATCCAATAGAACATACAAAACCCTTATTTTCTAGCTTCTCTATGTCATCTCTAATTTCATGAACAAATGCTAAATAACCATTTTCAATTCTCCTTTTTGAAATCACTTTATGGGGGTCATAAGCCCACTTATCTCCTAACAGCAAGTGCATTCCATCTAACATCATATTGACTTCATCAGTTTCTTGTCTCATGTTGACTATAAACGGACCCACACACATAGGTAGCTTGAACATATGACCCTTTTTCATCGGTACAAAATGTATTTGGTCAACATTTAAACTTTGCCTAATGAACTCTACAACAAATAATATCATAGGCACAAATATAGGAAGCCTATATCGTTCTACCCCAGCCCCATAAAGTATAATCTCTGAATAGTCTTCATAAACATACCAATCTCCAAACTTACAATTTGTTCCCAACTGCAGCAACTCTTGAGCCTTTGGCAGGAAACATGGGGTAGAAACCCCATTCAAAATTTTATATGCAGTAGACATAAAATGATTTGTAAAATCAAACAGACACTCCTCATTCTATTCCTCTCTTACTACATCAGTCCAAAACACTACTGACTACCTCTTTTTATTTACATCCATGATATTTAACCCCAAATGCAAGAATTCTTCTACATTTTGATATAAAAAGAGGTAAATGATAAGAGAGGGGAACCTGAATGGCCCAGTGAGTGATAAACTCATGAGTTGAGTATTGACAACTTCTTGCCAATATGAAGGAATATCCAGCACTACACCTGGCTTCATCATCAATGCAAACATTCCTAGAACTGATTTTTCAATTAGGTTGTCATCTTCTTTTCCCAATATCTTTGAAATACACCTCAGCACCGGTCGAACTTTTGCATTGAAAACTTCCATGGAGAATTCTTTGCTATCAGGCACAAACCACTTCGTATCTGGCTTCAGGAAAAAGAAAAACCAATTGAATTCTTGACCTGCAAGACTATTTTAATGTGATATCAATGAATCGTCAGTGAATTGGACATAGGATTATGACTCTGGGTAACATAACACTTGACGAATTAACAGGGACGAAACTTGTAAGACATTCTCTCCTAGACAATTCATTACAAAGCATTTTCCTGGGTACATAATACAGACTAGCCAGTGCACAAACTCAGGAAAAAGGTGTGTTCTTGGAATACATGCAGACAGTACACCTGTTTTGGCCATGGCGGAGAAAATTGGACATGTTTTTTCATTCATACAAACCTGTTGATAGAATTGGAGGTGATATAAAGAGAAGACAGTGTCTCAGATATCCCTTTCAGTGTCCATGAGAGGAATATGGCTGGATGAGTCGGAAAGAGATGAACGCTTTACCATAATTCTACTTAGTGTGGTGAACAATGACAAGGTGGTGGAAAAAAATGGGAGACACAGGCACAATCAAACTGAAAAGTACAGAGAAACAACAATAACCTTGCGAAAAGAGGAACCAATTTTAAATAGGTGGAGCAGGGCTTATGACTTAAACGTAGAGTTGACGCACCAAAAGACCGTTAAACGGTACCATGACGTGGCTGATAGTTTTCGCCAACCAACGGCTTACATCACTGTTGGAGGCCTCAAAGGTACAGAGAGCTCGTCAGGATCATGCCCTCACAGTTAATCCTGACCGCAGATCTTGATCAGCCCCGTAGTCAACAGGGTCAACTGCGGAGACACCCTCCTCATTAACCTGTGTGTTGAATGTGCTCGCGGGTTGCCGCTTTTATCTCCTGCCAAAAAAATCTTCGGATCCTGCTCACAAACTTGCTTGTTTATTAACTGAGCGCTAGGACCCACCTTCATGAATATTTTAAATTATTGAACTTTAAACTTACAGAAAATATTACATCTTTGAGTTAAAGTATGAGAAACTTATACTTTAACATACATTTTTGTATTTTTGAAAAATTAAAATAAATAACATTGAAAATGAGCCACAACAGGTATTTTTCTGTCATGATTGTTCTTTGTGAACTATTTTTCAAGACAAGTAACGATTCTTTCATATATATGTGTGTGTCTTTACTAGGATAGTACTATTACTGTTTTTTTAAAGACTCGCTTTATTTTCCCTTCTATGAAAGAACCATTATACACTTTGAAATTGAATACATCGCAAGGAGAACTTAATTTTTTATCTCAAAAGTATATGCAACATTCTCTCTTGTGTTGATCATTGCTTCCAAGTAAAATCATTAAGAATATTGAATTCAAGCCTATTTTCTAGATGGGAATCCTACTCCAAATGGTGTGAGGTTTAATTGGGACTTCATATAAGGGAGATTCCCTGACATTTGGCGACATACAACACTATCAACACGTGTGGCGCTAGAAGGAGGGTCACCTTTTTATGGATGATAATTCACCATATTCACACAAGGAACCTTTTTTTCAAGGTAGTAATTGTCTAAGTACAACTCCAACCCATAAATATGAGAAAAAAGGGTCCCCTCACCAAGGTCTAGAGTGTGCATATGAATTTAATTACAACCAGCTCAGGATACTTTGACCTATTACTCGTTGGTTTGCTAGAGCTCTTGGATTACTTCGTGTCACATTTGTTCTTCCTCATAAGCAATCAAAGAAAGAGACCACCCATTGTGGTGTATTAGTTTCTTTAGTGGAATAATTGGTCATTGATACCCTTTAATATTTGGATATATCACTTGAAGATTATTTTTCATCAAGGAGACCTTCTACCACCTATTAGCAAATATTTAGGAAGAGATGGGGAGGATTTTCACTTTTCTGATGAAGAACAGACGTAGGATTACGAGTAGCTGGATAACAAGGAGAATTTGAATGGTGAGGGAGAATATTATTCATAATCATAAAGTGTGGAGGAGGATTGTAATGGAGACATGGTTGATGAATAATTGGACTAGATGGCCCAAGTACATCCTTCTCTTCTAGGAAATCTCTATCGCTTAACAAAGCACCCAGAAAAGCTGCTTACAAAGTATGATTTGAATAAGAAATCGAAGGTCAAAGATGACATTGATGATTTATACTTGCATCTACAAATGTTAGAGGCGTGTTTTGATGATGTTTCTTCTAGATTATTTTTGTACACTCTAGAAGGTAGATCATCAATTTCATATCACATCCTTCCACTAAATTCAATCCATAATTGGAGGGAGTGTAAAGAGTTATTTTTAAAAAAATTGTTGATGATAAGACTCCAGCCATGTTACTTAAAGAAATCGGAAGGTTAAAGATTTCAATCAAATATTTACACGTATTTTGAATACGTTCTCCCCTAATGTGAAACTGTGTGATTCAATTACCAAGGATTATTATAATACTTCCTTTCCCACTAACATTTTCATTTTTGTTAAGTGTGTTGCGAAAGAAATTATAGCTCTTAATTTCTAAGAAGAAGTAATTGTTGAAAAGGACTTAATATTTTTTGAGTCATTACTAGTGAGGAAGATTCAAAACACTCCAAAGACACTAGTAAAAAGTCCCTCTTCCGCTAAAACTAAAGAGAAAGATCCTTTTGACATGAAAATCTTGACGAAATACTTGAAGTTGTTTACCAATGAAGTATCTGAATTTAAAAGGAAGTCAAGTGAGGCTTCTAAAAATAACAAGTCTTTTAAGTTTTTTCTTAAGAATAAATTCAATCAACTAGCTAAGTCTGCACAAAGTTATAATGTTGTATTCAATGTTGAGAACTTGGGCATGGATAAATATTATACTTTTCATCAATAAGTGCATTCATAAAAAACATGCCCTCAATGGAAACACAATATGAATGTTGTGGTTTCCAATGTGATAGAAATTTTCTTAGCAAAAGAGCATTCAGATAAGTCTCAGGAGACTAATGAACCAACCTCGATAGAAGAAAACTCATGTGCTAGTGATTTAATATTCACTTTTGATTATATTTTGAACAATGATTGAAAAGCTATTGGTGAGCCCCCAACAGGTGATGCTACTCCTCAAAAACTTGTTAAGAAATATAATTTTAGTAGTAAAGGATCGGTGCCTGAGCAAGATGTGAGGAAGAAACCGTTGAGAATTATTTTACCTCCTCATAATCCTGCTCAGAGCACTCAGAAAAATCGGAAAGTGCACAACCTCTGAAGAATTCTTCCAGAAATAATAAGAACAAGTTTGTTACTCCCAAGGTATCAAACAAAGTCACACCACCTACAACTTCATCACACCCAACCCAAGGTGAAGATATATATTATAATGTTCTTGAAGACATGAATAACTATTGCGCTAATATTTCTATATTTTAGCTAGAAAAATTGAAAGGGGAACATGAGTTGATCGTCCATGCATTTGCATCTCAGCCTCTGTCAAGTAATAGTTTTTCCCTCCCAGACTTCATCTTGTAATTCTCCTACTATTCTATAATTGGTCGTTATTACAACTAATGTAAATTATAGATATATTTTCCCCCCTTTTATTTTAACTTTTGAAATATTTAATTATAATGTCCCTAGTTCCCTAATTAATTATGGTGCCTCTGTGAATTTCATGCCCTTATTTGTTGCAAACAAAATCAATGCTAAAGGGAAGAATATTGATGCCAAAATCATACGATTAAATAGTTGTTTAGTACAGAAAATTGGTGAGCTTAACAATGTTATAATATTTTTATCATTAGATCATAGAGTCTACCAATGTATTAATATTTTCATTGTGGACATCCCAGAAGCTTATGGATTTCTTTTAAGTAGAGACTGGTATATCAAGTTGCAAGGATACTTTTCTACTGATTGGTCACACTTGTGGCTTCCCTATAAGGGAAAGAATAATTAGATATGTGTCAAGAGTGAACCTTTCATGATGCATACTTTCATGATGCTTTAAGCTCCTAATGAGCCTATTTGTTATGCACAAGTAATTTTCAAAATTTTATTTTTAGAAGTTGATCATGGATGTTATCTTGCGTAGTCTTCCCCTTTACCACCAAATACACAATTGGAACTCCTTCCTTGAAATCCAACAGGTGCTAATGATTTTTGTAATATAGATGTAAATAGTACTAGTGTAGGACCTGACCTTATTGCTACTAACGTTTGGAATTTATATTTTTATGGTTCGAAAACATAGGATGGTTATGGAGCTATTTGTATTTGGATTGACCCATGAAAGAACAATTATTTGATCTCATACCGATTGGAATGTGAGTACACGAACAATGTTGTTGAATACGAGGCACTCATTCTAGAATTAAAGAAATCCATAGATCTCAAGGTGGAGGTTCTAAAGGTAATAAGTGACTCTGAGATTGTCACACATCATATACAGAAAGTTATTCATTGTGTGTCACCTAATATGAAAAACTACCAACAAGAGGTATGGCATTTTATTTATTTCTTTCGTGCTTTTAATATCAATTTTGTTTCTATAATTTACAATGCATCCACAAACACATTAGCTAATGTTGCTGTTAGGTTGTCACCACTTAAATATGGTTTTCAATTGAGATTATTTATAAGCCATATGTGCTTGATAATGTTACTATTTTTTGTGTTTTCAATGATGAACAACACATTCTGAATTTTATGGATGATGCTTAGATGTTTAAATATGCAATGATAGATGAAGATGAGCATGAAATGGATTTGTAGGAATCAACTCAGGCACATAAATGAAACCCCATGCCGAAGGGTGTGGTATAATTGGAAAAGATTTATGACCTACAAAATCGCTTTAAAGCACCAACCAATGCTAATACCCACAGTTACATGAATATTTAACCTGGGTACCAAGGAAGATATGAAATATATGAATCTTGATACATGTTGTTCTCCGCAAGAGTGAAAATCCTTTGTGCATATTTTAAAATAGTAAGGAGATGTGTTCGCATGGACATATGATGATTTGAAAACCTACGATATGTGAATTATACATCATGTGATACATGTTGGAAAATCAGGAGACTTAGAGATTATAAATATTTTCCTTAACTTGATAATTACTTGTGATGTGCATTGGCCTTTTATCACTTTAGTATAACTCGTTCACCAAGAAATTACCAAAACAATGAATATCACAAGAAAAAAGAAACAAGAAATAGGCTCCAAACCAAGTCAAAACCCTCTTATGGGTCCCGTCAATAGGTATATTTTGACACCCATTGTGTTATCCTATAGCCCTTAAACTCTCTTTTTCTCACATCAATTTACATTTTTAACCATAATGTGCTTAGTAGGGAGACTAAAGGGTTCTTGTCATATTTCATGGCCTAATGTGGTTAATATGCAAGAAAGAGAGGCATTTTTTGGGACATTTACTATGCAGGGGCTCGTTGGAGGCATATAGAAAGAATATAGGAGGGTTTTCCACTGCATTAACTCTCCAAATCAACTTTAGTCCAAAGGTTCCTCACCAACATCTTGAATTTCACTAGCAACCAAGGAACTCAAGTGCATGTGGATATCTAATGGAACTAGATCAACCAATTTCAAAATTTTAGAGGGAATCAATCCTCCTCTCAAGGGAGATGGACCTCAGTCACTTTTTTTATAAATAATAAGGCCTAAGGGATTATTAGGATTCAAATTCTAAGATCTAGGAAGATATATTGTAGGCCCAGTACTTGATACTATTATCTTCATTCTAATATTATGTATTGGAACTCTATTTTTTGTTAATGAAAGGTCTCTTGGTTTTTTTCATCTGAGTTAGATTAGGAGGGATAAAACCCTTGGATTAGGGTCTAACCGAGATGCTTTAGCTCCTCTCACGTATTATTTCCTTGCTCTTGTTCAAGTCATTTTATTTCTTTTTTTGTTAAAGTAGGAATTATATTACAAAAATTGTAGTTGCAGGTTTGATCAAAACCTCTCTTGTGGGAAGTGTGGTTGAGGAATTGATAACAAGAAGCCAAAAATATTTGTTTGTGATTTCTTGGAAATTTCTAGGTTCTAGATTGAAATTATTTTTCCTGCTTTTTTTCTACACTTTAGAATTTAATAACATGATTTAGAAAATAGATTATATGCATGATAGAATATATGTTGAAGAAATAAAATCCAACTCACCCTTTCCACTTTGATTAATTTCACTGCAATATTGATGTCTGATTTTTATTTCTAATTTGTAGGGGCTGCCAGTGACTTGTAGGGGTTCGCACACTCATCCATATCCACCTAGACATTTCCATCTTCCTCCTGGACACTGTTTAGTCAATTTAGTGTCCTAAATTTTTAACATAAATTATCGAGCAGGGCTAGTAAACTGATGAAGTGTAATGCACTGTATGTTCCTAAGTGTCCCTTTTTATTACTTCGTTGTTTTAATGTTTTATTGATGTTTTGGGAGTTTTTATATTTTGATCCTTAACATTCTATTATAAACTAGAAAGATGAGATTAAATCTATTTAAAAAAAGGAAGGAAAGGAAAATGTTGTCAAATGAATTAAAACAGAGTTTTAATTACAATTTTTTGGAGTTTGTTTTCTAATTAAGAAATGATGAAAACTAGAAATCCTAACCCATGGATATTGCAGCTTAATTGAAGAATCAAGAAATGAAAACAACTAATATCTCAAACATTACAACTGAATCCAATTCATTCAATCAAGGTTTATTGGAATAGCTTTTGAAAGAGATTAATTGTAGTGTAATGAGGATCTCCTATGACATGAAATAAAATGCTGAAACAATCAATAAATCAAAAAACATTAGAACTGAATCTTATTAATTCAATTAAGGTTTATTGGAAGAGATTTTGAAAGAGATTAATTGTAGTGTAATGAGGATCTCTTATGACATGAAATAAAATTCTAGAAAATTACTGTATCTATAAGTCACTAACCATTTTAATTTAAGATTTAAATGGTCTTTACTTGGTTGAGCACAGTAACTGTTAACTATGAAATATAAGAAATGAAACCTAGGTAATCATTGTTCTTATAAGTCACTTATCTATTATTCAATAGCTTTTACTTAGTTTGATCCAGAAATTGCAAATTATGAAAGCAATAATTTGAGCAAAAATTAAAGAGAAATACTAAACAAAAACTGAAATAAAATTAGCTAGAAAACACATGAAACCTCCTCGAACAGCAGGGGCCCTTTGCTACCAATTCGGTGTAATCCTTTATCTCCTTAAAATTGTAATCAGAAAAACATCAAGGCTAATGTCCTTTTATTAAAACAGTGCTTGAAAAACAGAGTATCACTTTGATTCTGAATGTGTTATCAACTGTCCTTTCTTGGTTCTACAGAGCTTAATTTATATGCAAATTCATAACTAATGTCGAAAAAAAATAGGTACAGGTGTAATCTTCTAGTCGAAATTGAATTGGGACTCTTTTGAGACTCTTGATTTGCTGCAAATCAAATCAGGAGTCCTAATTCCTATAGAAAATATTTTCTTTGACTCTTGCTTTGACCATTGGATTAGACACCTCCAGTTGTCGATTCAATCCTCGTGGATAGGAAGGAATCATGTAGGGAATATTTGAGAACTACCCATGTGTGCCTTTTCTCCAATTGAAACCTGCATCATACTTAAACACAAAAACACCTGCGGAACACTTGACTGGCTACAGAATGCCTCTATTCTATGGCTAAATTGTTCAAAATTATTAAAACAGCAAAAATCATGAAAATACAACATGTTAATCATTTGTATGTAACCTTTAAGAAATCCTAATCATTATTTATTGATTTTTAGGCTTATGAAGTGATAAAGAAATGATGAAATGAAGTGAAGGTTTGCAAAAGAGAAGACAATTCTAGGGCTCAACAGACACCTCATACTGTTCTGAAGCTCTACCACCGAAATCATCTTTTCAGGGTTAATGAAGGACATTGTGGGCATGAAATTTTGTGCAATATATGTCTTTTATGGGTTCTAATCTTGGAAAAATGCCTCACACACCCTTCATCCACATCCCTCTACCTTCAAACTGCCATTTTTTCCCTTAAAAAGCTCTCGGACCCACTCTTGTAGAAAAACAGTGTTTCCTATAGCATTGTATAGTAGCCTTGTAGCACTATCCAAATTCAACCAAATTTTCCTTTGGAACTTGACCTTTGCATGTTGAAGTTGAGATCACCCCCATGTTTTTATTTTGTTCTTTGGGAGACTCCATAACCACTCCAAACCTATCCCTCCTCCATTGCAAACACAAAAAAACAACTATATTAGACTCCCTAGTTATGTGTTGTACATTGAATTTCTTATTCTCAAGAAACTTACAATTACATTAATGATTCATGCAAGTAGAACATTGATTTGACTAGTTTTCACATAGAATAACATGGTTTATTTCTGCAACTAGTGTAGCCTTTTCCTTTCTCGCAATTACAGTTAGTCTCTACATTTAATGAATTGTGCTTTCATTTCTGCATTTAGGCTACTGCTCCTTTCCTTGAAAATTAGGGTATGTTTTCTTGTCTAAAATTCTCTTTGTAGATTAGCTGAAGTAGTGGTCTCTACTTGCCTTGATCTGATCCAATGATTGAGGGTTACATGAGTAGAACTTGACCTACTTTTCATTTAGCATTGTCACCTCTAAGTTTTTACAAACCCTGAGTTGATAATTTAAGTTGAGAGCCTTGGAAGATGTAACGTTCTTGATGAAATACCAGGGCCCATCACTTTTTGGCATCGTTTTCGGGAAGGTGTCCAAGTAGGTGTTGTTTCTACTTATAATTTTCTTGTTTTTCTTTTATTTTTCATCAGTACTATTGGTTTGAAAGCTTCAAAAAAAACAAAGTAGAGTTATTTATTTGATGCCTTGTAGGAGTAGGGATAGTCAAGGGAAAATCCTTCAAAAAACCACACCCCTTCAAGCATCCAACCATCATTCTTCTTTGGTGACTCTGAATTTCCCTCTCTGATTGTAGGGGAGTTAGAAAGCCCTCTAGGTCAGGAACTTGAAATTTTTAGGAACCCATAGGAGAAGAATATCCCACCTTGCCTACCCACACCATGGTTGAAAATATACCGAATGAATTTTTTCCTATCCAAGAAACCAATGGGGAGGCCAGAATGAACAATATAAGTTTTTTTCCTTTCCACATTTCCATGTCCTAATCTCTAAATACAGTGAAACCTTCATGTTTGAATTCATTGTTGTCTGTAGGACCTATGACTATACCTCTGATGAATAGAATTTGAAGTTTTTTCCATCTACCCTCAAAGATGCATCCTTGCATTGGTTTATGGGTTTAATTGGAGGAAACACCACTACCTAGGCCCAACTGAAGAAATGCTTCAATTAAAAGTACATGGATTATTGTAGATCTAATGAAATAAAGGATAAAATCGTTAGTATGACCCTAGGACCAAATGAATCTCTAGAGGACTGTGAGAAAATATTCCAACTAAATTATAGGAGAGATAACTGTACCCTTGACCCTGAGTCACTCAAGCTAGTTCTTCTATGAGGGATTAGGGAATATTTAATGGAGACCCTCCACATGTTTCTGGAGGGGACTTGTACCAGTTGGCTTATGATGATATTAAGACAGTATTCTGGAATCACTCTAGGGATGTTAGGAAAAATGGAAGGTCTAGCCAAGGCATGGTTAGTTCATCTCCCTCTACATCAGCCATAAAAAATGAGATAGGAATCATGTTGGAGGATTTCAAGAGCGAAATTATGCATACCTTTTCCTTACAAATGGATATTATGCAGATAAAAATGAATAAAGAGGAAGTAGAAAGAGCACTAGCTATATTTTTCCCTAGATGCACTAAGAGACATGCTAGAAATGAGTTCCCATTGAATGTCATATAAATTGTCTATATATGTGAGAAAAACCATGCAACAAACAAATGCCCCTCTTTTTTAGAAATGAAATTTGTATACCAAGGGGTAGAATGTGGTTCAGATCAACTTTGCTTCATCAACCAAACAAGGCCTCACTATCCTCACCCATATCAACAAGACATACAAGGTTCACCTTATCCTCTTTACAATCCAAATTATAATGCACCTTTCTATCCTTGGTACCCTTACACTCATCCATCATGGCCCACACCTTCTCCTTGGCCTTATACTCCTCAGTATCCTCCTCGACCTATCAACCCTCCTTTCTAGCCATATCCACCTCAATCTCCTCAATGGGGAAACTCCTCACAAGGGTGGAGGCCTCAAACAACCCAACCTCCTACTTTAATACCTCCACCTCATCCTCAACCATAGATCCCTCACCATAACCCACCTAAGAGACCTTAATTGTCTGCCCAACCTAATCCAAACCTAAACAATAAGCAGGCACAGTAAGTTTACAATGGGGATACATCCTTGTTACACAGCATTTTGTCACCGTCCCTGCAATCCCTCACCCTGCATATTGGAGGGTCTTTTCCGTGACCTATGAGCATTTTCATACTCTGCAAATACCTTCTTTTCATCCTTCTTCATAAAGACATGATTCCTCCTGTTGAAAATTTCCTCAGAAAGCACTCAAAAACCTATGTTTTGGCATTGGCGCGGGTAGCCAGTTCACCCTC
Source organism: Pinus albicaulis (assembly GCA_034641835.2). Lineage (NCBI taxonomy): Eukaryota > Viridiplantae > Streptophyta > Pinopsida > Pinales > Pinaceae > Pinus > Pinus albicaulis. The sequence continues at coordinate 715,476,048 of CM076574.1, read as the reverse complement.
GCGCCAATGGGGAAGATTTTCACTAGAACCCACGCCAGCTGGCGCTCTATCTCTTTGTTGTGCTTGCGCCAGCCTTTTTTGGAATTTTTTTTAACAAATTGGAGGCGGAAGTTTCCTTTAACCACCTCAGGAATGACTAATTGCAAGTGGTTAAACTCGATAAGCCACGGATCTCTTCCTTTAGGAAATGGTTGATGGAACATTCTTGGAGGATAGGACTCCCCCCATGATTATAGGAATCCTAACCTCTCCTTCTCCCTCTATATAAACAAGCCTTCTCCCTTTACAAAAGCTAGTTGAACATATAGCCAAGAAGCTGAACTTGGAGAAGAGATATTATAGTTGAGTAATCGCTATAGAGAAGTTCGAACCAAGGAGGATCCCGTAGAGAGAGCCCCGTCTGAATTCCCGACGAGCTTTGTGAGACGTTCTCCGCTGGAACCCTGCTAGAGGAGATCACAACGTCAAAGCCTGGTTGTACTCTTCCTTCTTTAAATTAATATACTCGACTATGATATTGATTCCATCTCTGTGTTATGTTTATTTGATGCATATGATTTAGTCTTCTTCGACTTACTGATAGTTAGGAATGGGAAATATTATGTTGTGTATCATCTTCGTTTCTTGTGTATGTGCATGTATCCTGGCATGAGAACGAGCGGATCGTGATCTATCGAATCAAGAGTGAGAGGCAGCCATTCTTTCGGATGACACAACAGCGCAGGACCTACGGTAAGTGATCTACCAAGTCTTTTTCCATTCTTAACTAGGAATTGATGTCATAGTGTGTCTTGTTTGTGGCTAGACCCACTCTAGGGCTAGTGGGATCGCCTCTATCCGCAAAGGGGATTTACCTCACCAACAATTCTATCTTGCTTATGTTGTGGAAATACAAAGGATCAACCTTCGGTCTAGGAAGGTACATCCAGATGCTCACCCATCTTATCCGCCTAAGGAGATTGAAGAAGAGAAGGAAGAAAGTGCCCTTCAATCCAATGCACCTCCTTACCCTAAGAGGTTGGTCCACCCTAAACATCACACCCCGAAAGAGGATGAACTTCTGGGATAATTGAATATTTTGTGTGTTAAAATACCCCTTCTCCAGGCTGTCAAATAGATCCCCATCTACAACAGTATTTTCAAGGAAGAGTGTTTTAAAATTACTGGGATAAAAAGAAGAGTTACCCCCACTATCAATGTTGTTGGGTAGTTGTATGATCTAATTCTTGGGGGAGTAATATCCCTAAAGTACTTGGATCTTGGTACCCTAGTAGTGGATGTTCACACATATAGCATTATGATCCCTAGAACCTTGATTTACCTTGGGTCTGCAATCAATGTGATGACCAAGGAAACCATGCTTAAACTCAACCTCCAATTGGCCTTGAGGAAGACCACTACAGTGTTGCAGCTTGCAGACATATCCACAGTATATCTGGAGGTAATTATTGAGGATGTAATGGTATCCATTCACTCCTGAGAGTACCCCACTAAATTCCTTTTCCTCCATACAAAAACCAAGTTTAATGTCTACCCTCTCATCCAAGGAATACCTTGGTTGGCCACTATTAATGCCTACATTAGCTACAGGATTGGGAATATTATCATCAAGAATGGGCATCTATAAAAAAAAATGTGTTATATCCTCCTACTCAACCTTCTATTAAAAATTAATTTTCCTTGTGGTTAGAGGATGAGGATAAGGAATAATTTTATCAGGAATCCCTCTACCCAATCTGCACACTAAACACTATTATAGGGGGGAGGCAGCTTGATGAAGATGGCCTTATTGACCATATATTACAGAATTGGCCTCACATTTTCATGCCAATTAATGAACTGATGAAAGAATATGAGAGTAACCCTTGGAATGATTCATGCTTGGTTGACCCTAACCTAGAACATGCCAAGGTTGTAGAGATTATCCCATCTGGAACTCTAAAGATTTTCCCCTATCTCTCTCATCTGAGCAAGAAAACAAATTATGCAGTATGTTGAGGCAACACCTGGATGTTTTTGCTTGGGACTATAAGGAGATGACAGGTGTGCATCCTTCGGTTTGTACTCATCATATATACATCAAATATGGATGCAATCATGTGTGCCAACCTTAGAGAAGGATGAATCCAACTCTTAAGGACATTATGAAAGAGGAATTACAAAATATGATAGATGCAGGATCCATATACCCCATTTCAAATAGTGAGTGGTTGTCCCCCCTCGTTATAGTCCACAAGTAAAATAGAAAGTGGAGGATTTGTGTTGATTATCGAGAACTCAACAAGGATACAAAGAAGGAACACTTCCCTTTTCCTTTCATTGACCAATTCTTGAATGGCCTTGCAAGAAAAATATTATTTTCCTTCCTAGATGGGTTTAGTGGGTACAACCAAATAAAAATCAACCCTGAGGACCAAGAGAATACCACATTCACATGTCCTTGAGGTACCTTTTCCTATATGTTTCCTCCATTTGGTTTATGCAATGCCCCTGCTAACTTCTACAGGGCAGTTTTGAGTATCTTTGTTGACCTTTTTCATGATACTGTTGAGATATACATGGATGACTTCACACCTTATGATTGTGATTTGCAAGCATATTTTTCTAACATGTGTAAATTTTTAAAGAAATACATTGAGATGAATATTTCATAAATTCCTAATAAATGTGATTTTTTTATGAATGCAGGGATTATCCTAATTATTTTCCCCACACCAGAGATTTTGTACGTCCTCGTGCAAACAAAGCATTCAAAAGTTTCATAATCCAAATGATTCCTTGTGTTCCTTTATTCTATCATTTCAACTAAATCCTTGACTAGCTCCAAGAGAGAAACATTAACCCCTTGTCTCAATAAGATGCACTTTTCTCTCTTTTTTTTTCAAGATTATTAATCTAGTAGCATAAAGCTTTTTTTCTACACTTACTTTTTCTTTCATTAGAGTAAGAAAGAAGAGTTACCCATCCTCCTTTGAAAGTCAAACAACTTGAATTATTCACATACGAGGCTGCTCATGGATGCTATAGAGGTAAAAGTGATACCTTTTGATTTGCTATTTTCTTAATAAAAACAACAATTCATTATTTATTATATGCAACTTGTGTGAAAAGAAATAATTCCCACATAGTAGCTCACTATTTTAATTGTGCTCAAATTGTTCAAGCCTTGGTAGAATACCATATTGTGAAGAACACATCAAGACATTTACTCCATCTACAGAATGTGCTTTCCATCCTTGTGAATTTCATCCCATTATTATGGATGAAAATGATCATAGATTTCAACCCATAATTATTTTTTTCTTATCATCCATGCATAGCAACCAATCATTTTTAAACAATGTTAACAAATATTTTATTCAAGAACTCACAAACTAATGAATGAAGAAGACTTCCAAATGTGAAGATTTTGACAAGATGAGTTGCACATAACACAAAATAAGAGTTGTTGTTGAGGGTTATACAACTTATCAAAGCCTAAACTATGTTTCCAATTGATTTCAGGAGTGTTTGAACAAAGTCTTGTTGCAATCTTCTTCTTGTGGCTTTGTACTCAACATTTCTTGGCTTCCATTAAAAATCTGAAGATGAGAAATATGACACATAATTTAAGTGCTCCATGTACTTGTTGATCATGTGCTAAAAACATGTACCATGAATTCAAGTTTTTATATTTGTAAAATTATTCTTTTTCTCAAGAACATCATGTTGATGGACCATTAAGGAGAGCATGAAAAAACAAGAAGAAAAATTTTAAACAAGAGAGTGGTGGAAGCATAGAATAACATCATTATTGCCATGGAAAACAATGAGATGATTGCATGGGTGGCAGGACTTTGTTGATAAAAAATAAATCATAAATTGTGGGATTGGTTGTTAAAATATATGACAAAACATAATGGGAGAAAAATTGGAACTATATGTTTACAATAACTTTTCATCAAAATTTCTAGAATTTTTAGCAAATTAAAAAGTTTAAGGCTAGTTTTACCTCAATTTTACCTTTTGGAATTGGAGAAGATAACACGATGTGATGGATGATTTGTTGTTGATTTGGCTCAGGTACTCTGCTCCATGCTGCGTTCACCTCCACTTTGACCTTGCTCCACAAAATGTATCTTTTTCATGTACCGGATTTGTTTTTCCAATTTCTCTCAAATGGTAAATCACATTCTCCTGAAAGTTTCTAAGGTAGTTACTATCAATATTATGAATCTTTCCACAAAACATATCAGCCAATGGGTGCACAGATCTCGAGAAAAATGAGAAATGGTTGTAGGTGCCAATTTCTTGAAAACTACACACTAGAATTTTCTAAAATTTTGTGTGTTCATTTACCCTACCTGAATAGATTTACCATAAAAAATTCCAAGCCCAAAGGATGCACAGTTTGAAATTTATTATCAAATCCATTTCTGCCCAGTTTCACCTTTCACGTTGCCCAATGTTGCAACAAAAACATATGCCACGAACTCATTTTAAGGCCAAATTGAGTGATTCAAAAATGAAACCGTGTATTTTTACCTTTCTACCGCCACATGCCTTCATAATCCCATTTTGATGAAGAAAATGTGTTGTTGTGAAAAAATACCAAAATATGCCCTAATCTGTCCAAACTAGTGAAAAATCAAAATCTGCCTTTAAAACCCGCTAAGAAGTCCTGGAAAATTGCATTTTTTTTTATTTCTACCTGCATCTTACTCAAATTATCATATTCTTAGAAAACCAAGAAGCTCAGAATTTTTTATTTCTACTCCAATCTCTTGCAATATTTGTGCCAAAATTGCCTCTGAAACAAGTTGCTACAACAAAAACAGGCTGCTACAGCAATCGCTGCAGAAACTACAATTTTCCGCAGTTGTTGCCAAAAATGTCATTTTTTGCATAAAATTGTTTTCTTCGAGTGTGAACTGTTGATTTGGATTTTGTACTACATGTTGAAGCAGAAACCATGAAACATAATGCATATTGACTGAAATATGCCCAAAATTATTATTTTTATTCAAAATGAAATGAATGAAGAAGTGTTGTAATGGTGCCATCATGTTGCTATTGAATGAAAAAAAGATGAACATGTTGCTGCAATAAACCAATAAAATATATTGTTGCAAGTTTTTTTTTGATTCCATAAAACCATTAGTCTTCATCGAAGCCAAAATTCATGGTACAATTCCTACCATGTGAATGAATGAGTCGAAGTCGAGCATGGGAAGAAATCATTGGATTACCGACCAATGATGAAAATCATTAACCAATGTGAGACAACTCATCGATAATGTAAATGAGTGTCAAGGTACCTGAGTGCATCTTGACAGGGACGAATGAATGTGTTGAAGTCGAGTCACCTACAAGATCTGACAATCAAGAGACATTGTTGTATTCTCATTGTTGTCAATGAGGAGGTTTTCCATGAATGTATGCAAGTTCCAAGGCACTCAAAATAGTCTCTGATCTTGATCCCAGATAAGGTGTTGAGGTCGATGGGACAAGATATATTGGAAGGTGGGCCTTAAGGAATCCCACATCATCCAACTTGAGCATAGAACTAAAAATGATTTGAAGAACCATAAGAAAAGATTGAAACCATCATAAAATTGCAGAACTTAGTGTGAACTTTGCTCGCCAGTTGCTTGGTTTTCAAGCAAAGCTCATGTCCAATTGCGTCAGCAAGCTAGTTTTCACAATAAGACTTATTTTTCTCTTTAATTTTTATTTTTTTTATTTTTTATATATGTCCTACTCTACTTGAAAAGGAAATCTTATTCAAGTATATGAATACTTACAATGGAACCTTACGTGTAACAAGATGATAGATAAACTCATATATAGGTTTGAAATATACTCTTTGATATGTACCATTATATGAGAGATGAACTACCTTGATTGAGATGATGTCGAAAGATATTGAAGAATGGAGTATTGGGATCTGATGACTGCCTTGAACCAAGATTCAATGTAATCTTGTCTTTCATGGTTTTTTTCTATCATGTCATGCAATTCCTCAAATATGTGATCTCCATTCATAGAATCTAGCGATAGGCACACAAGAAACTTTTCAATCTCGGGTTCCAACAACTGCTCTTTATTGACAGACATCCATGATTCTTGGACCATATATGAATCTTCTTCTTTTGGTTGTTTTTCTTCAATGGCAGTCAGAGAATCATTTTTCAATACCTCAACATTTTAAGTGGATTGAGGTGTTTTATTGATGGGGATATGAAATGGTTGTGCAAGTAGTGGAGTGGGAATGGATCTTTCGGGTGCTTGTGTGGTTGGTAATTGAACAAGTTGAATTGAGTTCAACTGAGGGTGATATTGATGTTGTGGTTGAGGTAAATGGTATGGATAACATTGATGATGGTATTGTAGATAGTGAGTAAAATATTGAAGATATGGTGGATTTCCTTTGTAGGCTCTTTTCCAACTTTGTTGTCGATATTGATTTTGAGGTTGGGATTGAGATGGCCAAGGTTTCCAAAGAAAGGGTGTTTTCCAATTACCTTGAGATTGTTGTGCATATCCTTGAAAATTTGCATAAATATATTGCATCATATTGGGTAGATGAGGCTACCATAGTCCTCTTGGAGCTACATAACAGAGTTTCTCTTTTGCTTGATTCGCTCCATTATTCTTATGGTAAACTTCCTTCAACCCTGGTAATGATGGGAAATCTTCAGTAGTATGTGATCCTGCACAAATTTTACAAATTTTAATGTTGTCAAGTGGAAATTCATGCAAATAATGTTTCTTTGTACATTTAGGGAAAAATAAAGAAACATTTTAAACTTTTTTTCTTGTTTCGCATTCTTAGCATGTCAATTTATTCATTTAAATTACCAAGAATGTTTAGCAAATTGTTAAGTTCAGTTTGACTTACCAATATTGATGTTGACTTACTTACTCTTTCCATAAATGGATCTTGAGGGGATCCTACACACTTTTCTTTTCCTCTTCATATGTTCTTGCATAGTTCACAAATCTCTTGAAATGACAATTGATATACATCTCCTTTTCCCACCAGATTAAGAACATCAATCCATTCATCATTTATAGCATTTAGTAGGAGAGATTTTAATGTTTCTAGCCCTAAATTATGCAATTTATATCTTTTGATATTATAATTATATCTCTCCACTAAATCTTATAGGGTTTCATCTTATGTTTGGTTCATCTTAAAGACTTCATTTCTAAGTTCATGGTGTATGCAATAATATTTATATTTTTCCAAAAATACTCTTTTCTTATCATCCCATGTCCTTATAGAATTTGTTCCTAAAGTCATAAACCATCGAAGAGCTCTATCCTTCAACATTTCTGGAAACAAATTCAATTTTTGAAAGTGTAATGAGTAGCCATAAGATCTACAAATGATTTCAAATTCAAAAATAAAATTTTCTGGGTCTTCTAATCCCATACCTTTGAAGTTAGGAAGTACAAATGGAGGGATGCTCTTCATATGAACATTGATATCAGTTTCTTGAATGGGAAAATCAATAGTATCTCTTCATTATCATAATATTCATCCATTTCTTCTACCTCCTTTGTCACCTCTTTTTCTAACTGGAAAAATAGGAATTTATGATGTGGATGTGTGGCTCTTGCTGCACCATGTGATATAGTGGGGGTGGTAGGTGATTGAAGTTTTTTTTTTTTTTAAGAAAGAAAGAAAGAGGCTCTTATTTCCACATCCCCAACAATAGCGCAAATTTTTTTAGTGAATTTAATGTTCTTAAATTGCTCACATAAATTATTGACTGAAGTTGGTAAACTTATGAAGTGCAAGTGCACAATATATGCTAGAAGCCTCTTTTATTCATTTAGTTCATTGGTATAATGATTGGATTTTTAGAGATTAATTGTAAGGATGTTTTTATTCTTATGTTCCTAATGAAATTGATAAATTTAAATTACAAATAAGTTCTAAAAATCAACATGCTTTCTACTATGTAAAAATTGAAACAAACTTTCTCTATCTAATGAAGAAATCTTAACTAATTTATTTTTTGGTCTCTAAAAATTCTTATTCTCTAAAATTATTGTGCATGAAGATAAAATCAAATTCTAGAAAAGGGAACTTATACATTTTTATGTTTTTGAAATGAAATTTCCTGAAAGTGAAAATAAGTAAATCACTATTTCTCTTAGAAAGAAATCACTTTTGAACTAAAAAAAAAAACTCACTCATACTAAGAGAAAATCATTAAATCATTACTGAAAAGAAATCACTCATGATTTTGAAATAAACTTATCCATAAGCTGGAAAGAAAATCACTCAATGCTCTTGAAATAAACCACACATGAATTTGTAAAACTACTCTACAATAAACTATTGTTGCTTTGGAAGAAAAACTATGAATCACTCTACAATTTAACAATTCGAAAGGGAATACTAGTGAATCTACATAAAATGATAAAGGAAATCTATGTAAACATCTACACCAGATGACAAAATGGAATTCCGAAAACAACTACAGCAAATGACAAATTGGAATTCTAAAAATAACTACATCAAATGATAAAATGAAAACATGAAAACAATTACTTTTAAAACATAAAATGCAGAACCTTCATTGTTTTTAGGGGCCCTCCACAAATAGTTGGTCTCAAAGCTTCACATGAAGAGTCAACTGCACATCAAATCTTCACGGCACTTTCTTCATTAAAAAGGATGTAAAACAGAGTTTTAACAATTCATGGTATGCTTCAGAAAATTAACCTCCCCCCTTTGTTTCAATGGAGTGTTTATATAGGGGTTACAATGTAAATTCATGGAGATTCATATGGCTAAAGATAAGAACTGAATGGACACCTATTTTCCACGAATTTGATGAAACACAGTCCATTCCAACCTCTGTTTTCTTGATTGGGTGTTTATTGACACATGGGTGCAATGTTTTCTCACGCAACTCTAAAATAGGGCTCCAAAGAACTGAAAAATCTCCCAAATGGTAACGAATTCGGGAAAACAGCTCATGGAGAACTTAATTAGGCCTGTTCTAAACAAAAACATTGTTTTTTTTGCGAGATTCACTTTTGTTTTCTCAAAAAATGCGTTTGAAGTTGACTGGTCAAAATTACTGTGATTTTCCCTTGATCTTTGCTTGGAGGTCCACATGTGCGAGCTGCGTGGAATTTGACCAACAAAAATCCATATTAGAGTTTCTAGAAACAATTTCCATGTGCCAAATTTCATTCTAGAGTAGTTTTACTACCTCAACCATGGAGACAACTGCGGAAACTGTAGAAACTTGAATTGTCAAACTATCATTAGTAAAACCATGCATAATTCTCTTTAATTCATTAAAAATAATAGAAATAATAATAATAAACGATGTCAACATGTATGTGGTAATTTTCTGCGTTTATGAAGAAATATGGTTTAAAATGATGACAATGGGTGAATGGAATGATGCAAAAATGGATGGTTTCATCAACAAAATTATGACAAATTGAAGGCCCAACAACCTTATTGACCATATTTTACAAAATTAGCCTCCCACTGTCATGCCAATTAATGAAATGATGAAAGATTCTGAGAGTAACCCTTTGAATGATTTGTGCTTTTTTGACCCTAACCTAGAACATTCCAAGGCTGTAGAGATTATCCCATCCATAAATCTAAATGTTTTCCTCTCTCTCTCTCTCTCTCATCTGAGCAAGAAGAAAAATTATGTGCTATGCTGAGGCAATACCGAGATGTTTTTTATTGGACTATAAGGAGATGAAAGGTGTGCATCATTTGGTTTGTACTCATCATATATACATCAAATATGGATTCAAGATCGTGCACCAACCTAGAAGAAGGATGAATCAGATTCTTAAGGACATTGTGAAAGAGGAATTACAAAATCTGTTAGATGCAGGGTTTGTATACCCCATTTCAGATAGTGAGTGGTTGTCCCCCCTCGTTATAGTCCACAAGTAAAATAGGAAGTGGATGATTTGTTTTGATTATCAAGAACTCAACAAGGATACAAAGAACGAACACTTCCCTTTTCCTTTCATTAACCAAGTCCTGGATGGCCTTGCAGAAAAAATATTATTTTCCTTCCTAGATGGGTTTAGTGGGTACAACCAAATACAAATCAGCCCTGAGGACCAATATAATACCACATTCACATGTCCTCAAGGTACCTTTTCCTATAGGTTTCTTCCTTTTGGTTTGTGCAATGCCCCTCCTAACTTCTAGAGGGAATTTTTGAGTATATTTTTTAACCTTGTTCATGACATTGTTGAGATATACATGGATGACTTCAGCCCTTATGATTGTGACTTCCAAGTAGCTCTTTCTAACATGTGTAAAGTTTTAAAGAATTGCATTGAGATGAATATTTCATTAACTCCCGATAAATGTGATTTTTTGATAAATTCAGGGACTATCCTAAGAAATTCCATATCCAAGGAAGGGATATGGTTTGACCCCAAAAAAATTTCCATTATTAAATGGGTCCCTATCCCTCAAAAGAAAAGAAATGTCGGGAGCATCCTTGGATCTCCTCGGTATTATAGAAGGTTGATCACAAAATTCAGTAAATTTTCTTCAACCTTGTTTGGACTATTGGCTAAATATTGGCATACTTTTGTTGGATAGATAAATTCCAAGAGGCCTTTGAAGTGCTAAAGGATAGGTTGACCATTGCACCCACCCTTAGAGGCCCCAACTAGGCATTTCCTTTCCATATACACACATATGGAGTCAGGTAATGTGGTAGGGGAATCCTTAGGACAAGTGGAAGACAATTTTTTGTTGGAAAACTTTGAGCACTACTGAGAGGGGGGGTGAATCTGTAGTGTGACATATTATCAACTTTTTCCTTTTATTACTTATCAACTGAATCACACACTTGTTATTCAACAACTCACAATATGTTAGCATCATATGAGTAAAAAATAAACATGTAAACATATAAGCACCATACACTAAAAGCAAACCATCAAAAAACAACCACAAAAATAATCATCACACATGAGACACAAGGTTTCTAGTTGAAACCCTTCCAGGAGAAAAACCACCCTTGTTTTTGTTGCTATGCTTTGAAGCTCTATTATTTCATGCAATTTGTCTTTTACATAGTTAGCTTACTTTGATCATCCTGGAGACTCGACCTCATAAACAATAAGCTAACACCAATCATCCAGGATAATCGATTATACTTATCAACTTGGAAGACTTTGTTCTCACATAGATCTATGGGCTATCATCTACTGAAAGCAACCACAATCAAAAATCCTCCCCCAACTTCGATTGGACTATCCAACTCTGATTGGATGGAGAAATTGTTTCTTTCATTTAAGCTTTGATATCACTACTCCTCTCCCGTGAAGGCACTTCTCCTCAACACTATGTGGACATCATTTCATAAATTTTCAAATTGGATCCAACATGCTCATCTCAACAAGATTTTATCTCTACAATCCAAGTCTCAACAGCAAGACACCATCAATAAATCAAACAAAATACCACCACAAACATACTCTAAATGCAAGAAAAATAGTGGCTCACATCCATGCATCAAAACTATGACTATCCAACAACATAATTTTCGCTCCAATCCTCCAAATAGACTATGCTACAACACCCATGTATCTCATCTAAATATTGATGAATTGATTCAGAAATATGCTACAACACTGCCATTTTCCTCACACATTGAAGAATTTATGCTCTCAATCAAATCTGAATCATTTCTCCACTATGTATCTGATCAGAACTAGATCATGGACCTAAGTGATAGATCAAAATTAAAATTGTTCAGACGTGTACCGAACCTGAGAAACCGGATATATCTCGTCTTCTTGATTCTAGTGCTGTGAATGGTTCGAAAAACTGACACCGTATGAAGAAGTTATCACAGTTTTAAAAGTCCAGTAAACTGCAAAATTTGGACTTTGACCAAGTTTGACTTGGATTTGGGAAAATTAAAAAGAGAATATTCCAGGGAATATTCTTGGAATATTCCTCAGAATATTCCCCAAAATATTCCATTCGGTCCAATCAACTCTTAACACGTGGCACGTTCTAATTGATTGATGGACTGTACGTGGTTGAAGATGGCCAATTACAGGGCGACACATGGCGAGCCCTGAGGCCGCCACGTGTCCCGGAGACTGTATAGTAAAATGTTGTTGGCACGGCCGGGGGTCAAACCCTGGACCTCCTGCCTGTAAGCATGCGCTCATACCGCTTGCCCTACGCATGTTTCTTAACACTATAAGCATTGTGGTTATATTTAAAGTTATATGGTTTTTGAAGTGGGGTTTTGGATGGGCCAACCCCTCCCATAAGACTGCAGCCCCGAAAACCACAGGCTTAAGCCCTAAACATAACCACCGCATTGTAGTTGTGTTCACATATGGTTGTAATATTCAAATCCATGGTTTATTTAACACTTACCGCCAACCTTAAACCTTGACCCTGAAACTATTCACATGGAAAAACTTTTATTAACTGTTATCATGCGATTTCCACCGGAGGTTTAGTTAACCACCTACCATAATTGCATGGAGTCCGGGGTGCATATGCTGACACAATGGTCAAAAATTAATGCCAACGGTTAGCTTGGTGGAATTTTTGGAGTGCTTTCAAATTTGGCGCACATTCCAAATCTAACTGGATTTAAGTCTAGTTCTCCACAATTAGTGGAGCTTTTTTGGGTGTCACTGGAAAATTTGAGTTTTGGCTCTATCTTGAGCTAGATTCGACCAATTTTGGAGTGCCAATAGTCAATTTAGACTTTATTGGACATTCCATACTCATTGGTGAGGATTTTAGAGCCATCGGAGGATATTTTAGCGGGTTTTTTCTTCAGTCAAGTTCAAGGGGCCATCAGGGCCACTAGGGGGCAGCAACAGTTTGAGGCCTAGCCAGGGTAGCTAGAGGCCTTATTCAGAAATCCAATAGTAAATTTTTGATGTTTCAGATGTTATGGAACTAATGGTTTGGTTTTCAAATCCTGTAGAGGACTTTTCAAGTCCTATATGCTTTAGTGAAGTTCCAGGGGCAATCAGTGCCAACTTTTTCCAGCAGCAGTTCGAGGCCTAGCCAAGGAAGCTAGAGGCATTATTCAGCGAACCAACAGCCATTTATAACTGTAATGAGAATTATGAATCCATTTATGGAGGTTTTGGAAGCTTTTTAGGACTTCTAGAGGTCGATAAACCATCAAAGAAGTTTTCAGTGACCCAAGTGCCAAGGGGTGTCGACAGGTGTTGGAGGCGAAACCGGAGTAGCTGGAGGTCATTTTCAATAAAAAAATAGTATATTATGACTGTTTTTAGCATTATAAATCCAATGTATGGATTTTTACAACCATTTGAATACTTCTAGGGCTCTAGAAGCTACAGGGAAATTTTGGGCAGCCCAGGGCAAACCATGGAGGGAGGCCTAGTTTGGGGATGCAATGCTCACTTTGAGTAGAAGCCCAGTCCATTTTAGAGGTCTGATATGTTTTGAATACATTAGGTGAGGTTTCAGGCATGGTAAAATAATTCTGAAGGATTTTGTGCCATAGGGAATCTCAATGTAGCTCAAGAGCACTGACAGAAGGAATCGATTCTAAGGGAGCTTAGATCTGTTTTCATAGTGATGACCACCATGAAAGGGATATATATGGTATTCTAAGCCCTTTGGTTCAGTTCAGTAACCATTGGATTTAAGTGTTTAACTTGTAAAAGAAACTTTTCCATAATCCCAAAGAGCCAAGTCAAGATGACAAGACCTCAAGGAGACGTAGCCCACGATATTCAGGTGAACTCCTAGATTAATTTTGTTGTTATGTGTGGACGCTTATTTTCTGCATTATGTTTTTGTTATACATGTTTAATTTCAGCAAAAAAAATGGACTTAAGACACTTAAACAGTTAAAAAACATACACCTATTTCAAGTACAAAATTCTGCAAATGTCAAGTATAAGCTAGATCTTTTATTTGTTTAACTGAGTGGGAGGTTATTGAAAATCATAACAAATTTTCAATCCCATTTTTAAATCAGGTTGGTATCAAAGCACTTGGTTGCTTGATTGACAGAGAAATAGCTTGCTTGTTTGACTTGTAAGGTGTTTAAACAGTGCAAAGAATTTGAGTGTTTGATTGTTTTCAAACTGACTGTTGTTTGAGTTTGCTAGAGGTGAAGGGAAAGCTACTGATAGCTAAGTCCAGAAGAGGACAAGAAGGAATAAGTTTTAAAGTATTCTCCTTACCCAAAGGACCTCAAGGAAACCATTGAAGCACAAACCCTTTTGTCCATTGTTTGTTTGCAAAAGGTTGTTTGGAGAAGAGCTTGACTCTACAGCCATTTTGTTTTGAAGCTTTGTCAATTTATTTTGAAAGCTTTGTGAATTTTTTTGAAGTTATTTTGTTCATTTTCATGATGAAAACTTCTTCAAGTGAGGTTTCCAAATCCTCCTCCTTCACAATATTCTTCTATGAAGACATGAAGCAGGACTTATACATATTGAAGGACATGGTGCAAATTTTTTTTGAAGATAGAAGAGAAAACACTACACTTCGTGAGAAATTGTTTGCTATGAAACAAGAGAAGGAAGAAATTCTTCAAATATTGCATGATATGGAGATGCAGCTCCATCAAGCTCAAGAGGCTTTGACCAAGAACATGTGTGAAGCAGAGGTAATTCACTCAAATTTGTCTTCAGTTTCCTCTTTAGAAATATTTGTTGGTTCATTTGAAAAGCACACTACAGGTATAGGGTCCAAGTTAATGTTTAAATGGGCTATGAAGGCAAGGGTTTAGGCAAGCATTCACAAGGCATCATTGATCTTATTTTGGTTGAGTAACAACCTAAGAATTTTGGTCTTGGTTATGTGCATCTAATGGCGAAGAATCCAAAGCCATGAAGGCATGTGAGGCAACTTCAAAGAGAACTTTTGTCGCAATTTCTAAGTCACAAACATGTCAAGTTTGTTTTCAAGTTGATTTCCATTTTTTGAAGCCTATGTTGCAGCAAGATGTGTGTAGACATGTAGCTTATGGCGAGCATGCGAGTTCGAACAGTTTTCAAGACAAGAACGTTGATGTTAGTCTTCAAGAGAAAGCTGGAACCTCTACTAGTTCATCTCCTCAAGAAGGCAAAAAGGATGGACATGCAAAGCAACATATGAGGTATAATTCTTCCCATAGTCAAGTTAATTATGTTTCTGCAAGGCATGACAATTCTACATGCTTAAATGGAAGAAAGAGTTGTTGTGCATATTTTGGTATGTTTAACCATGATGTTTCGAGATGCTGGAAGAGGATGAAGGCATACACGAAGCAGTTGAAGCAAAGGAAACTTGTAAAGAAGGTGCATAAGACTTGCACACATTGCCAGAAGAGGGGACATGTTGTTTCCCAATTTTGGACATTACATCCAACTAATCATTTGAAGCATTTGAGGCAAGAGGATAGAAAGACTGGCGAAATTGGAACCAAGGATTCCATCATTGAGGTGAGAACGGATGTTTCACATGAAGAATATTTCCTGCAACAAAAGTCATTGTGGAAGTGGCTTGGTAAGAAGTGGTTTGACTTCTTGACACAGTAAGACATACTTTCATTTGTACATATGAAAATTTCAGTCAAGTATGCATGTTTTATGTTCCAATCTCACGTTTGTTTGAGCCACCTTGGATCGATGATCAAGGCAGCGATGTCTAGCTACCTTCCGTAAATTTCTCGCCATAAATTTCTGAGTGAGTGCAAGGAAGATAGTTCTTGACAGGAGGACAAGCGCATCTAGGAAGGGAAGCATTGACTACCTTCGAGTTGTGGTTCAAAGGCACTATCCATGCAAGGAAAAGTGTATGGAGGCTGAAAAGAAGAGGGTGTTGTACTCTCATCTATTGTACATATCAGTATATCAGTCTTTTGGCGTCCAAAATATTACCAATGGGGAGGTGTGATCAAAACTAGATCATGGACCTAAGTGATAGCTCAAAATTTAAAGTGTTCAGAAGTGTACCAAACCTAATCGACCGGATAGATCTCTTCTTCCTGATTCTTGCACCATGAAGGGTTTGAAAAACTGACACCGTATGAAGAAGTTATCACAGTTTGAAAAGTCCAGT
The DNA here is from genome assembly GCA_034641835.2 of Pinus albicaulis. Taxonomy (NCBI): domain Eukaryota; kingdom Viridiplantae; phylum Streptophyta; class Pinopsida; order Pinales; family Pinaceae; genus Pinus; species Pinus albicaulis. The sequence continues at coordinate 715,459,982 of CM076574.1, read as the reverse complement.
AAACTACAAAAAAATTTACTTTGACCAAGTTTGACTTGGATTTGGGAAAATTTAAAAGAGAATATTCCAGAGAATGTTCCTGGAATATTCCTCAAAATATTCCCTAGAATATTCCATTCGGTCCAATCATCTCTTGACACGTGGCGCAACCTTATTGATTGATGGACTATACGTGGTTGAAGATGGCCAATTACAGGGAGACATGTGGCCAGCCCTGAGGCCGCCACGTGTCCCCGGGACCGTATAGTAAAATGTCGTTGGCATAGCTGGGGGTCGAACCCTAGACCTCCTGCTCATAGGCCCACGCCCATACCGCCTGCCCTATGCATGTTTCTTAACACTATAAGCAATGCGGTAATATTCAAAGTTATATGGTTTTTGAATTGGGGTTTTGGAGGGACCAACCCCGAGGGCCAGCCCCTCCCATAAGACTGCAACCCCGAAACCCACGGGCTTAAGCCCTAACCTTAACCGCTGCATTGTGGTTGCGTTCACATATGGTTGTAACATTCAAAGCCACATTTTATTTAACACTGACCGCCAACTTTAAAACTTGACATCAGAACTATTCACATGGAAAAAAAATTATTGATCGTTATCATGCGGTTTCCGCCAGAGGTTTAGTTAATCGCCCACCATAACCACATGGAGTCCGAGGTGCATGTGCCCACACGATGGTTGAAAATTAATGCCAATAGTTAGCTTGGTGGAATTTTTGGAGCGCATTCAAATTTTTGTAGATTCCAAATCTAACTGGAGTTAAGTCCAGTTCTCCACAATTAGTGGAGATTTTTTGGGTGTCACTGGACAAATTGATTTTTGGCTCTATCTTGAGCTAGATTCGACCAATTTTGGAGTGCCAATAGTAAATTTAGACTTTATTGTACACTCTAGACTCATTGGTGAGGGTTGAAAAGCCATCAGAGGACTTTTGAGCAAGTTGTTTCTTCAATCAAGTTCAAGGGGCCATCAGGACCACCAGGGGGCAGCAACAGTTTGAGGCCTAGCCAGGGCAACAAGAGGTCTTATTCAGAAATAAAATAGTAAATTTTGGATGTTTCAGATGTTATGGAACTAATGGTGTGTTTTTTAGATACTGTAGAGGAATTTTGAAGGCCGAGATGATTCAGTGAAGTTCCAGGGGAAATCAGTGCCAGCTTTTTCCAGCAGCTAGAGGCCTTATTCAGCGAACCAATAGTCATTTCTAACTATAATGAGAATTATGAATCTATTTATGTAGTTTACAGAAGCTTTTGAGGACTTCTATATGTTGAGAAACCATCAGAGAAGTTTTCAGTGACCTTAGTGCCAAGGGGTGCCGACAGGTGTTGGAGGCGAAATTGGAGCAGCTCGAGGTCATTTTCAATGAACCAATAGTCTATTCTGACTATTTTTAGCATTCTGAATCCAAGGTAGGGATTTTCAGAGCCATTTTAAGACTTCTAGGGCTCAAGAATATACAGGGAAGTTTTGGGCAGCCTAGGGAAAACCGTGGAGGGAGGCCTAGTTTGGGGATGCAGTGCTCACTTTGAGAAAATGATTAGTCCATTTTGGAGGTCTAATATGTGCTGAATATATTAGGTGAGGTTTTATGGATGGTAAAATAATTCTGAAGGATTTTATTTCATAGAGAAGCTCAGTGCAGCTCAAGAGTATCGACAGAAGGAATCGAGCCTAAGGGAGCCTAGATCTATTTTCAAAGTGATGACCGCCATGACATGGATATAGATGTTATTCTAAGCCCTTTGGTTCAATTCAATAACCATTGGAATTAATTTTGGAACTTGTAAAATAAAATTTTCCATAATCCCAAAGATCCAAGTCAAGATGACAAGAGCTCAAGGAGATGTAGCCCACGATATTCGGGTGAAATCATAGATTAATTTTGTTGTTATGTGTGGATGTTTATTTTCTGAATTATGTTGTTGTGATACATGTTTAATTTCAGCAGAAACAAATGGACTAAAGACACTTAAACAGTTAAAAAAAATACACCTATTTCAAGTACAAAATTCCACAAATGTCAAGTATAAGATAGATCTTTTATCTGTTTAACTGAGTGGGAGGTTCTTGAAAATCATAACAAGTTATCCAACCCATTTTTATATCAGTATCCTTCTCTAACTCACTCTTACACACAACCAACCATCACTCAACTCCAAAGTGAAATATATAAAACATGAAGGGAAAAATTGGCCTTTGGGCTAGGATCAAAGGTGCACAAATTGGACTAAATAAATTCATCATCATCACTAACTATGCACTTAATGTGTTCACATTATTGGAGTACCTTTTAAAACCATTCCCTACCTTTACAATTTATTATATAAACCTCTAATTATTTCCATGCCAATTTTCTTTCGATTTGCGCGAGGAATGTGGAGGATTTTTCGTGAAAAAATCTCAGTCGCATGAAAAAAACTGGCTAAAATCAATTGGAGACCTTTAGTAGCATGCACGGGCCTGTCTCCCAGAAATTGGATCCTTTCAATCACATGCATAAGCCTATCTCTATGCGACTAGAGCAAAGCATAAGGAAACACCATAAGCCCTCAACTCCGAACCTTTTCCACCTATTGGTTCCTCTTCTTCGGCATCTAAACTCACCTCCAAACCTTTTCTAAGTTCAGTAACACCTCAGAAAGTAGATAAAACAAGTCTCCCAATTGTCACTTCTAGGTTGACCTAAAAGGCCAAGAAACTAGGTTAGCAATATTTTCAACAAGTCCTCCACTCTCCAACAAACATCTGCACAAGATGCAACACCACTAATAACAGACCTGTAAGATACTACAACACCATCATCATCATTATAAGTCCAACACTTTGTTGCAACAAGGTCTTCTCCATGAACACAAGCATGAATACCTAAATGAAATCCTAGTATGCTAATTCATCAAGTGTGCCATCATATCTATCACATGTATATATGCATCATCTACTTGTAGTAGCAACCTCTACATGCAGTAACATCAACAGTACCTCCACTCAATGCATAACAAGGCATCAACATAAATACATATGCCAACACAAGATAACTCAAGGAAACACATCCATCAACACCATGCTACCAAAAAGCAACATCAATGCCATCATATGACCATGAGTGTGACATCATATGGTTGACATCAATGCCAACACAATCATCTCAATGCCAACTCAATGAGCTACAACCATGCTACAATGAATGGAAACCAAACATCATCTAAGATAAAAGGGTTTTTATCAATGCCAACATGAGCTAGCTGCCATCATGAACCAATTCCAACATCAGTTAGATGTATCCATGCACACCATGATGCCAAAATATCCCCCTTTGGAATTGATGACAACCATACACAATATCCAAACCATCATCCACTATTACTCCCCCTTTTACATCAATGGAAAAGGGTCAACTCCATATGATAAGGAAAAAAAAATGAAGGAAAAATATTGGAACAACATATCTCCACATCCATTGTTGAATAAATATGCACATCAACAAGCATCAAAGCATCTCATATTAGTAGCAGCAAGAAGCATACTAAACCAAACATCATTCAGAGCAGCATACCATCCAACAACCTCTAGTAGCAAGCAACAACATTCCAACATAAGGAAACCATACAAGCATCATCAATGAGAATCATCATGTAATATGTAACATTATGCACATGAGAATTAACCAACACTCTCCATAGAAACAACATAGCAACAACATCAATGCTCAACATCTCCTCTTTGCTCATAACAAGAGGCTAAGAACACCAACTGTCATAGCATAGCAAGAGGCATAACATGAACACATCCATGTGGACCATGATGCCAACAATGGATGGTTGAAATAAATATATGCCCCCCCTAAACATGTGCCATATCCAAGTAGTAGTGATCGCTTCTGCTGCAAACAATGATTTCTAAGTGGACTATTCAAAAATCATGAGAAATTAGTCAATTATGACTACCTTTCATGGAAATGGTCATCGTTGAATGAATTTCTTAACACAATTGAATCCCAAAAAATGATTTATAATATAATGCACTGTGAAAACCCCTCAATACTTAAATACAAAATAGTAAAGGGATCTCTACCTGAATGTTTCATGAGGCACAATATTTGCTAAGGTTTTTGCAAATGGGGTAGCAAGCTAAGTGGGCTTGATTGTGGGGAAAACTCCACAGTTAAGCGTGCTTGAGCCAGAGAATTTTTGGGATGGGTGACTAAGAGGGAAGTCCTGGTTACCGGGTGAAAGCCTCGGAAGTGATGATTGACGCTATGTGATTCATTTCACTAGTTTCAATCCGACTTCTTCACCCCTGTGAGCATCACCCAATGCAATGAGTGCTAAGTGGACTATTCAAAAATCATGAGAAATTAGTCAGTTACGACTACCTCTCATGGAAATTCTAAGTGGACTATTCAAAAATCATGAAAAAATAGTCAGTTACGACTACCTCTCATGGAAATGGTCATAGTTGAATGACTTTCTTAATGCAGTTGAATCCCAAAAAATGATATCTAATATATTGCTTCATTTTCACAAATAAAATCACCATATGGACCGAGATTCCACATGACCATGACTCAAGTGACATATACATTGATAAATACATGGTTTTTGCAGTGACATAAGAGCTCATACATGACCATTACATAACCTCATGACTCATGACTATATGACTTAAACATAACTCAATACAAGTACTTAATGTCATGAGATTTTTACATGGATATTACAATGAATTACATTGCTAATATAATCATCTCCTATGGACCAATTACTAAAAGACATGATACATCATGACCATTACACCATCACCAGCCCATACATGTGGCTGAAAAATAGAATCATGATACTCCTCCATAACAAGCCTATCACCAAGATGACTCAACATACTAAAGACTGGACTCTCAACCAATACATAATGATGATACAATAACAAATACATGATTTTAGTAATCCTCATACAACGGCTCATCCATGGTTGTTCCATATCACATGTCATCTCTATACATGGTTGGAGGAATGAGTATATTCTATGCATGGTTGCACATATTTTCAACGAAATGTTAGTGGAAACCAAAAGCATATGTGTGGCTGAAAAATGTACTTTTTTTAACTCATGAAAACACACATAAATCTACTACAAATAATGAGTGAAAACAATTAATAATATGCCAAATAATATAAGAAAACATCATACCATGTATAGCTCCCCCTGAGCTCAATATACATCCAAGAGACATGTTGATCATCATATGAACCTGAATGTGTGTGAGGCTCAAAATAACTCATCAAGTGTTGCTCCAATAATCTCGTACCCATCAAGTGACCAAATGTTCCCACTAAGGTTGTGCACCTCTCATTAATTATGCATTCCTTTATGAATATGCATGGAATAATCATGGACTGCAGAAAGGAATTATCTTCACTACTTGAAAAGTTGATGCTCGTTCTTCCTCCACACAGTATTTGGTTGTTTCTTCTCTTCCTTGACTTGATTTTTTTCTTCCTTCACTTGTTTCTTTCCTTCTTTCACTAGTTTTCCGTTAGGTCCCCTTTGATTTTGTTGTTTTTGTTTCTTTTTTCGATTTTTTCTTGAACAACGGGGCAGAAAACAATATCTTTCTATATGGCCAAAAGTATGGCATGTATAACTCTCCACATGGACATGACGATCAAATTTTTTTTACTCATGCCATATCTAAACCTTGCATTAATTGTGCCTCTCCTCCATCTGTTAGCCCTGCAATCTATTTCCTTATGTTCAAATAGGTTACATGAATAGCATTAACCATCAAAACCATGATTATACTTGAAGGCCAATCTCCTTTAATATTGATATTGTTGATTGGATCTATACGCTATGATCCTACAATTAAGTACAACATTTCCATAGTTGTGAAATTTGTAGCATTGTACCTCATGCATCAGATGAACAAACAGACTTTATTTCCTTTGAAATTTATATTTTTACATGGATATTACAATGAATTACATTGCTAATATCATCATCTCCTATGGACCAATGACTCAAAAACATGATACATCATGACCATTACACCATCATTAGCCCATACATGTGGCTGCAAAATAGAATCATGATACTCCTCCATAACAAGCCTATCACCATGATGACTCATCATACTAAAGATTGAACTCTCAACCAATACATAATGATGATACAATAACAAATACATGGTTGCAGTAATCATCATACAACGACTCATCCATGGTTGTTCCATATCACATTTCATCTCTATACATTGCTGGAGGAATGAGTATATTCTATGCATGGTTGCACATATTTTCAACCAAATTTTAGTGGAAACCAAAAACATATGTGTGGCTGAAAATTTTAGGGGCTAATATTCGCAGGTGGGCTAATTTCCGTAATTTTCCCAATAAAAAGATTCGTTGATTTCCATTTTTTTTCTAAAATGATTCGCCCAAATTTTATAGCACACCATTATGTTACCTTAAAAATCGCTAAAATATTATATCGACTAATATAAAGTCACTGGAAATCTAAATATTTATACAAAAATATCACCGACAATTTTACAATTTGCATATTACGGACTAGTAAGATTCGCCAAGGTTTTTAAACTTTAATATAAATTCCCATCCTTACAATTTCCCCTGATAGAGCTACCACGATCTTCTCTTGGGGCAAAATATTTTCTAAACGTAGGTTCTCCTTGATGTTTTCTTTTCTATTGTTGTTGGTTCTATTCGTTGATCTGCTTATGGTTTTTCTTTTTGTTTCCTTGGTTCTCACTCTTGCTACTAGTATTGCTTTCTACAGGTTTTGTTAAACACGCGCATGGTAAACACGCATAAGGAGAAATTAAACACACATAAACAAAAATATAAGCGTGAGTTGATATTACCATTAATATGATGTATATTTATAATACAATGGTGTGACTCTTGGATTCCACATTCCAAGGTCACTTGGACTCCTTTTGTCCATTCAGATTCCACACCTACCCATATAGGATTAGGTGTCCAACATTCCCCCCCTTAATCCGAAGGGGTATGTGTGAGTCCAAGAAGAGATTTGTAATATAAATCTGCAAAGTATGCATGGCATCAATTAGGCTGAATCAGTTCTCTGAAATGTTGGCATAAAGAGGTGGTTTAAGGATGACCACCAACACTGGAACGCTTAGTGTAGTTCCCGGAACTCTTCCAAATCTGGCAAGAAGCTGAGGAATTATGCTAGACGAAGTGTCCCTCATATTTGAAGAGGGAGAACTTCAACCTAGAAGAAGGCAGGTCTACAACCTATGATGGTTTAAGGATGACCACCAACTCTGGAATGCTTGATGCATTTCCTGGAACTCTACCAAAACTGGCAAGAAGTTGAAGTCTTTTTCTAGAGGAAGTGCTCTAAATTATTTGAAGAGGAAGAATATCAACCTTGCTTATATGGTTTAAGGTTGTCCACCAACCAAATGAATGCTCATGGGAATCCGTGTCTCTGGCTACAACTCTAAATCTAGAATGAGAGATTGTGGCTCAGGCTCGCTTGAAGTGTTGTGTCTCTGGCTACAACTCTGAAACTGGAATGAGATATTGTGGCTCAGGCTCGCTGAAGTGTTTTGTCTCTAGCTACAACTCTGAATCTGGAATGAGAGATTGTGGCTCAGGCTCGCTTGAAGTATTGTGTCTCTGGCTACAACTCTAAATCTAGAATGACAAGTTGTGGCTCAGTCTTGCTTGATGTGGCTTCAAAGCTTGTAGATGACCACCATTTTCTCCCCTATTAGGTACGAGGTGAGCTAATGGCAAAAACTCAACTGTAAGATTATTAAATATTCTAGAACAAGTTCTGACATATGACTTAAACATCTTCTTGGTTTTTGATGCCCATTGCCAAGAAGCGATCCATCCAAGATGAATCTTTTTTCTTGCAGGATTTTTGTTTTTGAAGCATTTGTGTGAAGAATGGGTGTGTCTACCATAGTTCTTGCATGTGTGAAGATCGAAACAGTGATATTTCATATGGCCAACTCGATCATAGTGTTGGATTTTTTCAATTTTTTGTTGCTGCTTTGGAAGAGGAGCGGGATCTGGAACAGTTGAAGGTGAATTGTCATGAAGAAATCTAGAACTCTGAAATTTGATGGCCTTGGAGTAGTTTGGAATATGAAATGATAGCTCCTTGTCATATCCAAGACCTGTTATGTGCTTGTTATGGACAAGCTCTTCCCAAGGTATGATGATGGGCTTGGGAAGTGCAGACTGAACTGCTACATTTGCATGTAAATCTGCTCTTTTACGAGGAACGTGATGGGAATCAACCTCAATGTTACTGAATTGACAATTTGTTGGTTGTTGATGGATTTTACGATGCTTATGTTGTTTTAACTCATCTTGTTGAAACTAAGACTCAAGATGCAAAAATTCAATCTTGTCTCATGCATTTTGTAGACAATTTTGGATGTCAACAAGGTTGGCCTTATTGATTTTTGTTGTGTCTTCAACCGTACTTTGTATCAAGGTTTGGAGGAAATCTAATACTTCACCACTTAGACTCATTTTTTGGAAAATCAACCTAAAAAATTAGTAAATCAATATTCTTAACTCCCATTAACTATCGGAGAGTAATCAACTCAGTAAAGTTGAGGATGATTCAATGCTTTGAATCCTCAACTGTGAGGGTACCTATCTTCAAATAATAAAATATTGCAGTAAAAACAACGTAGAGTAGAAGACATGTCATTTAGCATAACAATGTTTTAGGATTTATATAGCATTCATGGAAGAACCAACATGTACTCCATCCAAATCTTCTTGCATAAACGTTAACATGAAACATGCAGTATACAATCATCCCAATATTATGTAGAAATCCATACCAAATTCATGGAGAGGAAGAATACTAATATATCTCTAGCAACCGATGTTTCCACAGCCCAAGAAATTCTTTCCCAACCCTCAGCAAGCAATGTACAGCATAAATGAAGAGGAAATCGACCTGGAAATTAATAAGGGTATAGTACCAGCTTACTGACGGAACTCAACCCTTCTTAGCATATTCATTCAATAGGTGGAATCTCGGGCCTCAAGCTCAGGTAAATACGACCCAGTAATTCCAATAGAACCTTGGGAAGAGAAGATGTACGACATATGAAGTCAAAATCAAAGTCTATTTCAAGAGAGAAATTGTGACTTCCACTTATAAAGGATTTTCTTCAAGCATTCACCAAAGATTTTCTGCCTTGGTTTACCATGTATTTGAAACTGTAAGGCTCACTATACTCAAAAAAAAATTTACCCACCCTTCCTTTTAAAACTGAGAAAAATCTTGATTGACTATAGTAAGGTAGGTGTGATAACACTCAACTCTCTCCCAACACTCTTTCGGATAGCAATGATATCAAAATTTTGTAAATGTGAGGTTGTCATGGACTAATATGGCCTGCAAGATTTGGTTCACATGTAGAGAACGATGGGAAATATAGCATAGCCATCAGCTCGAAGATCATTGTCCACTGTAATACATTTCCCTTTGTGTCTTACCTCTCCTCCACGTTGTCCATACCTCACACCACTCTCTTCCCTCTCCTTTTTACAAGACATCTCCCACTGCATTATAATCCCACCGCAAAATATTAATATATTGTATTTTCCTTTGCATAGAGTAGAGGTAGGTCCTACAGCGGTGAAGAGGTGGGAAAACAGAGGAGGGCGCATGGGTGCCGAGGGGAGGAGGTGAGCCGACAGAGGAGGGAGGTCTGACTTGTGGGGAAGGGGATGCGGGAGAAGAAGAGTGGGAGGCCAACGCAGTGAGAGGCCGACACAGGTGTGACGGAACTCAACCTCGCTTAAATGAGGGATGGGCGTAGGTAAAAGGTGAGGGCAGTGGGAGAAATAGGAGATGAAGCAGTGGGAGATGGAGTGGGTAGGGAGTAGAGAGCAGGGTAGGAGGGCTGCGAGGAGAGGAGGTGTGTGGATAGTCGCAGTAATAGGGACCGGGGTACCGTGTTTGTATTAGTTTTGATACTTAATGCCATTTTGAGTTCAAAGGTTTTCAATTCTGGTGTCGTGGAGGTCGAAGCAGGTTTTGATAAAATGACACAGAAAAATGGAAAGGAAACGCACTGGAGGAGTGCAAAGATGCGGCGTTAACCAACAGTAGGGAAAAGCATACCTCCCGACAACAGAATGAGCATATGGATTCAAGGTCAATCTTGGGACCAATGTCAGAAGAGACCCGATTCAAGTTCTTTCTTAAGCCACAGACTTACAGGAATTTGAAATTGTTGTAGAAATTTTGAATAACTGATATGTTATCCACCGAGATTCTCCTGATCACACACTATTTTATCTTCATGCACTATACATAATCTCTTCTACCATTGATCATTACATGCGGAAATAAAATCAATTGCATGCGCACATTAAAACCATAAAAAATCACACATATGAACACAGTATTTCATGGGAAAGCTTAAAGCTGAAAACCCCAACTATCTGTATATTATATGTCATAGAGATCATGTAACAATCATTGTACAAAGCTCCTCACAAGCTCTCAGCACAATCTCCAATTGCTACACACTAATCAAGCTAGATCTAGCAAAACACATGCTCCAATCTCTGCCACCTGATAGCCAACATCTATTGCGTAATTAATGTCGTAGGATGGCTCATAAATAACTTCGAACCACCTGGCTTGTACTGTGAAATCCTCATTAGCTTCTCCAACCACTGGTTGTTGCAAATATGCAACAGTATAGTCACAATTGATAGTTAACCTGCTCTTTCACCTATCTTTGCACTGGTCTCCACTGAAACTGTCCATGCATTGAAGTTAATTGATGTATTATTTAGTTGATTAATGAGTTTATAATTAGTGAATTAATTAATAATTAATTCACACCACTCTTCACTAGTGTATTAATCAGTTAGACTAACTACAACTAGTTCAACTATGTTTAGATTATTTAAACTGAACACAACTCCATTAACTCCTCAATCAACTCCACCAAACTCTGTCACATGAGTTCTAACTGAAGTATCCATGCAATAGCTCCACTTAACCCTTAGGAATAACGTAATTCCTTCTGTCAGCTCCTATGCCACATTTTTGCGCTTAATTGAAGTGCTCCAAGAGAATAAGATAATGTTTATAGTCCAAATATTATTAAGAGCTAATAATATTCGACATATCTATTTTTAGACTGGCAATCTAAAAATAGATTCCGCACAATATGTCTAAAAATAGAAGTCCATCTATTTTTTCTGACTTGACCAACCATCCACAAATAGCATCCTGCAACTCATAGAATATGATCCATATGTCTAAAAATAGACTTTGCGCCAAAAATAGCCTGCGGGCCCACTTAGTGAAGGTGACTTATTTCCACTAAGATCATCATCTTGTTGCAATCTCAACACTCCCTCTCAACAAGATAAGGATTATCTACCACCCCTATCCTGCCTCTGTGGTATTCGAATTTTCTCCTGGTGAGCGCCTTCGTCATGATATCAGCATCCTGAGACTCTGTGGGAATGTATGAAAGTAACATGATCTTCCGATGCACACAATCTCTGATATGATGATACAGGTTCGTGAAGCCATGCCGCCTCAACTCATCCTCCTGTCTGTACCATGATCCATATCCCGATGTGCCTCTGAGATATCTCAATACATGCTTGCCTACCTTCCAGTAGAGCTTGGTAGGCTTAACCATAACTTGTGAAAGCTGGTTCACAGCATAGCATATGTCAGGTCGTGTATTGACTAGATACATAAGTGACCCCACCAACTGTCGATAAACAGTGGCATCCACTACCTCCGCCGAAGTAGCATCCTCCTTCCTCCATCCACCAGGAAGAGGAGTATCAACATGCTTGCAACCATGCATGTTGAACTTCTCCAGTATCTCTCGGGCATACTTTCCTTGAGAAAAAAATAGTCCATCACTGCGCTGCCAAATTTCCAATCCCAGGAAATAATGAAGGAGCCCCAAGTCCTTCATCTCAAACTCCTTTGCAAGATCACCCTTGCATGAGTGTATCAACAGTTCATCACCCATCAAAATCAAATCATCTACATAAAGTACAATGATCAGCAACTTACCCTCCACCACTATCTGGTATAGGTTCGGATCCGCCTCACTCTTGGAGAATACAAGTCCGGTGAAATAACTGTCTATCCGTGTGTACCAAGCACGAGGTGCTTGTTTCAACCCATACAGCGCTCTCTTGAGCCTGCACACATGCGACTCGCTGTTGAATATCTCGAAACCTTCAGGCTGCTCTATGTACACCTCCTCCTCAATCACCCCATTGAGGAACGCAGTCTTCACATCCATCTGATGAATGTGCCACCCCATCTGTGCTGAGAGAGAAATAATCATCTGTATGGAAGAATACCTTGCGACAGGTGCAAAGGTTTCCTCATAATCGATCCCCTCAATCTGTGAGAAACCTCGGGCAACAAATCTTGTTTTGTACTTCTCCACACTCCCGTCAGCTGCCTGCTTCACTTTGTAGATCCATCTCGAACCCACCACTGATTTCCCTTCCGGCCTTGGGACAATCTCCCATGCACTGTTTCTGACAATCGAATCATACTCTTCCACCACGGCATCTACCCATGCGGGATCCTCCACAAATTCCTCGAAAGAGGATGGCTCTGTCACGATACACTTTCTCATAAGAGCCATGTATAAATATACTGGTCACGTGACTGTCTCTGTCTGCACTGTGATGTAGGTGCTCCTAAAACCCTCTCTGCATCTTGAGCCAATCGCTCAGCTTCTGTAGTGCGCTTCCGCCCTCTGATGGTTGGCGCTGCATGAGAGGTCTCTTCCACTCCATGAACCTCCTCTTGTGGATGATCCACATCCAGAGACTCATCCTTAGGAACTAATAGCTCCTCATCTGCATGCAAGTGTGGCTCCCTCTCAAGCGAACACTTCATGGCTTTCTCCTCATGAAATTTGATATCCCGTCGCACAACAGTCTTGCGACTGTCTGGAAAATACACACGATAGTTGTGGGGTGTATCAATGTACCCCAAAAATATCCCAACCTCTGCAGTCGGCTCCAACTTCTTCCTCGCATCCTTCATCACATGAATGTAAACAGGTGAACCAAAAATCCTCAAATGGGAAATATCAGGCTTCTTACCAGAAAACACCTCCTCGGGTGTACTCATGCCAAGTATCTTGTGAGGACAACGGTTCTGCACATATACTACAGTATTGCATGCCTCCGCCCACAAGTGAATGGGAAGGCCCTGATCATGCAACATCGCCCGTGCAGCACCCACGATCGTTCTGTTCTTTTGCTCCGCAACCCCATTTTGCTGTGGGTTATGAGGTGATATGAGCTCTCTTCGAATTCCTTCTATGCCGCAAAAGTCCTTGAACTTGCTAGAGATGAATTCACCACCATTTTCACTCCTAAGAGCCTTCACTTGCTTCCCCGATTATTTCTCAACTAGTGCCTTGAACTCACAGAACTTTGACTATGTCTCGCTCTTCTTCTGCATGAAGAAGATCCAACACTTACGAGAAAAATCATCAAAAAATATCACATAGTACCTGTGCTTTGCTGTCGAAGCTACTGAGAAAGGTCCACACGCCCGTGTTAATTCTCTCAAGACTGCCGTGGTGCGACTATCCTTCTCGTGAAAGGTGGCTTTCACAAATTTTCCAAGGTACATCCCTTGCACTGATCTGAATGCGCAAGAGTACCCTTAGGAAGCCCAGTAGAAATCTGCTGCAGTATCTTCAAAGCTCCATGGTGAAGGTGGCCCAATCTCTAGTGCCACAACTCGCCATCATCTCGGCTCACCACTCCTTCTGCCTTGCTTGCCATTGCTTTGCAGCCATCTACCTGAAATTGATAAAGGTTCTTAACTCAAACCCCTATCCTCCGGGTCTCACCAGTTGCCTTACTGCGCAGGAAAGACTTTCCCTCACTAAAGACAACATCATATCCCTTGTCTTCTAACATCGCCACAAAGATAAGATTCTTCTTCAATCCTGGAACATGCATCACTTCCTTCAATACGAAGGGTTTACCAGACTCCCTCTTAAAGGAAATGGTACCGATACCGGTCGCACTGTATCTACCATCATCGCCCATCTCGATGTGCACTCCAAGATATTTTTCATCCAGATCAGTAAACAAATCTCGATCTCTTGTCATGTGAAAAGATGAACCACTATCCAGAAACCACACTTAACCCATCACACTTTAAACCAAGCATGCGATCAGTGAAAAATCCATTTCAAACTGCGAGGTTAAGGCCTCTCCAACTGCAGATCTAGTAGCCTGCTTATTTTTCTTCTTCCGTGGACAATTAGTGGCGTAATGTCTGTGTTGGTGATAGTGAAAGCACTTCACCTTGGACATGTCCCGCTTCTTGCCGTTCGCACTGGAATGAGAAGCTTTCTTGCTCTTCCCCTTCTTTTCTTTGGTAGCCAAAGTGAAATTCTCTTCATCAGAATTATTTGATGAAGATCCATCCCTGGTACTTTGCCTTATCTCCTCTTTCACAAGATCCGACCAAAGTCGCTCCCATCCCGGAAATTCCTCCGACATTGACCGAGTCCCGATAGGAATGCCAACCTCTAAGCCCAAGGAGAGCCAAGCTCACCAGTCCCGTCATCACCGCACCCCACACATCCTTACCATCCCCGCATTGGATGAACTTCGTGAGGTACTTGGGCATACCGTCGCCTTTCTCCATTTTTATGTTTCGAGTTTATCCTCGAGCCAACTTCCTGGCACAGCTTCCTTGCTTTGGAACAAGTCTGTCAAAGCTTTCCACATCAAGAATGGAGAATCTTTCCCATGAAGGTTGGACACTATGTGATCCTTCACACTTTCCAACAGAATCCTTCGACATTTTGCTATCTTCTTTTTCCATGCGCCAAGTGCGGCCGCATCGCTAGAAGCAAGTTTTGGAATTTCTGCATTTATGAACTCCTTCAACCCATTATCCTCCAGCACCGCCTCCATCCTGTCCTTCCATGCAATATAATTCGAGCTGCCCTCAAGGGCATACTCCAATCGCAATCCGTTGAAAGGCATCTCAACTTCGACACCAAGAAAACACTACTGCAAATTTGAATTCCACCAACACAAAACTCAACCGCTTCAATGTTTTGCAATTGCTCCAATGATCAATATCGCTCTGATACCATGTAGAAATTTTGAATAACTGATATGTTATCCACCGAGATTCTCCTGATCACACACTATTTTATCTTCATGCACAATACAAAATCTCTTCTACCATTGATCATTACATGCGGAAATAAAATCAATTGCATGCGCACATTAAAACCATAAAAAATCACACATATGAACACAGTATTTCATGGGAAAACTTAAATTTGAAAACCCCAAATATCTGTATATTATATTTCATAGAGATCATGTAAAAATCATTGTACAAAGCTCCTCACAAGCTCTCAGCACAATCTCCAATTGCTACACACTAATCAAGCTAGATCTAGCAAAACACATGCTCCAATCTCTGCCACCTGATAGCCAGCCTCTATTGCGTAATCAATGCTGTAGGATGGCTCATAAATAAATTTGAACCACCTAGCTTGTACTGCGCAATCCTCATTGGCTTCTCCAATCACTGGTTGTTGCAAATATGCAACAGTATAGTAACAACTGATAGTTAACCTGCTCTTTCACCTATCTCTGCACTGGTCTCCACTGAAACTGTCCATGCACTCGAAGTTAACTGATGTATTCTTTAGTTGATTAATGAGTTTATAATTAATAATTAATTCACACCACTCTTCACTATTGTATTAATCAGTTAGACTAAATACAACTAGTTCAACTATGTTTAGATTAGTTAAACTGAACACAACTCCATTAACTCCTCAATCAACTCCACCAAGCTTTGTCACATGAGTTCTAAATGAAGTATCCATGCAATAGCTCCAGTTAACCCTTAGGAATAGCGTAATTCCTTCTGTCAACTCCTGTGCCACATCTGTGCACCTAACTGAAGTGCTCCAAGAGAATAAGATAATGTTTATAGTCCAAATATTATTAAGAGCTAATAATATTCGACATATCTATTTTTACACTGGCAATCTAAAAATAGATTCTGCACAATATGTCTAAAAATACAACTCAATCTATTTTTTCTGACTTGACCAACCATCCACAAATATCATCCTGCAACTCATAGAATATGATCCATATGTCTAAAAATAGACATAGTCTAAAAATAGACTTTGCACCAAAAATAGCCTGCGGGCCCACTTATTGAAGGCGACTTCTTTCCACTAAGCTCATCATCTTGTTGCAATCTCAACAATTTTCCTCTCTGCCGACAACATTCCTAAGGAAGCACAATGAATCGACATTATATTTTCCATAGAACAACGATAACAAATAAAACGAGTGGTCGGTGGGAGTTGAGAGACAAGATCACAGTATTGATATCAGTGTAAATTTGGATTACACAATGTAGAGCAACTCGAGAAGGAGGTAACTCGAGGAGGAGGTAACTGTAACTTTCAATTTCATTGGCGCAGAGGAGCGTTAGGTAAAAATTATGAGCAGAAATTTGGAGTGCAGGACTGATGTGCACAAGAAAAAATGATAAAACTAATGGCTCAAACTAATCAGCACAATAAACTAAGGCAACATCAATTACTAAGTAATCAGTGAGAGAAACAGTCACCTGCAACTGCAACAAAGTGTGGACAGTAGCCAGAAACAGAGCTCCAAAGATAAAGCTTCTGTAGGAGGGATAGAATTTTTGAGAATGAATAAATTAATGCACTGAAATGGACAGTGAGAATAAATGACATCACTGACATGTACAGAGAGGCTACTAAACAAATGGCTCTGATACCATGTTAAACACACACATGGTAAACACACATAACGAGAAAGTAAACACACATAAACATAAAGATAAGCATGAGTTTCTATTACCATTAATATGATGTATATTTATAATGCAATGGTGTGACTCTTGGATTCCACATTCCAAGGTCACTTGGACTCATTTTGTCCATTCGGCTTCCACACCTATCCATATAGAATTAGGTGTCCAACAGGTTTCTTGGGTTCTTCTTTGTTGTTTTTACCTGCATGCAAACTAGACTCACCCTTTTGAAATATAAGACCAAATTTATCTAATGGTGATCTCTGGATATCAAGTAAACTATCCAAGGCTACAATTCTCTTCTCCATCTTTTGTCGCTTTCTCAAGCACACCACTTCATCTTCTAATTTCTCATATTCATCTTCCTTTTATTTGAATTTCTTCCTCATGCCTTCCTAAACTATTTATGATTATTCCAACTTAATCTTTAAGCTCAAAATATCTACCTTGAGCTTGGCCTCCCTATCATCACATATCTGCAACAATTTTTTTGTATCCTTGCATGCAGTTGTTAGTCTATAGATCTCATCTCTAAGACCCTTAATATCATTTTCATCTCCACTAGGAAATTCAACATGATCAAAATCTGAATCCTCAAAATTATAACTTAAAATAAAATCATTAACATTTATACCTTTGGATCCATTTTTCTCTTCTAAATTTTGTAAATCATCAGGTGAATCATTTACATTATTAGAATGAGACTCTCACGGTTGAGCTTCTTGTTTTTTAAGGCCCTTCTTCTTATTCATCTTCTTGTTCTTCTTCTTGTTGCTTTTCTTCTCACTCTCCATGTTGTTGTTGGTACCATCTCCAAATATCGATTTTGTATTGTCCCACATTTCCTTGGCATATTTCAAACCTACTAGCCTCTTCAAATCATCATCATGAATATTCTTGTATATTATGACTCTAGCTTGCGTATCCTACTGCAAAACTTCATCTGCAATTGGATCCTTGCCACAACCTTCACATTCTAATCTCAAAATATTAGATCCACTATACAATAATTTAGATTTAACATTTTTGTGACATACCTTTTAATTTGCAGCAGTGAGGACAACCATTACAAAAAAAAAAAAAATCAAATCAAATTTTTGCCAAAAAACCCCAGATCTACTCTCTAGCAATCAAGCTGCAACCAAGATTCCTACTATAATACCAATTTTTGGAAAACTTTGAGCACTATTGAGATGGGGTGGGGGGGGGGGTGAATCAGTAGTGTGTCTTATTATCAATTTTTCCTTTAATTGCTTCTCAACTAAATACCACTCTTATTATTGTAGCAACTCACAATATGTTAGCATCATATGAGTAAACAATAAATATGTAAACATATAAGTAGCATATACTAAAATAAAACCATCAAAGTGCAACCACAAAAATCATCATCACACATGAGACACAAGATTTCTAGTAGAAACCATTCTGGGAGAAAAACCACCCTTGATGTTGTTGCTCTGTTCTGAATCTCTATTATGTCAAGCAATTTGTCTTTTACATAGTTAGTTAAACACGATCAGCCTGGAGACTCAACCTCATATACAATAGGCTAACACAAATCATCTAGAGGACTCGATTCTATTGATCATCTTAGAATACTTTATTCTCACATATATCTATGGACTACCAGCTGTTGAAGGCCACCACGATCAAAGATCCTCTCCCAACTTCGATTGGACTATATAACTTTGATTGGATGGAAAAATTGTTCCTTTCGATGAATCTTTGATATCACCACTCCTCTCTCATGAAGTCATTGTTCCTCAACACTATGTGGACCTCATTTCATAAATTTTCAAACCGGATCCATGACGCTTTGCTCAACAAGAATTCAACTCTATAATCCAAGTCTCACAAGCAATAAAATATCAATAAATCAAATAAAATACCACCACAAACATGCTCTAAACACAAGAAAAATATTGGCTCACATCCATGCATCAAAACTATGGCTATCCAGCAACATAATCTCTACTCCAATCATCTAAATAAATTATGCCACAAGAACCATGAATATGATCTGAATATTAATGAATTGCTTTAGCAATCTGCGACAACACTTCCATTTACCTCATACATTGAAGCATCTATGCTCTCAATCAAATTTGAATCATTCCTCCACTATGCATTTGTCTCTAACTCACTCTTACACACAACCAACCATCACTCAGCTCCAAAGTGAAATATATAAAACATGAAGGGAGAAATTTTCCTTTGGGTTGGGTTCAAAGGTGCATAAATTAGACTAAATCAAGTCAGCGCCATCACTACTTATGCACTTAATGTGTTCACATCATTGGAGGACCTTTTCAAACCATTATGGACTTTTAAAACTTATTCTATAAACTTGTGGGAATTTCCATTCCAATTTTATTCTCATTTGTGCAAGGAATGTGAGGATTTTTTGTGAAAAAACTCAGTCATATGTACAACACTGCATAAACTTGAGTGGAGACCTTCGGTCGCATGTGCAGGTATGCATCTTAGTGAATGGAGCCTTTCAGTCACATGCATAAGCCTATCTCCATGTGACCGGGGCAGGAAAAACCAAAAACCCTCATCTCGGAACCTCTACCACATGTTGGATCCTATTCTTCAGAGTCTAAACTCATATCCAAACTTATTATAAGCTCGATAACACATCTAAATTAGATAAAAAAATTCTCCCAACTGTCATTTTCAGGTTGACCTAAAAGGACAACAAACAAGGTAATAAAGAGTGCCAACAAGTCCTCCACTCTCCAAGAAACACCTCCACAAGTTGCAACACCATTGAATAGATATGTAACATATTGTATCACTGTCATCATCATCATACGGCCAACACACTTATGCAAAAAGGTCATCTCCATGAACACAAGCATGAAGACCTAGATGGAAACCTAGTATGAAAACTCATCAAGTGGGTCATCATCTCTATCACATGTAGATCAGCATCATCTACATGTAGCAACAACCTCAACTTGTAGTAGCATCAATAGTGCCTCCAATCAATGAATAAAAATGCATCAACATCAATACATATTCCAACACAAGACGCTCAAGGAAACACCTGCATGAACACCATGCTACCAACGAGCTACATTAATTCCATCATCTGACCATGAGTGTGACATCATATGGTTATCATCAATGCCAAGACAATCATCTCAATGCCAACTAGTTGCAACCATTCTACAATGAATGGAATCCAAAAATTAGCTAGGATATAAAGGTTGACATCAATTCCAACATGAGCTAACTACCATCATGAACCAATACCAACATCCGCTAGCTGGATCCATGCACACCATAATGCCAACAATTTCCCTATGTTATCTATTTCATCATTAAGAACCTTTCTAAAGCTTAGCTAAATTATACAGTCACTGAAAAGGAACTCCTATCTATGGTACACTCTTTGAACAAGTTTAGGCACTACATCATTTTCTATCAAACATTTTTCCACACTGATGATGCAACCATCAAGTATTTAGTGAATAAACTTGATGTCAATTCTAGAATAATTAAATGATTTTTATTATTGCAACAATTTGATTTAACCATTTTTTACAAACTAGGGAAAGAGAATGTGGTTGCAGATTTCTTGTTAAGGCTGACCTTGCCTACAGAGAATGAGGAGATGGTATATGGCCAGCTTCCAAATGAACACCTCTTTTCCATATTGGTGCTCTCTCCTTTTTTTGTTGATATAGAAAACTACTTAGTTGCTGGGAGGTTCCCTCCTAATCTATCCTTCGAGAAGAAGAGAAAGATTATTAGGAAGAGTGTCACATTCACTTGGATTGGGGGGAATCTTTTAAAGATGGGGCCAGATCGTATTTTGAGAAGATGTGTGAGGGAAGATTAGGTATTTTACATCCTCTCAACATTCCATGATTGACCCTATGGAGGCCACTTTGTTGCTAAGAGAATATCCTTCAAGGTTCTACAAGTTGGTTACTACTACCCCCCTCTATATCCAGATGCAATAAGGTGCACCACCATGTGTGATCATTGGCAAAGGATGGGTAAGCCTACACCTAAGGATGAAATTCCCTTACAACCCCAACTGACTCTAGACCCATTTGAGAAATGGGGCATCGAGTTCATTGGGCCCATTGATCCCCCATCATGAAAAAATAATTATATCATTGTGTGCACTGATTACCTGATTAAATGGGTTGAAACAAAGGCATTAAACGCAACAACTAAGTAGGAGGTGGTTGATTTTTTGAGGGAGCACATCTTCTACAAGTTTATTTTTTCAAGAGAGTTGGTCATTGATCAAGAGACACCATTCACCTCAAATATGATCGAATACCTCATGAAGTAGCACCACATCAAGAACAAAAAATCTACTTCCAATCACCCTCAGGGAAATGGGAAAGTGGAGGTCACAAATAGAGCTTTATAGAAAATTATAACCAAGGTTTCTAGTAACAGCAAAAATTATTGGGCGGGCATACTTATAGAAGCCACTTTGGCCTACAATACTACTTGGAAGACAACCACTCTTGTAGATTATTTTATCAGAAGAAGGCCCTATTTTCCATTGAATTTGAATACAATACCCTAAGGATGGTATATTATTTAGACTTGGACCACATTTTAGCACAACAAGAGAGTTTGATCCAACTCAATGGTTTAGATGAACTCAGGTTTCAATCTCTCTTGCACACTAAGGTAGTCCAGCTACAAAGGAAGATTTAGCATGGAAAATGCATTAGGGAGAGATATTTTAAAGAATTTGATTGGGCCCTTCTATATGACTCTAGATTCAATGATTTCAAAGTAAAATTAGTGAACATATGGCTAGGCCCCTATCTAGAGGAAAAATTTCATGAGAATGAGTCTGTATAAATCATAATTATGGATGAAGAGGGTATTCCCTTGCTTGTTAATGGTTTCAGGTTGAATATTTACAAAATACCTTTGTCCAAAGAGGGGTTTATTAGTTCAATTATCAAGGAGTTGAATGTGATTGGGAGGCTCACAACCCTTAGTCCACCAAGCTCCTCAAAAAAAAAAATATTAAAATAAAGGGCCTAGATGAAAAGCTCCATGAGGCATGTCAAGCCAACTCTAGGGTTGAAAACCTCTATGAGGCAACCCAAGAGAAAATAATAATAATATGAAAATATCCCCAAGTGAAAACATCCTCAGAGGTGCCTGGGGAAGGAATTCAGATTGAAAACCTCTCTAGACGAAGCCTGAATGTCTAAAAAAAAAAGAGAAAATAAATAAAAATAAAAATAAAACATAAGGAGTCCTTACATCATTTATGCTAACATTTTTATTTTACAGGACTCCAAACAGTCAAGGGGAAAATGATTGAAGAGAAAGTTCCACAGTACATCTCTCCATTTTCCCCATCCAACCACTACATTTTCATCATCATGCATCCACCTCCCTACCTTTCTCCATCACTTAGAAAACAACTGCACGCCATTTTACCTCAATCCTACAATGCTACAAGATTGTCCTAGACTGCTACAGGATTGTCCTGAACTACTACAGGACTGACCAGAAATGTTATAGGATTGAGATCCACTTGGAAAAAGGAGCCAAAAGATCATTTTTTTTCCTTGGAAAATATTAGGAGAGGTCCACCCAAATTATTTTACCTCTCATCCACTCCATTCATTTAATTCCATCCTCAGTATTCCACCTCTAGCCATTAAAAAAATACAGAACAAAGGACCCTTCCTTTACTCTTTTTCACAAAATTTCACCACCTTTGAAAGATTTTGATCCTATCCCTAGACTCACTATGATTTTTCCAAGTCCTTGAATGCAGTATGAGTTTTTTAGAAGGAACTGAGTGACTACTATAGGAAGAAGATCAATCATGTATCATCTTGCACAGATCCAACAAGGCCATAAACCAAGGACTATTAAAGCTATAGAATGAATATTTGGCCACCCTAAAGCATCAATCGACCATCCATGAGGCTTATATAATCCACACAACCCCTAAGGAGGAGTTTCACGGTCACCAATCCACTTAAAGAATAGCAAATCGAACATTGGAAAAATAACTGCATGAAAAAAATATTGCATCAGCCAATACATCATGTTGTTTTGAAGACCTATGCATAGGAAATACAAAGGAAGTTAGAACCTTCAGAGATAAATTGATTGATCATTCATTTCAGCAGCAACATGCATACATCTCTAGCAACTCAACATCATAGGTAGGCTTAGGTATGACACCCCTCACCTCTTCCCTATGTGCATAATGGTAAAAAAATGTGTTTAATGAACAAGAATATATTTTTTATGGGTTGGAGGTGGACAGTAAAATTGGACACCTTATATTAGTCAAACGGTGGTCTACTCAGCCACCCATGCAACGTGGAAAATTCAAAGTAGGGGGAGTGATAATTACAAGGAGTGGGGACAATGGTTAAAAGAGGAAATTTGTGGAAAGGCCAAGTCAAAAAGCGCTTTGAGCCCCTTACCACAAAATGGAATAAAAGGATAGGGCTAAATTTCACTTACATTGATGCTCATTTCGAAGAAACGGTTGGAGAGGCCCATCAAGGTACCAAATGATGAGATATAGGCTACCCAAGGTTGCATAGGGTGCTACAGAACTATTATAGGCTAATTGTGCAGGTGCTACAAGACTGGATACTATTCCTATAGGAGTATCTAAATTACTACAAGAACATAGAAAGAGGTGATATAGAGTTGAATTGGGAGGATAGAAGGAGCCCAGACCATCAAGAATTTTCCTCAAACTCCCACAAACATAAAGAATTCATTCTGAGAAGGGTAAGTGGCCTCCTCCCTCCTCACTTTCTATCCAAATTGCATAGAGAATTTTTCTGCTACAATCATCCTGTAGCAAACCCTTGTTCAATTAAACTCCTTTGAAAATTTATTTTATCACATAATAAATGCAAGGAAGGAGTAGAGGAAAGTTTTTTTCACTATAGTAAAGGCTATCATCCTTCTCCTTCTCTAACCAAAAATCATCAGCCACCGTATCTCTTCCTTTGCACCCTAGACTACTCAAAGAGAAAATTTGGAAATTCCCTTTGAATAGTTTAAGGAAGTAGCAGTAGAAACCATGGGAGGAGGTTTCAATCGAATAGAGCCCACAGACACCAAAATATTCCATCAACATCCTCTTCTTAGAGACAATTTTCTAAGACACCATTGGATGGGGTTCTTTGAACAATTTAGGGGGTATGATGATGAGGTAATCCATGAGTTTACCATGGCCCTAAATTCTTAGGGGGGAGAAAATGATACCATTGTTGTAAGGGAACTTCCCATCCATATGAACACATAACTCATCATCAGAGCGACCACCATACCCTTATGATTTTTATGGGGAAAAGAGGATAGGACAGTAAATATCACAGCCAAGAAAAACTTCTTTCTCCCTGAAGAGGGACCTGTAGAAGAAAAAAATTGAGTGAGAAGAGAAATCCTTCCTTACCCTTGGGATGAAGTAGCCTATAACATCCTCAAGTACATAACTTGTAATTGGAGTTTGAGTATTGTGTATAACTGTAAGTCTATGTTTCTCCATGAGCTAAGGTTCAAGATTTAGTTACCAACTCCAAGAAGGACCAGTGTGCCACATTTCCTCTTTCATTACATCATTGAAATGAGAAATAGAGTGAGGGAAGGGAGGCACCAACACATTTCCCATCATGGCCTCATTAAGTTCATCATGATGAATTCCTTAAGCCACCTCCAGAACATAGTTTTGTGGAATGAATTTGTGGACTTAGACAGAGAGGCATTCATTGAAACATGGGAACCCACCACAACACATCAATAAGAGACACTAAAATCCATTGTGGGAGGTAGGAAAGGAGAGAAAGTGGAAGAGGAAAAAGAAGGGGAAAATACAGAGGAAGAATATGGAGGAGAGCAAGAAGCAAAAGAAGATACCCCTAAAGAACCCTCAAGATCTCAAAAGATAAGAAAACATGGTAAACAAATAAGTCTCTTAGCAGGGAACAAAAAATAAGAGGTGGTTTCTACCTTAGCCACACCCAGCACACATGTCAAACCCAAGAGAAGGAAACACATGAAAGGAACCTTGTATTTTAATAAGAGAAAGAGAACCAAGAGAAAGAAATGGAAGCCTAGGCCTCCTTCAATAGCCCCCATCACTATAAATGAGTCATCCAACCAAAAATAAGAATTGGGACCTGGTGAATGGAATATTGAGGAGGTCACCTCCCCTAAAACCAAGGGTAAATAACATTTTCCACCCATAGGGAGGCCCACCACTAGAGCAGTCAAATATAATAGGCTCAAAGCATAAGTTACCCTGCTACAGGATAAGGCAGAGGGGCTACATGATAAAACAGAGGAGCTACAGGAGAAAATAGAGGAGCTACAGAAAAAAACATGGCTACTACAGGAAGGAACATAACTTCTACAAGAGAAACAAGGAATGTTATAGGAAGGGGAAGCCACATAAAAAATGGAATAATCATGCCTCCAAGAACTCTAAGATCTGAATCCAGAAACTAACCTTGCATCCTACTACAAATTCATTTAGGAAGGATGAATTATACCCACCAAATTTTCATTACAACTCTTATTTGAGTTGGAAATGGAAAGAGGAAGAACCCATATATGGATGAAAATTGAAAAATATAATAAGGTAGAAGATGGGGCCTCATGGAGAAAAAATAACATCAAATGATAAAGAAATCGAATGACTTAATGCTAAGGGAGTCAGTCATAAGGGAGTAGCTACAGTCAGAGAACATGAGGCTAAGGGAACAACTACAATAAAAATAGGTACAACTTTCCGCCACGGAAATTTTATCCATGCAAGGCCATACAATGTAGGTAACCATAAATGTCCTATGAAATATTCCTCAAAGAGTAGTGGTTGCAATTCAAGATAAAAAAAAATTAGCACAGTATGGCTATATACCTTTCAACGACTACAATAAGTTCATTGAATTTTCTCAGAAGGTAAGTATTGAGGACAAAGTGTAATAGCCATGGTGAAAATTCCATGTAATAAAATTTAATAAGGGAAAAATAAAAACCAAGGTCATGGGGCATGTATTCCAAGTTGAATGTTGGGAAAAAAATCCTGGTGTGGGTTTTCATATGATTTATTATGGTTATAGAAATTGGCTAATGCTTTGGAAAGGAAAAATGGAATTCATTGGCATTTATTTGTGAAAATAATGGAAAATAGGAGAAAATGGAGGTGAAAGGTCACAGGTTCCATGTCAGGAGGAAAATGAAGGAAAATAATGGAAAATGAAGAAAATAGAGGCCTCATTAATAAAAAGGCTTCTGAGGATCATTTGGTAACCTTTTTTCAGTTCACTTTGGAGATCTCATTCTCTCTCTCTCTCTCTCTCTCTCTCTCTCTCGCTTACTCTTGGACACTTAGAGTTTTCTTGGAGAACTCTTGGAGAGTGTGGCATACTTGGAGATTTTGACCAAGAAGGAAAAGGACGAGTAGGAAAGTGCAAGAGGACATTGAGATCAGCAACTACAGTGGGTTTTGATTGCAGGTATCAAGTTTCATGAGTGTTTTTCTCACTATTTTTTGCATGCATGGCATATGCATGTGGTTTCCTAGTCATGATCTATCATTTGCATGGAGGATTGTCTGGATTGACAGTGGATTTGTGTAGCCTTGAAATTTATTTGATAGCCATGGTGTTGTGGGTTCATTTCATTGTTTTTTTTCTATTTGGTTCTCATGCTCCTTTGGTTTTTGGTTGAGTTATTAGTTCCTAGAGACTTGGTTGGAAAAAGGCTCTGGAGCCCTGTAAAAACTTGGTTTGAGTTACTAGTCATGGAGCCTTGGTTGGAAAAATTCTTTGGAGGCCTTGGTGGGTTGAGTTACTAGTCCTAGAGCCTTGGTTGGAAAATTCTCTAGATCCCGACAGTAATTGTGGGTTGAGTTTCTAATCCTGGAGCCTTGTTTGGAACAAATTATCTAGAGCCATGGATAGCTTGCATGGAGACCAATCTAGTGATGGTTGTGATGTCTGATCATGAGGTGGAAACATTGGTTGAGGGTTGAGGTGGTTTGGCCTCTAGAAGCCCTTGTTTTGATTTGATTGATGAGTTTTATGATATCCCACATTCATGCTTGGAATATGGCATGGGGGTGACTGGCTGAAGAGAGACTTGATTCAGCCATGTCTATGGTCAGGTGGAACATGGAATTCCCACACTTAGTTGCATTTTTCTTATGGAAATAAGAGCTATTTTCCTCTTGTATTGATTGGTAAATATTATTTTTATCATGTGGCTTATATGGTTATTATATGTTTTTCATTTATGTTTTTCATATGTTGGTTATGAATGTGTTTTATGACATTGATGATGTATGTCTCTCATCATGTTTTGATTTGTAATGAATGAATAATGTATCTATGACCAAATAGATGGAAATGTAGTTGATTTGATGAGGCAACAATGCTTCTTAGCAATTCTCAGATAAGTATGAGACCCATATGCTTGGATCTTTTGTTTAAACCTGTAGATTATATATTTGTGACGTGTTTGATGAAATTATTGTCATGACTAGTAGGGGTCCAGTCAAGTCCTTGTTTAAGTGTTTGCTTTCACATAATCATTTTATTGTTATCTTTCAGTTCTAAAAGTTTCATGGTGTTCTGAGCAATGACCTGGGCTCTGTGCCTAAAAAAGTGGCACAAAAATTGGGGTCGCAGGCTCAGAACTACTAGGAAAACTCCCTAGTCACATGCATGCTTATGTTTTGTGTGCAATTGGAGGTTTCCAGTCACATTCTTTCCCATGTCAAGCATACTACCGGGGGATTAATGCATGAAAAGTTCAATTTGGATTAGGGACTAACCTATTGGAAGGTTTGGATGGCTACTGGGTGTCATGAAGCATGTGCAAAAGGTGTGTGTTGTTGTGTGGTGTCATTTCGACTTCCTTAAGGTGACCTGGGAGGTTGAATCATATCATAGTAACTCTTCGTCACATGTTTACCTCGGTCGGCCAGTTACCTGGGTAGATGTGAGAGGAGGGTGTTACAGAGTGGTATCAAAGCATGTTTCACCCCTCAAAATGGATGGGCATTGTGTTGGTCATGCATTTATGTTCGTTTAATATGTGTTTTCTCATGCTTTTGGTCTATGTACTTGTTGCAGTTACATGGTGTTGGTCATGGTTGCAGTAATGTCGCCATGGGAGAGATGTTGGTGTTTTTGTGAAATTTGTTGTCATGTGTGTATGACTAATTATGTGTTGTTTATACAGGTCAAGTGATTATGTATTTTCAATGTACATTGGTATGTGTAGTTGATATGGTCATCCATTGAGGATTGGAATCTAGCTAAAATAATGCTTGTGTGTTGATATACCTATGTGTTATATGTCTATATGTTGTTATGACTATTTCTATACATGTATTATGTTGATTGGTTGATCTTGAAGATGAGATATCCTCCCTGAATTATGATAAGGTGCATTGGTTTTTTTTTATTTGGTTTAGCTGACATGAGATGTCTTGCAAGAAGAAATCAAAGATGACTAGCAAGATGGTAGACTACAGAGATTCTCCCTATGAATCATATGAGCAGCATGGTGTTGGGCACTGTTCTGACTTAGCAAACACACTGAGAATTTTGAAGGAATAAATAAGGAGTTGTAAAGTAGATAATGACATAATCATACTGGCACTGGAAAAAAAAGTAGAAGTCCATGCAGTAATCCTTTAGAGTTTGTCAGAGTTGCAGTGCTAGGAGCCACTTCGGACCAGCTATGGAAAGGAGGATGGGACTAATAGGGCATATGGAATTAGGTCTCATGGTTGTCACAGGTTGGATAGATATGAAATGATTAGATATGGTAGGTTCTTGGGCACTCCGAATAGGAAGAGTGACATATATGGGTATTATTCTAGTTCTAGTTCTGACGTGCACTATGATCGTCATCATTATCATCCTTACAGGAGGAGTGATAGGGGATATTTTCCGAATGATTTTAAGAAATCAAAACCACCTAAATTTGATGGAGATATGAATAAATCATATCATGCATAGGCATGGTTTCATGGTATGAGGAAGTTCTTCAGGTTGCATGATTACTTAGAAAACATGAAGGTTGGAATAGCTACATTCAACCTATTATCACTCTGTCAGATCTTTGAGGGTGAGAAGACTCCAACAAAGGTAACTAAAGACCAAGCTTAGCCAAGTAGCTAGCCCTACTAGGCAAGAGAGGGCTCTCTCCAAGGGATCTCAGCCAAGAGGGATAGATCAAATTAGGTTTTAAGCTAGGTATAGTAGCACAGGGGTTTTGATTGGTTCATTTGGGTGCTGGATGAGTGAATTAGGTCAAAGAGGTAACTAGGTCAAGCAAAATAAGATCAAAATCGCAGAAATATAATGGGGCAAGGTAGGTAAGCACTCTAACACTTTAAGGTTTCAGGGTGAGATGGATCAGACTGGTGAGGTACTAAAAATAGCATGACAGTACATGAATTCTTTTTAAACTGAAGAAACTGAAACAAATTATGGTGATTCTCCCAAAGCATAGCATAAAATATGTATTCTGTCTATCAAACTTGAGAAATAAACATATCATACAGCTGAAATGAACATGGATAGTACAAAACATTCCTACATATGAAACTGAAAAAGAAACTATGCCAAAGTACAATAATAGATGAATCCAAAAAGAATAGCTGCAACTCATCCAATATATTCCTGCCAAAATCTAAATACACTAGTGTTTCTAATCAATACAAAAACATCCAACTCATGAAATGAGTCAAGAAGTGAAAGATATAGTCATGAAACAACTTCTCCCAACCTCAGGGGTCGAATCCCTGAGTTTTCGAGCTGATCCACCAAATTCTGAAAACCTAGAGTGTAGGGTGGTCAAACTAACTCATTCCTAACTTTAGTGAAACTGATTCATTCATCCTCTCAAAAAGTTTTACCTAATTTATTTACCCCTAGTTAACTCATAAAAATAATTACTACATTTAAATCCATGAATTACATTAGTAAAAACTCATAAAAATCTATCAGGAACTAAGAAAATTCCAAAAACTAGAAAATATCAGAGAATATTGCAAAAGCGCAACGCCTAAAGCAAAAGTGCAGCACTAACTTCAAGGTGAGTTTTGGAGGGCTTCCTAAAGTCCAAATTAATCTCAAGATATCTCATTGGAAATCTTGTCCTGTCTAGTTTCTAAATATGTTCTTAGTATCCAAAATTGACCATATTTGATCCTCCAAAAATTCAATCTCAAAGACTGGTCAAAAGCGCAGCGCCAGGCTCAAAAAGAGGGCAGAAACATGATTTTTTGGATGTTTTTGGCCATTTTTCCTTGTAATAATGTCAAAATTTGATGTGCCAATAGTCAAAATTTGATGTATAGGGCCTTATAAATCCAATGGTGGTAACCATTTTTCATTTGTAGGCTCCTAGGAAAATCGCAGCACCCTAGGAAAAAGCGCAACGCCCAAGGCAAAAGTGCAGCACCCTTGGAGAAAGTGAAATTCCATCTTGTAGCTCACTTTTGGATGACTTACAAAGCTCCAAATTGAACTTTGGATATCTTGTTGGAAATATATTTATGTCTAATACACAACGGGCCTATCAATAACTGAAAATGATCAAGTATATCCCCTCAAAAATCAATTCTCCCAAGAATGGTCAAAAAGTGCAGAATGAGGGTGCAAAAAATGCAGCATTCTCTTGCAGGTGATTTTTAGAGGCCTTCCTGAACTCCAAATTGAACTCATGAGATCTCATTATAAATCTCTCTCTGTCTAGTTTTCATTTGACTTATCAAGCAAGTCATTTGGACAATCTATCAAGGAGAAAAGGTGACTTTCCCAAGACTACTCCAGAAGTGCAGCAACTCTCATATAGCAACAATATATTTAGCATTCCTCCCAAACCATAAAGCATGCGCAATAATAGAAGGATTTTTTTCTTTTTCGTTATATTATTAACAAAAACCTCTTTCATTGTTGTTAAATGCATCTCCATTTGTTCATAAACATACTTTGAATAAAAATTGGCCCTATGTATAGCAAATGATTTGTCCCTTGGAATGATTTCTTGAAAAATGATGGATACATGATGTTTATGAGCTGGAATTACCTCATACTTGCTGATATGATCTCTATTATGCCTCCTCTACTCATATGTCTCTGATTCCATAGCAAACCCTAGCTCAATGGGAGAGGAAATTAGGGTTTAGTGTACACAAAACAAGGGATTAGGGAAATTAATAAGAATGGAGGGAAATAAAGGGTATAGGGGGCTTATAAATTCCGAGGAAAATTTTTGGAGGTAGGGAGGGATGTTACGAAATAGGGGAAAGTGGAATTTCAAGGATTGAGTGAGGGGAAGGGTTCTAAAAGGGAAAAACATGGGCCTAGTCTAGAAAAGGTCAAATTGTAGCGATAGGCTAGGGTTTGTATAAAAATGATGATTTTGAGGGATAGGAGTGATGGGAAGTGTTTATGAAGGTATATTAAGGATAGGGGAAGGTGTAAGAGCATCACGATACAAGTTTTTTTATGATTTAACCATGGAAGTCATGAAACCAATAAAAATTCCCTCAAAACCATAAGAGAGGGAAATGAGCTTTCCAAGCACAACTAAGAGACAAATATGGTAAACACAAAGCCACTTAATTGGAAATGATAGTTTGGAACCTGAAATTTTTGAATACCTTTGACTATTAATACTCCTTCAAAAGATGAATTTTATGGTGAAATGACCAATTTTCATGATTTTGACCCTATGACCTAATAATGGCACAACATTGAAGAATGATCTAAATGATGACCATGATGATTGTGGGACTCTTTCAAAAATGAAATGACTTGACCATGATGATTTCCATTGATTATGGAGGTGAATGGAGTAGTAATGATCTCAATACCCTAATCATTGACCAAATTTTTGCATGATGACCTAATGAAATGGAAAAAAATTCAGAATGGAACCCTAATATGATGTGAAAATAGATATTTTGATAATTGGTGGAAGGATGCAAATATTGACACCAACACAACCTCAAAGGTAAAGAAAATATTTAGTGGGAAGATGTGAAAAATTTTAGGGGTATTCATGAGGAGTTGACTTGGAGTGAGTTCGAGAGGCTATTTCCGAAGAAGTATCTATCGAAGATATACTATGATGATAGGGAAAAAGGGTTTTATGAATTAAAGATGGGATATATGATCGATGAGGAGTACACAAGAATATTTCTGGATTTATTGAGATATGTGCCTTACCTCAAGGAGGAGAAGGCCAATATAGAGAGATTCATCAATGGGTTTCCAAAATCATTCAAAGACATGATTGAGTTTGATGAGCCTAGATCATTGGAGGAGGCCATTCAGAAGATATTTCATTGTTATGAGAAATCAAAGTGTAGATCTGAGACTAAGCCAGATTGGAAAGGTAATGCAAATATTAAAGGAAAATACGACAATAAATGAGCAAGACCTTAGGATACAAGTAAAAAAGAGAATGTTGTACCACCAAATAAGTTCAATACATATGGAAAAGGATAGGGACTTCGATCTAAGGAGCACCATAAGAGTGACAATCAGGATCTTGTGCAGTGTTGGACTTGTGGAGGAGATCATCGTAGGGGGGATTGTCCACAACATCAGGGTGGTAAGCTGTAGATATACAGTGCTTAGGAGGCACAGATGATGGGATATGTTGGACATAGTATTCCCAGGATTCGTGCAACACTGGATAACAGGCAGGAATATCACCAGGGATCTATTATCGAGATGGGCGGTAAGCTATGTGATCAAGTTGTTTCTATTTTGATTAACCATGGATTTAATTATAGTTACGTTAATCCTGAACTTGTGGATAAGTGTGGTTTGAATAAGAAAGTGCATGCAGAGTCTTGGTTAGTGCAGTTGGATACAATTACCAACAAGAGAGTTCACCATTGGTTAATATCTTGTGCATTTGACTTGAAAGGTATGTCAACATCAGCACACTTTAATATTTTGTCATTGGGATCATATAGTATGATTTTGGGTATGGACTGGATACATCTTCATAGGACCAAGGGGGATTGTTATGACAAGGCTATTGAGTGCTTAGATGACAATGGGGAACAAAGATTTTTATAGGGTAAAAAAAGCAACATCAGTAAGAATGGTTACAGTTATGAAAGTCAAGCGCAGTTGGAGGAAAGGATGTGTTTTTTTTGCAGTGCATATTTGTAGTGATAAAGGTAAGGAAGTTGAGGATGCAGATGTTTTGAGAAGGTACCTAGTTCTACAACAATTTCATGATTTATTCCCCACATATATTTCATAGTTACCACCTCACAGGGAAGTATACTTTTCTATTGAGTTGGTATCAGGGGCAGCATCAACATCTAAAGCACCTTACAGGATGAGCACACCAGATTTGGTAGAGTGGAAATTGCAGTTGAAGGACATTCTTGACAAGGGATACATTAGGCCAAGTGCATCACCTTGGGGTGCACCAGTATTTCTTGTGAAGAAGAAGGATGGTAATCTTAGATTGTCCATTGATTGCAGACAGTTGAACAAGGTGACCATTAATACCATGTATTCATTGTCCAGAATTCATGACTTGTTTGACCAGTTGAAGGGAGCAGCATTGTTCTCAAAGATTGATCTGAGATCAGGATATCATTAGGTACACATGAAATAATATGACATTCACAAGACATATTTCCAGACCAGGTACGGACATTATGAGTTTGGTGTAGTTGCATTTGTTTCGAATAATGTTCCAACTACTTTTATGTGCTTGAAGAATAGTGTGTTACGTCCTTATCTAGACAAGTTTGGTATTGTGTTCATTGATGATATATTGGTATATTCTAAAATGAAGAAGAGTATGT
Source organism: Pinus albicaulis (assembly GCA_034641835.2). NCBI lineage: Eukaryota > Viridiplantae > Streptophyta > Pinopsida > Pinales > Pinaceae > Pinus > Pinus albicaulis. Next base: position 715,426,255 of record CM076574.1, on the reverse strand, counting down.
CGAACATTTGGCAGCAATATTGATATTTTTGAGAGAGCATCAGTTGTATGCTAATCTTATTAAGTGCAGTTTCTTCCAGACAGAGGTACATTACTTGGGACATGTTGTCTCCAAGGAAGGCATAGTAGTAGATCCTGAAAAGATAAGGGATATCATGGAGTGGGAAGATCCTAGGAATGTAGATGAGGTAAAAACATTTATGGGGTTAGCATGTTATTACAGGATGTTCATTAAGAAATTCCCACAAATTTATTATCCTATCACATAATTGCAAAGGAAAGGTAAGAAGTTTGAATGGACAGAAAAATGTGAAACCAGTTTTGAGCAGTTAAATAAATTTTTGACAAATGCTCCTGTGTTAAATATCATAGACACGGAAAAAGAAATGTGTGGTACATACATATGCTTGCAAGAGAGGGCTTGGTGGAGTCCTTATGCGGGAAGGACAGGTGGTGTGTTATGAGTCACGAAAACTGAATGAGAACGAGCAAAACTATCCTACACATGATCTTGAGTTGGCAATGATCATTCATGCATTGAAGATGTGGAGACACTATCTTCTGGGCAGACGAATTGTATTGATGAGTGATCACAATGGATTGTGGTATCTATTTTACCAACTGAATTTGAACATCAGGAAAGCTATATGGTTGGCCATGATCAGTGAGTTTGACTTCGAGACCATGTATATTAAAGGTAAAGAGAACAAGGTTGCAGATGCTCTTAGCAGGCGGATACAGGTGAATCATATAGCGGCTATGAGTTCCTATGGGATAGATCTACATGATAGAATCTTGTAGGTAGTTTAGTAGGATTTCAGGTATATGGAGCTTAGGCACAAATTGCAGCATAGTATGCGTACATGTAGTGCAACAAGTACATTTAGTGGTACAAGAATAGGTACAAGTAGTGGTACAAGTATAGGTACATGTAGTGATATAGGTACAAGTGCACAGGATATGGACTTTCATCTCATAGCAGATAGCTTGATCATATTTAGAGACAAGATATATGTGTTGGAAAACAGTGAACTCAAGAAGGTGATCTTGAGGGATTTTCATGCAGAACCATACTCAGGTCACCCTCGCTATGAAAACACGCTGAAAATAGTGAAGAAGTTTCACTACTGGACGAATTTGAAGAGAGACGTAGTAGAGTTTGTGGCTAGGTGCTTGGATTGTCAACAGGTCAAAGTAGAGTGTAAGCATCCATGTGGACTAATACAGTCGATTTTGATTCTATAATGGAAATGGGATGTCATTTCCATGGACTTTATCACAGGTTTATTGAGTACATCTAGACAACATGATTCCATCATGGTTGTTGTGGACAGGTTGACGAAGGTAGCGCACTTCATTCCAGTAAGTAGCACATGTCTTCTTTAGGGATGTGGTTAGACTGCATGGTGTTCCGCAGAATATTGTGTCATACACAGATGTGAATTTCACTTCCAAGTTTTGGAAGGAGTTATTTGCAATTTTGGGCATAGATTTTGTCTTCAGTACATATTATCATCTACAGACAGATGGACAGACAAAGAGGATCAACAGGATATTGGAGGATATGTTGAGGATATATGTGATGCATCAGCAGTGAAAGTGGGAAGAGTATATTCCACTAGTAGAGTTCACTTACAATAATGGGTATCGGTAATCTTTGAGAATGAGTAAATTTGAGGCATTGTGTGGGCAGAGTTGCAATACTCCCATAATTTAGAGTGATCCATTTAAGAGGTTTTTGATTGGACCAGACATGTTGGAAGAGATGGAAAACGAAATGCAAGTAATCAAGAAGAATCTGAAAGCTGCACAGGATAGGCAGAAGAGATATGTATATCAGAACAGGTTGTTTAAGGAGTTTCAGGATGGGGAACATGTGTACTTGCACAACAATCCTAGGAAGAGCACCTTTCAGATTGGAGGTGCCAAGCTGGCACCTCAGTTTTGTGGACCTTTCAATATTATTGAAAGGATTGGGCTAGTAGCCTATCAACTTGCACTACCTTCGACAGTGAAATTCCATGACGTTTTCCATGTGTCATTTCTTAAGAAGTATGTTAAATATGTTGTTCATGTGATTGATTGGTTTGTATTACAAGTGGACCTAGAAGGAGAATTCTGGCCATAACCTTAGTGCATTTTACATAGAAATACACTCATTCTCCATAATCGAGAAATCGAGCAGGTTAAAGTGTAATGGAATCACTTTGGGCCCGATGAAGCTACATGGGATATGGCGAACCAGATGATGCTTATGTATCCTTCCTTATTCGTTGGTTGAGAAAAAATTTTGGCATGTGTTTTGGTATATGCTTATGGTATATGTTGGTATGATGATTGGTATATGTACATATGTATATGGATGTAAATACCTCCATGAGATATGTTATAAATCTGCAATAAGCGATATGGATGTCATTTCATTATGATGTTATGTTGTCATGTTGTCATTTTGGTTTGCTTCTTTGCAGGTTGATCATTGTAAATATTGCAATGAACTAAGTTATAAAGTTCCATGGGCAGTGTGTTTTTCTTACAACAGTCTTGTTGGTTGTAGGTGTCGTTTAACACTGAGGACGGTGTTCCCCCAATGGATGGTTCTGTAACATCCCTTGTGAAAATTCCATGTAATAAAATTTAATAACGGCAAAATAATAACCAAGGTCATGGGACACGAATTCCAAGTTGAATCAATTAGGGGAATTTCGAGGTCTAAAATGGGACTCCTAAGGAAATTATAGAATAATAGTGGAAATAATAAAATAAGATTAGATTACATCATCAAATTTTAGATGGAAAAAAGAAAAAGCTATTTTTTCAACTCATATTTGCAACTTATATCCCTATGGGTTTACTCAAATTTCAAGTGGAATCACTCGTTGGATGCAGAATTTGATTCCTCATCCAAGGAGTACCCATGTTGCATGCTTTTGATGGACCCTCCTACACGAAAAATAATAAATATATGAAAAACGTGATTGCAATCACGTTTTTCATGTATTCATTTCTTTTTGTAGCAGGGTCCATCGAAAGTATGCAACATGGGTACTCATTGGATGACGAATCAAATTTTTCATCCAATGAGTACTCCCGCTAGAAATTTGAGTAAAACCTTATGGAGATAAGTTCAAAATATGAATTCAAAAAAGTAGTTTTATTTTTTTATTATTTTTTAATCTGTTTACTTTTTTACTCCAAAAATGGTGAATCATACCTCATGGTTGACATGATCATCTTGAATCCTATTGGTTCTTATAAATTTTATTTTGGTTGTACATTATTCTTAGGAGGCCCATTTTAGACCTCAAAATTTCTCTAATGGTTGGGAAAAATGTCCTATTATGGGTGTTCATAAGGTTTATTATGGCTAAGGAAATTGGAAAAGGAAATGGCTAAGTCTTTGGAAAGGCAAAGTGGCATTTATTGGCATTTATTTATGAAAATAATGGAAAATAGGAGAAAATGAAGATGAAAGGTCATAGGTAGCATGTGAGGAGTAAAATGAAGGAAAATAATGGAAAATGAATAAAATTGAGGCCTCATTAATAAAAATGCTTATGAGGATCAATTAGTAACCTTTTTTCAGTTCAATTTTGGAGCTCTCATGCTATTCACTCTTTCTCTCTTACTCTTGGACACTTAGAGTTTTCTTGGAGAACTCTTGGATAGTGTGGCATACTTGGAGATTTAGAGCAAGAAGGCAAAGGAAGAGAAGGAAAGCGCAAGAGGACATCGAGAACAATACCTATAGTGGGTTTTGATTGCAGATACCGAGTTTCATGTGTGTTTTCCTCACTATTTTTGGCATGCATGGAATATGCAAGTGGTTTTTTGTTCATGATCTGTCATTAGCATGGAGGATTGTCTGGATTGACAGTGCATTTTCCTACCCTTTCCATTTCCTGGATATCCATGGTGTTGTGGGTTAATTTCATTGTTTTTTTTCTTGTTGGTTCTCATGTTCCTTTAGTTGTGGGATGAGTTATTAGTTTTTGTAACCTTGGTTGGAAAAACACTCTGATGCCCTATAACAACTTGGGTTGAGTTACTAGTCCTTGAGCCTTGGTTGGAAAAACTCTATGGAGCCCTTGGTGTCGTGAGTTAATATCCTTGGATCCTTGGTTGGACAAATTCTCTCAAGCCCAACAACAGTTATGGGTTGAGTTACTAGTACTGGAGCCTTGGTTGGAACAAACACTCTGGATCCCTGGACAGCGTTGGTGGAGAAAAATTTGGCGATGTTTGTGATGTATGACCGTGAGGTGGAATCACTGGTTGAGGGTTGAGATGTTTTGTCCTATGGAATCCCTATTTTGGTTCTGAATGATGAGTTTTATGAGATCCCACATTCATGCTTGAAATATGGCAAGGGGGTGACTTGCTAAAGAGTGTTTTGGCTCAGTCATGTTTATGGTCGGGTGAAATGTGGAAGTCCCAAACTTGGTTTCATTTTTATCATAGAAATAATAGCCATTTCCCTCTTGTATTGGTTGGTAAATATGCATGTTATTATGTGGATTATGTGGATGTTATGTGCTTGTCATTTATGTTGTTCATATGTTGGTTATGAATGTGTTTTATGAAAGTGATGATGTATGGCTCTCATAATTTTTTTATTTGTAAATGAATGAACAATGTATCTATGACCAAATAGATGGAAATGCAATTTATGTGATGAGGCAACAATGCTTCTTATCAATTCTCAGATAAGTGTGAGACCCCTATGCTTATATTTTTTGTTTAAACCTATAGATTACATATTTGTGACATGTTTGATGAAATTTTTGTCATAGCTAGTAGGGATCCAGTCAAGTATTTTTTTAGGTGTCTCCTTTCACATAATTATTTTGTTGTTATATTTTATTTCTAAAAGTGTCATGGTGTTCTGGGCAGTGACCTAAGCTCTGGGCCTGAAAAAGTGGCACAGAAATCAGGGTTATAGGCTCTGAACTACTGGGAAAATTCCCTAGTCGCATGCATGTTCATGTTGTGCATGTGACTGGAGGTTTCCAAATGCACTCTTTTCCATCTCAAGCGTGCAACCGGGGTTGATGCATGAAAAGGTCAGGTTGGATCAAAGGCTAGCCACCTTGAAGGTTGGGATGATTCCTGGGTGTCCTGAAGCATGTGAATAAGGTTTTTAATGTTGTGTGTTGTTGTGTGATGTTGGTTCCACTTCCTTAAGGTGACCTGGGAGGTTGAATCAGATCATAGTAGCTCTTTGTAACATTTTTACCCATGTTGGATGGTTAAATGGGTAGATGTGGGAGGAGGGTGTTACAAAAAGCCAAAATGGTTGATTTATATATACATAATATGATCCTCACATACATTAACTTTTGGGACCCCACTCAATATTGGGGGACATGAAACTAATTGCACTAGCATCCTGGTTGACCCATGAAGAAACAAGGGTTGAGGAAGTGAAGAGGTTGATGAAAAAAGTATAAAATGATCCCTTGTACATTAGAGCAGAGTTAGTGAGCCCAAATTTTGTCATCAGTAACCACAACATCATCTCCATTGATCCCAAATTAGCCCCTTGGTACATGGAAAAACATAAAAAAATAATCCTCCACTTCAAGGACACCTTTAGGTTGTTCAGGACTGAAATTTTGTAGGTTTTCCAAAGGAGATGGAATGCTCTGCCTCACAGTTTTCAAATCAAGGAGTATCACTCTCTTGAAATACTAAGGAATACCCTGGAAAGAACCCCACTTTGAAAAAGTGTTGGCATTATGGCTCAGTTGTTTTGTTAGCATTGATGTCAACCTAGTAACATTATCGTTGGAGGTTGTATTTATGGTGTGATGCATTGTTTATGGTTTCTATTTATCTCAACATGATGGCATGAGTTTTGATATCATATGATCATATGTATATTTGTTACAGACCTTAAGCTTGATGGTTGCAGATGTTAGTGCAAGTTGATGGTTTGTGTGTGGATGCCTTGGCAAGTTGTGGAGCTACTACACCTAGTTGATAGAATTGGAGAGATTCAAGTCATGCTTTTGGTACTTGGTGTGTGTATGGATGGGTTTTAGCTTGTATGATCAGTTGCATATGTTGGAGTAGTTGTGGTGAAGTTTGATGGCTTGAGTGTTGGAGCGACTGATGGATGGAATTCAAGTCAAACTAGTTTGACTTGTGATGATGATGGATTTTCTACAGTGGATTTTTGGCGTGTTTCATAGGCTATAGTGGCTTCTTGGGGACTTGCTAATGATGATCAACCAATGGAGCAAGTTTGAGCAGGTTCTGAGTAGAGGAAAGATGATTTTCATCATCCTTTGCCACAATCGCTTGCATGACAGTGTTATGGGAGCGATTGAAAGCTTCATCCCCTAACATGAAGGCCTATGGGAGTGACTAAGAAGTTACAGTCGCATGGCGCCTATGTTGTGGGAGTGACTGAGGTTTTTCATGAAAATTCCTCGCACTCATCATGCGTTAATTTTTTTTCCAACTTGTCTTGTTCGTGACTCATCAAGTAAATGTCATAAAAAGGTTATTGTGCTTCTATAATATGGCTGAAAGTGAATATGCATTATTAAATTAATATAGTGGCTTGATTGAGTTAAGAAGCAATGAACTGAACCACTTCCAGTTATGAACATAGATCCACTATAGAATTGGAATTAATTGTTTTGACCATTTTAGAATATTATAAATATATGGATATCATGAGTATATTTGGTTGGTTCACTTGAGAATAAAGTGTGATGTTTATGTGAGCTTGGCGAGTGTGAGTGAGAGAAGAGTGGCATGTGAAAATTGTTCAAGAAATTATGTAGAATATATTCAGTGGATTATAGTGGTAGAATATGGCAGCAGAACTTTGTTTCAACCAATATCTTATGCAGTAGTATGGTGAAAGAGTAGGGAGGATTTTAGATCATGTCCTTCATAATTGCTTATCATGTTTTTCAGAAAATTATTTTTTATGGATGTTTCATGTATTTTTGGTTAGATTGTTGCAGTGATTAGGTGAGTTGTGCATATAGGTTTTCAATGGGTTTGCTATATTGTATTGAGTCTATATTGCTAAAGGTTGTTGTGTTGTTCTAGTTGAGAGATTCAAATTGACTCCAGTTTAAAATATTTTGAAACAAGGGTCAGATAGATGAGTGGAGTGGGTGCTCTGGAAAACTCAGTACATAGAAAAAAATTCTTCATAAGTCCAATGGGTGTTTGGAAAGGCTTGTTGATAGGATGGGTGTTTTTAGAGTCGTAAATGAGGATCAAAAATTTCTTCATAAGACTAATGGGTGTTCGGAAAGGCTTATTGATCAGATGGGTGCCTGTAGAGTTATAGATGAGGATCATAGTTATCTCTTATAGTATCCAATTATATACTCTATGTAAATTATTTTCTTTCCAATTAATATAATTATTTGAGCAACGCAACAGCCATAGGGTGGTTTTTTTCCTAAAGAAGGGTTTTCCATAAGAAAAATCTTGTGTCTTCGTGTGCATGTTTGTTTGGTTATTTCTAATGGTTCTCATATGTTTTGTTATATTATTTAATCTACATATTGGTTAATTAAGAATTTGTTTCCATAATTGAAATGGATTTTAAAATTTTAGAAACACAATCACTATTGATTCACCCCCCCCCCCTCAATAGTGAACACATTTCCAACAAAAAGGATCATGCAAATGTTAATGGTCAATTTGATATGGCTCAAACACAATCCTCCATTTTTGTTGGCCCTACAGAAGTTAAAAGACAAGGCAGAAGAACATAGGGAGTGGGAAAACATATAAGAAAATGCAAGGTTCTATCCACATGAAATCACACCATCTGAGATGCCTTGGGATGTCAGAGAGGCCATCAGGTCCATGAATTAACTTTACATCAGTGGTTGAGTTTCTCAGAGGGTGAGAATCACCTTCAGCATGGGTTTGATTATGGATCCCATCAATAGGTATATTTTAAAGCCCGTTATGCTATCCTCCAGTCCTTAAACTCTCTTTTTCTCACATTAATTTACATTGTTGACCATAATGTACTTAGTAGGGAGACTAAAGGGTGCATGTCATATTTCATGGCCAAATGTGGTTAATATGCAGGAAAGAGAGGCATTTTTGGAGAAATTTACTATGCAAGGGCTCATTGGAGGAATCTACAGAGAATATAGGAGGATTTTCCACTGCATTAACTCTCCAACTTGACTTGAGTCCAAATATTCCTCACCAATAGCTCGAAGTTCACTAGTCGTTGAGGAACTCAATTTCATGTGGAGATCTAAGGGAAACAGATCCAACAATTTTGAAATTTTGGATGGAATCAATCCTCCTCTCAAGGGAGTTTCCCCTCAATCACTTTTTGTATAAATAAATAGGCCTAAGGGCTTATTAGGATTCAAAATCTGAGAGCTAGGAAGAGCTATTGGAGGCTAATCAATTGAGATTGTTATCTTCATTCTAAGATTATGTATTGGAACTATATTTTATGTTAATGAGAGGTCTCTTGTCGGTTTGAATTTGAGTTAGATTAGGAGGGATGAAACCCTTGGGTTAGGGTCCAATCCAGAGGCTTTATATCCTCTCATGTATTCTTTCCTTTTTCTTGTTCAAGTCATTTTATGTGTTTCCTTGTTTAAGTATGAATTACATTGCAAAAATCGCAGTTGCAGTTTTGATCACCACCTCTCTTGTGGGAAGTGTGGTTAAGGAATTTACAAAAACAAGCCAAAAATATGTATTTATGATTTCTTGGAAATTTCTAGGTTCTAGATTGAAATTATTTTGCATGCTTGGTTTCTGCACTTTATAAGTTTAACAACATGATTTGGAAAATAGATTAGATGCATGATACAATAGATATTGAAGAAATAAAATTCAACTCATCCTTTCCACTTTGTTTAATTTCACTGCAATATTGATGTATTCTTTTTATTTCTAATTTTCATGGGTTTTTAGTGACTTGCAGGTGTTTCCACACTCATCCATATCCACCAAGATAATTCCATATTTCTCGTGGACACCTCAAATTGTTCTCAAGATTTTCCACCAAAATCATCTTTTCACGGTTAATGAAGGACACCATGAGCATGAACTTTTGTGCAAGATAGGCCTTTGAGGGGTGCTAAGCTTGGAAAAAGGCCTCACATCCTTCATCCACCCTCATCCACCTCCCTCTACCTTCAAACCACCAAATTTTCACTCATAAATCTCTCGGACCCACTCCTATAGAAAAACAGGGCACTCATGTAGAAAAATGGAGTTTCTTGTAGCAGTCTTGTAGCACTATCCGGATTCAACCATATTTGCCCTAAAAACTTGAATTTTGAAGGTCGAATTTTAATAATGACCCTCAGGCTTTGATTCCAAGATTAGGGAGACTCCAGAACCACTCCAAACATATCCTTACTCCACTGCAAACACAAAACAACAAGTAGATTATACTTAGCTTCTTGAATTCCATAGTTATGTGTTGTAGACTTAATTTCTTCTTCTCAACAAACTTACAATTAGATTAATTATTCATGCAAGTAGAACATTGATTTGATTAGTTTTCACATAGAATATCATGGCTTATCTCTACAACTAGTGTATCATTTTCCTTTCTTGCAGTTATAAGTAGTCTCTGCATTTAATGAATGGTGCTTTCATTTATAAAATTAGGCTAATGTTCCTTTCCTTGCAAATTAGGGCATGCTTTTCTTGTCTGAAATTCTCTTTCTCAATTAGTTGAAGGAGCGGTATCTTCTTGCCTTGATCTAATCCAATGACTGAGGGTGACATGAGTAGAACTTGACCAATTGTACATCTTTCATTTTCAACTCTAATTTTTTATGAACTCCGAGTTGATCATTTAAGTTGAGAGCCTTTGGAGTTGCAACATCCTTGATGCAATACTAGGGCCCATCACCCTCCAAGGGGAAAACCCAAAAAAATTATTCTCTTCTTATATAATATGTTCACAAAGAGACTTCCAAGACCCAAATACCAAATCTAAAAATATTCCCAAGCACCAAGTCATCCCCCCAAAAATATCTTCTTCAAGGCAACCTCTAAACGTCAACCTACTGCAACTTCACTCTAGAATTTTGTCCTAGAAACTACTCCTTGGAATTTCAACTCTACAATTTTGGCCTCTTGCAACTACATTTTCACAAAAACATTAACTTTGCACGTGTGGACAGAGAGAGAGAGAGATATTATCCCAAGAAAGTTTGATTCTTCCTTTATTTCTATGTCCTTGTGGCTCTTCTTCTCCTTTGCTACTGCGGATCAAACTTGTGATGATTGAGTGTGTCAAATGATTTCAAGATCCTTGTATTTATAGCCTCCTTGATGTTGTGCAGGAAATCCATTTTGCACACAGAAGTGATCCCTCTAGTCCTAATGGGATTATCTAGATACAAACGAAATTCAACCTTTCCTAAATTATGCTCAAAAAACATGAAGGAGGATAGATGTCCTACATATTTTTGATGTTAATTCTTGCCTTTGGTGTCAGCCTTGCTTCTTTTGCTTCCACGCTCAATGATCTCCTCTTCTTCGATCAAGACAAATGCCTGCAAGGAAGAAAAAGTGGATACAACAAATGGATGCAAATTATAACAATCTCTAGTATAATATATGTAGCAGATCAAGGAGCACTATAATAAACATGAAAAAATAGACACATTGATGGAAAGGAAACACATAATGTATTATTAATACAATGATAAAGGGATAAATACAACCAGAAGCCTTGATGTTGGATGCCTCCTTCATATGAGACTCCAAGTTCTAGCCTCGACTCTTCAAATAGCTTCCTCCTTCACATATGGGAAATAATTGGGCATGCTTCATCTCATAGGATGGAAACCAACCATTAGTGGATGGTAGGGGTTTCATTTATAAGGAAGGAGAGGGAGTTTAGGATCCATAAAAGGTTGGAGGAGTTCCACATCATAAGCGAAATATCCATCGAAATAGGATCCATGGCCATGAAAGAGAGGTCTCGCTCCTATCATCAACAACCAGAAACCACCTCATTGTTCTTGAGTCTTATAGTAAGGGAATCTTCTCCTCCATTTTTGAGAAAACTTGTTGAAGAGGACTAGCACAGATTTTCCTGTCAAAGTTCGTGCTTCCAGTGCTAGACACATGTTTTGAAAAAGGTGACAAGCATGGGTCATTAGTAGTGTAGAGCACACTAGGCTTTTAAAACTGGGTTTTTGATAAGCTTTCCATAATATTTTTAGATAAATTCTTATTTCACTTATTCAAATATTTTCTAGGCATGTAATGATGGATAACATATTTTGTGACACTGGTGGCATGACAACACAAAGTGGAGTGTGAGAAAATATTGTATAACACTTGAGGATTCGAATAACTCTCCCTTGGGATGACTTGTCCTTTACTGGGGCCAACTTGGTATTGGAGAAATAAATGGTTTTTTCTTGACATAATAACTATTTTTCTTTGTTACAATGAGTCCAAATGATACTATAATACATGACATGATTTCTTCTTTGTCCTAGAATGAAATAGAAATACTTAGAAGCACGAAGAACATGCTTTTGACCTAGACTTGAGCATGAAACCCATGCTTTACATAAAATAAAATTTTATTTTCTTTATTTTTCTTTATTTATACAAAGTATAAAATGTCATGATTACAAATAGGTCATTATGAAGACTGAACCTAGCTACAATTTCCAACACTCCCTTTTAAATAGGGATGTATTCATAATCCCATTACAATGTATATAGTACAAGGAATATCAATCTTGAAGAATTCTCATAAGAAGAGTTGGATTGATAAGCCATATTTTTCAAGCATCTATATGACAACCAGCATTGTCATTAAAGGCCTTAACTAGATAATCTCATCTTCATTCGACAGCATTATGTTGGGAGGATTTACATGATTTTCCACATTATCTCTAAGCTACATACCCCATCTGGATGTTCACTAGGTATGTCCTTTTAGGACTATTCTTATCTTAGATTTCCACTCCTTAATCCTCAAAAAATATCGTTCCTCTTCACCTACTCTTATGATGGATTCCCTACCTCATCCTCAAAGAGTATTGGTCAACAAAAAAATTTCTTGGATTCTACAATCCATAATAAGTTATAATCTCATATTCTTATCCAATACTCCTAATTCCATTCTTTATTTATGGTCGTCACTAATACTTATGGTCATTATTCCTAGTCTAGTGCATGACCCATAAAGACAAGAACCATCCAACATCACTTCCTCTCAATTAAGGAAGATATGTCTACCAAAACAAGATTTCCTCTCAAATACTCGATATTTGTGTTTGGTAATGCTTTATTCAAAATATCTGCTACTTGTTCATCAGTAGGATATAATGCAGCTCCACAACCCATCTCATACCAGGATTTTGATGTAGCGGTACTTATTATTTATATTCTTTGTCCTAGCATGGAACACTGGCTCTTCTGTCAGTCTTATACAAGTTTCATTATCATGATGTATAAGTGTATGTAAAATCGGCCCTTCAAACAAATATGATAATAACTTCCTGAGCCAAACAGGTTTTTGGTATAATTTACTTGCAACAACATACTCAGCTTCATTACTACTCAAATTAACTATATCCTTCTTTTTTCTCATCCATGATACCATGGAAGACCCTAGGCTGAAGCATCCACCTGTTGTTCTTTTCCCATCTGTCTCACTTCCACCTCAATATAAATTTGTACATCCCTTGAGTTGGATTTCATTACCAGAGGCAGTGATGTATGGTTCCACACAAATATATTAGGATATTCTTGACTGCAATCCAATGATCATGTTTTGGCTCCATATGAAACTGAATAAGGACATTCAATATAAAATAAATGCCAGGTCTTGTGTTTACCAGATACATTAAGGACCCAATCAAATTTTTGCAGACAGTAGGATCCACTAGAGTAGAATGTTAACTCCTAAAATTCTGTAGATTGTTATGGAATAGCATTCATCATAGGCTTGTTTTCCATCATGCCAAATTTTTAAATAATCTTGATCACATATTTACCTTGACAAAGATATATTTCACATAGATTTTGCTAAACTTTTAGTTCCAAGTAGTAATGCATAATACCAATATCCTTCATATAAAACTCGGCTGCTAACTGATTCTTTCATTCCTGAATTTGATGCTCTACAACTGTAACAAGTAGATCATCCACATACAAGATTATGATGACTAGTTCACCCTGGACCACCCTGATGTATAGGTTGGGATCTACATAACTCTTGGTAAAACCAAGTCTCAATAGGTATGCATCCATTCTTGCATACCAAGCTCTAGGTGCTTCCTTTAAGCCATATAGATCCTTATTTATCCTACAGACATGAATCTCCCTCTTATTTATCTCAAATCCTTGAGGTTGCTCAATGTAAACATCTTCATCAATATTCCCATTCAGAAATTTTTTCTTAACATCCATTTGATGGATATTCCATCCCATAGTAGTATCCAAAGAAACAAGATATTTTATTGTTGTATATGTAGTTGTAGGAGCAAAGGTTTCTTTGTAATCAATACCTTATTTCTTTGAGAAGCATCTTGCTACAAACCTTGCATTGTATTTATCAATGCTTCTATCTATAGTGTTCTTTATCTTGTAAATACATTTTCAAGTGACTATGGATTTATCACTTGGTCTAGGGAAAATTTCCCAAACATCGTTCTTCATGATTGATTGGTATTCTCCCTACATTTCATTCCTCCACTCTTTATGTTTAGTTGCGTCTTCATAGGAGGAAGGTTCTTCTTCAATGAGATTTTTCATATACATAACATAACCAGGATATATTTTCGATATTTTACCTTCTCTGAAGGTCCCCTTTGTTGTGTGTCCTTTTACTTCTTGTAGAGTAGCTCTCAACCAAGCAGGCCTCCTTTGATTTTCAGGAATAATTATTTTTTAGACAGGCTCATAAGGACCTTCAACATCTTCTCGAATAGATGTCAAATATTGATCATCATTTTCCCTTGAGATATCCTAAAATATAGGTATCTCTTCTTCATCAAAGTCAATAGGAAGCTATTTTGATTTCTTGTAATCTATATTTTCATCAAAGATGAAATCCCTGTTTACTGAAATTCAATGATCCTTCTTAATATATATTATGTATGCCTTAGATGAAGCACTATTCCAAACAAATATTCCCTTTGTATTGGTAGGATCCAACTTATTTCTCTTGCCCCTTGGTATATGTATATAAATAGGACAACCAAAAATTTGAAGATTATCCACACTTGTATTTTTTCGTGTAAATGGTTCCTCCAAGGTCATATTGTTTAGAATATTGTAAGGACTTTGGTTCTGTAAGAAAAAATTTATCACACATTTTTATCCCCATATAAATTGAGGGATATCTTAATCATGTAGCATGGCCCTGACACATTCATCAATTTTTTTTTCTTCCTTTTAGCTACACCATTTTGTTTAGGATTGTAAGGAACAATAAGCTCCCTCTTAATCCTTTCTTCCTTACAGAATGTTATTAGTAATTTGGAGGTGTATTCTCCACCATTTTTGGACGTTGAAATCTTGATCTTTCTCTCAGTTATATTCTCCACTTCATTATTGAATTATTGAAACTTCTCAAATACCTCAGCCTTTGTTCTTGAGGAGGTATAACCAAGTTTTCCTTGAGAAATCATGAATGAAGGTCACATAATATTGATTCCAACCAAGATATTTTACTTCCATTGGTCTGCATACATTTGAGTGTATGAGATATAAAATTTCCTTAGATTCGGTATTACTTCTTACAAATTTATTTTTCACATTCTTTCCAAAAACATCCCTTACAGGTCCCTTCATTTTCTTCCTTCAATTTTGGGATTCCATTTGACCATATGACTTAGATATGGAAAAATATTATAATGAAGGTGTCCAAACCTTCTATTCCATAGTTCAGAATGAGTCACATCCAAGTGGACCAAGGCTTGAGATAGAGGTGTAAAAAATTTATATAATGTCCCCTCACGAATCCCAATCACCCTATCATTATCAATACTATAGCCCTTTCCCCTAACTAAATTTTTTCCATCAACAGAAGTAATTCTATCACCCTTACCTTCTAAACAAGAAATAGAAAGTAATTTTTTCTTCAAACCTAGAACATATAGAATATTTGGAGGTGAATACTTCCACCAAACTCGAGCTCCAACAAAGTAGATCCAATCCCTTTCACTTGATAATTCTTCTTGTATCCAATTTAGATTCAATGAGAGGGGTTTTTATTTTGACAAAGTATGAAGTTGACTACATTCTCTTGTGATGTGTCTTTAATCCCCACTGTCAATAACCCATGAATTGGCGTCCTTCAAAGTGTCAGATAAATCGGAGAACAAATATCCATCTATTACTTTATTTTCTAGCCTGGAGATGATCTTATATATGAAATCCTTGATGGATGTAGTGATGTTCCAAATAAAATTGAATCCCTTCCTTATAACCCCTTCCATAGTGCCAACTAAGATGTGATCTTCAGTTTCCTTGCACCTTAGCTCTGATACCATGTTGGAAAATCAAGAGACTTAGAGATTATATATATTTTCCTTAGCTTGATAATTATGTGTGATATGTTTTGGAATTTTATTACTTTATTAGATCTTGTTCATCAAGAAATTACCAAAATAATAAATATCACAACGAGAAAAACTACTCAAGATAAAGGCTTCAAGTCACGGAAAAACCTATAAAAATGCTTCTCTTCTTATAGAATTTGTTAAAAAAGAGGCTTCCAAGACCCAAAGACCAAAGCCCAAAATATTTCCAAGAGCCAAGTTAGTTAGATCTTCTTCAATTCAATTTCGAAACTTTGACCTACTACAACATTGCCCCATAATTTCTGCCCTGCAACTACTCCCCAAAATTCCGAACTTGAGATTTCGACCTCCTGCAACTGCAGTTGCACAAAACCCTAAATCCCCACATGTGGACAGAGAGATAGATAGATAGAGAGAGAAATATTATCCCAAGAAACTTTGATTCTTCCTTCCTTTCTTTGTCCTTCTAGCTCTTCTTCTCCTTCGCTACTGCAAATCGAACTTGTGATGATTGATTGTGTCAAATGAGGTCAAGGTCCTTGTATTTATAGCCTCCTTAAAGGGTCGAATATGCCTCCCTTGGGCCAACTTGGTCTTGGAGAAATAAATGGATTTTTCTTGACAAAACAAATATTTTTCTTTGTTACAATGAGTCCAAATGGGACTATAATACATGACATGGTTTTTTATTTATCCTAAAAAGACATGGAAAGACTTAGAAGCACGAAGAAAATGTTTTTGACCTAGACTTGAGCATGAAACCCATGTTTTACATAAAATAAAATTTTCTTTTCTTTCTTTTTCTTTATTTATACAAAGTATACAATGTCATGATTAAAATATCTCATTATTAATATCGAACCTAGTTACAATTTCCAGCAATACCCATTAAGGAGGGGGAAAAGCCATTTCAACAAAAGTTAAGAAAATTTCATCCCACACTTGAGACCCTTATTCAAAACTAATTAAATAAACTATTGGATGCTCATATCATATTCAAAGTTCGTCATTATACCTGGGTCTTGAATTTGGTTCCTATTAGAAAGAAGTCCAGAGATATACACTTATGTGTTGATATCTTCAACCTGAATAGGGATTCAGATAAATATAATTATCTTGTGCCATCTATAAAACGAATACTCTATACGGTATATGGTAAGATATGGTTTCCCTATTGCACAAATTTTATTGATACAAACAATTTCCGGTAGCGGAACCCAATGGGTTGAAGACTACGTTCAGGACTGAATGGGGTACATTCTCTTTTCAACAGATGTCATTTAGACTCATCAATGTTGGTGCCACCTTTTAGTGGGCTATGGACATAGAATTATGTGGTTTTATTGGGAAAATTGTGGCCATGTACTTTGATGATGTTGCATTATTTTCAAATAAAATATCTAAACACTTTCGTCATCTAAGGCAAACCTTTCGGCAATGTTAAAAATATGGCATATATTTAAATCCTAAAAAGAGCATCTTTGAAGTGTCTAAGGGAAATCTCTTGGGACACATTATAGTAAGAGAAGAATTAAATTGGACCCGGTGCGGGTCAAGACTATTGCTCATATTCCCTTTCTCATGAATAAGAAAGCCATCCAATCCTTCTTGGGGAGAAATAACTTCCTCTGGAAGTTCATCTCGGATTATGCATATATTATTAATCCAATACAAGAGATGATCAAGAAGGATGCAGTTTACAAGTGAGAACAAAGGAATAAAGATGCCTTAACTCATATTAAACAAGAAATTTTCAATGCCCCAACATTATATAGTCTAGATTTTAATAAATATTTCTTGTTGTATACATTTTCTTCTAGCACATCTCTTACAGTCGTTCTTACTTAGAAGGACAATCAAGGAAACGAGTGGCCCATATCATTTATGAGAATTGGATTATAGGGATATGAATTAAATTATCCTACCATAGATAAGAAATTTTATGCAGAATATAAGGCTATGAAGAACTTTTGGCCTTATCTCCTGAAAAGCCATGCAATCATCTTTGTGCCTCACCCAACAGTTAGATCACCCTTCATACAACAAGGGTTGGGTGAGAGGAGGGTGAAATAGATGACAAGCCTTCAAGAGAATTATTTGGAGTTCAATCTAGTTCATACAATAAAAGTCCATGGTCTTTGTCTGTTGATTTTCTAGGATACTTGCTAGAATTAAGTTTTTCTTCACATGATAACTACATCAATGATCAATTAAACATTAGTTTTCACATAGAATTAAATTACACATCATTTAAGCATTCATATAGAAGAAAAAAAATCAACTAATAAACATGGAAAAAATAAAGTAAACAATAAGACAATAGGCACAAAAATTAGGCATACAACTGATCGGAATCTGGATCAGAGGCAAAAATTTGCTCAAAAATGAAAGTGCTCAGAATTACACCAAACTAGAATGATAGCGACTGGCCCATCACCAGAGGGTTAAAAAAAGCCTTTGCAACTAATGTGAAGGACAAAGGGAATTTTTCCATGAATAAAGGACAAGGAAAAATCCAATGCAATTCGTTTCACCGAAAAAAAATTTCAGATGAGGTCTATTGATTGTCATTTAGAACAGGAAAAATCTTAAAAATTTTGCAGAACAAGTACAGGGTGATGACATGGTAGCCCAGTCAGCATGAAGAGAATATTCTTCAGTTTTTGTCCAATGGAACTATGACAAGTTTCACTGTAGGATTTTCCAGTTTGGTTTGTGAAGGTGAAATTTTCCCAGTGTCCTTTAAATTTGAATTTGGGTTTGTCTTTTATGGAACAGTTCCCTTCCTTTTAATCACAACTTATCTGCAAAGTATTTGAACACATTTGAAGTATATTCTCCTCCATTTGAACATTTGAAGTATATTCTACTCCATTATCCATTTGAACACATTTGAAGTATATTCTCCTCCATTATATATACTTCAAATGTGTTCAAATGGAGGAGAATATACTTCAAATGTGTTCAAATACTTTGTAGATAAGTTGTGATTAAGAGGAAGGGAACTGTTCCATAAAAGACAAACCATGTTAGAGATTAGGTGTAAGTATTTTACCCTATACATATCACTTATATCAACTTTTTTACATGTTACAACTTAGTAAAAAATTTAATTACAGTTGTAACATATAATCAACTTAGTAAAAAAGATGATTATTATATTATATTATTATTATAATATAATAATAATATATATTATTATTATATTATATATTATATAATATATAATATACCCTTATATATTATAATGGTATTTCATTTATAATATATAATATTTAATTGTATATATTATATATACAATCCATTGTTTATTGTTATCCACAGACATTGGGCGATATGGTGATTGTTAGGGTTCTGAAAATCTTTGCAGTCGCCACCGTCACTAAGCTCGCTGCTATGGCGGCTGCTACAAAGAATGAATCAGCCGCAGCTCCTCTTGGCCTTAGAAATGAGGATCAGAATAGGCTACACGCAGCATTGTCTTTCAACGCAAGGGAGTCATCCAAATGGCTGATGGAGCCCGTAACAGCAAAAGGCACAGTCCCCCCCTCCATCGTAGCTTTGCAACATCTTAGCCTCACGGATTTGCAAGCTGGGAGCTCAAAAAACCCACCGCTGGATGGACAGATATAGTTTCACTGTGATGTTGTTGCGCGATGGAAGCTGATGGATTAGATCTGCATCTGCACAGACCTCCCCATAGCCGTCTCACCTCAAATCTGCTTGGTTGCACGATGGAAGATGAAGGCTTAGACATGCATCGGCACGCACCCCCCTGTCGTCATCTCATCGTAGATCTGCCATGCTGCACCAGTGACCAGAGCCTAGGTGCATCCTTGTCCTTGCACAATTCCTCCTACACCAGCAGTGGCACATCCATTGAAAAGGAATACTCGGCCCTCTCCTTCTAGATCCAGATCTCACTTCTTAATGGCAAAACCCTACTCTGCTAGGTTTGATCTGCGAATCTGGTGCAGATTTTAGCTCAGGCTCTCAAACTCAAGCTGGAGATCCTTGCTAGACTGTAGTGATTCCTCTACAGAGGTAAACATCTCGAAAACACTCTTCCTCTCTCTTACTATAATATTGATAAAAACGCCACTCTAGTTTTTTCCCTTTGTCTGCGAGGAGGAGCTACTGTGCAGACATCCTTTGCTTAAGCTTTATCTTACAATGATGTTGTCCATGCACAACATCCCAAGAAATTTTCTCATCCCCCTGAGGCTCCCAAGCCTTTTTTAGTGGATAAAATGGAGACATACCACCTGTGGAAATATCCCACCCAACACTGGATGACCAGTTTAAAGCATATGCAAAAAAGGCCATTATCTACCAATTCAATAGATTATGGCCACATTCAGTAGATCTTTATAAACGGTTCCATTCAACTTGGACCAACAACAGCAGAATTTTCTTCTGCTCAAAGGGGTTCTTCATAGTTTTGATTGCTTTCGATGAGGACTATCAAAAAGCCTTAACAGGAGGACCTTGGTTTTGGGGAAAAGCTGGGCTATTCCTCACACCATGGTTCCTAGACTTCAACCCCTCCATGGCCATTATTACGAAGCTTCCCATTTGTGTCAGGCTTCCAAATTTACTGGCCCCTCTATGCCACTTTTTTGTCTTTCAAGGAATCGATAACACCCTGGGACGCTTTCTGGAAACGGATACCTCCAGGGAGGAATCAGGCATATACACTTATGGTAGAATATGTGCTAAAATAGAAATCAACAAGGGACTTCTATATCAAATCAATCTCAAAGTAGGAGATTACCATGGACACAGACTCTGGACTATGAGAACACCGCTTTCCGATGTCGTCGCTGTCATCAAACAAGACACCTCCAGAACTCTTTCTCCTCATTCCTTTCCCAAAAGAAGGGGAGTAACTGCAAATCAAAATCCAAAAGCTGGAAACCATGTTTACCACCTCCCATGGATGACATCGACTCTCTCAGATCGGATGAGGAAGAGATCGAAGAAAATGTGGAGGTTGAAAAGCAGGAGAAGGACATGACCCGGCAGACCCTGAAGTGCCCACTGGTCCCTCGAGTGCTCAGAAACGGCCTCATGAAACCTTCTCCTCAGGTTCACACAAGTAGCCCACTCCTTCAGACATCAACAGGCTCCAAGTGATACTAGCCCAACTACCCCAGGATACCTGGGTCAAAGTCTCAAAAAAAAAGGAAGGAAAGAAAATTTGTTCTAAGGATGCTACCCACTCTGGGTAGAATCCAGTGACTATATTTTAGCTCCATTGCCTATCTTCTTGAATCTCTTTCTTCTCTTTTGGCTACTTATCGGGACCGAGGTTGACTGTTCTTCATTTCTGGTTCCCTGCTATCTAGCCCCTCCTTATTATAATACATCTTATACCATATTCTTTTCTAATAGAAATATTCTAATTTACCAAATATATATATATATATATATATATATATATATATATATATATATATATAATTACAAACCTTATTATTATTAACATTCCACATTTATCATAACTCCAAATTTATACATATAACATATAGTCCAAAGTTCGACTACTATATGGTGGTGCACATGATTAAACATTGGGAATAATGTTTAATATAGCGGTGGAGCGCATTATAAATATTGGAACCATAGTCTGATTGTGTTGGAAAATAAAGGTGTCGGATGCGAATTAATATGGTTTGCTCTTACTTTTGTATGGTGGTGCACATGTTTAAACATTGGGATTAATTTTTAATATAGCAGTGGAATGCATTTCAAATATTGGAACCATATTCTGATTACGTTGGAAAAAAAAGGTTTCAAATGTGAATTAATATGGTTTGAAAAATATGTATGAAGGGGTGAGGTCGGGGCTTGGCCCCATGACCTCCCCCATACAATCTTCGTCTCTTACCATTGAGCTACCGTTGTATTCCTGGAAAAGGATACGCACCAACATTTCTTTAAATTCACAGTGGGGATCAGATGGCGGAACATAGGGGTCCAACCCGCCTCCCACATGACCGCGCCATATGCCCAAGTCTTAGCACATCCCACTAATTGTGCTTAGTGTGTGTTAAGCACACTTATCTATTAATTAAACTTCAAATTAATTCGGTGGAATTTTAGCAGCACCTCCAAATCTGGCGCCACTTCCAGATTTGTCGGAGTTAATTGGCAGTTCTCCAGATTTAGAAGCAAAATCTAGGGGAAAAGTAAATGAAGCCTATCTTGAGCAATTTATGAACAATTTTGGCTTAGGAATAGTCATTCCTAGTAGATTTGCATGCTTTGAAACCATTGGAACATATTGCAGAGGAAATGGAGCAAACATACAGGTGTTTTTGATCACTTGAAGAACTTTGAAGCCTAGGGCCACCAAGAAAGAAGGCCATGCCCAGATCGGGTGAAGGTCAAATGGAGTGAATGAACAGTCATTTTTAGATTTATTTGATGTTTTGAACACAGTGGTATATTTGCAGAGGTGTTGGAGCACATCTTAAGGTTCTTTTGTCACTTTTGATATTAAACAAGACCATGGCCACCAAGATGGGAGGTCAAGCCTAGATCATTTGGTAACCAATTTCAGAGATTGAATAGGATTTCCATGTATTTTGAAGCCAATGGAACAGTAAAAAAATCCACTGGAGCATTGCAGATTCTTGTAACCAGACATTTGACTCACAATCCCAAGAGGGCCTAGCTAGTTAAAGCAGGTCCATGGAGATGTAGTCCAGGAGGGGTGAACTCCATTATCATCCATTGTGTTATGTGATTGTTGTGAGTTATGTTTCTGCATTTCATTTGTTGTAAATGAGTTTTTAAAAGTTAATTAACTCATAATTTGATCATCAAAGACACATGAAACTTGATACCTTAACCCCTTCACAAATGGTTAACATGAGACGATCCTAATCATAAATTTTAATACTGATGAGGGAGTTACCATAGCAATAACTAGTTTTCCCATATTCAGATCAAGTTGGTATCAAAGAAAAATTTTAGCTCATTTTAGCCCGGGTTAGCTAATTCTTCTATAGCTATTGGTTTTTGAATTTGTGCAAAGAGAAATTAACTATGAACTTGTAAGTTTATGTGTGAAGGAAAAGAAGTCAAGATCGAGAATTCAGATCTCAAATCAAAGCAAAGAAGCTTTGTATGCATTGCATGTTTGATGGCAGCTTCATTAAGTGATGCTTCTAGTCAATATTCCTTAACAAAACTCTTTGATAAAGAGATGTTGCAGAAACTCTACATCATGATTGATAGGATGCAAGAGAAGTATGAAGATAAGAGGGAGATCATTATACTTCAAGAGTAGTTGATTTCCATGAAGGAGGAGAAGCAAGAGCTTCTTGAAAATATGCATGTGATGGAGACCCAGCTCCATGATGCCAAGGAAGCCTTAGCCAAGCATGTGCTTGAGAAAGAGGCATGAAATTCAATTTTATCTTCAATTTCCTCTCAAAATGAATGTGTAGGTGATTTTGAAAGACACACTAGAGGAATAGGGTCCAAATTATTGATGAAGATGGGATATGAAGGTAACGGATTGGGAAAACATGCACAAGGCATAATTGAGCCAATTATTGTTGAGGAAAGGCCTAAGTATTTGGGTCCTTGTTATGGATAACATGATGGATAAATCTATGAAGCCAAGGAGTCACATGAAGGTGTTCCAAGAAGGACTTTCATTTCATGTTCATTACCTCAAGTTTGTGAAGATTGTGTTCATGAGGAATACAAAATTTTTACACCCGCTTTTCAAGAAGGTTCTCATAAGCATTCAGCTAATGAGAATGGCGAACAAGAGGATGTTGAAAGATATAAATTCATTGAATGCATTGTTGGTATTCCAAAGAGAGCCACAACCTCATCAAATCCACCTCCTCAAGAAGGAAACAAAGGTGAATGTTCAAGGTATAAATCTGCTTTTAATCAAGTTTCTTTTTAATATGATAAACATGGAAAATTCTTACATAAGATTTGGAGAAATTTTGCATGCTGCTTTTGTGGTTTGAATAACCATAATGTTTCAAGATGTTGGAAAAATATATCCATGCACATGAAACTTTCAAAGAAAAGGAAGCAAAAATCCAAAGGTCCATTGGATAATGGAAACCATGTTGAAAAGAATATGTAATTGTTTTTCACCCATTGCCATAAGCAAGGCCATCTTATAGACAAGTGTTGGACTTTGTATCCAACAAGTCATCCACAACATTTGAAGAACGCAGAGAAAGAGAATGACAAGAATGGAAAAGAAGATTCTATAATTGATGTGGGTCAATATGATTCACATGATGATGATGATGTGCAGCTGAAAGAAGTGCCATTGAAATGGTTTGGTAAGAGATGGTTAGATTTCTTATCCAATTAAGGCTTTGCATGTCTTTTGATGTCGATGCATTTCTTTTCCAATGGAATGCATGTTTACGCCAAGAAGGTGTTTGAAACTGGAGTATGTTGACTCACTTTATTGCAGAAAAAATTGTTCATTTCAACTTTAAGTACATGAATATATGAATGGGGTTCTTGTACTTATGATTGTACTTGTGAGAGAGTTGAAGAATTGTATACATGCATGAGATTTTGTGTGTATGAACAGCGAAATTTTGATGGTTTCATTGTGCTTGAACATGCATGAGTAATTAACTTGTGTTGGTTGATTGCTTGTTTTAACATGTATGTTGTCAACTTGAGAGTGTTGATCATTTTCACATGCATGAGTGTCGACTTTTGTTGATCGATTGTGTGTTACATGCATGTCATATCAACTTGGAAGAGTTGATTTTGTCTCCAAAGATGAAAAGGAGATGTTGACGAAGTGTTTCATGAGATGTAAAATTATTTTTGTTTTGGGAAAAGAATCGTCAAATTATTACACATTTTTATGCTTGATTTTAGAGTCAGTCGTTTGAAGAGGCATGTTTTGTCGACTTGTGTTTGGTCGATAAATTTTGACGCCAAGATGTAAGAGTACATGGTGATGTTCACATGATGTGAAATTTGTTGCTTTGAAGGAGAAAGAGGATATGTCGTCAAGTTATGTTTCTTACATGATATGTTTTTCAAATACAAACACAACATATTCATATATGGCGTCCTTCTTGTGTTTGTGAGAAGACGTCAAAAAGGTTTGCAGCCATGGTAGAGAATTTTATGTTTTGACGCCAAGAAGAGAAGGCGATGGTGAATGCATTCTTCCAGATGTGGAATTTTGAACCATGGAGGTAAAATAATGGTCATTTATTTTCTTATTATTACTGATGTTGGAATTCATTGTTGTAGTTCACTTAGATGGGCTTAATTTGGAAAAGTGGTTTCCAAGGAGAAGCTTCTATAGAATGCATGTTTGTGCAAAGGAGGAACATGATTCTCAATGGGAAGGCATCGAGGAATCAATTTGGTACAACAAAGTGTTATATCAGCCAGCAAGTGTTGTATTGGGTTAGCAGCAAAAGGAGAACAATGGCTGAAGAGCCAAGTTATTTGCAAGGCAAGGCAAGGCATGTTAGTGAACCGAATTGGTTGTCAAGGAAATTTTTCCAAGTAGAATCAAGATGATATAACAAGGGAAACAGAAGATTATTCAACTCTCATGAGATAACCAGCTTTTTTGGGTCCAAAAGCATGTCAGTGGGAAGGTGTGATTAGAATCTGGATCAAAGGAAAAAAAATTCTCAAAAATAAAAGTGCTCAAAATTGAACCAAACCAAAACAACAGCAACCATCCGGTCACTAGAAATCCAACGTAACTTGTTTCATCAAAAACCAAGTTGACATGAAGAAATTATGGTCTGTTGATCGTCCTTCAGAACAGGGAAAATTTAAAAAAAAATTGCAGAACAGGTACAAGGTGATGACATTGCAGCCCAATCAGCATGCAGAGAATATTCTTCAATTTTTTTCCAATGGGACTATGACAAGTGTCACTGCAGGATTCGCCAATTTGGTTTGTGAAGGTGAAATTTGCCCAATGTCCTCCAAGGTTGAATTTGGGTTTTGATGAATTATTATGTGCTGGAATTATTTTTTTTAATTATTACGGTTGGTTTAATATATATATATATAATGTTTTATATGGTTTTATATCATATAATATATTATATTATTATATATATTAATATTTTATTAATTGAAAACCTTATTATTAACATTCCACATTTATTATAACTCCAAATTTCCGCATATAGCATAAAATCCAAAGTCTGACCACTATATGGTGGTGCACATTTTTAAACATTGGGATTAATGTTTACTATAATGGTGGAGCGCATTTCAAATATTGGAACCACAGTCCGATTATGTTGGCAAACAAAGGTTTCGGATGTGAATTAATATGGTTTACAAAATATATATGGAGGGGCGAGGTCGGGGCTCGACCCCACGACCTCCCCCATACAATCTCCGCCTCTTACCATTGAGCTAATTTCGTATTCCTTGAAAAGGATGTGCACCAACATTTATTTAAATTCACGTTGGGGATTGGATGGTAGAACGAAGGGGGCCAGCCCGCCTCCCACATGACTGCGCCATATGCCCAAGACTTAGTGCCTCCCACTAATTGCACTTAGTGAGCGCTAAGCACGCTTATCCATTAATTAAACTTTAGATGAAGTTGGCAGAATTTTAGAAGCACCTCCAAATCTGGCGCCACTTCCATATTTGTCAGAGTTAATTGGCAGTTCTCCAAATTTAGAGGAAGAATCTAGGGGAAAAGTAAATGAAGCCTATATTGAGCAATTTTCGACCAATTTTAGCTTAGGAATAGTCATTCCAAGCAGATTGGCATGCTCTGAATCCATTGGAATAGCTTGCAGAGGAAATGGAGAAAATATACAGGTGTTTTTGGTCACTTGAATAATTTTGAAGCCTAGGACCACCAGGAAGGAAGGCCATTCCCAGATCAACTGATGGCCAAATAGAGTGAATGATTAGTCATTTTTAGATTTATTTGATGTTATGAACACAACGGTATAGTTTTCAAACGCGTTTGAGCACATCTTAATGTTATTTTGTCACTTTGGATATTAAACAAGTCCATGGCCACCAAGATGGGAGGTCAAGCCTAGATCATTTGGTAACCAATTTTAGAGGTTGAATAGTCATTTTTGGGGTTTTCATGTCTTCTGAAGCCAATGTAATAGTCACCAAAAACATTGGAGCATCATATATGCTTGTAATCATAAATTTGACTCATAGTCCCAGGAGGGGTGAACTCCATTATCATCCATTGTGTTATGTGATTGCTGTGAGTTATGTTTCTACATTTCAATTGTTGTAAACGATTTTTTAAAATTTAATTAAATCATAAATTTATCATCAAAGACACATGAAACTTTTCACCTTAACCCCTTCACAAATGGTTAACATGAGACGATCCTAATCATACATTTTAATACTGAAGAGGGAGATAGCATAGCAATAACTAGCTTTCCCATATTTAGATCAACAACCAAGGAAAAACACACAAAGGGAAAACCCATAAAATGTTATTCCTTATGAGAGAGAGCGAGAGAGAATTTATAGATTCATTTATACATAATAAATAATAACAATAGAAAAATATAAAACCAGTAACCAAAATCATGATGAAGTTCCATGTCAAAATTCAAGTCCCTAAAATTTTAGCCCTATTTATAATTTCAGCCTCCTAAAATTCCAGCCTTCCTGTAATTTCACTAGATCAGATATGCATGAAACCAAAATTATGTATAAAAATGAGGAAAATTTGTATCCTTTATATAGCATTCAAGTGTTGGTTGAATGGGTGCCTCTCAAGGGCCCAGCCGACCTAATAAATTTGGAGGAGGGTTTAAAAATTCAAATTTCCATTTATTTTTCAAGATGAAAATATCGACCATGGCTACAATATTTTTCAACACTCCCTCTTAGCTAGGGAGTTACTTTTCATTCTCTCTCTCAAGATCAATCTTCCCAACCAATTATAGGTCTCACATCCCACAGCCTAAGGAAGAGATGAAATACAAATCTCTCTCTTTATCAGGATCAATCTCCCCAACCAATTATAAGTCTCACAACTAATAGCATTAAGTGGGAGATCATTAGTCTCATCAGAAGGAAAGATAAATAGTGTCCATCTCAAATCATATACCCAACCAAGATGTCTCACAACACACAGTCTAAGGGAGTAATCAAGAATGCATCTTCCGAACCACAAGGTCTCATGGCACACAACATATAGAAGGAATCAACAATACATCTCCCAGACCACAAGGTCTCACGACACATAGCCTACAAAAGGAATCAACAATAGATCTCTAGGACCAAAAGGTATCATGACACACATCCTATAGGAGGAATCAATACATACCCCATACCACAAGCTTTCACAACACACGACCTATAGGAGGAATCAACAATATATCTCCCAAACCACAAGGTCTCATAGCACATAGCATACATGAGATGGTCCATAATATGATGTTATGTAATTAGTTCCCCCTCTTCAAGGTTATTCTCATTCATTCTAGTTTATTTACATAAACATCAACAACAACTTTATCATTAGAAATTTATCCGTGGTGGATCTCAAATATTTCAGAAAACATTCAGTTGTTCATTTAGCTTCAATCGGGGCTTCCCTCAAGAGAAAAAATTAGTAGCTCTCAATAGAAAATAATAGATTTTAGCAATGGATCCTCACAGAAGAAATCATCGGCAACCACAGAAGTGAATATTATTATCCATAATCCAATCCAGAAAATAATAAATGGCTATCAATATCCATAGTAGAACCCAACATACCATAATCAAATCCAATGAATAACAAGTGACTTCTTACAAAAGCAGGAATCAACGACCATAGTAGAATCTAGCAAACCATAATCGAATCTAGCAGATAACAATAGACTTCAGTGGAAACAAGCATCATTAGATAGATCAACGAACAAATCAGCGAATCAACCAAGTGAATATCATATTCTTGCAACTTCTTCAAATCATTCATCAGGAAGACGTGATGGACCTACAGTCCATTATGCCAAACATCTCACCAATCTTGTTCATTTAAAAAAGAAACTCCCTCTTACACAAAAATCCTCTTCATTATTCAATCAGACTGATCTTGTCTGCTCCCTTTGAGTATAGAGCCTATCACGAGTCTTCTTGTCACATTGTTCTTCCATCATTTCCAATGATTTGCCACACTTTGTAAGTCTTCATTATGTATCGGAAATCCTCATGAAGAGGTTATGGAAGAACAAGAACAACCAAGCAAGCCAAAAGACTCATAATGAAATAATCAATATATTACTTATATTTCCCTTTTGATCGTATCCTTCTCAGATTGAGTCAATCTCATCACATCATCAAGGAGGATGCATCATCATCGAATCATCTTAATCATCATCAAGGAGTCTACATTATCCTTGATTCCACATCATGATCATCATTAAGAAGTCTACATCATCAACAAGTCCACATCATCATCATTATCATCATCATCAACGAGTCTACATCATCATCATCATCAACAACAATGAATCTACATCATCATCATCATCAACAAAAATGAATCCACATCATCATTGTCATCAACAACAATGCATTTACATCATCATCAACAACAATGAGTTTACATCATCATCAATAATGAATCCACATCATCATCAACGAGTATACATCATCATCATCATCATCATCAACAATGAATCCATATCATCATCATCATCAAGGAGTCTACATTATCACTAAGTCCATATCTTCATCAAGTAGTCTACATCATCATTATCATCATCATCAACGAGTCTACATCATCATCATCAACAACAATGAATCCACATCATCATCAACGAGTATACATCATCATCATCAACAAAAATAAATCCATATCATGATCATCATCAAGGAGTCTACATTATCACTAAGTCCATATCTTCATCAAGTAGTCTACATTGTTAAGGAATCCATATCACCATCATCGCCATATCATCATGAAGTCCATGTCATCATCAATAAGTTTAACATATCATCATCAATAAATTTTCCTTGTTCATATCATGAAATATTATGCATAAGTAGTACATATTATCTATATTATTAGGGATTCCATATCATCATTGAGAAATTCGTTCAAGGAATTCAATCCACATCATCATCAAGGAGTTTTCATTGAGGATTCATCATTATTAAATATTCCTCATCAATATCCTCAAGGATTTCACATCATCATACATGAGTCCATCATGCACATCATCAAGGAGTTTGTATCGTCAAGGAGTTCATCATCAATAAGTCCATATCATCAAGGAGTCCACATCAACATCAAGTCAAAATAATTATAATCAATATCATTGAGTCCTCGTCATCGTCATCATCAAGGAATCTAGTCCAATTCATAATCATCAAGTCCATATCATCAATAATTCCATATCATTATCATTGAATCCATATCATCAATGAGTTAAAGTTTCTTTGAACATAATTAGTTCTAGGATTTGGTCCATAATCCTTATATTTTCTTTTTCAACCATTAGAGAAATTTTGAGATCTAAAATGGGCCTCAAAACAAAAATGTAAAAAAAAAATTAAATTTATAAGAACCAATAGGATTCAAGATGATGATGTCAACCATGGGGATGACTCACCACTTTTGGAGTAAAAAAAAAGATAAAATATTGTTTAAAAAAATAAAAAATAAAAAACTAATTTTTCAACACTTATTTTCAACTTATCTCCCTATAGCTTTACTCAAATTTCAAGTGGGAGCACTCGTTGGATGAAATATTTAATTCCTCATCCAAGGAGTATGCATGTTGCATACTTTCTATGGACCTTTCTACACAAAAAAAATGAGAAATAAATTTAAAAACATGACTGCTACACAAAAATTAGAAATACGTGAAAAAACATTATTTGAATCATGTTTTTCATGTATTTCTCATTTTTTTTGTAGAACGGTCCATCAAAAGTGTGCAACATGGGTACTCCTTGGACGAGGAATTAAATAATGTATCCAACAAGTGCTCCAGCTCTAAATTTGAGTAAAACCATAAGGAGATAAGTTAAAAATACGAGTTGAAAAAATATCTTTTTCAATTTTCCCTCTAAAATTTAATGATGTAATCTAATATCATTTTATTATTTTATAATATTCCTTAGGAGACCCATTTTAGACCTCAAAATTTCTTTAATTCCTACCTAACGATCACAACCATAAACAATCCAATGTCAGTAATGATTAAAATAAAGAAATACAAGATACTTATCTTTCCTAGATCATGCCAAGTCCTTCTTAAACGTTAGTCCCGCAAATCAAGCTCATGAAGATGTTAGATATTCTAAGATCTAATATTATTTCTTTTAAGCAAAAGAAATCAGGTCAAGGTTTTGATCCATGGGCCCTAGGCATTCTTCTCCAAATACTACCTAGGGTTTACAAATCCTAAACTGGTCAACTCTAGAACATGGAATGGATTTTCAAATTATTCAAAATATCTTACTCAAATAACACCCTTAAAATCAGGACCCTTTAGTTAGATCATAATTTGATATTCAGGAATAGTCTTACACAATCGATCTTACGATTCATGGTTCATTCACAATTAGAACCTTCAACATTGTGTCAAACCCAATGGAAACATTGTCATAACTATTTATATGTGTCATATTCTTACTTTACTAGAAAGCATCATTGTATTGTGAAACTTTACTCATCCATCATCAGGAAATATTAGTAAGAAAAATCAATACCCTCAACATAGCATGTCATATTATTCTCAGAGCGATTACTTGAGCCCTTGCTACAACAAACCTTGAATTTCAAGAACCTTCAAATTCATCATATGCACCATCCCTTAGGAACTCAATAAGATCATAGAATTAATACCCTAAGATAAATTTTTATGAGATATGACATTTCACCATATAGAGGTCACCTTACAAAATTCTAGGTCCCAAGTTACCACACTTAGTCACTATTATGACTTTCGGTTCTCAGAGAAAGAACTAGGTCTTGGCCTGGTATCAAAACACTCCATTACAGAACAAGTAGACAGTTGGGCTTAATTCCAATCTCCAACCAGTGACAAATAAAAATAGAATCACAGCCTTTGGATCCCAAAAATAACTTTATATATATATGTATGTATGTATGTATCTTAGTTTTGATATCCATAACTTCGGATAGAGATAAAATCCTAAAGTCCACCTTTTTATCAGAACTTGAACTATATATATGTCATATTGCTTCTACCTTCAGCAACAGTAGCTCAGATGCTCCAGGGTTATGACATGATGCAATTGTCATAAATAATTTCAGATGAAGATGTCTCTTATTATTATTGAGGAGGCTTTGAAGCTCCTCAATGTTTAGCACACTCCACATGGAATTTCCCATCCTTCCACAAAATATGCCATACAAAATTTCGATTCTTACGATGCAAGGGAGGCTCAGATTATCATCAGAGAAGCACAGAGACAGAGACTCCTACACATCACATGAATCTTTATATATTGACTCAAACTTGTTTTTTCAATTATTTTATGTAGATGTCAGTCCTTCAATTGGATTGCCACTAAATATTAAGCACCTTTAGATCTCGATTTAGACTAAACTAGGTCTCGATCACGGTGACATGTCACCAATTCGGATAAGAATGTAATATCCAACCTTATTTACTAGTCAATAACTCGGACTTCGTATTTGGAGAAGATCCTGAGATCTCCATGGGAACTTCTGATTCCAGATTTCATATCTCCAAAAAAACTATAGTACTGGGATCATAAAGCACAAAATTGTATTAGACTTTTCATCGTGGGAACAAATTTGGATTTACGACAAAGTTGGACAAGGCTTGGATCTATAGCCAATGAGAATAACACTGGATCAATTCATAGAGTAACATAGTCCAAAACTTGGAGTTTCATATATTAAGATCCTCCTCAAAGCAACATAGTCCAAAACTTGGAGTTTCATATATTAAGATCTTCCTCAGAGCGAATGGTAGTCATGAGATCAAATGAACTTGGAGGAGTCAAGCCACTAGGTCTTCGATCTAGATTCACCAAATAATACTTTGACATAATACCTCCTGGATGATCAGAAGTAGTACCCTTTCACAGATCAATTTTGGGTCCAGAAATTTGTAACGTGGATCTACCTTTTTCTTGATTCTTATGTCCAAACTTTCAAAATCTTAGGTAGCTCTAATATTAGGAGAATAATGCCATGTGCAAGAGAAAATACACCATTAGTGATAATGAAACTTGCATCAATGTTCTTAAGATAATTTCGCATTTGAGGGAGGCTTCTCGACCCCTTGTACCAACACTTTTGTACCTCAACCCTGTTCCACAGAAATATCGGCTCTGAGGTATATTGTGTAACCTCGATCCTGTAACTACCCTTTTGTGGTCATCACAAATTAATTTTGGACCCTTGTATTTCCTTCGTTAGCATCTAATGAAACTCGGCCTAGTCTTTGCCTTCTCTTCCATACATCACAAGGGAATCATCCTTATTATTTCTCATCCTAAAATAGCTCAGCCAGAACCATAGAAAATTCATGACCATAACACAACCCCAAAATTCCTCCTTAAGAACTCGTTCAACCTAGACTACATGAAGAGATGAATTCACCCTTATTCTATTCAACCTGCTCTTCACCCCTATTTTTAATGCACCCCTCCCATGTTTATTTTCTAGGATACCTACTAGAATTAAGTTTTTATTCACCTAATAACTAGTTCAATGATCAATTAAACATTAGTTTTCACATAGTATTAAATTCCATATCATTTAGGCAGTTATACAGAAGACAAAATATCAACTAATAAACATGAAAGAGCAGTAAAGTAAACAATAAGACAAGAGACACGGAAATTAGGCACACAATCAAGGGAAAACCTAGAAAAAAATTCTTACTTATGAGAGATAGAGAGTTTCCAAATTCATCTATACATCATAAATAATAATAGTAGAATAATAACCAAACTAGTAACAAAAATCATGATGAAGTGCCATGTCAAAATTCAAGTCCCTAAAATTTCATCCCTCCCTAGAATTTTGACCTCCTCCTGAAATTTCGATCTCCTAAAATTTCACCCCTTCTATAATTTCATTGCATCAAATATGCATGAGACCAAATTGATGTATCCAAATGAGGAGAGATGATCTCCTTTATATATCCTTCTAGTGGGGGTCAAATAGGTGCCTCTTCGTGTCCCATTTGACGTAACAAATTTAGAGGAAAAATTAAAAATTCAAATTTCTATTTATTTTTCAAGATGAAAATACCGACCATGGCTACCATATTTTTCAACACTGTCGGCTTGCCGCAGAAGTAATCAATTTACCAAAAGAGGATTCTTCTAGATGGGAACAAGATAGAAATGTACAATATTAAGTAAGCTAACCCTACAGACATAGCCACGTCTTCTGACAGACGCTAATATCTAGAGCACGACAATTTTCCCTCATACTTGTCAGCGAAATAGAAGAGGGATATTCGACTTAAAGTTTTATTTTATCATATTTTCCATGGTATTTTTTGAAAACACCACAATGGTGTCCTTCTCATATGTTTGGAAGCATAAAACTTGGAAAGGGTATTGAAAGACCTTCATGATGAGCTAGTTTTAGGGTAGTGCGTAGGTGCCACTACTGCTCTTAAATTCATGTGGGTTGTTTACTATTGGCCCACCTTATTTAAGAATAAACATGCCTACACCCATAAGTGTTATGTATGTCAAATATGTGTTGGTCGAGATAATAATTCAGTTGGCCCATTGCAGCCCATTGTCATTGAAGAGTAATTTCAATAATGGGGATTAGATGTTATTGGTGAAATTTTTCCTCATTCATCAAAGCAACACCGATATATATTAACTAGCTGTTGACGGTGTTGGATGCCGCCAATAGCTAGGGGGTATCCCCTGTGTGAGGTCCCAATTATACCTCACATCGTTTGGGATAGGAGCCCCATCTGATATGTGGGCCCGGCTACCACCATGAATGTTTCCGCTCTTGGTTCTCAAGTAAAAAGGTGTCAGAGTAAGGGCAAGAGTGAAATTCCCATAGAATGAAACTAATTCATACCCAATATTGGAAAACTATAGAAAGAGGTACAAAAAAGTCATGACAACAATAAGAAGAAATATTCCATGAGAAGGATCAGTGAGCCAAAACCCAATAAGACTTATATGAACAAGAACATGCCATAGGTTAATTGAAAATTAGTTCACAATAGATCACTGACATGCCAAGAAACAATTAAGTGCATATTCAAAACAAAACATACATGAAAAAACTACAACCAATTCATAACATATTGCATGTATGAAAGCGCACAAGAAAATACAGTGAAAATATCAGACAAATAATACATCGACCATGAGTAAGCATGGAAATCAATGCCAAACATGAAGAACATATTATTAATGTTGTTGCAAACTCAAGTACATATCTTGCAATTTTTCAAATCCCAATAGTGGAACATGGGCTACTCATACCATTTCCCAATGGAAAAAACCTTAGCTTCACTACATCTCACCCCACTAGCTACCAAGAGCTAAGTGCCTTTATCTCTTAAGCACCAGCCAGCTATCTAATCCTAGCCCCAACTCAAGTGTTAAAATTCCTTTATAGAGTGGCATGAGGGTATACTTATAGAGGTGAGGTGATTGTTCACCTATTTTGACCTTTGACCTACCCTCACGACTCTTGAGCTCCCTCATTGCTCTCTATCGTCTAATGATTGTTGCATGCTCCAATCAATCTCAAAAAAGTTGCTAGTATTATGATAAGAAATATTACATATTGATAG
The DNA here is from genome assembly GCA_034641835.2 of Pinus albicaulis. Lineage (NCBI taxonomy): Eukaryota > Viridiplantae > Streptophyta > Pinopsida > Pinales > Pinaceae > Pinus > Pinus albicaulis. Next base: position 715,390,963 of record CM076574.1, on the reverse strand, counting down.
AAGAGAGGTCATGAGGAGAATGAACAAGGTATTTGGAAACCCTAGTGCTTGTTTCAAATTTTGTTGCAATGGTATGGTGACTCGTATAGGCTGATGAACATGGTGGCAATATTCATTTGTTGTGTGAATGTATATTTTCCTACCACTGCCCCTCCTTTGAATCCAACCAAATTTGTTGTCATGCTTTTGAGCTTGATGAAAGGTTCTTAAATCTTGCAAGGAGTCAACTCTCTTGCTAACAGAAACCCTAGTTATGCAAGCTCTGCGATAACCCCTAATACTTTTTCATAGATCAACATTATTGCACCCTTTCTTTTACCTGCAAATAAATTACACGGGTCATAGGTTTTGTAGATAAGGAATATTATTAGAGACATAATAAATTGATTAAAAGTGAGAAACCAAATTAGACCTTGTATAGTCCCTTTTGTTCCACAGTGTTGTTATAGAAAGTGGCTTTTTCATGGTCTTATTAGGCTTCCAATCATTATTTTCCAGCTTTGAGACTCATCATTTTATGTTACCAGAAGTGCTCTCTTGTTATTTGAACTATTTCTTCAAATCTTCTTCTAGGAGTGGCCCATAATGATGGGAATTGGTCATACATAGGCCACCAACTATAAACCCTAGAAAGACCCCTTTCCTTGCATTATGTCATCTGAACATAGGGCATAACTTAGGTGAAATACATTCCTAGGGATTAACCTAGGTTGGAATCGACCTAGAGGTGTGTGGGTATTCATGTTCACTCTGTGTGCTTGGATGCATATGAAGTCTTTGGGAAGGCTGCATATCGCATCTCAAAAGATATCACATTCTACCAACACATCATTAAGGTTCACCTTTTGTCAATTTATGACCTTAGAGTAAAGGAGTGCGAGGAGGGGTCGTGCGGTCGCATTTTAGTGTGAGTAACACTTATTAATAGGTGTTAAGTCTGCAATCTTTGACCCAAACGAGTACAATCAAGAGACACCATTGCAGCTTAACTTCCCTTGCAACGCATTTCTTGCCACAAATTTACTGGGTGCAAGCACCATTTCCATTGCATTTCCTTCATTGTGACATTTTTTTGTTTAGAAACTCATAGAACTTACTACCAGCATATGATGATATATGCTTGCTTCATATATGTGTCAACAGAGCCTGTGCACCACGTCTTCTATTGTTTCCTCCCATGTAGTTAGAAAATAACTTCAAACCCATGTCATAATTCAATTTATGTTTATTACCCGTTGTGGTCATTGATCCTTGAAACCGTGACTATAAGGTTTCAAATGTCTGCACACTAGCATCCCAAGACAATGTTGAGTGTTGTTGATAACATATGTTATTTTTTCTTGATATTGACTTTAAATAGCTGCCATTGTGAAAATAAATAAGCCAGAATTATGCAAATTTTTAATGACAAAGATCTTGGCTTGCGCTTTGACAATGCACCATGCACTAGCCACGGGAGAGGACTCTTTCTTTGGGAGCATGGATTGCATGTTGAGGGCAATGCTACATTTCCTCTCTACTAAGGTTGCTCCCAACTCTTTATTAAATTTAATTTTTTGGATATTAATTCAAAACAAAATTTGAAATGGTGTTCATCCCTGGTTGAACCACTTCATTGATGTTGGAAGCACCTAGTATCCAATATCTAAGTAGGTCGCATTTTCTGCCTATGATATGCAGGTGTGAGGTGTGATTTTAGCATGGTCGCAAAGTCGCATAATAGGGGAGATTGCATGAAACATTGTATTCGTCAAGGGTGACTCTGCGACTTAGCGACTTGGAAATAGGTCGCAGAGTTGCAAAATAAAACAGGTCTTAGTTTCTAGGTGTATTTTTGGGAAAGTGTAAAATTATTAGAGCACAAATATGGATCTAGTTGAATAATAATTGCACAAACTTTCAAAGTTAATAAATAAATAAAAGAATTGAGAATGAAATTATTTCATCAATATTAGTTTTAGAATCAATACATAAAAGGAACTTAGTTAAGCTTAGTTGTATATGCAATAACTATAGATAGTTAAAGCTAAGTGTGCTTTATGTTTTGTTAATGTGCACATGCACCACATGCAAGCACTAGAGTTAACTAACTAAGGCCAAGTGCACATCGCATGTAAGCACTCGAGTTAACTAGCTAAAGATAAGTGCACATCACATGAAATATCTAGAGTTGAACTAAATCTAGTTAAGGCTAACTAAGTGCATGTAAAGCACTCGAGATAACTAGCTAAAGACAAGTGCACATCGCATGCAGTATCTAGATTTGAACTAAATCTAATCTATGTGCATTTACACCAACACCCCCCCTTAAGCATAACTTAGGTGAGTGTGATGCAAAATGAATGAGTCCCAACAACACGTCCATTTTAGGTACCCATATACAATGCATGAAAAGAGGAAAGAGGGAAAACCCAGTGGGAACAAAAACCCCCCCTCAAAATATCATTCAAAAGTAGAGAAAAGACAACTGCCAGATAGTCATGTCCTTCACCCCGAGAGATCTCGCATGAATTGAAACTTCTTCTCAGTGAAAGTCTTAGTGAATATATCAGCAGTCTACTCGGAACTAGGATAGTATTGAAGATCGATGATTCCATCATGAATGAGTTCTCTGATGAAGTGCATGTGGATCTCGATGTGTTTGGTCCGTTGTCACTGCACTGGATCTCTGCAAAACTTTAGCGTACTTTGATTTTCACACCAGATGACAATTGAACGATGGACATTGATCCCAAGCTTAAATAGGAAATGTTGTAGCCAAATGGCCTGAATAGTGGCATTGACGGCTCCTCTATACTCGGTCTCTCCTGATGATAAAGCAATGACAGCCTACTTCTTGTTTGACCAACAAATTGGGCCGGATCCCAAACTAAGTACATAACCATAGGTGGAATTGTGATCAATGTTGTCACCAGCCCAATCTGAATCTGTGAACCCAATGAGATCCAAAGAACAATTTATTGCATAATGAATCACATAGGTGATTGTCCCCTGGACATATCGAAGGATGCACTTTGCAGCTTTCTAGTGTAACTCATGTGACTCTTGCATGTATCTGGAAACTTCTCCTACGACATATGAGAGATCAGGATGGGAGTGAGTGAGATAAAGAAGACTTCCCACAAGCTGACGGTACAATGTGCAATTAACCAATGGTGTGTCTTTGCCATTCTGAAGCTTTATCCCTAATAAGAAGGTGTGGTTGCTGGCTTGCAGTCACTCATGTGAAATCGTGCCAAAAGATCTCTAGCATAATTTGGTTGAGAAATGGTAATCCCAAAACCACTCTAATTGATCTCTAATCCAAGGAATAAATTTAGCAAGCCCATGTTTGTCATAGAAAACCACTTATGCAATGCATTTTTAATCTCAGTAATGACAAAAGCTGAATTGCCTATTATCCAAATATCATCTACGTAGAGTACTATAATCAACAAGGAGTCAATTTTCTTCAAAAAAAAACATTGGAATCAGATTTGAAGTGTACAAAATTTTGAGATAACAAATAAGAATCCATCTTTGCATACCATGCTCTAGGTGCTTGCTTGAGGCCATAGAGAGACTTCTTTAGTTTGCATACCAGAGATGAATTGTGCATGTATCCCTGTGGCTACTCCATGTATATTTCCTCCTTGAGATCACCATGAAGAAAGGCATTCTTCACATCTATATCATGCACCTCCCATCCTCTTGTTGCTGCAATGGAGAGAGCTAGCTGAGTGGAATCCAATTTTTCCACTGGAGAAAAAATCTCATCATAGTCAACACCATGTACCTACTGAAAACCTTTTTCTACCAATTGTGCCTTATATCGACTAATTTTTCCATTTGAAGCTTTCTTGGTCTAATAAACCCACTTGCACCACACAATTTTATGATTTGAAGGTAGCGGAACCAAATCCCATGTCTGGTTCTCAATGAGAGAGTTAAATTCCTCATCCATTGTTGCTTCCCATTTAGGGTGCCCAGTTTCTTCTGCATAAGTCTGTGGATCAGATGCATGCATCATATAAGCATGTATGGGCATCCATAGCTCCATAGATTTCTTGTGGATTTTCCTCAAACTGAGGTATAGAGGCAGGATCATCAAGGAGATCACTCATCCTACGCCATTTTTGTGTTGAAGGTGGTCGAGAATCTTCTGAACTACATGAGGAAGTATGATCTCAATGTTCAACAACTGGTGGTCCAACATGTGTCACAGGAAAAGGCTCATCTTCATCAAAATTATGATTTGAAGTTTCATATTCACACTCATCAATGAGTGGTGATGGAAACTTGGTAACAAGTTCATCTGTTGGTGCATGCAAAATATGTTTGTCCAACTTTACACTCCTTTCAATAAATATTTCTTCAGTGTTGATATCAAGAAATTTGTACCCTTTGACTTCATTAGAATATCCAACAAACACACATGCTTTACTTTGAGGCTCCAATGCCTTTCTCTTCTCTATAGGAATGTGGGCCCATGCTCAAGATCCAAAAATGAAAAAAATGACTGACTTCAGGTTGCATGTCCAAGCCTCAAAAGGTGCTTTTCCAGTAACATATTTATGAGGAGATCTGTTCTGGATGTATGAGGCACAATTGATAGCTTCATCCCACAATTTTGACGAAAGAGATCTTGCATGCAACATGCAATTGGCCATCTCTTTCAAAGATCAATTCTTCCTTTCGGCCACCCCATTTTGTTGTGGAGTGTAAGGAATTGTATGTTGCAACTGTATGCTTGCTTCATTACAAATATTCTTGATATCTTTGTTGTCATATTCTATCCCATTATCTATGTAGAGTATCTTGATGCGTTTTCCAAACTGATTTTCCATATGCGCTTTGAAAATCTTTAGATGTTGAAAAACTTCAGACTTGAGTTTCAAGAAGTAAACCCAAGTGAATCTCGTGTAATCATCTATAAATGACAACACATATCTTTCTTTTCTCATTGAAAGTACTGGAAATGGACCCATGAGATCATTATGTACAAGTTCCAAAGGTGAAGAGGCTCTCCATGCATGCCCCTTCTCGAACTTGTCTTGTGAATGCTTTCCAAGAGAACATCCATTACAAACACCATTTGAAAATTCAATGGTTGGCAATCCTTTGACCATCCTTTGCTTGCTAAGTTGCTGCATATATCTAAAATTCAAGTGCCCAAATCTCTCGTGCCAAATCCTACTTTCTTCATTTGCATGCATAAGTAGAAAAATAGAATCTGATTGAGGAACAAAATCAGAAAATGTATACAGGCGAGATTGATCATTTACCTTGCTAGATGCAATCTTCAAAATGTATCATATTGATTCCTATTCTTATGGATCCGAGGAAAATTCCACTTTCCTTCCGGTACTTGTGTGTCATCTGATACACTGAAAGAAGATTCACAGAAACCCTTGGAATATGCAAGACATTCTCAAAACTTCCATCTTCAAATTTCACTCTTCCTTGTCCAGTTGCTTCAACTGCAGAATTGTCCCCCATGAGAATAGGAGGTCTTGAGTATGCATGTAGAGAAGAAAAGGATTCCTTTGATCCATTCTTACGATGTAGAATGAAGAGTAATCAAAGCATGCCCATTACCCCTTGTTTCTGATGGTTTTTTCTCTGTCTTCTTCTTGCCACTCCCTTGAATGTGATGACCAATATTATTTTGCTGAAGAGTCTTTGCCATCATATCAATAGTCTTCTACATGCAAGAGGATTCGGGATGATAACCTCTATTACAATAAGGAAACTTGAATTTTCCTTTCTTTCCCTTCTTACCCTTGGAGCTGGAAGAATCATCTGGAGGTTTTGGATTTCCTCCCTTTCTTGGATCTGAATCTCTTGCCTTTCCTTTGCCTTTGTATTGTTGAATTGGTTTCATGTTGGACTTTCCTTTCTCGTGCATGGAAAGTGCATGTGTATTTGGAGACTTTAATAAACCCATTTTTATGATCTTATCTTACTCATGAATAAGAGACTCAATAAATGTGTCAAATTTGGGCATTTTCCATTTTTTTGTAGTTGCAATTCTAACTGTATGAAATGTGGAAATGAAACAACATATTCAAGGCCTAATTTAGACAAAATAGAAAGGATAAATTGACCTCCCTGTTTTGATTTATCGATCCCACAATCATGTAGTTGTAGAAGAAATTATTTAAATTTCGTAAAGAAATCTTGAATGTTCTCAAAGCTATTTGGATCTAAGGAATTTAGCTCATTTTCGAGAATGCATTTCATCATGTTTTCCAAATAAATTCTCCAATATTGTCCAAACCTCATTCGGAGTGTTGCATGTGTCCACATGGAAACACAATGTTGGAGATATGGACAACAATAGAAGACCAAAAGCTTCGTCCATCATGTTGAAGTATTTGGATTTTTCAATGGTGGAATTGGGTTCATCTTCCATATTCATAACTATCTGATACAAGCCTTTGCCTCTGAGGTGAAGAAAAATCTCTGACTTCCATTGGAAGTATTTATACGGAGTAAGAATCGTTGAAGATGAGAACTCCATTGTGGCAATTCTCCAATATTTTTATTTGCAAATCAAATCTTTGAACAATTTCCAATTCTATGCTCTTCAAACCTGCAAAAAATTGTTCATGCAACTTCTCCAAACCCTTGTAGCTCTAATACCATGTAAAATTATTAGAGCACAAATATGGATCTAGTTGAAGAATAATTGCACAAACTTGCCAAGTTGAAAAAGAAAAACAATTAGAATTGAGAATGAAATTAGTTCATCAATTTTAGTTTTAGAATCAATACATAAAATCAACTGAGTTAAACTTAGTTGTACATGCAATGACTATGGATAGTTAAAGCTAACTGAAGCTAAGTGTTCTTTATGTTTTGTTAATGTGCACATGCACCACATGCAAGAACTAGAGTTAACTAACTAGATCCAAGTGTGCATCACATGTAAGCACTCGAATTAACTAGCTAAAGACAAGTGCACATCGCATGCAATATCTAGAGTTGAACTAAAGCTAATTAAGGCTAACTATGTGCATGTAAAGCACTCGAGTTAACTAGCTAAGACAAGTGCACATCGCATGTAGTATCTAGAGTTGAACTAAATCTAATCTATGTGCATGTACACCAACAGAAAGAAATGTGACCTAACAACTTTAGAAGACAGTTAAGGTTGCATCGAAGAGTGCCACCATGCAAATTGTGACCCAATTGTATTGTGCTATCTCATGTTGTGTTTTTTAAATAATCTTACCACCATATAAGCACATAAAACTTCAAATCCATTTTATATTGAATATGGTTACCAATATGAATATGTTCATCCTCTATTTATCTGAACAAAAGCCTCAAACTTCCCGAGGTTTCCCGAGGTGGCCCACTTACGAAAAACTTCATGTTGGTATGAGACATGGGAACCTTAACCTTAATTATAAGCCCAAGAGTAGCGTCAACGTCATTTCTCTTCAAAATCGACATGCCTCAGTTCTCTCGATCTGTGGTATCCTTCCGTCCTCTATGCTGCTGCTAAAAGGGGTCTGAAACTGACCTATTATTCATGTCATTACTCATGTATCCTCTTCTCAAATACGGTGACAATAATTTGCCATCTTATGACCATTTAATGTATCATTCCTTCGTATGCAAACATCAAAATAATGCAACCCGTAAGGAAAGTCTCATAAATGATAGGTTCTTTTAGTGATATTTTTAACACATTGTGTTGTCACTTATATGCTCAACACTTCGTGGATTTGTCACCTATTCGTGCTTTATCATTAAAGCATGGTTTTATAACTAATTTACAATGTGATTTTGTCCAACACGTTGCATATACATGCTTGCAACACTTTTATCGTTGTTTCTTATCTGGTTTGATACATTTGACGTGTGTTCAACGTACTGTCAATAGGTTGAAAAAACATGGTCTCAATGCTTCTAACACTATTCCAATATTTGTGTGGGTTTTTTTCTCAGCTCATAGTTAAATAAAATGTGTCATCCAATAATTAAGCATCAATGTAATATGTACCTTGCCCTTGGCACATATTTCTTGGCAGTGCGTTGAGTTCTACCTTATAGTGCATTTTCTTCTACATAATTTCCAATGCAATCCATATTTATTATTCTTGAAAATGCACCTCACTTCCAATATTGACACCTAAATATACGAAATATCGTTGCGCCTTAGGGTGAAACTTCATATTTTGTTCTCTTGAAACACTAATCCTTTTCTAACATGTATTTTCTCATAGAATGATAGCATATACCCTTTTCCTTAGCGGGCTTGTAGTGTGTTACATTCTTAGGGCCCCACTTCCCTCTCATCTTAGGATTCATTCCATGAAAGCCCAAACCTATGGTGATCAAAAGGACTTGTGATTTTCAATTGCAAGAGGGTGAGCACTAATTCTCATACTAATACAACTAATGAGTCTGTGATGACCTTATAGCATTAGAATTTAATGCTTTGACTATTTGCAATTTAAGTAGAAAATCTTAAATAAATAAAAATAAGAGTCTAGGAAGACATAATTTTATTAGCCTTAATTAAAGTAGGTCTTGCAATAATTCCAATATAGTCCTTTGGGTGACTTTGCAAACAATCACTAAGTCAAGTATTCAAATGTTTTCTTAAAAGGATAATCATGCCAAGTGAAATATAAAACTTTAACTACTTATTCTTTCACGCAAAGATTTATTTTGAAAATTTGAACACTTATGCAGATGAATATGCAAAGGGATGACAATGTGACTAGGGAAACTAAAAATAAGATTAAAAGTTGATGGTGTTCAAGGCAGATAATGCACATCCAGAGAGGAGTATCGAGCCAATCATGACTTAGTCCTTCAATGAAAGTCTTGATAGCATAGGGTTTTGACAAGGTTTAAGCAAATTAAAATTACCCTAATGCACTCACACTTATAAAAACCAAGATGTGGCATGATTAACATGATAAAGCACTTTCAAATATTTTGGAATACATCCCATGAAACTTAGGACCCGAAAATGGAAAATAATATCCCAATCAAAGGATATGGTGATGAAACCATAATACTTTAAATGAAAATTTAAAATGCATAGGATGTGAGAAATATGCATTATGTGGGCATAAGAAGCAACAGGGTGTGAGGATAATTGATGCAATGGGAAAGTGACCAATTTGGAGCATGATCATAACCTTCAAGGCATGAGGCGAGTCCAGGGGGGACCCGAAATTTTAAATATTTTCAAAATTTTGTGTGGTGTTGTAGCAGCTACAACAATTAGCGAACCACTGGTAGTATCCAACATCTATGGTTGTGTCATTAAAACAGATTGAGTCTTTTGTACGTTATAAGGAAGTATTGAACCAGATACTATGGGTACTCCTAGGGTTGTTTGGCCTTTTCCAAATATGCCCTTCCCATGTGTCTCAGTTATGTCTCGTTAGTCATTAACCACCAGATCAGAATTTCACACACGCTAGTAGTTAATAATGATGTGGAGAACAAAGAAGGGGGATTATTGTATTCAGAATTTTAAAATAGGTTTCTGGTGTTGATGTGTTGCCAACAGGCCTGGACAGTACCCCGATGAAGTCACTTCAATAAATCACAAACGTTGCTCCGCTACCAACAAGCCTGGTCAGTACCCCGGTGGAGTCGTTGCATCACCTCTCTACACAGGAAGCCTTTCTCAATCCTTTACCCTTTATTTAATTTTATTTTATTTCATGTTCACATTGGCACTTATTATTGGGTGTTTATTATGCTAGGGAAAATGAGGGATCCCGACTTATTTTACAGCAAGAGGGTTTGTTTCTTGTTTGACAAAAACTGAAAGATATTCTGATTTAGGTTTTCTCTCATGCCTTGTTTCCACATCACATCTCCAATCGACCGGTGAACAATGAACACATACCAAGAAATATCCAATACCAAGCCGGAAACAAAGTTCAGGTTACATATATAGGTCATTTGGACTAATTAGGGTTACCCACAAGTACATGCTTGTATTTTCCTTGTTAATTAAATAGACTGATAGGAGACATGTTCCAGATGTAGTTTTGATTACTGGTTCTATGTGAGGCAGCCTCTTGGAGTAGCCTTTACAATTTGCGCACAACCTTTAGGGTTAGGCTTTCCACATTAGGGAAAAGAGACCGGGTAGTTGTTCTAGGTTTTCATCGTGCGTAAAGAGGCTATAGTAGTCCCTTTAAGCTTTGAGCATGTGCAACATGTGTGAGAAAGCTAGTCATAGCACCAAAGGTTCGAAGGGCTCCAGGTTCCCAAAGGTTCATGTAGTGGCATGCAGCAAAGAGTCAATGTGAGGCTAGGTTAATATCCATTGTATGTTATGCAAGAAGATGAATGCATGATGTAATGCAACAAGTTACAAGCAAGACCATGATGCAATGTAATGTTATGAAAATGCAAAGAAGAAATCAGTTCATAAAATGAAAGAGCCATGCAATAAAAGAGTCATGAAATTCATATGCAAATAATTTGTGACGAAAATGCAATGATGAGCAATGAAAGAACATAAATGCGAGCTAAATGCATAATGTTATGAAGCAAACAAACTCCCTGCAATAAATAAATCATAAAAAATCATATCTAAACATTAACCATGAAGAAACCCCTAATTAACAAATTATAAACTAATCTAAACCTAAAACCCTAATTTAACCAAAGAGGAGGTCGGGTCATGTGAAATCAAACTTCCAGTGCAGCCACCGAAGTAGTTCCCGACCTGCAAGAACAAGGATGCCCACGATCATGACTAGTATGAAGAATTGTGCAACAATAACAATGCTTACATGTGAAACAAGCACGAGAGAAAAAAGGTCATGTCTACTCATAGGAAAACGTGCCAGAAAAGACTGTTCAATCCAAATTGCAATCCAATCCTGGTAAACATAATGATATACCTGGAACCCATGATCATCCAGTGATGGCACACATCCATTCATGCTTAACCCTAAATTCAGTGCAAGTGAGGCAAGATGTTGCTTACTTGCAGAGGAATTTTCTAGATAAAACCCTTCAAGCGATTCAGAAATCCTATCATGATATTGAGGATGAACAAATTGATGACTCTAAAAAGATGGGAATTCTCCAAGTGCAGCTAAGATACCAAAGGTTTCAAGTGCAAAAACACTAATTTCAAAACCCTAATGTGAGGTTGTTCATGGATTTCATCGGGAATGTGAGGACCTCACATAACCATCAACGGGAGCTGAAGTGCCTCATCGTCTTGAAAAAAATTTGAACCCTCAAATGGAAGGTTATCAAATGTCAGTGGTTTCATAAGATCAACAGTTGAGTGCATGTGGTCATCATTAGCAGTGACAGGACAACCATCAATGAATATATTGGTGATTTGATCAAATGTCTGAACACTGATAAGTTGGCAGTTCAGAAGATCATATTCTTTAGATTCCCAAGGAATTTAATCAATCGAACGAGTCTCAGGAAATAGATAAGTTAGGTGATTGTTTCCCTTAGTGAGATGTAAGACAAAACCTGCATGTACATGATCACAATCTGTACCGGTTGGGCAAGAGTCAAAAATATTTGAGACAATGATCGATATACTCTCTTCAACAAACAAATCAAGGAACAGAGGTTGATGCATATCAACTGACATAGGATGGAAATATGTGCTCGGAGTAACATCATTTGAATCATAGGCTTTCCAAGATGAGCTTGCATCCAACAAGATGATACCAAGAGAAGAGTAGAGCACAAAAACCTTAATTTCAAAAACCCTAATTTGACTTGGTTCAAGGGTCTCATCAGGATTGTGAGAACCTGAGATAACCATCAGTGGAAGTTGAAGTGCCTCAACTTTCTGATGAATCCCTAACCCTTTGAAAGGCAAATTATAAAATTTTGGTGGCATGGTAGGATCAATGGATGGAAACGATTCAAAATCATCAGAGGTGTGAACGAATATGTTTTCGATAGAACTATGTTCGTTGAAGCCACCAATTTTATCAGGTTGGGTATTTGACACATATGGATCTTCCTGGATTAAGAGTGGGGATAGATCAATTAGAGGACCATATTCAACTTCCCACGATCTATAATATTCTCCTTCAGTTGGTAAATATTGTAGATTAAAAGTATCACAGAGTGATGATTCACTATTTTCATCTTTTGGTTCTAGGGAAACCCTATCATGTGCTTGATTGGAATGAAAACCAGCGGGATGAATATCTAATGAATTTTGGGAAATGGATAGTTTATTAGACTTATGAAATAGATCATGGTATAATATATGAAAAGGTTCAAGTAAAGGAACATCAGTTGCAATTAAATTAGATCTATGACTCACAACCTACACATTAGCGTCAGCCTAAGGAAGAAATGAATCTGCATTCATTTCATGGTCCATAGATTTTATAGGACTGTCAATTTTATCTGAGATAAGACCCAAGTCATTTCCAATAGGTGAATGAAATTCAGGAATAGACCTAGGCATATGTTTAACGGTCTCGAGTTTGGTTTCATCAACAGGGAGATATGTTACATCAAATTGATCTTCAAGTTCAAATTCAATAGGATGTATGGGAGCTTTGGAAGCAGTACAAGTTGATTCATTTCCCTGTAATCATTCTTCATCATCCAAACTATTTATGACCAAAACTTCATTAGGTAATGAATCAGAAGGAGGATGAGAAATTTCACAAGCAGTAATTTCCTCCTTGGAGGCTTGAGGCTTTTCCCAACTAACAGAGATAGACGAGACAAGATTAGGGATGAGATCTAGAAATTTTTTAACTTGCGCACTAACATGATGATCACTAGAATCAGGATTTGTTTCAGATCAATGATTTTGTCGAGAGACATAAACTAGATGTTGAAATTTCTCACCGAAATACATCCAATCAACATCTCTCTCTGGAAATTCACAAAAAAGATGAACAAACCTAGTAGAAAAATATTCTATGGATTCTTCAAGTTTCATTCTAATTTTATTTATCCTTTTAAAAACATCTTGAAAATCATAGTTTTCTAAGGCTTGTTGGAACTTGTTGATGAGTTGCTCAAATGAATGGATGGAAGCTACAGGTAATGTGTGGCACCACTGCTTAACACGACCTTCGAGTGTGAGGGTGAACAACTTGTCAATAACATATTTACAATGTATTATGTTAAAGTGAAAAAATGAAGAACTTGGAGCATGTGTCCAAAAACCATTGTTCGACCTTCACCATCAAACATCCACTGTGACAAGTGATAGACTATTTCTGCAAGTACTGCAATATTTATACTTTTATAAAAACATCTCGGGATAGATATTTGAGATGGAGCCATTTACAGACATGAGACTAAACTGCAGGCTCTAAGGGCTCAACTTGTCATCTAGCCCTCCTTCTAGCGCCAAAATATTTTGATGGTGTTGGATGTCACCAACAGCTAGGGGGTCTCCCCTGTGTGAGGTCCCAATTAGACCTCACATCGTTTTGGATAGGATCCCCATCTAGTATGTGAGCCTAGCTTCCACCATGAATGTTTTTTCTCTTGGTTTTCAAGTAAAAAGGTTTCAGAGTAAGGACAAGATTGAAATTACTAGACAATGAAACTAATTCATCCCAAGAGTGACAAACTATAGAAATAGATACAAACAAGTCAGAAAAACAATAAGAATAAATATGACATGATAAGGATCAGTGAGCCAAAACCCAATCAGACATACATGAACAGGCACATGCCAAAGGTTAATTGAAAATTAGTTCACAATAGATCACCAGCATGGTGAGAAACAAGTAAGCACAAATTCAAAAGCAAACATACATGCAACAACTACAACCAGTTCATAGCATATTGTGTGTATGAAAACGCACATGCAAATACAGTGAAAATATCAGACAACCAATACAGCCACCATGAGTAAGCATGGGAATTAGTTCCAAACATGAAGAACATATTATTATTTTTTTTGCAAACTCAAGTACATATCTTACAATTTTTCAAAGCCAAATAGTGGAACATGGGCTGCTCATACCATTTCCCAATGCAAAAAACCTTAGCTTCACTGCAGCTCACCCTACTAGCTCCCAAGATTTTAGTGCCTTTAGCTCTTAAGCACCAGTCAGCTATCTAATCCTAGCCTCAACTCAAGTGTTAAAAGTCCTTTACAATGAGGCATGAGGGTATACTTATAGAGGTGAGATGATTTTTCACCTAATGTGACATTTGACCCACCCTCGTGACTCTTGAGCTCCCTCACTGCTCTCTCTCGTCTAGTGATTGTTGCACGCTCCAATCAATATCAGCATAGTTGTTGGTATTATGATAAGAAATATTACATATTTATAGAAGAGAGGCCATGAGGAGAATGAAGAAGGTTCTTGGAAACCCTAATTCTTGTTTCCAATGTTGTTGCAATGGTATGGTGACTCATATAGGCTAATGAGCAGGGTGGAAATATTCATTTGTTGTGTGAATGTTTATTTTCCTACCGCTGCCCCTCCTTTACATCCAAGCAACTTTGATGTCGTTCTTTTGAGCTTGCTAAAAGGTTCTTAAATCTTGCAAGGAATCGATTCGCCTACTAACAGAAACCCTAGTTGTGCAAGCTCTCCGAGAAACCCTAATCCTTTTGCATAGATAAGCATTCTTGTGCCCTTTGGTTTACCTGCAAACAAATTACATGGGTGATAGGTTTTTCAGATAAGGAATATTATTAGAGACAATAAATTTATTAAAAGCGAGAAACCAAATTGGACCCCTGTATAGTCCCTTTTGTGCCATAGTGTTGTTAAAGTAAGTGGATTTTGCAGGGTCTTATTAGGCTTCCAATCATTATTTTCCAAATTTGAGACTCATCGTTTGCTGCTACCGGATGTGCTCTCTTGTTATTTGAACTATTTCTTCGAACCTTCTTCTAGGAATGGCCCACAATGATGGGAATTTCTCATACATAGGCCACCAACTATAAACCCTCGCAAGGCCCTTTTCCTTGCATTATGCCATATGAATAAATGGAATATCTTAGGTGAACTGGATTCCTAGGCATTAACCTAGGTTGGAATCAACCTTGAGGTTCCCAGGTATTCATGTTCACATTGTGTGCTTGGTTGCATATGAATTCTTTGGGCAGGTCGCATATCACATCTCAAAGGACATCACATTCTACCAACACATGTTGGAATCGACCTTAAGGTGCCCATGTATTCATGGTCACTCTGTGTTCTTGGTTGCATATGAATTCTTTGGGTAGGTCGCATATCACATCTCAAAGGACATCGCATTCTACCAACACATCCTTAAGGTTAACCTTTTGCGACTTTATGACCTTAGATTAAAGGAGTGCAAGGAGGGGTCATGCAGTCTCATTTTGGTTTGAGTCCCAGTTGTCAATAGGTGTTAAGTCTGCAATCTGAGACCCAAATGAGTACAATTAAGAGACACCATTGCAGCTTAATTTCCCTTCCAACGTGTCTTGGCACAATTTATTGGGCGCAAGTACCATTTCCATTACATGTTCTTCATTGTGTCATTTTGTTGTTTAGAAACTCATAGTACGTACAACAAGCATATGATGATATATGGTTGCTTCATATATGTTTCAATAGAGCCTCACAAAGTCTCCTATCATTTCCTCCCATGCAGTTAGTGAATAACTTCGAACCCATGTCATAATTCAATTTACATTTATTACTCGTCGTGGTCATTTCTCCTTCACACTATGACTATAAGGTTTCAAATGTCTACATGGAATTCACAATAGCATTGAGTGGTTTTGATAACATATGTTATTTTTTCTTGATATTGAATTTCACTAGCTGTCATTTTGAAAATAAATACACCATCATTATGCAAATTTTTAATGACAAAGATCTTGACCTGGGATCTGGCAACTCCCCATGTGCTAGCCATGGGAGAGGACTCTTTTTTTGGGAGCATGGAACACATGCTAAGGGCAATGGTACATTACATATTTACTAAGGTTTCTCGAAACTCCCTATTAATTTTTTATCTAGATATTAATTCAAAACCAAATCTTAAATGGTGTTCATCCCTAGATAAACCATTGCGTTGATGTTGGAAGCGCCTAGTATCCAATAACTGAGTAGGTTGCATTTTCCACCTGTGATCTGCGAGTGTGAGGCGTGATTTTAACATTGTCGCAAAGTCGCGTAGTAGGGGAAACTGCATGGAACATTAGCTTCTTCAAGGGCGACTATGTGACTTAGCCACTTGTGAATAGGTCGCAGAGTTGCAAAATAAAATAGTCATTGTTTATGGGTGTATTGCTAGGAAAAAAGTACGACCTAGCGACTTTAGAAGGCGATTAAGGTTGCATCGAAGGGTGGTAGCATGTGAATTGTAACCCAGTTGCATTGTGTTATCACATGTTTTTTTTTTTTTTTTTTTTTTCTGTATAATCTTACCACCATATCAGCACATAAAAATTTAAATCCATTTTATATTGAATCTAGTTACCAGTCTAAATATGTTCCTCCTCTTTTAATCTGAACAAAAGCCTTAAACTAGTCCCTGGCACAAAAACTTCTTTAGGTTCCCAGAGGTGGCCCACATAGGAAAAACTTCACGTTGGTATGAGCCATGGGAACCTTAACCTTAATTATAGGCCCAACAGTAGCATCACCGTCATTTCTCTTCAGAATCGACATGCCTCAATGCCTCAATTCTCGATCTATGGTACTGATGTCCTCTATGCTGCTACTAAAATGGGTCTGGAATTGGACCTATTATTAATGTCATTACTCATGTATCCTCTTCTCAAATATGGTGACAATAATGTTCCATATTATGACCATTTAATGTATTATTCTTTCATATGCAAACATCAAAATAATGCAACCCGTAGGATAGTCTCATAAGCGACAGGTTCTTTGAGTGATTTTTTTAACGCATTGTGTTGTCACTTATACGTTCAACACTTATACGTTCAACACTCTGTGGATTTGTCACCTCTTCGTGCTTTATCATTAAAGCATGGTGTTATAACTAATTCATAATGTGATTTTTTCCAACGCATTGCATATACATGGTTGCAACACTTCTATCATTGTTGCTTATCTAGTTTGATACATTTGACGTGTGTTCAACATGCTGTCAATAGGTTGAAAAAACATGGTCTCAATGCTTCTAACACTATTCCAATATTTGTGTGGTCCTCAGTTAGTTTTTTTGTCAACTCATAGTTAAATCAAATGTGTCCTCCAATAATTAAGCATAAATGTAATATGAACCTTTCCCTTGGCACATATTTCTTGGCAGTGCGTTGAGTTCTCCCTTGTAATGCATTTTCTTATGTCGTAGTCTAAAAAATCCACAGGATAACTCAGAAATTCTAGTAAGATTATGAAAAATTCTTGTAAATATTTTTGAAAATATGATTTATAGTCATTAAAATTCAGTATTTGGGGTGCTTTAAGGGTTTTTGATGGTTGTTGAATCCATTTCCACTATAAAAAAATGCAATTCAAGCACTCCAACTACCAGATTTTTTAATTTTTTTTTACTGGATTCCAGCAAAAAACTGTCATTGAGGCTATTTTGTTGCATCCATAGACAACTCTTTTTCTTCTACACAATTTCCAATGCAATACATATTTATTATTCTTCAAAATGCACCTCACTTCCAATATTGACACCTAAGTATACGAAATATCGTTGTGCCTTTTGGTGAAACTTTGTATTTTGTTCTCTTGAAACACTAATCCTTTGCTAACATGTATTTTCTCATAAAATGATAGCATATACCCTTTTCCTTAGCGGGCTTGTTGCGTGTTACCCTTCATAGGGCCCCATTTTCCTCTCATATTAGGATTCATTCCATGAAAGCCTAAACCTATGGTGATCAAAAGGACCTGCGATTTTCAATTACAAGAGGGTGAGCACTTATAAGGTAATTCTCATACTATTACAACTAATGATTATGTGATGACCTTACACCATTAGAATCTAATGCTTTGACTGACTATTTTCAATTTAAATAGAAAGCCTTAAATAAATAAAAATAAGATTCTTGGAAGACATAATTTGATTAGCCTTAATTAAAGTCGATCGTGCAATAATTACAATATAGTCCTTTGGCTGACTTTGCAAACAATCACTAAGTCAAGTATTCAAATGTTTTCCTAAAAGGATAATCATGCCAAGCAGAATATAAAACTTTAACAACCTATTATTTCACGCAAAGATTTCATTTGAAAAATTTTAACACTTATGCACAAAAATATGCAAAGGGATGATGATGTGACTAGGGAAACTAAAAATAAGCTTAAAATTTGATGGTGTTCAAGGAAAATAATGCACATCTAGAGAGGATTATCGAGCCAATCATGACTTAGTCCTTCAATGAAAGTCTTGATAGCTTAGGGTTTTGACAAGGTTTAAGCAAATGAAAATTACCTGAATGCGCTCACACTTATAGAGACCAAAATGTGGCATGATTAACATAATAAAGCACTTTCCAATATTTTGGAATAAATCCCATGAAACTTGGGACCTGCAAATGGAAAAGAAGATCCCAATCGAAGGAGATGGTGATGAAACCATAATACTTTAAATGAAATGTTAAAATGCATAGGATGTGAGAAATATGCATTATGTGGGCATTAGCAGCAATAGGGTGTGAGGATAATTGAGGCATTGGGAAAGTGACCAATTTGGAGAAATGATCATAACTTTCCAGGCCTAAGGCGAGTGAAGGGGGGTGTTATAGGTCAATTTGGTCATCATTCCCAATGACCTGGTTAATTGGGAATTATCTCTAGGACCAATGTATAGGGTCTATCATCCCCTAACATTTCAATTTCTATATGCCCTAAGACAAAGAACAAGACAAATCAATCAAATACTTTCATCTGCAAAGGTTTCCAAAGTTTGAAGTTTATAATATATCATATGAGAGCTCACCAACGTTGCCTCTAAAGGGAATAAATGTGTTGCATATCCAGGTAGCCCTATGCAAGGCTGCTCTGCAAAGCACTTCCCGACATCCATGGGTGTGTTGGTCACATTGGGAGCGAAATTCTCATTGTTCCGGAATCTCCACTTGGCCAGTGCCTTCTAGAAGAGTTCACATGTGTCAAACTTCGAATCCATGTGTCCATTTGACATCTACAAGATTGGGAACATGTCTTGCCTATTATTGGAAAGTCATTGATTGTAAAACTACCTTAGCCCCTCTATAAATTGAGCATAGATCTTAGTGTTTAATAGGGAAGAATTTGTGTAGAGAAATGTCGGTGGATTTTTCATTGAGGAGATTGATTTGAGTGACAGATTACTAGAGATATCTGCATTTTGATGAGGTTTGGATGATGCTGGAGATGGTGACACTGAATCAGTCATTAGATTGTAACCTCCCCTTCTATCATTATTAAAGAGTACAACTGAATTTTCCCTATATGCATCTGTATTGGCTTTGATTTTCCATATTGCAAGATTTTAGTTGATGTATATGGTCTATGCTTTACTGATTTAGAAAACTAACTTGAATAGAAATCTGTATTATTTCTATCTTCTGTTGTTTAGTGTTCATTCCTGCAGGAAATATTTTGCACAGCCAGTTGGAATTTGAAGCTACAACGAAAGCGATAGAAGGAATCATTTGGAAGCTCTTGGATTCCAAGTAAGCCTCTAATCCATTCTGTGTGTCTGTTCTTAGTTAGGAAAAGTAGTTTTATAGTCTTTAATTTGTTGTTCTAGATTAGCACCTGTCTAGGGAAGAATGATTTATCCATAATTCAAGATTATACACTAACAAACTGGCAACTCCGCTCGAGAGATTACTCTTTATCCTAGGTGTTTTAGCCTCTGATTTTCTTTGTTTATTCACCAAGTAGTTGTTACTCACAAATATTAGGCTTTTTAAGATCCAAATTTGCAAAACAAGTGTGTTAAACAGTTGTGTTTTTCCTTTGACATTGTGCCCAATGCACTCTTGGATAGGACACAGTGCTTTGCATAGCACTGTCTCCCTTTCAGGCCTGCATTGCAAAGCACTGTCTCTGTTTAGAGACTGTGTTGCCTCCTGAAACCATCCAAATTCCCTTGAATTTGTCTCTGCAGTTTGTTTCAGTTTGTTTGCTACTGTATTTTAGAAAGCCTGAGCCTCATATTGACTAGTGAATTCATCTACCTCTTCCTCCTTTGAAAGAAATTTTTTTCAATGTTTGTTTAAAGTATTTTTCTTTATCATTGGCAAGTTAATTTCAAAGTATTTTTATTGTCGCATTAGATCGATTTGCTTTTGAAAAACGAAATTGTCGTAAAATCTTCATTTCTTGATAGGAGAAATTGTTGTTTCATTCCTCATTTTTCCTTCAAAAGAGAGATTGTTGTTTGTATTTCTCATTTCTCAAAAGTAAAAGGCATTTGTTTTTAGTTGATTTAGTGCACTTAGTTTCTTTTCTGAATTCATAACATTAAAGGAACTGAAAAGAAAAATTTGCATTTGCATGTAGTGGTTTGTGTGTTTCGCAAAAGGAACAATTAGGAAATATGCATTTAGTTTGTGTTCTTTGATTTGTTTGCTCGCAAATTGATTGCTCTTTCCCTCTAGTAGCTAGGATTTTCATTGAAAAACTAAAAGTGAAAGATTGCATATCATTCTTAGTTGCATTTTAGGAATTTTCCAATACATCATCGCGGTGAACCTTTGAAAGGAAAATTGTTAAGCAAGATCAACATAAAATTAATCTCAATTTACCTAACAAAGCATTGGAACCATAACAATAACATTTAGAAGTTCTAGGCTAGAGACGTGTTCCGGCATCGTAAAACATAGCAGCTATCGTTAACTTTTTTGCGATACATTCTGAGTGCGATACCTCACTCCACATACGTAAGTATATCATATCTCATCCACGTACTTTCGGGTATATCAGGCAGTGTTATTGTACGATAAGTATAAAGGGGTGCTCTCACTGTGCGGTTTCGCATCAGAAAGCGCTAATACGAACTTGGGCCTCAACGTATCTTCAGGTATATTTGGGAGGACAAATTTCAGGTGCTATCCATCCATAGTGAACCGATTCAGCCGCCTTGTAAATTTTGATACACCGAACACAGCATTCGAGGAGATTTCCTGCCCGTACTTCTTGGTTCGCCAGGTGGTATTCTGTAGTTCACAGTTTCTTGGTAAACCCTTTTGCCTAGTATTATCCTTTTATTTTGTTTATTTTTTTTTGGTTAAAATAAATCAGTAATTGTGGAAGAACAAAATCCTTTCCCCCGTCATTCGTGTAGACTAGCGTTAAAACCACCTTTACCACCAGAAGTTACTTCTGGTAGGCGAAGGCGATCACGATCTGCTGAATCAAGTACAATTCATACCTCTGGTGAAACATCATTTTCCCATAAACCAGAGTAAGCTCAAGTTGTTTCTACACATCTCGGTTCGTCTACTATTGTCTAAATGGAGTCTTCACAGCTACCCGTGGTCACAATCCATCCAATCAGTGAGACCATACCTTTTGGACCCAACATTTTTCAACCAGAAATTGATCTAGATCTTGTCTCTTCTTTGCCAGAACATTTGAATCCTGAAGTCGAACAACCGGAAGTTGTTCCTACCTTGGTCATCCCACAAATTTTTGTAGCTCTTGAATCTCCCATATCACATAGTCAACCACCTGAAATATACTTTGGGCCTGACGGTGAAATACTTCCCCCTGGTTTAATTGCAATTAAAGAAATCCCACAGGACGAGACACCTTTAACTCCAACCCATTTTGGGGAGGACCTTTACCTGTATGAGTCTTTTTCTCAATCGACACCATCTGCTTTTGTTGATCTTGTTCCTTTTCAAACTCTCGTTGATTCAAAAGGGTATACATTTGGTCAAGTAACCATGCCTGAACCACCATTTTCGGTTGGGCCATCTATTCCAATTACGTCAACTCCTGCCCTCACCACCCCGTCAATGTTTACAACTTCACCAGAGTCATATTTTCATGGTGGCCCTTTGGTCCCATCAGGTTACAAATCATTATCTGGCATTTTCTCTGGTGCATCTTCAAACCCATGGACTTTACCAATGTCATCATCCGGTATTTTAACTGGTAATCCTATAGTGAGTACTGAATGACTTGATTCATTATACACATCTTCAGGGAAATATAAAGTCGGTCCTTCTGCGTCTATTCCTTCGAGTACCATATCAACTGGACTCCCAGCATTTGGAGAGAAATATTTTCTGTCTTATTATCCTCCTCATGCTGGGGGGAAACCTTTTCTCACCCAATATGACAGTACTCCATCATTTTTTGGTCAACCTAATGTTGAAATGAATGTTTGTCAATGGCAACCCACTATGCCTATCCAACCACAAACGGTTGTACAATCGTATCAACCAGTTCAACCTATTACACCCACATCATTTCCACTTGTCAATACAACTTTACCCCTGTTTCATAACCAAAATGTTGAACAACCTTATCAAATGGGTCCTTCAACTCAATATCATCAAATGTTGGGTCCACAAACTCCAAATCCTCTAGTTAATTTACAACAACCTGTATCCGGAATTATTTATTAACAATTTGGTTTACCATTTTATGGGATGTCACAACCGCAACCTGGTTATACCTATCAACCGAATCCAACTTATCCTAATTTGGGTTATAACATTGGTGGACAGACCCCTTGGCAGCCACATGCACAAATTCCTCAAACTTCATTTCAACAAGTATCATATCCAGGTTTTGGTCAACAAAATCCTCAAGCGTTTGCTTTTCAAAACAACCTCTATCTGGGTTACCAGCAGCAGATTCCTTATGTTGGTGCTCAAAGGCATGTTTCTCAAGAAATTCCATCTTACCCTAGTTATGCTCAACTTGACCTTAATCAACAGTTGCCCTTTGTTGCGACCTTAGAGTTACCAGATTTAAATTGGTTAACTAATGATCCAATTAATTATGCTCCTTGGTGGCTGATGATACCTCATAAATTACCCTTGGATATTCCTAAGTTCAATGGAAACCCCGGAGAAGATCCATGACTCATGTTATGACTTATCATTTATGGTGTTCATCAAACTCCCTAAATGATGATTCTGTTCGACTATGTATTTTACAGCGTACGCTCATAGGTCCGACTGAAAAATGGTATATTGAACTACCTAGAGCTTCTTTTGATAATTTCACTACCCTAGCTACTGTCTTTTTGACTCATTTCCAGTTACCCATCAGATATGAAACTGGAACAGAACTCTTGACCAATTTTAAATAGACTAATGCTACTCACATCTCTGATCATATTCATGAGTGGCGTCATCGTCGTAGAATGGTTAAGACATTTGTTCTGGATCAACTCCTTGCTGAATGGTTCATTAAGTCCCTGTTACCATCTATAACTGACGATGTGGCTAATGGTGGCGACATCACAGAAGAGCAAGTTATCGCGCGTGCTCAATATTTAGACTTGATTTACACTCAGTATGGCATGCTCTATGAAAAAATTCCTAACGTGCCGAGATCTAATTTTACTGCCCCTCTTCAATTAAAGGACTCTCATGCCGAAGACGGCTTGATTGGCACTGCAAGCACACATCATACTATAGCATCTAATCCTGCTCCTGCTTCCAAAATTAATGCCATTTCATTTGACAAAGGCAAAAGTGACAAGCAACCCAGAAGTAAGAAAAAGGGGAAATCTAAGAAAAAGAAAACTTCTAACTTGCAAGAAAGATCATTTGATCAATCGTCTGGGCCTAGGAAACCTCGTTACCCATGCATAATCTGTAATGAGGAACACTTTGTTAGGGATTGTCCTCACCATGCTGAAGTCTCAAAAATCGTCAAGACTTCCCATGCTTCAGCTGTGTTGACAGACCCATTTCCAAATCCGAACACAAACATGGTTGCTACAGATTCAGCTACTAGTTCCCAAGTGTCAATGTTACCTGTCATAAAACCTTCAACAGATATTTTAGTGTCAAGGCGTAATAAATTTTATGGTAGTCAGGCCATTGATCAACCTAATACCTCGACAACAAATCCATCCACTGAATCAGTATTGCCTACTGTTATTCTTGAATTGACAATCAAGCCACAAAAGGGAGTAATTCACAAATCGACATATAATCTTTGAGCAAGAGTTGCTCAAAATTATAATATAGTTGAAGATTTGGCTCAATCCCCTTCACCTATGTCTGCTCTTGAGGTATTACAAAATTGTTCCTCCCAAAAAGAGGCTTTATTGTTGGCTATTGGTGGAATTGATCCAACCGATTCTAATCTTGTTGTCTTTAATCATACGGGCTATGTGCCGTAATTACCAGTAGAATTGGCATTCTCCATACAAGTAAATGTTCTCAATCACCTTTTTCATCGCACTATTATTGATGAGGGAGCATCTACATGCATTATGTCTCTAAATTTTTGGAAATCACTTGGCTCGCCCCACTTATCACAATCATCAACGACGTTGAAGCCATTTGATGGACGTACATATAAACCTTGTGGTATTATTAATAACCTGCATGTTGAACTACGAAGCAAAACAGTGAATATTAATGTTGAGGTTGTTGATGGACCCCTTGACTATAATATTTTACTTGGAAGGCCATGGGTATATGCAATGACTACAATTGTTTCTACGTATTTTAGAATGATTTCCTTTCCACATAAAGGTACTATCATAGTCATTAATTAGCTATCCTTCTTTGCCTCTGCTTTGCAGGTAAATGGAAGCATTATGTTTGTTCACATACCCCAACTAGAACTTTAAAACATTGGTGTAGGACCCTTAAAGGAATCCAATTTAATGGGAACCTTTACATTACCGCCGCCTGTGATGTCGGTTGAAATTGCAAGTATAGAGACCTGCTACATGATCTCTTACACTCTATCTGGATTTTTGGAGAGTACGGGTGATTCTGAAATTACTACGTTGGATGAATTCCTGTCACCCAGTCCTATTGAGATGCAATAGCAATCAATTTATTTGGCTTGGGTGGAAAATCCAAAATTAGCGTTGCCTAGTGTTTGGGTTGATCGTTCCTTAGATTTTGGTACTCCCTCTGATCCTTTTTCCTAATGTTTTTGACATATGAGAATATTTTGGAAGCCATGACATCAGAAGGAGAACCATGGGAAGATTATCATCATCGTTCCCATCTTCCTGATTATGAATAAAATAATATTAATGAACTGTATCACCCAACAATCAAAAATTTCTTTTCGAATTATTTACCCATTAATGCAATCGATTCCGAGCGAAATCTGTCAAATATTGAAGAAACATTTCTATCAATATTTCGACCAAACCTAGTGTTGTAGAAAATATTCATGTCGACGCATCTTGTTCTCCATCAAAACTCGAATCATATCGCTCTCTATTTCGTGAATTCCGTGATATATTTGCTTGGTCTTATGAGGAAATGTCGAGCATAGATACTAGTATTGTTGAACACACTATTAATATGTATCTTGATGTCAAACCGGTGCATCAACAGCTTCATCCTGTTCATCCAAGAAATTCGTTGCCATCAAAGTGGAAGTTGAAAAAATTTTGCGTATTGGTTTCATATACCCTGTTCCGCTAACTGAGTGGGTTTCCAATATTGTTCCTGTCATGAAAAAGCAAGGAACCATTAGAGTGTGCTTGATTATCGGGATGTCAATCTTGCTTGTCCAAAATACAACTATCCTACTCCCTTTATCGACCAGATTATTAACGATTGTGCTGGATGTGAAATCTTTTCATTTATGAATTGATTTTCCGGCTACAATCAAATCAATATATGCCCAGAGGATGAACATAAGACAACATTCATCTGTCCCTAGGGCACATTCGCTTATAGGAAACTACCGTTTGGTTTAAATAATGTTGGGGAAACTTTTCAGAGAACAATGGACTATGCTTTCAATGACATCAAGAACATTGTTCAACCGTATCTAGATGATTTACCAACGCATTCACGAAATCAGACTGATCACCCAATGCACTTGAGAGCCATTTTCTTACACTTCCAACACTACAAAATATGCCTCAATCCACATAAATGTGTGTTTTGTGTTGGTTTTGGTTGTTTGCTAGGATTCGTAGTCTCAAAAGAAGGAACTCAAATCAACCCATTGAAGGTACAGTCCATTCTTGATTTGCCTGCGCCATCAAACTTACTTCAGATATAGAAACTTCAAGGAAAGGCTAACTTCCTAAGAAGGTTCATTCCAAACTACGCTGAAATGGCTAAAGGATTTACTCGACTATTGAAAAAAGGGGTTCCCTTCCATTGGGACCAAGTTGCGCAAGCTTCTTTTGATGTTGTGAAGGACACTCTTGTCCGAGCTTCATTAATGTATCCCCCTAATTATCAAAATGATTATTTCCTATATATCGTCGCGACCGAAATGAACATTGCTATGGTATTGGTCCAAGTAGAAAATGGAATTGAACATCCGATCTATTATTTGAGTCATAATCTCAATGATACGAAAGTTAAGTATTCATACGTAGAAAAGTTTGCCTTGGAAGCTGTTCAAGTTGTCCAAAGATTTCGCCATTATATCCTGCTCTGAAAAACCACTATCGTTTCGGATTGCAACCCCATGACTTATATCTTATCACGTCAATTTCTGGGGGGAAAATATTCAAAATGGATTGTCATTTTGCAGGAATTTGATTTGGAATTCATCAAATCCAAGTCAAATAAGTCTTTAGTTTTGGCTGAGCTTCTTTTTGACCTTCCCTCTGATAGTACTGCAACTATGTCGAAACCATCAATTCCAGACGAGTATTTATTTCTGATCAGATCATCTCATCCTTGGTATGGGGATTTCATCATTTATCTCCAAACTAAAAAATTTCGACCTGATACCTCTCGCTCTGAACAACGACGTATTTGATACCAAGCCAAATATTATCTAATCGTTGATGATACACTTTATTGTTGTGGTGTCGATACCATTTTAAGGAGGTGCCTTACCCATGAGGAGGCCGAAAAAGTATTAAATTATTGTCATGTTGGGGCTTGTGGTGGAAATTTATCTGGTTATGCTAACACGCAGAATATACTCTGCGTTGGTTACTTTTGGCCTACTATTTTTCGAGACTGCATCCTCGCAGTCAGAAGTTGTCATGCGTGCCAGATTTTTTATCGTAAAATCCGCAAACTGCCACCGCCAATGCATCCTGTTGTCTCTATGAGACAATTTTCCAAATGGGGTATTGACTTCATGACTTGTAAGCCTCATTCATCCGGGGGGCACAGTTATATTATTGTTGCAGTCGACTATTTTACCAAATGGACCGAAACGATGCCTACATTCAATAACGCAGGACAAACATCTGCATTGTTTTTCTTTAATCATTTTATCGCATAGTTTGGGGTCCCACAGGCTATAGTTACAAATCATGGGAATCATTTTCGCAATCACATGATCACTGAATTGACTGCCAAGTTAACATTGTCACATAATAATTCTACTCTTTATTATCCACAATCAAATGGACAAGTTGAAGCTATCAACAAAATTCTTAAACGTATGCTTCAACGAATGATAGGAGTTCGTAAAATAAATTGGAATTTGATCCTGTACTCCACCTTATGGGCATATTGAACCTCGGTGAGAAACACAACTGGATTTACTCCTTTTCAATTGGTGTATCGTCTAGAAGTTATCTTACAAATCCAATGTGAAATACCATCGTTAAAACTCGCGGTTGACTTGTTACCTGACACCTCAGAAGAAGAAGTGCATCTCCTTAACCTCATCCATCTTGATGAAACACGTCATGAAGCCCAATTGGCCAACGAAGCACATAAGAGACATATAAAGGCGCAATACGACAAAAATTTCCAGCCTCGCATTTTCTCTGAGGGCTACTTGGTCCTTCTTTATGATCAAGAAGCTAATGTAATAGGTACAGGATATTTTGTGTCATTATGGCATGGCCCCTATATTGTCAAAAGAGTTCTTGCTAAGGGCACCTATGAGTTGGTTGATTACGATGGAATTCCATTGGTGCAGCCTAGAAATGAGTTGTATTTGAAACGTTACTATGCTTAATCATGAGCGTATTAATTTTTTGTATTATATTGTATATATATGTTGTTGATTTTCATTCACTATCTTAATTTGTTTTTAGATTTTTCTTGACATTAGTAATCCGCTTTACATTTCATCGCATATGTCTAAATGTTCAAAACCCTTTGTTGAATATGCTGATGGTGCTAGTAGTAGTACGTAGAATCTATCCTCTGCAGCATGGGCCATTTTCGCTCCAAGCGGCGAGTTAGTGAATTTTCAAGGGATTTGTATTGGTAGATCGACGAACAATATCGCTGAGTATAGCGTGTTGATCGAACTTCTCTCTGATGCCATTTCATTTGGTATTAACCGTATCATCATAAGGTTAGACTCACAACTTTTGGTATTACAACTTACTAGTGTTTATACTATTAGAAATCCAACATTGCATATATTTTTCCTTAGAGTTCGACTTTTGGAAAGACACTTTGATTTTATTCAATATCAACACATTTCCGGAAATTTGAGCACATTGACTGATTCATTAGCTAATAAAGTTTTAGATAGACATTTGCAACATATGTAAAGAAAACATTCACATCATTGAATAGGATTACATAATAAACATAGGAAAACACTGAAATCATATAGATAGATAGTTATAGGTTTTTACAAAAATTTGTGCCCAAGACACATTGGTCATCTGACCTCAAAATGTATGCAAAATGTCACAAGTAAACTAGTGGTGCTCGTGGTAACATGATATAGATATAGCTATCCTACAAAGTAACTACATCCAGCGGTTAGGAACCCCAATAGTGTGTCACTGTAGTCGCATAGGAAGCTCTTCGATCCAGAAATTCGGAATCTCGAAGGTCAAACCCTCTATGTGTTGTTGAAGCTCAGTTAGAGTCTTAGCCATATCAAGATCCTGAAGGACTGCTCTCCCAATAACCCTCTCTACTGACACATCTACTTCGTGCTCTGGTTCCACTATTGGTTGAACACGACCAACATCTGCATTACATCAAACATTTAGTTTAGTCTTGGGAAAACATAAAAATACAGAAACATTGTATAAACCTTATGAAAATCAAAAACATGGTCAAAACATTCTTACCTATTGCACCCCACTGAGCGCCTTCTGGTAATGCTAAATCAACGCCTGCGTATGCATATTCATCGATGGCGACAATCTGTCGCTAGAACCATGAAAAGAACACAGTCGAGAACACAATGGTAGATTGGCCTCCATGCCTACCCATGAGTTCCACCCATCTCTGCATCCGTGGATCTCTAGGATTCGACACATCCAGTATCACATGTTATGGCTGCATCAATGGAATCCGTTCCAAGGCGAAGGATATAAGGATAGAGCCATAACTTAAATTCTTCTTCCTTCCTCCCTTATCTTTATTCAGTTGTTCCTTTATCTGAGATAGAAAAACTTCAGAACATTTGAAGACTGTTGGCTCCATACACTCTAGCGCGTACTGCATATACGATATATTCGCTACATGTAGTGTAACGGTGCCAGCAAGTTTTGCGGTCATGAAAAGGATAGTTCTCAAACGAAAATCTCTAACATCTCGAATGTTTATATTTCCATCTTTTCTTGGCTCTACCCCTGGATAACAATGTTGCAAGATATAATCTCTCACTGTCTCTCCTCCAACAATATACCCCGAGAGTGAAATGGGCAAGCCTCTCCTCGACAAACTTGTAAGAAAGTACACATCCTCGACTATTATAGGAACCACTTGGTTCTTAATATGAAATTCCTTGATAGTTGGATCCCATGCTCAAACTAAGAACTCCAATAGTTCTATTTGTTGCCTCATCCCAGATAATTTTAAGTACTTAAGTAGTCCACAATCTCTTAGGGTTCTTACTATACCCGGATCGTTTAAGGCAGTCATATCTTGTTCTTCATGTTCTCTTTCCCTCCATGTAATCGTCATTGTAATCCGATGGAAACCTGAAATACAACCATAAGATCCATTAGATTCCATTCATTGCAAAAAACTAGGAAAATTTTGTTCATAATGTGAGAAACAAAAATCTAGATTGCGCCCAACGCACTCCCTAAAAAGAGACAGTGCATTGTGTATACAAGTAACCTCCACTATACTTGCTATGCAATGCAGGTTTCAACATTCAGGGGTGTGTTTCCCTCTTTTTGGGAATAATTTACCCTAGGGGCCTTAAAACCCTAAAAATTTGCAGAAATTGGAAATAAAATGAATACTAAAGGAAAGAGGAGGTTTATATCACTAACTTGGATCAAACGGCAACAAAAATCGTCCACAGAAACGATCACAATCAGCAGCTGAAGTTCAAGGACAAAATCAGGTTCAGAGCTCCAAAATGCAAATGGTAACTATGGAATGGTAAAAATGAATAGTGAAACTACTTTTAATAGTCATTTAATTATTTGCAAATTGAATTTATTGCTATGACTATAGTTTTATTATGTTTTTTTTTATCATGAAACAGATATTTTTAATCCATTTGATGTTGTTCTGAACAGGTCTTACAATTGATGAACAGATTAGTCGTGCATATTTATTTCAAGAATGATTTGACCACAAAGCATACTTTTTCTCCTTATTTTTCGAGATTTGTTAAAAACAAAAAAAGATTTGAAGTGCACTTTTATCTCTTTTTCGAGCTTCGATAACAGCGAAAAAGGAACCCCTGGAGTCTTCTTTCAACTTTTTTCAGACTTCGATAATGTGAAAATATTGCCGAGCACTTGTCTTTTCGAGCTCGTAAAAGTAAATGAATCGATATCTACTCAGTATAAGTTTAACCCTTTTCCGAACTGAGATAGATTATCTACGAAAAAGGAATACCTTGGTTAAACATGACCAAAGAGGTTCTCTCAGATATTATTTTACACTTTTTCGGATCTGAGTGACAAATTTACGAAAAAAGTACTTATGGATTTTTCTTTCGTCCTCTTTTTCAGATTCTCTAAATATGAAAAAGGATTGGGCTGTCACTGTCATTAAGCTCGTTAAAACATAAAATAGCGACGGTCTTGTCAATCATGGGAAGAATCGAGTTTCATTCATCGCTAGACTCGTTAAATTATTAAATAGCGATACTTTATTCGCTCGAAGGGTTGAATTATAGATCAAGAAAATGTTACCTCCTCAAGCTTGTTAAAAAATAAAGAGGTACTGGTCGACAAATGACCGGGGAAAATTTGTGAAAAGTGAGCAAAAATTATTTATGGTAGCAAGTCGCTCTTGAACATGACACTTCCTTCACTCCATGTCCATGAATTTTTGGGTTGGGTAATCATCTTGACGGTTCATCATACCTTCACTTCGGTTTTGGGTCAATGATACCAACTCATCACAGTGTCGCCGATATGTTCAAGAGAAGTCATCTAGTGAATAACTCATCCTTCTGCAATACTCATAAACCTTTATTCTCATGATCGTCATCCCTGAAAATTTCCATATCAATTCATACCCTTGTCTCTGAATTCAGTAACTCCCGTTTCGCAATAAGGTGGCTTATTATCGACAACAAATCATTACCTAGGAAGTTCAACTAGAAACATCAGATTCCAATACCATGAGGCTTGTTACAGCATCGACAAGATCCTCGCTTTCAAACTTTTGACCGAAATATTTTGTTTGGCGTTCGACATCAAATCATCTATTCACGCCTTACGAAATGTACTACAGTACCTTGAGGACCATTGACATCAATGTTGGTTCTCTCGCATTTTTTAACAGCTCACATCATTGGCTGGTAATAAAACGATGTCTTTCCATGTTCAATGACAAATCATATATTCTCATGGATAGACTGTACCCGAATGATCGAGTGAACGAGATAAGAAGACCCTGGATCTAGTTTCAGCCATCTGGGCTGCAATTTCAGGATTTTTGTACACATCATCTGTACGCTGACCTTACAGACATATCATCATCTCAACATGGGCCTATATCTGTAAGCATTTCTACATTGGGCAACATTCCAATGTCGATGACTTTCTGAATTATGTACATGTTATTAAATTGTTTATGTGCTGAACATGGGAATTCCTACCCTCAACAATTATGTTCAAGAGGATATATCATGATGTAATGTATTGTAAGATTGATGCAGGTCACCACTCTGCTTCATCTCCAACCCATCACAATGTAAAGCATATCAATCAAAATACTGTTGATATCATTTTGACTTCATGCTTTAGGGGGAAATTGTTATAGGTCAATTTGGGCATCATTCCCAATGACCTGGCTAACTAGGCATCATCTCCAAGACCAATGTACAGGGTCTATCATCCCCTAACATTTCAATTGCTATATGCCCTAAGACAAAGAACAAGACAAATCAATCAAATAATTTCATTTGCAAAGGTTTCCAAAGTTTGAAGTTTATAATATACCATATGAGAGCTCACCAATGCTGCCTCTAAAGGGACTAAGTGTGTTGCATATGCAGGTAGCCTTATGCAAGGCTGCTCTACAAAGCACTTCCCAACATCCATGGATGTGTTGGTCACATTGGGAGTGAAATTCTCATTGTTCCAGAATCTCCACTTGGCCAGTGCCTTATAGAAGAGTTCACATGTTTAAAACTTCGAATCCAAGTGTCCATTTGACATCTAAAAGATTGGGAACATGTATTTCCTTTTATTGGAAAGTCATTGATTGTAAATCTACCTTAGCCCCTCTATAAATTGAGCACAGATCTTAGTGTTTGATAGGGAAGAATTTGTGTAGAGAAATGCTGGTGGATTTTTCATTCAGGAGATTGATTTGAGTGACAGATTACTGGAGATATCTGCATTGTGATGAGGTTGGGATGCTACTGGAGATGGTGACACTAAATCAGTCATTAGGTTGTAACCTCCCCTTATATCATTAATAAAGAGTACAACTTACTTTTCCCTATATGCATCTGTATTGGCTTTGATTTTCCATATTGCAAGATCTTAGTTGATGTATATGGTTTATGCTTTACTGATTTAGCAAACTAACTTGAATAGACATCTGTATTATTGCTATCTTATGTTGTTTCGTGTTCATTCTTGCAGGAAATATTTTGCACAATCGAATGGAATTTGAAGCTACAACGGAAGCGACAGAAGGAATCATTTGGAAGCACTTGGATTCCAAGTAAGCCTCTAATCCATTCTGTGTGTTTGTTCTTAGTTGGGAAAACTAGTTTTATAGTCTTTAATCTATTGTTCTAGATTAGCACCTGTCTAGGGAAGAATGATTTATCCGTAATTCATGATTTAGCACTAACAGGGGGACCTGAAATTTTGAATATTTCCAAAATTTTGTGCGGTGTTGTAGCAGCTACAACAATTAGCAAACCAATGGTAGTATCCAACATCTATGGTTGTGTCATTACATTAGATTGAGTCTTTTGTATGTTGTATGAAAATATTGAACCAGGTACTATGGGTAATCCTAGGGTTATTTGGCATTTTCTAGATATGCCCTTCCCATTTGTCTCAGCTAGGTCCCATTAGTGATTAACCACCACATCAGAAGTTCACACACACCAGTAGTTAATGATGATTCAAAGAACAAAGAAGAGGTCTTATTGTATTAAAAATTTTAAAATAGGTTTATGGTGTTTTTGTGCTGCCAAAATTCCTAGACAATACACCGGCGAAGTCACTTCAATTAATCACAAACGTTGCTCCACTACCAGCGAGCCTAGTCAATTCCCTGACGGAGTTGTTGCATCACCTCCCTGCAGAGGAAGCCTTTATCAATCCTTTACCCTTTATTTAATTTTATTTTCTTTCAAGTGCACATTGGCACTTATTATTTGGTTTTTATATGTCAAGGCGGATGAGGGATCTCGACTTATTTTACGGGAAAGAGGGTTTGTTTCTTGTTTGACAAAACTGAAATATATTATGATTTAGGTTTTCTCTCATGCCTTGTTTCCACATCACAACTCCAATCGACAAGTGAGCAATGAACACATACCAAGAAATATCCAGTACCAAGCCAGAAACAGATTTTAGGTTACAGATATAGGTCATTTGGACTAATTAGGGTTACCCACAAGCACCTGCTTGTATTTTCCTTATTAATGAGATAGACTGGTAGGAGACATATTCCAGATGCAGTTTTGATTATTGGTACTATTTGAGGCAACCTCTTGGAGTAGCCTTTACAATTTTCGCACAACCTTTAGGGTTAGGCTTTCCACATTAGGGAAAGGAGACCAAGGTAGTTTTTCTAGGGTTTCATCATGTGTAAAGAGGTTAAAGCAGTCCCTTTAAGGTTTTAGCATCTGAAACATGTGTGAGAAAGCTATTCATAGCACCAAAGGTTTGAACAGTTCCAGGTTCGCAAATGTTCATGTAGTGGCATGCAGCAAAGAGTCAATGTGAGGCTAGGTTAATAGCCATTGTAGGCTATCCAAGAAGATGAATGCATGATGTAATGTAACAAGTTACAAGCAAGACTATGATGCAATGTAATGTTATGAAAATGCAAAGAAGAAAAGAGTTGATAAAATGAAAGAGTCATGAAATGCATATGCAAAGAATTCATGACAAAAATGCAATGACGAGTAATGAAAGAACATAAATGAGAGCTAAATGCATAGTAGAAATTTCTGAATCTTATATCTTATGAATAAATTATTACTATTAACCCGATTATGCTCCTCCTACTTATACAAGTTATTAACTAAATAAAATCAAGTTAAAATCAAAGCAAAACACATAACAGATCTCTACCAATTCAGATCTAGAATAAGCACATGCACACATAGACAAAGTGACACAGTTATTTCTGGACAAATAGTCCCCAGAAAAACCCAAGGTCGGAAAACCGGTCTCTGGCTTCTGGAGGGTTCTATTATTAAGAATATTTCTGAATACACAAATTTGGGTTCCAGATCTCGAAAAACCGACAGAGATAACACTAGATCTACAGCTCTCTGGCTGATCTAGGCCCAAAATAATGACTGATCCACACCCTCAATGTAGGTTTAACCCTATACAAAAATTATCTGCAAACAAATCTTAAAAACAGAAAATAGACAATAGCGAAAGCATAAAATATAAAACAGATAAACCGTCAGATATTTTCCCCTGGCTCCCAAATCGGGACGACTAGCTTGATTTTTCATTATATTTCTTTTAGTGTTACAACACATATATATACATGCCGAAATATACATAAACCACAATCCATTAACCCTGGATTAGAACATAATTGTAGTTCCCTTGACTAGATCTACAAAATACCAGGGGTCGAAAACCATCATGCCACAAAACAATGTGCAAACCCATGCACAAAACCATGGGCAGGTCCACCCACCGAAAAAATAGGGTCCAAAAAAATAATTTCCCGGGGCGTTGCCCCAGACCCTGAACAGGGGGGCTACCGCCACCCCTGTGGCCCCCCTGTTGTCCCTGGTGCAACATATAGAGGGTACTTTTTCCCCCCTGCACGTGACTAGTCGTGGAAAGAATATAGCACATACCCAACATTCTCCCACTTGTTGTTTTCTTTCTGCAGGGGGCCACAGGAGAGCTTAGTCATTAGCCCAGCTCTGCAACACCCATTGTTTCTCTACACCAAGAGAAATTATGAGTGCTCACAGACTTCTTCAATGCATCTGTAACATTCTTCAAGGTGTCCACGTTTACCAGCAACACCCTTTTAGCCTCAACCATATCTCTCACAAAGTGATATTGAACATCAATGTGCTTTGTCTTTGAATGATAAGCAGGGTTCTTAGCCAACAAAATTGCACTTTGGCTATCACAGTCTATCCTTATAGCTTTTTGTACCAACCCCATACTTGAACACAATCTCTGCAACTAAATTGCTTCCTTGCTTGCATGAGTGGCTGCTATGCATTCTGCCTCTGTAGTTGAAAGAGCCACTACAGACTGTCTTTTACTCATCCAACTGACTGCGCCTCCAAATAGGCTAAACACATACCCACTTGTAGATCTTCTTTGGTCCAAATCTCCAGCCCAGTCTGCATCAACAAAACCACGAATGTCCAACATTCTTTCCAATCCTGGTCTTCCCTGGTAGCACAAGCCATAATCACTAATGCCACGTAAATATCTGAAAACCCGCTTCACTGTTGTCCAATGCTCCTTCCCTGGGTTTGACATAAACCTGCTCAATACTCCCACTGCATGTGCAATGTCTGGTCTAGTATAGACCATTGCATACATCAAACTACCCACTGCACTTGCATATGGAACACGGGACATATCCTCCTCTTCTTCTTGTGTCTTGGGACACTGTTCAACAGACAAATTTACACCTACAGGAATAGGAACATTCACCGGTTTACTATCCTGCATATTGAACCTCTGCAATATAGTCTCGACATACTTCCTCTGGTTTAACCAGAGCTTCCTCTTTGCCCGATCTCTCTTAATTTCCATGCCCAAAATATAATTTGCAGCACTCAGATCCTTCATGTCGAATTTGGAGAATAGTTGGGTCTTCAAATCTTGGATAATTTCTTTGTCATTTCCAATCAACAACATATCATCCACATACAAGACCAAATAAATAACACGGTCACCAATTAATTTGAAATAAACACAATGATCCTCCTTGCTCCTAGTGAAGCCAAGTCCCTGTATATAGGTATCAAATTTCTGATACCACATCCTTGGTGACTGTTTTAACCCATACAGAGACTTCTTCAACCTGCATACCAGTTCTTTCTTACCCTTCACCATAAAGCCTTCAGGTTGCTTCATGTAGATCTCCTCTTCTAGATCCCCGTGAAGAAATGTTGTCTTCACATCCATATGTTCTATCTCAAAATCAAATGCAACAGCAACAGATAAAAGTAATCTAATAGAAGTAACCTTGGCAACAGGAGAAAAAATATCACCAAAATCAATTCCCGACACCTGGGAATAACCTTTTGCTACCAACCGAGCTTTGTATTTCTCCACCTTGCCTTCCACATTCATCTTCTTCTTAAACACCCATTTTCTCCCGATGGGCTTCCTTCCAGACGGCAACTCCACCAGATCCCATGCCTCATTTTTATGCAAGGATGCCATTTCATCAACCATGACCTCCTTCCAGAGTTTTCCATCCTCTGAATCTACTGCCTCCCTGATGGTTCTGGGATCATCATCAGTTATAGTTAAAGCAAAATTTGAACAGAAAGCAGATGGACTATACCTGTCTGGTTGTCTTCTTTTCCAAACTGATCTTCTCACAGCTGGATTTTCTGGCTCTTCCTCTTCTGAGTCTTCTTTTGTTGTAGAGTCTGATTCATCCTCCTTTAGCTCAAACTCTATCTTCTCAAGTTCCTTTGGTAGGACTTCATGTTTAACAACATATTTCACCTCTCTAAACACCACATCTCGACTATACACAACCTTCCTTCTTTCCGGATTCCAAAGCTTGTAACCCTTTAAACCATCCTTATACCCAATAAAGATGCACCTTTCAAATTTATTATCCAACTTGATCCTTTTATCCTTTGGAATATGTACATATGAATCACATCCAAATACCCTCAAATGTGAAAGAGAGGGTTTCTTACCAGTCTATACCTCATGTGGAGTCTTATCCTCCAACGCTGATGAAGGTGATTTGTTAACCAAGTAACATGCAGTCTCCACTGCCTCTGCCCAGAATTCTTGTCCTGACCAGGTACCACTGAGCATGCTTCTTGCCTTTTCCATTAGTGTTTTTTTCATTCTTTCTGCAACTCCGTTTTGCTGAGGTGTGTATGTAGTAGTCTTATGTCGTGCTATACCACACTTCTTACAGAACTCTTCAAATTCCTTCTTGCAGAACTCCCCACCATTATCTGTCCTCAGGACCTTTATCTTCTTCTCTGTCTGGTTTTCCACCAGAGCCTTAAATTCTTTAAATCTGTCAAAGACTTCAGATTTCTTCCTCAAGAAATATATCCATGTATTCCTTAAGAAGTCATATATGAATGAAACATAGTACACAGACTTACCCAGTGATGGAACCGACACAGGTCCAAAAACATCACTGTGCACAAGCTCTAATATTTTGTTCGCCCTCTTAGCACCAGAAGGAAAACTCGCCCGATTCTGCTTCCCATATACATAATGTTCACAGAAATCGAAATCCAAAGAGCTATTATACATACCTTCTACCATACCATTTCCATGCAGTATCCGAAGTCCCTTCTCTCCAATGTGTCCAAGCCTTTGATGCCATAGCATGGCCTTTTCTCCAGATACCGCTAGGCTTTCCGTTCCACTTTTGGGAACCATAGAACTGTTGCACCCATCAATAATAGTGTTGCCCTAAAGCTTGTATATAGTTCCAATCCGAACTCCCCACATTAATACCAGTGCTCCCCGAACCATCTTACAGGTATCTTTCTCGAACACTAATTTTTACACCTGCATCATCCATATTGCTTACAGAAATCAGATTTCTGGCTAATGTAGGAACATGCAGAACACCAAGAAGTGTTCTAATCCTCCCACCTTGCAGCTTCAGCTTGACTTTTCCACGTCCGATGATTATAGCCTTCCTATCATCACCTAAGAAGACATCACCGCCATCATATTTATCATACTCGCAGAACCACTCCCTATGGGGAGTGAAGTGAAAGGATGCACCCGATTCAATCAACCATGACTCATGATCTACATTTGTATTTAAAGAAGAAGCCAAATACACATCCCCACCTTCATTTGAGGTGGTTTTTTCCTCTGCAAAAGGAGCATCATCAGATCCCTTTCCTTTCTCAAGAGCTTTAGATCTGCAGTCCTTTTTGTAGTGCCCTTCCTTTCCGCATTTCCAACACACCTTTACAAACTTTCCAGTAGATTTAGATCTTCCTCTAGATTTAGATCTCCCACTCGAAACCTTATTCTTGTTTCTGTTCTGGGACCTTCCTCATACAGATAAGGCATCTCCATTATGACCCTCCATATTTATCTGTCTCATTTCCTCCAACAGCAAGGCTGAGACAATGTCATCAAAATTCAAGGTAGTTGTATTGAAAACTATTGCAATAACCAGACTGTCCCACAAGTCTAGTAGAGAACACAACATCTTCATTTGAGATTTTACTATCAATAGATGACAGCTGACTTACCACAGTATTGAAGGCGTTTAGATTCTCTGTCACTGAGTTTCCATCCTTCATCCTCAGGTTATACAGCTTTTTCTGCAGGAAAAATTTATTCACCAGAGACTTAGATTGGTACAAATTCCCAAGTTTGTCCCACAAATTCTTCGACGTAGCTTCCCCAGATACATTCAACAATACCGAATCTGAGACACACAACCGTATTGTGCTCTTCGCCTTCCGATCCAACTTTTTCCAGTCTTCATCTGACATTTTCGATGGTTTAGTACCTAGATCTACCGTGATCCACTGGTCTTTATCCACCAGCAGATCCTCCATCTTGAGCTTCCACAACTCAAAACTCTGACCATTAAATTTCTCAATCTCTATATTTCCACTGCTCGCCATCTTCTTTAACCGTAAGAATCGATTCCGTAGATCTCACACTGAACAGGGTCTACGATAGGCCCGAGAAAAAAACCCCTCAACAGCAAAGGTATCCCCTTGAAGCTGAAACAGCTTTGATAACAAATGTAGGTTTTAACCCTGTATAGAAATTATCTGCAAACGAATCTTAAAAACATAAAATAAAAAATAGCGAGAGCATAAAACATAAAACAGATAAACACAGAGATTTTCCCCTGGATCCCAAGTCGGGACGACCAGCTTTATTTTTCATTATATTCCTTTTAGTGTTACAACACATATATATACATGTCGAAGCATACATAAACCCCAATCCATTAACCTTGGATTAGAACATAACCATAGTTCCCTTGACCGGATCTACAAAATACCAGGGGCTGAAAACTATCATGCCCCAAAACCATGTGCAAACCCATGCACAAAACCATGGGCGGGCCCGCCCACTAAAAAAATAGGGTCCAAAAAAAAAAATTCCCATGGCGCTGCCCCAGACCCCGAACAGGGGGGACTACCGCCCCCCCTGCTGCACCCGACACAACGTACAAGGGTAGTTGTGACCCCCTCGCGTGTGACTAGTCGTGGAAAGAATATAACACATACCCAACACTTAAACGAGATTTACAGGACTGAGCCAAATCTAGGCTTAGAAACCCCAGCGCTGCCCCTGAAAGCCTCTGCGTTAGCCTTGGATGGCCTCCAAATCCTCAGTGCTGCTCTGGAAGGGACTGCATTACCCCATAATGGGTGACACAGTCACTACGCTGCCCCTAAGGGTCTCTGCGTAGCCCCTCAAGGGTTTCCTGAAAATTACGATGTCCTTGTTGATGTTGCCTTCCTCTGTGTTGTCCTTAAGTTGATCTCTTCTCTGCCTCTTATGTATTCTAGACCCTCAGAACAGATCATCCCCTTGGTCTAAATTCACCTCTCTACATCTGAAACACTTCTGAGTATTCTTAGCAAACCCTGCCCTAGAATCTCAGCTTTAGCTCCAATGCTCTGCCTCTATGTGTCTTTACAAATGACTCCAAGCCTTTCCTTTATACTTTTCTCGTTGAAAAATCAACTGCCATGATTAGATCTTGAATCAATAGCTAAGATTAAAAGAAAGCTTGATCTGTGTGACTTAAGACAATTTCATCACATGTTTAATTAAATTCACTTTAATTATTTTATTTTCCCAAGTTTTAACTTAGGAAATACATTAAAATAATTAATTAATTTAATATCTCCTAAACCAAATGAAATTTCCCAAATCCATTTATGGGTCTTGTAGATCAGGTGAACTCTAGTCCTTCCTCAACATTTGGGACCTAGAGCACAACTGATGCTACCCCAAATACACAAAATCTCAACACTCCCTCTTAGCATCAAGGGCGTGCTCTAGTAACACATCACACTTATGCATTACATGATTTTCGGCACTGGTTCTGTGCTGCTGAAGCTTGGCCTCCTGCGACTCAACTTTACACTATTGTTTCCATTCTATACTGTTGCCCATGACTCTGCCACTACCACCGCAACCACTGTACTACAGCTCCCTCA
This sequence comes from Pinus albicaulis, assembly GCA_034641835.2. Taxonomy (NCBI): domain Eukaryota; kingdom Viridiplantae; phylum Streptophyta; class Pinopsida; order Pinales; family Pinaceae; genus Pinus; species Pinus albicaulis. The sequence goes on along the minus strand of CM076574.1, from coordinate 715,350,026 downwards.
CAATATGTTGCATCTATGCTGCTCATAGCACTGCAACTTCAGTTGTTGAGAGAAACAATTGAATCTCCTACCCAATCTTTGACAAAAATGTCAAATGGGTTGCATCTGCATCACTGAAGCTCCATAGGCTATAGATCTGTGCTGGCATCTAAATAACGATGCACAGCTACAGCTCTGCCTGCGTAATCAGACTCCCTCTACACTACTGAAGTCACATCATCTCCGTGTACTGAAATCTATCACGTTGTTGTTGCACTACATTGTCCCTCTGAATCCTTCTGCGCTACTACAACTCTGCACTGTGTAAGCAGCACTCCCCTGCACTTTTGAAGTCACATCATCCTCTGCGTTGCTACTTCTTCTACATTTTTTTTGCTTTTCTTTGCGATGCTCCTCTCGGCCTTCAGATATTCCTCTGCTTCTGCCTCATCTATGATCTATGCACCCACTGCTCCACTTATGTTGCTACTGTCTTAAGGCTATCATAGCTCGCTTGTGATCCAAGAGAGGAGCTACTCAAGGATCCCACCTCTCTTTTATGTAGTTCCTCTACATGTCCATGTCACCCCACCTCTGTGGTTCATGAGCACTCATGGCTGCGTCATCTCCTGACCAATCATCTGCCACAGCTGCATTAGAAGAAGATGCTTCCTTGTCCTTTTTCTTCTCTGGACAATGACTGGAAAAATGTCCCATTTCACCACATTTGAAGCACTTGATCTTTGAAAGATCCTTCTTCTTCTTCGGCTGCTTATTTGATGCCAAGGTTGCATCTTCCTCATCTTCCTTCTTTACTTTGCTCAACATAGCATTGTGCTGCCTCTTGGCGAATCTGCGTAGTTCTTCTTTCCGCAGGATTGACTACAAGTTGTCCCAATCTGGGAGGTCTGTTCTGCCCAAGATACTTTGGAAAAAGGTTTCCCACTCATCCGTGACTATATTGAGGGCAGTCCTGACTATCATTGCATCATCTATAGTTGCACCTGTTGCATTCAGTTGATCTCTGATTGCCCGCAGCCTGAAGAGGAAGTGTTCCATGTCTTCTCCCTTGGTCATCATGAATGACCTCATTTGGGTCTCCAACAGCATTTTCCTTTGGACTGATTTTCCCTGATAAAGGGAAGTCAAGGCCTTCTACATTTCGTTAGTTGTCTTCTTCTCAAATATGTGTGGTACAATATGGTCCTTTATAATGTCCATTATCAGTTGTTTGGCATGCCTAGTAGCTTCCCTATGCTTCTGTAGGAGATCCACATCTGTCGATGTGGCCAAAGTCTACTCTGCATGGTCTCTTAGATTGTATGCCTCAAGGACAGTCAAGATCCTTTCTTTCCACACTGAAAATTTTGAGAGGCCCTCTAGCCTATCCTGATCACGCAATCCATGCGGAGCCATCTGCTTAGAATGTGTCAGAAATTCCTTTTCTATTTTCTAGAGAAATGGATCTAAGGCCCTTGGTGAAACAGGTGCCTTTTGCTCCCTCTGACACTTGATTTCCCTCCTTGGAAATCTACCAAATCAACTATTATTCAGCTTCTTCTTTGATCCTCTGATCAAAATCTAAGTTCCTTTGGCAAGAAACTTCCTGAGAAGTTGATCTCCTCCCAATCTCTGTCACTTGTGCTAAGGCTAAAATTCTGAAATCTTCAGTGTTTTAACCCCACTAGCTCTTCTAAATTTCTGCAACTTTTATGCAGACTTTTTCTGGATCTGAAAGATTCAGATCTGAATCACACTGGCTGGCTTCAGACCAAACCAGCATTGTTTCTGAGCTGTCTCTACGCAGTAATTGTGTGGGCTTGCTAGGACACAGCGCTGGACAGTGTCACCCTTCCCTCTGTGTGAATCTGCTCCTGAAAACAGTGTTTTCCCTTCAGATGTGCTTCTCTGCTACTTTTCCAGCTACTTTCTGCAGCTAGATCCTTCAGATTCTTCAACTAGTGACCCTTCTAGATCTACAATTTATCTGATACAATGTAGAAATTTATGAATCTTATATCTTATGCAGAAATTATTACTGTTAACCCGGTTATGCTCCTCCTACTTATACAAGTTATTAACTGAATAAATTCAAGTTAAAATCGAAGCAAAACACATAACAGATCTCTACCAATTCAAATCAAGAATAAGCACATGCACACATAGACAAAGTGACACAGTTATTTCTAGAAAAATAACCCCCAAGGTAGGAAAATCGGTCTCTGGCTTCTAGAGGGTTCTATTATTAAGAATATCTCTGAATACACAAATCTGGGTTCCATACCTTGAAAACCAGATAGAGATAACACTAGATCTACAGCTCTCTGGTTGATCTAGGGCTAAAATAATGACTGATCCACACCCTCAAACAGGATTTACAGGACTTGACCAAATCTAGGCCTAGAAACCCCAGCGCTACCCCTGAAATGCTCTGCGTCAACCTCTAAAGCCCCTGAAAGCCTCTGTGCCAGCCTTGGATGGCCTCCAAGCCATTAGCACTGCTCTGGAAGGGACTGCGTTACCCCAGAATGGGTGACGTAGTCAATACGCTGCCCCTAAGGGTCTCTGCGTAACCCCTGAAGGGTATCCTGAAAATTCGTTGTCCTTGCTGCTGTTGTTGTTGTTGTCTTCCTCTACGTTTTCCTTGAGATGATCTCTTCTCTGCCTCTTGTGTATTCTAGACCCTGGGATCAGATCATACCCTTGGCCTAAATTCCCCTCTCTGCAGCTGAAACACTTCTGAGTATTCTTAGCAAACCTGCCCTAGAATCTCAGCTTATCTTCAGTGCTTTGCCTTTGTGTGTCTTTACAAATGACCCCAAACCTTTCCTTTATAATTTTCTCGTTGAAAAATCAACGGCCATGATTAGATCTTGAATCAATGGCTAAGATTGAAAGAAAGCTTGATTTGTGTGACTTAAGACAATTTCATCACATGTTTAATTAAATTCACTTTAATTCTTTTATTTTCCTAAGTTTTAACTTAGGAAATACATTAAAACAATTAATTAATTTAATATCTTCTAAACCAGATGAAATTTCCAAAATCCATTTCTGGGTCTTGTAGATCATGTGAACTCTAGTCCTTCCTCAACATTTGGGACCTCGAGCACAACTGATGTTGCCCCAAATACACAAAATATCAACACTCCCTCTTAGAAAACCAACTTCCTTCCGTAAATAAATCATAACAAATCATATCTAAACTTTAACCACGAAGAAAACCCTAACTAAAAATTCTAAACTAATATAAACCTAAACCCGAATTTAACCAAAGAGGAGGTCGGTCATGTGAAATCAAACTTCCATTGTAGCCACCGAAGAAGTTCTTAACCTGTAAGAACAAGGATGTCCATGATCATAACTAGTATGAAGAAGGTCATGTCTACTCATAGGAAAACGTGCCAGAAAAGTCTGTTCGAGCCAAATTATAATCCAAACCTGGTAAACATAATGATATACTTGGAACCCATGATCATCGAGCGATGGCACACATCCATTCATGCTTAACCCTAAATTCAACGCAAGTGAGGCAAGATGTCGCTTTCTTGCAGAGGAATTTTCCAGATAAAACCCTTCAAGCGATTCAGAAATCCTATCATGATATTGAGGATGACCAAATTAATGACTCTAAAAAGATGGGAATTGGGCTAGATGCAGCTAAGATACCAAAGGTTTCAAGTGCAGAAACACTAATTTCAAAAACCCAAATTTGAGGTTGTTCGTGGATTTCATCGAGGACGAGAGGACCTGACATAACCATCAGTAGGAGCTGAAGTGCCTCGTCGTCCTGACAAATATCTGAACCCTTAAATGGAAGGTCATCAAATATCATTGGTTTCGTAAGATCAACAGGTGAATGCATGTGGTCATCATTAGTAGTGATAGTACAACGATCATTGAATATATTGTTGATTTGAACAGATGTTCGAACAATGACAGGATGGTAGTTCAGAAGATCAGATTCTTTAGATTCCCAAGGAATTTAATCAATCGAACGAGTCTCAGGAAAGAGATAAGTTAGGTGATTTGTTCCCTTATTGGGTTGTAAGACATCACCTGCATGTACCTGATCACAATCTCTACCGGCTGGGCAAGAATATTTGAGACAATAATCGACATACTCTCTTCAACAAACAAATCAGGAACAGAGGTTGATGCATATCAACTGATATAGGATGGAAATATGTGCTCCGAGGAACATCATTTGAATTAGAGGCTTTCCAATATGAGCTTGCATCCAACAAGATGATGCCAAGAGAAGAGTGGAGTACAAAAACCTTAATTTCAAAAACCCTAATTTGACTTGGCTCAAGGGTCTCATCAGGATCGTGAGAACCTGATATAACCATCAACGGAAGTTGAAGTGCCATAACTTCCTAATGAGTCCCTAAGCCTTTGAAAGGTGAATTATAAAATATTGGTGGCTTTGTAGGATCAATGGATGGAAACGATTGAAAATCATCAGAGGTATGAGAAAATGTGTTTTCGATAGAACGAAAATTGTTGAAGCCACCAATTTGATCAGGTTGAGCATATGACCCATAAGGCTCTTCCTGGATTAAGAGTGGGGACAGATCTATCATAGGACCATATTGAACTTCCCACAATCTAGAATCTTCTCCTTCAGTTGGTAAATATTGCATATTGAAAATATCATAGACATTTGATTCACTATTTTCATCCTTTGGTTGTGGGGAAACCAACTATCAAATATATCATGGTATAATAGATGAAAAGGTTCAAGTGAAGGAACGTCAGTTATAATTAAAGTAAATCTATGACTCACACCCTACACATTAGCGTCAGCCTGAGGAAGTAATGAATATGCATGCATTTCATGGTCCATGGGTTTGATAGGACTACCAAATTTATCTGATATCAGACCCAAGTAATTTCCAATAGGTGAATTAAATTCAGGAATAGACGTAGGCATATGCTTAATGGTCTCGAGTTTAGTTTCATCAATAGGGAGATATGTTACATCAAATTGATCTTCAAGTTCAAATTCAATAGGATGTATGGGAGCTTCAGAAGCAGTACAAGTTAATTCATTTCCCTATAATAATTCTTTATCATCCAAACTATTTGTGACCACAACTTCATTAGGTAATGAATCAGAAGGAGGATGATAAATTTCACAAGAAGTAATTTCCTCCTTGGAGGCTTGAGGTTTTTCCTGACTGACAGAGATAGGCGAGACAATATTAGGGATGAGATCTAGAAAATTTGTAACTTGCACATTAACATGATGATCACCAGAATCGGGATGTATTTCATATCAATGATGTTGTCGAGAGACATAAACTAGACGTTGAAATTTCTCACCTAAATACATCCAATCAACATCTCTCTGGAAATTCACAACAAAGATAAACAAACCTAGTAGCAAAATATTCCAAGGATTCTTCAAGTTTCATTCTAAGTTTATTTATCCTTTTAAAAACATCTTGAAAATCATACTTTTCTAAGGCTTGTCAGAACTTGCTGATGAGTTGCTCAAATGAATGGATGGAATTTGCAAGTAATGTGTGGCACCACCGCTTAACACAACCTTCGAGTGAGGGTGAACAATTTGCCAATAACATATTTACAATGTATTCTGTTAAAGAGAAAAAAATGAAGAACTTGGAGCATGTGTCCAAAAACCATTGTTCAACCTTCACCATCAAAATTCCATTGTGACAAGTGATAGACTATTTCAGCAGGTACTGCAAGATTTATACTTTTATAAAAACACCTCGGGATAGATATTTGAGATGGAGACATTTACATATATGAGACTAAATTGCAGGCTCCAAGGGCTCAACTTGTCATCTAGCCCTCCTTCTAGCACCAAAATATGTTGACGGTGTTGGATGTCGCCAACAACTAGGGGGTCTCCCCTATGTGAGGTACCAATTAAACCTCACATCGTTTTGGATAGGATCCCCATTTGATATGTGAGCCCTGCTACCACCATGAATGTTTTTTCTCTTGGTTGTCAAGTAAAAGGGTTTCTAAGTAAGGACAAAGTGAAATGCCTAGACAATGAAACTAAGTCAATTCAAGATTGAAAAACTACAGAAAGAAGTACAAACAAGTCAGAACAACAATAAGAATAAATATGCCATGAGAAGGATTAATGAGCCAAAACCCAATCAGACATACATGAACAGGAACATGCCAGAGGTTAAATGCAAATTAGTTTACAATAGATCATCAACATGGCGAGAAACAAGTAAGCGCAGATTTGAAAGAAAATATACATGCAACAACTACAACCAGTTCATAGCATATAGTGTGTATGAAAGCGCACATGCAAATACAGTGAAAACATCACACAACCAATACAGCCACCATGAGTAACCATGGGAATCAGTTCCAAACATGAAGAACATATTATTATTGTTGTTGCAAACTCAATTACATATCTTGCAATTTTTCAAAGCCCAATAGTGGAACATGGGCTGTTCATACCATTTCCCAATGCAAAAAACCTTAGCTTCACTGCAGCTCATTGTACTCGCTGCCAAGAGCTGAGTGCCTTTAGCTCTTAAGAACCAGTCATTTATCTAATCCTAGCCCCAACTCAAGTGCTAAAAGTCCTTTACAATGAGGCATGAGGTTATACTTATAGAGGTGAGCTGATTGTTCACCTACTGTGACATTTGACCCACACTCATGACTGTTGAGCTCCCTCATTGCTCTCTCTCATCTAGTGATTGTTGCCCACTCGAATCAGTCTTAGCATATTTGTTGGTATTATGATAAGAAATATTACATATTGATAGAATAGAGGCCATGAGGAGAATGAAGAAGGTTCTTGGAAACCCTGACGTTTTTTGCCAATGTTGTTGCAATGGTATTTCGACTTGTATAGGCTAATGAACAAGGTGGCAATATTCATTTGTTGTGTGAATGTTTATTTTCCTGCCACTACCCCTCCTTTACATCCAAGCATCTTTGATGTCGTTCCTTTGAGCTTGCTGAAAGGTTCTTAAAGCTTGCAAGGAGTCGACTCACCTGTTAATAGAAACCTTAGTTGTGCAAGATCTACGAGAAACCCTAATCCTTTTGCATAGATAAACATTCTTGTGCCATTTGTTTTACCTTCAAACAAATTACATGGGTCATAGGTTTTGCAGATAAAGAATATTATTAGAGACAATAAATTTATTAAAAGCGAGAAACCAAATTGGGCCCCTGTATAGTCCCTTTTGTGCAGGAATATTATTAAAGACACAATCAATTTTGTAAAAGCAAGAAACCAAATTAGACCCGTGTATAGTCCCTTTTGTGCCACAATGTTGTTAGACTAAGTGACTTTTGCAAGGTCTTTTTAGGCTTCCAACCATTATTTTCCAACTTTGATACTCATCAGTTGCTCCTACCGGAGGTGCTCTCTTTTTATTTGAACTATTGCTTCTAGGAATGTCTCACAATGATGGGAATTTCTCATATATAGGCGACCAACTATAAGCCTTGGCAAGGCCCTTTCCCTTGCATTATGCCATCTGAATAGAGGGCATATCTTAGTTAAACTGGATTCTCAGGCATTAACCTAGGTTGGAATCGACCTTGAGATGCGCACGTATTCATGTTCACTCTGTGTGCTTGGTTGCATATGAATTCTTTGGGCAGGTCGCATATCACATCTCAAAGGACATCGCATTCTACCAACACATCCTTAAGGTTCACCTTTTGCGACTTTACGACCTTAGATTAAAGGAGTGCAAGGAGGGGTAGTGCGGTCGCATTTTAATGTGAGTCTCACTTATTAATAGGTGTTAAGTCTGCAATCTGCGACCCAAATGAGTATAATCAAGAGACACCATTGCAGCTTAATTTCCCTTCCAACGCGTCTTGGCACGATTTATTGGGCGCAAGTACCATTTCCATTGCATGTTCTTCACTCTGTCATTTTGTTGTTTAGCAACTCATATTACGTACAACGAGCATATGATGATATATGGTTGCTTCATATATGTTTCAACAGAGTCTGTGCACCAAGTCTCCTATCGTTTCCTCCCATGCAGTTAGCGAATAACTTCGAACCCATGTCATAATTCAATTTAGGTTTATTACACGTAGTGGTCATTTCTCCTTGACACTCTAACTATAAGGTTTCAAATGTCTACATAACATTCACACTGGCGTTCCAAGGAAACGTTGAGTGGTTTTGATAACATATGTTATTTTTTCTTGATATTGACTTTCACTAGCTGCCATTGTGAAAAGAAATATGCCAGCATTATGCAATTTTTTTAATGACAAAGATCTCGGCCTGGGCTTTGGTGATTCCCCATGCGCTAGCCATGGGAGAGGACTCTTTGTTTGGGAGCATGGAGCGCATGCTGAGGGCAATGGTACATTGCATCTCTACTAAGGTTTCTCCCAACTCCTTATTAAATTGTTTTTTTTTATATTAATTCAAAACCAAATCTTAAATGGTGTTCATCCTGGTTAAACTGCGTTGATGCTGGACCTATTATTAATGTCATTACTCATGTATCCTCTTCTCAAATACGGTGACAATAATTTGCCATCTTATGACCATTTAATGTATCATTCATTCGTATGAAAACATCAAAATAATGCAACCCGTAGGAAAGTCTTATAAGTGATAGGTTCTTTCAGTGATATTTTTAACACATTGTGTTGTCACTTATAAGCTAAACACTCCGTGGATTTGTCACCTCTTCGTGCTTTATCGTTAAAGCATGGTGTTATAACTAATGCACAATGTGATTTTGTCCAACACGTTGCATATACATGCTTGCAACACTTTGATCGTTGTTGATAATCTTGTTTGATACATTTGACGTGTGTTCAACGTGTTGTGTCAATGCTTTTAACACTATTCCAATAGTTGTGTCGTCCTCAACCAATAATTTTCTCATCGAATAGTTAAATCAATTACGTCCTCCAATGCTTGAGCATCAATGTAATATGCACCTTGCCCTTGGCACATATTTCTTGGCAGTGTGTTGAGTTCTCCCTTGCAATGCATTTTATTTTTCACAATTTCCAATGCAATCCTTATTTATTATTCCTGAAAATGCACCTCACTTCCAATATTGACACCCAAGTACACGAAATATCGTTGCGCCTTTTGGCGAGACTTCTTATTTTGTTCTTCTTGAAACAAATGCTTTGATAGCATGTATTTTCTCAAAGAATGATAGCATATACCCTTTTCCATAGTGGGCCTATTGCGTGTTACCCTTCCTAGGGCCCCACTTCACTCTCATATTAGGATTCGTTCCATGAAATTCCAAACTTATGGTGATCGAAAGGGCCTGCGATGCTCAATTTCAAGAGGGTGAGCACTTGTAAGGTAATTATCAAACTAATACAATTAATGAGTCTTTGATGGCTTTAAGGCATTAGAATCTAATGCTTTGAGTATTTGCAATTTAAATAGCAAGCATTAAACAAAAATAAATAAATAAGTCTTGGAAGACATAATTTGATTAGCCTTAATTAAAGTATGTCTTGCAGTAATTGCAATATAGGTCTTTGGGTGATTTTGGAATAATCACTAGTTCGAGTATTCAAATGTTTTCTTGAAAGGATAATCATGCCAAGTGGAATATAAAACTTTAACAACTTATTCTTCCACGCAGAGATTTATTTTGAAAAATTGAACACTTTACACATGAATATGCAAATGGATGATAATGTGACTAGGGAAACTGACAATAAGCTTAAAATTTGATGGGGTGCAAAGCAGATAATGCACATCCAACGAGGTGTATCAAGCCAATCTTGACTTAGTCCTTCAATGAAGGTCTTGATAGCTTAGGGTTTTGACAAGGTTTAATGACAATTACCTTAATGATCCCACGCTTATAAAGACCAAGAGATGGCATGATTAACATAATAAATCACTTGCTAATCTTTTGGAATACATCCCATGAAACTTAGGACCCACAAAAAAGAATATCCCAATCGAAAAGGACGGTGTAAATGAAATGTTAAAATGCACAGGATGTGAGCAATATGCATTATGTGAAAATAAGCAGCAATAAGGTATGAGGATAATTGAGGCATTGGGAAATTGACCAATATGGAGCATGATCATAACCTTCAAGGCTTGAGGCGAGTGGAGGGGGGACCTGAAATTTTGAATATGTCCAAAATTTTGGATGTTGTTGTAGCAGCTACAACACCACTACATATTACTTTATTGGGTGGGTTGAAGCAGTTCCATTGAAACAAGTGAACGCGCAGGAAGTCATCCACTTCCTTTAACATAATATTATCACCAGGTTTGGCATTCCCACGTCACTTGTTTTTTATAATGCAACTTACTTTTCATTGCTAAAACTTTATGATTTTGCATCAGAGAATGGTATTGTTTTAAATCAATCATCTAATTACTTCCCTCAAGGTTGTAGAAATTTATTAATACTGATGTATTACCGGATTCCCTTAATCTAACAATATTTATCTTCTTGCTAAATACAGAATCCTTCCACTGTTAAACTTGCGGAAATTTAAAACTCAATTGCAAACACATGTGAATAAATTCAATCGCACATAACACAGTTGTTTAACAGGAAAGCTTAAAGCTAAAAACCCCAACTATCATATATTATGTATATCAATGGAATCATGTAATAATCTCATACAAATCTTAGTACATCAAGCTCTCAGTATAATCAACAATCATTACACACTGTCATGCAGAAATTTGCATATCTATGCACCAATTTCTTGCCTCCTGATAGCTTGCCTCCACTGCGTAATCCCTGCTGAAGAAGACCCCTGAATGAATTCGAATTGGCCTTGCCTTGACTACACAATCCTCATTGGCAAATCCAATGTGTGTCAAATGCATTGAATGCATCACTATAGTCACAATAGATATTCCATCTCACCCTTTCACCTATCTCTCCACTAGGTCTCCACTAGAACTGACATGCAAGTAGTTAACTGTTGTATTTGTTCAGTTGTTAGTGAGTTATTAGTTGTGAATTAATTAACTAATTAATTCACTTAACTCTCACTAGTATGTCTTTCAATTAAACTAGATTCAACTTGCTCAACTGAGTTTAACTAACTTAACTGAGTTAAACTAAATAACAACTCTTGTAACTACTCTTCCAACTCTATCATAACTTTACCACTTCAATTCTAATTGAATCCTCCATGCATGAGCCACAAATAACCCTAGGAATTCGTAATTCCTTCAACCCACTGATTTTCCAAATTTGTTCACTGAAATAAAGTGCTCCAAGAGAATAAGTTGATGTTTATTGTCAAATTTGTTAGGTTTGTGTTATATTCTTTCCACGACCAGTCATGTGCGGGGGGTAACAGGGGGGGCAATAGCCCCCCCCCCTGTACGTTGTGTTGGGCGCAACGTACGGGGGGGTCACAGGGGGGGTGGTAGTCCCCCCTATCGGGGTCCGGGGCAACGCCCCAGAAAAAAAATTTGGTTCTTATTTTCCGGTGGGCGGACCCACCCATGGTTTTGGGGCATGATGGTTTTTGGACCCTGGTATTTTGTAGATCCGGTCAAGGGAACTACAGTTATGTTCTAATCCAGGTTTAATGGATTGGGGTTTATATATGCTTCGGCATGTATATATATGTGTTGTAGCACTAAAAGGAATATAATGAAAAATCAAGTTGTTCGTCCCGATTTGGGATCCAGGGGAAAATCTATGTGTTTATCTGTTTTATGTTTTATGCTCTCACTATTGTTTATTTTATGTTTTCAAGATTCATTTGCAGCTAATTTCTATACAGGGTTAAAACCTACATTTGGTATCAGAGTAGTTTCGGCTTCAAGGGGACGCCTTTGCTGCTGAGGGTTTTTTGCTTGGGCCTGAGGTAGACCCTGTTCAGTGGGAGATCTGCGGGATCAATTCTTCATCATAGACCTAGCTACAAATTCCTCTCTCAAATTTCTCACAGGTGTTATCCGTTGGGAGATAAAAGGATTTCATTGAAGACCTATTTTCAGAAACAGAGTTTTCCTGTTTTACACATGTTTTTCAAAAGCAGTTTCAGGACATAAGGAGATGTGTTTCAAAAACCCAAGAGAGGTTTTTATTAAAAACATAATTTCCTACAAAAACCTCTTTCAGTTTCTCAAAATACCTCATGGATTAGGAGATATAGGCTCTGTCCCAAGACCTAATTTTAAGGGAAAAACAGGAAAAATTTGCAAATGAAGAAGGAATCTCATGAAGACAGTTATGAAAGTATTTTTCACTTGATATTTTTGTTTTATATGTTGGAATCAGGTTGATTTGGAGTTTTGGAACATTTTCAAATTTTCATTTTTGAAAATTTTGAACAAAATTGCTCACTTAGCAATTTCGCAGTGCCAACAGTGCAAAATGAGTGAAACGTGCTACAAAACTGTTGTAGCATGCTTTTTCACTCTCTCCCTTAAATTTTGGAAGGGAAAAAATGTGAATTTTCATTTGAAATTGCTAAGGGAGTTGTGTTAAGTGTCAAGGAAGATAAATTTGAAAAGAAGAAGCCAAAATTTTGAAGTAAAAAGGTTAAAAATACTGCGCTACGAAAAGTGCTACGAAACTGGGTTGTTTTCGTAGTGCAAGTCTGTTTCACTTTTGGAGAGTTTGAAGTGGATTTTGAACAGCTGGCACTAGGGGATGACTTTGGACATATGTGTTTTGAGTTCTTGACAACAAATGGCATCGAAATCATGGTTCATAAGGGTCAGAATGCCTCAAAAGATTAAAGAATCCAAAGCCTAAAGAAAAGGGAGACAGTTTCGTAGATTGCAGGAGATCAACATCATCAGCATTATGGTCATAAAAATTTGGAGCTCATCATCAGGTTTCAACCTCATGAAAATACAAGTGGCATATGATGTAATTAATTCTAGATAAAGTTGTTTTAAATAAAGTGAAAGAGTCCTAATCCTACTTGTATAGGACTTTGTTTTAGGTTTGCAGCTGTCTTATGTAATAAATACCATGTTATATGGTTAGGATAGGTATCATAGATAGGAATTCGATATATCTAGCTAATGACAAGCTTATCTCATGATGTAAATTATCTATAAAAGATCAAGTGGTCGAATTAGAGAAGGGTTGGACATGTGTTAGCAAAAAGACTCTGTTTTATGTACGTGATTGTTTTCAGCCTAATACAGAATTTCTACTTAGACAACTCAAGATTCATAAGGAGTTCTTGTATGTTCTTGTTCTGATGGCATATTTTCAATATTCTATTGCAGTGGTGTTTGCTTATGTTACTCAGAATTCATCAATGATGCTCTGACTTCCTTCATAGACAAATTGACTGTGTGTTTCACTATTCTACATGTTTATTCCTTGACTTGAACTCTAATATGCCTTGACTTCCATGCTAGGTAGATTATCTTGGTTTTGCTGAAGCTATCATGAATCCATAATCCCAATGTACACTTGCTAATGTGATTTACAACCAGTTTACATCATTTATCTGTTTTTTATCTCATATAGAGTTAGACATCTACATATTTATCAAAAAATCATAAACCCTTGAGAGAGCCCTCTCAAGTTGAGGAGGCTAAGTGTTGTGAAACCAACTCCAAAAAGAGAAGAAAAGAGATATCAACGCCTTATAAATAAGCCACTTCGAGGGGGCAACCTCCAATACATTACATGAATGAATAATTCTTCGATTATTCAAATGACAAAACCTCCTTTCTATATATAGGAGTCCATAGGGCCACAATGTAATCCTAGCCGACCTAGCAATAATAATGTAAGGGCACAATAATAACAATATGGGGGTTACAGGGGTACAAAAATAAAAATAAGGTGGGTTAGACTAACATAATAAGGGACTACACTATTAATATAGGGGCTTAACATGCCCCTCTCCTTCAAACAAGTGTTGTCCTCAACGCTTGATTATTTCTTGATGCTTCTATATAAAATTCTCATCCTCCCACGTGGAATCTTCTACAGGAAATTTCTTCCACTTGGTGAGATACTCTGAAATTGATCGTACTTTTCGAGTTCTTGTTTCTGTGACTGCTTCTGAACTTGTTTCGATGTGATGTTGATCTTCCTGTTGTTTCATTAGATTCTGCACCAAAGTTAGGTTATCCTTTGAGAGTTGGAGAACTTGTTGTTGATGCTCAATGTGACCTTCCACTAATTTATCATCCATATTAGCTATTATTTGATCCTTCAAACCATCCAACTTAGCCTCCATTTCTGCTTTTAAACCATCTATGTCATCTTCGGTTGCTCTTCGTAAGATTGAAATTTGTTGCACTTGTTACCGTAATTTTGATATCTCATACTGCAATTCTTCCTCTTCATGCGTCATAGTATAGCATTTTGAGGGCTTAATGGGTATGGAATTATTTTTTTGAGGAATTATAGAACCCAATACTGATATCTATTCTACAACATGCCCTTGGAATCAATTCAACTTGATTCTTCAAACAAGACTTATGCAATTCGGAAAACAAATACACACCTTTTTCTTGTTTTTGAGGAGCTCGATATTGAAATTTACTTATCTATATACTTGCAGATCGTAAATATCTGAAATTCGGCCCTGTAGTATTCCTCTAAAGCTTCTTTCAAATGCCACAAGTCTGACTTGATTTGGATTCTTCAAGGCAAAGTTATGTTCAATCTCCCACAATGACCTAATTATGGACTGGTTCAGTATAGCAAACTTGTCCGACTTGCCACGTGTCACTGTTTCCTCCTTTGGCTTTGAAATTGATAGAAAAGAAAATACAATCCATTTTATTGCGGCCACTTTTTACAGCATTCCAATCCGATGCTCAGAGAGAGAGTTATGAATATTTTCCCACAATAACCTCTTTGAGATGAAATTTGGGAGCCTGAAAAAGGCCTAAATTCCACTGATCATATCTCCGAAAATATTGTGAACCAAGCTCTGAAATTCTGCGACGGAGTTCCTCAGGATTTTGGCTTCGCTCTCTAAAAATTTCAGTTTCTGAAACTTCGTAGAACAAAATTTATAACGCAAATTCCACGATGACCTGTTTAGGGTAAATTCAGGAGCCTCAGAATAGCCCTAACTTCCACAGATCATATCTCCAAAAATATTTCGAACCAAGCTCTGAAATTTTGCGACGATGTTCCTCAGGATTTCAGCTTCGTACTCTCAAAATTTCAACTTCTGAACCTTCGTAGAAAAAAATTTATAGTGAAAATGCCACAATGACCTGTTTGGGGCAGCGAAACCCTAGAATCCAAAGCTCTGATACCAAATGTTGTGAAACCAGCTCCAAAAAGAGAATAAAAGAGATATCAACGCCTTAGAAATAAGCCACTTCGAAGAGGCAACCTCCAATACATTACATGAATGAACAATTCTTGGATTATTCAAATGAAAAAACCTCCTTTCTATATATAGGATTCCATGGGGCCACAATGTAATCCTAATGGGCCACAATGTAATCCTAGCCAACCTAAAAATAATAATGTAAGGGCACAATAATAACAATATGGGGGTTACAAGGGTACAAAAATAACAATAAGGGGGGTTAGACTAACATAATAAGAGACTACACTATTAATATAAGGGCTTAACACTAAGTCTCAACCAAAATATTGGTTTGAAATAGTTGCACAAGATTGGTTTGATGAGCAGCCTATCAAGTCTGATTTTGTAATAACATTTTGGTACATTTGTCGGGAGTCTGAAGATATACATCTCCAGAAAATTATGAAGCTGAACTCTTGAAGGTAGTAGGAGCTCAGAATCTGTTAAAGGCTGCAACTACCTTGGTGACTCCATTGTTGAAGAATTCAAATTTTTCATAGATTCAAGGTGACTCCATTACTTGAAGATCAATAGCTTAATGAAGTTTCAAGATGAGTTCCATGGCAAGAATAAATGCCAGGTATGCTCCTATGAATCGGTTTCATATCCCTAGTTTTCCAGATCCTATGCAAAAGGTTGAATGGTTAGATGATCTTCCAATATTTAAAGATGAAAAGAAAGACAATGTTGCTCTTCATTTGGTTAGATTCCAAATGTATGTACACAATCTTAAGGTTCAGTTCCCTGAGGATTGTCTCATGAAGATGTTTATGGCCACTTTAGAAGGAAAAGCATGGTTTTGGTATGAAAGCTTTCCAAATGGTTCATTATATTCTCTTGTTGATTTCCATGTTGCATTTTATGAGATGTATAAAGAGTGTCATCCCTCCTTATTGCTGGTCAAAGACTGTTGTAAACACTTTTTGAGTTTTATTGAATATTTGGAGAATTGTTATGAAGATGATGAGTTCATGGATGAAGAAATTTTAGAGTCCCTTCATGACAATACCTTTCATCACCAAGAAGAACACCAAGAAGAAAGGATAGCATCTCTTTTGGATGAAAATGAAACCAATCATGAGCTTATTTATGAAAATCATGTTACATCCTCTAAGTTTGAGGAAAATTTGCAGCAGATTTGTCAATCCTTTGATCATTAGGAGTATGAGAATCATTTCAAACAGTAAGAGGAAATATTGGAAAATTCTTGCTACAATCCTCAGGTACAGGGAAAAGTTGATTCTTCATGTCATTTCTTGCATCAGCCGACATCAAATGATGATTACATTAATGAAGAAGTGGGTGAAAATTTTACTTTATCCTTGTCTTCTAATTTGAAATCATTTGAGTGCAAGTCAGAAGATAAGATTCAGTTTGTGGATGAAGTTACTAAGAACATTGAAAAGGACATTGAAGTTTTAGAGGATAAATTTCAATCTTATAGGCTTCAAGATCAAGATGAGTATTTTTAAAATCTTTCCATGCTAGAACACAAAGAGAAGGTGTTGCTTCTTTTCTCTTTTGAGATTGAGGAAGAATACATTGTTCTTGAAAATCAGTTTGATAGTAGACAACTGAAGTCTTATGTGCTTGATCAAAGTATGGATGATTTGTCCAAAGCTGCAAAATGTCATGAGAAGCATCAAACAGATCATGTCTTCTTTGATCCTATAGCTGACTACATGGAAAGGTTCTACAGTCCAGATTTCCAATTATATTTTTATTGTGAAGATCAGTTACATCTCATGATGCCTTGGTCATTTCAGTATCATGTTTACTTTTGGTTCAAGCACAGTAAATAGATTCAAGTATCAGATCAGATCAATGACTAGCTTCATTTGAAGTTTCATTTTCCTTGAGTTACAAATGGAGATTGCAGTTGATAGGGTAGGTAGGAGTGTGTGAATAATCTCAAAGTTGACTGAGAATCCTTTCAGTAGGTATAGATTTTTTTCTTCTACAGTGATCATCAAGCTTGAGCTTGAGGTGAAGGCCATAAGAGTTTGAAGAAGCTTGGCAATTTCAAATTTTTTTTTTATTTCCAAGAAGATGGATAGCACTGGAACTACTGGTTCTTAGTGTAACACTCGGGCACACTATCCCAAGTGGAGCCACTGTTATCACCCAAAAATTTTCAAAACATCATTATGTCAACTCTATTTTTGATCATGGTCTAGAATGGATTTGAAAGTCATTTTAGGATTTGGTTAAGGGTAGGTTAGATTTTTTATAAGTTTAAAGGTCATCATTGGATTCAAATAAAATCTTTAGAGGTCCATTCCATGATCAAATATTAACATTTTCCATCTAGGGGTCAATCCATAAGGTTTCGGGTCAAATTTCTGCAATTAGACAAGAATCCTCCATTTCGTAGCACCGCTAGTTCAAAAAAGAGGATTTGCGCTACGAAATCGTTGCTACTTTCATAGCGCAAAATGCAGAAAATACACTACAGGTGCTACGAAAATGCAGTTTTGTAGCTATCAACTTCAAAGGCAGTTTCTGAGCAACTGAAAATGAATTTTATAATCTGAAAGAGGTTTTTCTTCATAAAAGATCTAAATATAAAAACCTCTCTCATTTTCTTTAAATTCATTAGGAGGTGGGAGAAATTGATAAATTAAAATGCACTACGAAACTATTGTTACTAAACTGTACTGTACATGACTTTTTAGCAGTAAACTTCAAGCTCATTTTCTGGAAAAATGAAAACGTTTTTTGGAATTATGAAAGAGGTTTGTCTTAATCACAGACCCAGCTACAAATTCCTCTCTCAAATTTCTCACAGGTGTTATCCGTTGGGAGATACAAGGATTTCATTGAAGCCCTACTTTCAGAAACAGAGTTTTCATGTTTTACACATGTTTTTCAAAAGCAGATTCAGGACAAAAGGAGATGTGTTTCAAAAACCCAAGAGAGGTTTTTATTAAAGACATAATGGCCTACAAAAATATCCTTATTTTTCTCAAAATACCTCATGAATTAGGAGATATAGGCTCTGTCCCAAGACATGATTTTAAGGGAAAAAAAGGAAAAATTTGAAAATGAAGAAGGAATCTCATGAAGACAGTTATGAAAGTATTTTTCACTTGATATTTTTGTTTTATATGTTGGAATCAGGTTGATTTGGAGTTTTCGCACATTTTCAAATTTTTATTTTTGAAAATTTTGAACAAAACTGCTCACTCAGTAGTTTCGTAGTGCCAACAATGCAAAATGAGTGAAATGTGCTACGAAACTACTGTAGCATGCTTTTTCACTCCCTCTCTTAAATTTTGGAAGGGAAAAAATGTGAATTTTCATTTGAAATTGCTAAAGGAGTTGTGTTAATTTTTAAGCAAGTTAAATCTGAAAATAAGAAGAAAAAATATTGAAGGAAAAAGGTTAAAAAGACTGCGCTACAAAACTAAGTTCCTTTCGTAGTGCAGGTCTTTTTCACTTTTGGAGAGTTTGAAGTGGATTTTGAACAGCTGGTACTAGGGGATGACTTTGGACATATGCGTTTTCAGTTCTTGACAACAAATGGCATCGAAATCATGGTTCATAAGGGTCATAATGCCTCAAAAGATTAAAGAATCCAAAGCCTAAAGAAAAGGGAGACAGCTTCCTAGATTGCAGGAGATCAACATCATCAACATTATGGTCATAAAAGTTTGGAGCTCATCATCAAGTTTCGACCTCATGAAATTACAAGTGGCATATGATGTAATTAATTAGATAAATTTGTTTTAAATAAATTTGAAGAGTCCTAATCCTACTTGTAATAAATACCATGTTATATGGTTAGGATAGGTGTCATAGGTAGGAATTCGATGTATCTAGCTGATGACAAGCTTATCTCATGATGTAAATTATCTATAAAAGATCAAGTGGTCAAATTAGATAAGGGTTGGACATTTTTTAGCAAAAATACTTTGTTTTATGTAAGTGAATACTTTCAGCGTAATACAGAATTTCTACTTAGAAAACTCAAGATTCATAAGGAGTTCTTGTATGTTCTTGTTCTGATGGCATCTTTTCAATATTCTATTGCAGTGGTGTTTGCTTATGTTACTCAAAATTCATCAATGATGCTCTGACTTCCTTCATAGACAAACTGACTGTGTGTTTCATTGTTCTACATGTTTATTCCTTGACTTGAACTCTGATATGCCTTGACTTCCATGCTAGGTAGATTATCTTGGTTTTTTTGAAGCTATCATGAGTCCATAAGCCCAATGTACACATGCTAATGTGATTTACACCCAGTTTACATCATTTATCTATTTTTTATCTCATATGGAGTTAGACATCTACATATTTATCAAAAATTCATAAACCCTTGAGAGAGCCCTCTCAGGTTGACGAGGCTAAGCCTCAACCAAAATATTGGTTTGAAATAGTTGAACAAGATTGGTTTGATGAGCAGCCTATCACGTCTGATTTTGTGATAACATTTTGGTGCATCTGCCGGGAGTCTGAAGATACACATCTCCTGAAAATTATGAAGCTGAACTCTTGCAGGTAGCAGGAGCTCAGAATCTGTTCGAGGCTGTAACTACCTTGGCGACTCCATTGTTGAAGAATTCAATTTTTTCATAGATTCAAGGTGACTCCACTACTTGAAGATCAATAGCTTAATGAAGTTTCAAGATGAGTTCCATGGCAATAATAAATGCCAGGTATGCTCCTATGAATCGGTCTCATATCCCTGGTTTTCCAAATCCTATGCCAAAGGTTGAATGGTTAGATGATCTTCCAATATTTAAAGATGAAAAGAAAGACAATGTTGCTCTTCATTTGGTTAGATTCCATATGCATGTACACAGTCTTAAGGTTTAGTTCCTTGAGGATTGTCTCATGAAGATGTTTATGGCCACTTTAGAAGGAAAAGCATGGTTTTGGTATGAAAGCTTGCCAAGTGGTTCGTTATATTCACTTGTTGATTTCCATATTTCATTTTATGAGATGTATAAAGAGTGCCATCCCTCCTTATTGTTGGTCAAAGACTGTTGTAAACACTTTGTGAGTTTTATTGAATATTTGGAGAATTGTTATGAAGATGATGAGTTCATGGATAAAGAAATTTTAGAGGTCCTTCATGACAATACCTTTCATCACCAAGAAGAAAGGATAGCATCTCTTTTGGATGAAAATGAAACCCACCAGGAGCTTATTTATGAAAATCATGTTACATCCTCTGAGTTTGAGGAAAATTTGTAGCAGATTTGTCAATGCTTTGATCATCAGGAGTATGAGAATCATTTCAAACAGTAAGAGGAAATATTGGAAAATTCTTGCTACAATTCTCAGGTACAGGAAAAATATTATTCTACATGTCATTTCTTGCATCAGCCTACATCAAATGATGATAACATTAATGAATAAGTGGGTGAAAATTTTACTTTATCCTTGTCTTCTAATCTGAAATCATTTGAGTGCAAGTCAGGAGATAAGATTCAGTTTATGGATGAAATTACTAAGAACATTGAAAAGGACATTGAAGTTTTAGAGGATAAATTTCAATCTTATAGGCTTCAAGATCAAGATTAGTATTTTCAAAAGCTTTCCATGCTAGAACACAAAGAGAAGGTGTTGCTTCCTTTCTCTTTTGAGATTGAGGAAGAATACATTGTTCTTGAAAATCAGTTTGATAGCACACAACTGAAGTCTTATGTGGTTGATCAAAGTATGGATGAGTTTTCCAAAGCTGCAGAATGTCATGAGAAGCATCAAACAGATCATGTCTTCTTTGATCCTATAGCTGACTACATGGAAAGGTTCTACAGTCCAGATTCCAGATATATTTTCATTATGAAGATCAGTTACATCTCATGTTGCCTTGGTCATTTCAGTATCATGTTTACTTTTGGTTCAAGCACAGTAAATATATTCAAGCGTCAGATCAGATCAATGATTGGCTTCATTGGAATTTTCATTTTCCTTGAGTTACAAATGGATATTGCAGCTAATAGGGTAGGTAGGAGTGTGTGAATAAGCTCAAAGTTGACTGAGCATCCTTTCAGTATGTATAGATTTGTTTCTTCTGCAGTGATCATCAAGCTTGAGCATGAGGTGAAGGCCATAAGAGTTTGAAGAAGCTTGGCAATTTCAAAGTTTTTTTTTTTTATTTCCAAAAGATGGATAGCACTGGAACTACTGGTTCTTAGTGTACCACAGGGGCACACTATCCCAAGTGAAGCCACTATTATCACCCAAAAATTTTCAAAACATCATTGTGTCAACTCTATTTTTTATCATGGTCTAAAATGGGTTTGAAATTCATTTTAGGATTTGATTAAGGGTAGGTTAGAGTTTTTATAAGTTTAAAGGTCATCATTGGATTCAAATAAAGTCTTTAGAGGTCCATTCCATGATCAAATATTAACATTTTCCATCTAGGGGTCAATCCATAAAGTTTCAGGTTAAATTTCTACAATTAGCCTAGAATCCTCCGTTTCATAGCGCCGCTAGTTCAAAAAATAGGATTTGCGCTACGAAATCGTTGCTACTTTCGTAGCGCAAAATGCAGAAAATACACTACAGGCGCTACGAAAACACGGTTTTGTAGTTGTCAACTTCAAAGGTGGTTTCTGAGAACCTGAAAAAGAATTTTAGAAATCTAAAAGAGGTTTGTCTTAATAACAGATCTAAATATAAAAACCTCTCTCATTTTCTTTAAATTCATTAGGAGGTGGGAGAAATTCATAAATTAAAATGTGCTATGAAACTATTGTTACTAAACTGTCATGTACATGACTTTTTAGCAGTCAACTTCAAGTTCAGTTTCTGGCCAAATGAAAACATTTTTTGGAATTATGAAAGAGGTTTGTTTTCATCACAGAGCCAGCTACAGATTCCTCTCTCAAATTACTCACAGGTGTTATCCGTTGGGAGATACAAGGATTTCATTAAAGCCCTATTTTCAGAAACAGAGTTTTCCAGTTTTACACATGTTTTTCAAAAGCGGTTTTTGGAAATAAGGCGATGTGTTTCAAAAACCCAAGAGAGGTTTTTATTCAAGAAATAATGGCATACAAAACCCTCCTTCATTTTCGAAAACTATCTCATGGAGTAGGAGATATAGGCTCTGTCCCAAGACCTAATTTTAAGGGAAAAACAGGAAAAATTTGCAAATGAAGAAGGAATCTCATGAAGATAGTTATGAAAGCATTTTTCACTTGATATTTTTGTTTTATAAGTTGGAATCAGGTTGATTTGAAGTTTTGGAACATTTTCAAATTTTCATTTTTGAAAATTTTGAACAAAATTGCTCACTCAGCAATTTCGTAGCGCCAACAGTGCAAAATGAGTGAAATGCGCTACGAAACTGTTGTAGCATGATTTTTCACTCTCTCTCTTAAATTTTGGAAGGGGAAAAATGTGAATTTTCATTTAAAATTGATAAGGGAGTTGTGTTAAGTGTCAAGTAAGATAAATCTGAAAATAAGAAGCCAAAATTTTGAAGGAAAAAGGTTAAAAAGACTGCGCTACGAAAAGCGCTACGAAACTGGGTTGTTTTCGTAGTGAAGATCTATTTCACTTTTGGAGATTTTGAAATGGATTTTGAACAGCTAGCACTAAGGGATGACTTTGGAAATATGCATTTTCAGTTCTTGACAACAAATGGCATCGAAATCATGGTTCATAAGGGTCAACATAACTCAAAAGATTAAAGAATCCAAAGCCTAAAGAAAAGGGAGACAGTTTCCTAGATTGCAGGAGATCAACATCATCAGCGTTATGGTCATAGCAGTTTGGAGCTCATCATCAAGTTTCGACCTCATGAAAATACAAGTGGAATATGATGTAATTAAGTCTAGATAAAGTTGTTTTAAATAAAGTGAAAGAGTCCTAATCCTACTTGTAATAGGACTTTGTTTTATGTTTGCAACTGTCTTATGTAATAAATACCATGTTATATGGTTAGGATAGGTGTCATAGGTAGGAATTCGATGTATCTAGCTGATGACAAGCTTATCTCATGATTTAAATGATCTATAAAAGATCAAGTGGTCGAATTAGAGAAAGTTTGGACATTTGTTAGCAAAAAGACTCTGTTTTATGTAAGTGATTGTTTTCAGCCTAATACAGAATTTCTACTTAGAAAACTCAAGATTCATAAGGAGTTCTTGTATGTTCTTGTTCTGGTAGCATCTTTTCAATATTCTATTGCATTGGTGTTTTCTTATGTTACTCAAAATTCATCAATGATGCTCTTACTTCCTTCATAGACAAATTGACTGTGTGTTTCATTGTTCTACATGTTTATTCCTTTACTTGAACTCTGATATGCCTTGACTTCCATGCTAGGTAGATTATCTTGGTTTTTCTGAAGCTATCATGACTCCATACGCCAAATGTACACATTCTAATGTGATTTACAACCAATTTACATCATTTATCTGTTTTTTTATCTCATAAAGAGTTAGACATCTACATATTTATCAAAAAATCATAAACCCTTGAGAGATCCCTCTCAAGTTGAGGAGGCTAAGCCTCAACCAAAAGATTGGTTTGAAATAGTTGCACAATATTGGTTTGATGAGCAGCCTATCACGTCTGATTTTGTGATAACATTTTGGTGCATCTGCCGGGAGTCTGAAGATATACATCTCCCGAAAATTCTGAAGCTGAACTCTTGAAGGTAGCAGGAGCTCAGAATCTGTTCGAGGCTGCAACTACCTTGGCGACTCCATTGTTGAAGAATTATAATTTTTCATAGATTCAAGGTGACTCCACTACTGGAAGATCAATAGCTTAATGAAGTTTCAAGATGAGTTCCATGGCAAGAATAAATTTCAGGTATGCTCCTATGAATCGGTCTCGTATCCCTAGTTTTCAAAATCCTATGCCAAAGGTTGAATGGTTAGATGATCTTCCAATATTTAAAGATGAAAAGAAAGAAAATTTTGCTCTTCATTTGGTTAGATTCCATATGCATGTACATAGTCTTAAGGTTCAGTTCCGTGAGGATTGTCTCATGAAGATGTTTATGGCCACTCTAGAAGGAAAAGCATGGTTTTTGTATGAAAGCTTGCCAAATGGTTCATTATATTCTCTTGCTGATTTCCATGTTTCATTTTATGAGATGTATAAAGAGTGCCATCCCTCCTTATTGCTGGTCAAAGAATGTTGTAAACACTTTGTGAGTTTTATTGAATATTTGGAGAATTGTTATGAATATGATGAGTTCATGGATGAAGAAATTTTAGAGGCCCTTCATGACAATACCTTTCATCACCAAGAAGAACACCAAGAAGAAAGGATAACATCTCTTTTGGATGAAAATGAAACCCACCAAGAGCATATTTCTGAAAATTATGTTACATCCTCTGAGTTTGAGGAAAATTTGCAGCATATTTGTCAATCCTTTGATCATCAGGAGTATGAGAATCATTTCAAACAGCAAGAGGAAATATTGGAAAATGCTTGCTACAATCCTCAGGTACAGGAAAAATTTGATTTTTCATTTCATTCCTTTCATCAGCCTACATCAAATGATGATTACATTAATGAAGTGGGTGAAAAATTTACTGTATCCTTGTCTTCTAGTCTGAAATCATTTGAGTGCAAGTCAGAAGATAAGATTCATTTTGTGGATGAAGTTACTAAGAACATTGAAAAGGACATTTAAGTTTTAGAGGATAAATTTTAATCTTATAGGCTTCAAGATCAAGATTAGTATTTTCAAAAGCTTTCCATGCTAGAACACAAAGAGAAGGTGTTGCTTCCTTTCACTTTTGAGATTGAGGGAGAATGCACTGTTCTTGAAAATCAGTTTGATAGCACACAACTGAAGTCTTATGTGCTTGATCAAAGTATGGATGAGTTGTCCAAAGCTGCAGAATGTCATGAGAAGCATCAAATAGATCATGTCTTCTTTGATCCTATAGCTGACTACATGGAAAGGTTTTACAGTCCAGATTTCCAATTATATTTTCATTATGAAGATCAGTTACATCTCATGTTGCCTTGGTCATTTCAGTATCATGTTTACTTTTGGTTCAAGCACAGTAAATATATTCAAGTATCATATCAAATCAATGACTAGCTTCATTGGAAGTTTCATTTTCCTTGAGTTACAAATGGAGATTGCAGCTGATAGGGTAGGTAGGAGTGTGTGAATAAGCTCAAATTTGACTGAGCATCCTTTTAATAGGTATAGATTTGTTTCTTCTGCAGTGATCATCAAGCTTGAGCTTGAGGTGAAGGCCATAAGATTTTGAAGAAGCTTGGAAATTTCAAAGTTTTTTTTTTTATTTCCAAGAAGATGGATAGCACTGGAACTACTAGTACTTAGTGTACCATAGGGGTACACTATCCCAAGTGGAGCCATTGTTATCACCCAAAAAATTTCAAAACATCATTGTGTCAACTCTATTTTTTATCATGGTCTAAAATGGGTTTGAAAGTCATTTTAGGATTTGGTTAAGGGTAGGTTATATTTTTTATAAGTTTAAAGGTTATCATTGGATTCAAATAAAGTCTTTAGAGGTCCATTCCATGATCAAATATTAACATTTTCCATCTAGGGGTCAATCCATAAGGTTTCGGGTTAAATTTCTGCAATAAGCCAAGAATCCTCCATTTCATAGCACCTCTAGTTCAAAAAAGAGGATTTGCGCTACGAAATCACTGCTACTTTCATAGCGCAAAATGCAGAAAATACACTACAGGCGCTTCAAAAACGTGGTTTTGTAGTTGTCAACATCAAAGGCGGTTTTTGAGCAACTGAAAATGAAATTTTATAAATCTGAAAGATTTTTTTCTTCATAACAGATCTAGCTATAAAAACCTCTCTCATCTTCTTTAAATTCATTAGGAGGTGGGAGAAATTGATAAATTAAAATGCGCTACGAACTGTTGCTACTAAATTGTCCTGTACATGACTTTTTAGCAGTCAACTTCAAGTTCAGTTTCTGGAAAAATGAAAACGTTTTTTCGAATTATGAAAGAGGTTTGTCTTCATCACAGACCTAGCTAGAAATTCATCTCTCCAATTTCTCACAGTCTTATCCGTTGGGAGATACAAGGATTTCATTGAAGCCCTATTTTCGGAAACATAGTTTTCTTGTTTTACACATGTTTTTCAAAAGCAGTTTCAGGACATAAGGAGATGTGTTTCAAAAACCCAAGAGAGGTTTTTATTCAAGAAATAATGGCCTACAAAAATGTCCTTCACTTTCTCAAACCTCCTCATTGATAAGGAGATATAGGCTCTATCCCAAGACCTAATTTTAAGGGAAAAAGAGGAAAAATT
The DNA here is from genome assembly GCA_034641835.2 of Pinus albicaulis. Lineage (NCBI taxonomy): Eukaryota > Viridiplantae > Streptophyta > Pinopsida > Pinales > Pinaceae > Pinus > Pinus albicaulis. The sequence goes on along the minus strand of CM076574.1, from coordinate 715,323,538 downwards.
TGCAAATGAAGAAGGAATCTCATGAAGACAGTTATGAAAGTATTTTTCACTTGATATTTTTGTTTTATATGTTGGAATCAGGTTGATTTTAATTTTTGGCACATTTTCAAATTTTCATTTTTGAAAATTTTGAAAAAAATTGCTCACTCAACAGTTTCGTAGCACCAACAGTGCAAAATGAGTGAAATGCGTTATGAAACTGCTGTAGCATGGTTTTTCACTCTCTCTCTTAATTTTTGGAAGGGAAAAAATGTGAATTTTCATTTGAAATTTCTAAGGAAGTTGTGTTAAGTGTCAAGGAAGATAAATCTGAAAATAAGAAGCCAAAATTTTGAAGGAAAAAGGTTAAAAATACTGTGCTACGAAAAGCGCTACGAAACTGGGTTGTTTTCGTAGTGCAGATCTGTTTCACTATTTTCGAGAGTTTCAAGTGGATTTTGAACAACTGACACTAGGGGATGAATTTGGACATATGCTTTTTCAGTTCTTGACAACAAATGGCATCGAAATCATTGTTCATAAGGGTCATAAAGCCTTAAAATATTAAAGAATCCAAATCCTAAAGAAAAGGGAGGCAATTTCCTAGATTGCAGGAGATCAACATCATCAGCATTATTGTCATAACAGTTTGGAGCTCATCATCAGGTTTCGACCTCATGAAAATACCAGTGGCATATGATGTAATTAATTCTAGATAATGTTGTTTTAAATAAAGTGAAAGAGTCCTAATCCTACTTGTAATAGGACTATGTTTTAGGTTTGCAGTTGTCTTATGTAATAAATACCATGTTATATGGTTAGGATAGGTGTCATAGGTAGGAATTCGATGTATCTAGCTGATGACAAGCCTATCTCATGATGTAAATGATCTATAAAAGATCAAGTGGTCGAATTAGAGAAGGGTTGGAAATTTGTTAGCAAAAATACTATGTTTTATGTAAGTGACTGTTTTCAGCCTAATACAGAATTTCTTCTTAGACAGCTCAAGATTCATAAGGAGTTCTTGTATGTTCTTGTTCTGATGGCATATTTTCAATATTCTATTGCAGTGGTGTTTGCTTATGTTACTCAAAATTCATCAATGATGCTCTGACAACCTTCATAGACAAACTGACTGTGTGTTTCATTGTTCTACATGTTTATTCCTTGACTTGAACTCTAATATGCCTTGACTTCCATGCTAGGTAGATTATCTTGGTTTTGCTGAAGCTATCATGACTCCATAAGCCCAATGTACACTTGCTAATGTGATTTACAACCAGTTTGCATCATTTATCTATTTTTTATCTCATATAGAGCTAGACATCTACATATTTATCAAAAAATCATAAACCGTTGAGAGAGCCCTCTCAGGTTGAGGAGGCTAAGCCTCAACCAAAAGATTGGTTTGAAATAGTTGAACAAGATTGGTTTGATGAGCAGCCTATCAGGTCTAATTTTTTGATAACATTTTGGTGCATCTGTCGGGATTCTGAAGATATACATCTCCCGAAAATTATGAAGCTGAACTCTAGAAGGTAGCAGGAGCTCAGAATCTGTTCGAGGCTGCAACTACCTTGGCGACTCCATTGTGGAAGAATTCAAATTTTTCATAGATTCAAGGTGACTCCACTGCTTGAAGATCAATAGCTTAATGAAGTTTCAAGATGAGTTCCATGGCAAGAATAAATGCCAAGTATGCTCCTATGAATCGGTCTCATATCCCTAGTTTTCCAAATCCTATGCCAAAGGTTGAATGGTTAGATGATATTCCAATATTTAAAGATGAAAAGAAAGACAATGTTGCTCTTCATTTGGTTAGATTCCATATGCATGTACACAATCTTAAGGTTCAGTTCCCTTAGGATTGTCTCATGAAGATGTTTATGGCCACTTTAGAAGGAAAAGCATGGTTTTGGTATGAAAGCTTGCCAAATGGTTCATTATATTCTCTTGTTGATTTCCATGTTGCATTTTATGAGATGTATAAAGAGTGCCATCCCTCCTTATTTCTAGTCAAAGACAGTTGTAAACACTTTGTGAGTTCAATTGAATATTTAAAAAATTGTTATGAAGATGATGAGTTCATGGATGAAGAAATTTTAGAGGCCCTTCATGACAATACCTTTCATCACCAAGAAGAACACCAAGAAGAAAGGATAGCATCTCTTTGGATGAAAATGAAACCCACCAGGAGCTTATTTATGAAAATCATGTTACATCCTCTAAGTTTGAGGAAAATTTGCAGCAGATTTGTCAATCCTTTGATCATCAGGAGTATGAGAATCATTTCAAACAGCAAGAGGAAATATTGGAAAATGCTTGCTACAAACCTCAGGTACAGGAAAATTTTGATTCTTCATGTCATTTCTTGCATTTGCCTAAAACGAATGAGATTACATTAATGAAGAAGTGGGTGAAAAATTTTCTTTATCCTTCTCTTCTAATCTGAAATCATTTTAGTGCAAGTCAGAAGATAATATTCAGTTTGTTGATGAAGTTACTAAGAACATTGAAAAGGAAATTTAAGTTTTAGAGGATAAATTTTAATCTTATAGGCTTCAAGATCAAGATCAGTGTTTTCAAAAGCTTTCCATGCTAGAACACAAAGGAAAGGTGTTGCTTCCTTTCTCTTTTGAGATTGAGGAAGAATACACTGTTTTTGAAAATCAGTTTGATAGCACGCAACTGAAGTCTTATGTGGTTGATCAAAGTATGGATGAGTTGTCCAAAGCTACAGAATGTCATGAGAAGCATGGAAAGGTTCTACAGTCTAGATTTCCAGTTATATTTTCATTATGAATATCAGTTACATCTCATGTTGCCTTGGTCATTTCAGTATCATGTTTACTTTTGGTTCAAGCACAGTCAATATATTCAAGTGTCAGATCCGATCAATGACTGGCTTCATTGGAAGTTTCATTTTCCTTGAGTTACAAATGGACATTGCAGCTGATAGGGTAGGTAGGAGTGTGTGAATAAGCTCAAAGTTGACTGAGCATCATTTTAGTAGGTATAGATTTGTTTCTTCTACAGTGATCATCAAGCTTGAGCCTGAGGTGAAGGCCATAAGAGTTTGAAGAAGCTTGGAAATTTCAAACTTTTTTTTTATTTCCAAGAAGATGGATAGCACTGGAACTACTGGTTCTTAGTGTACCACAGGGGCACACTATCCCAAGTGGAGCCATTGTTATCACCCAAAAATTTTCAAAACATCATTGTGTCAACTCTATTTTTTATCATGGTCTAAAATGGGTTTGAAAGTCATTTTAGGATTTGGTGAAGGGTAGGTTAGAGTTTTTATAAGTTTAAAGGTCATCATTGGATTCAAATAAAGTCTTTAGAGGTCCATTCCATGATCAAATATTAACATTTTCCATCTAGGGGTCAATCCATAAGGTTTCGGGTTAAATTTCTGCAATTAGCCAAGAATCCTTCATTTCATAGTACCGATAGTTCCAAAAATATGATTTGCACTACGAAATCGCTACTACTTTCATAGCGCAAAATGTAGAAAATACACTACAGGTGCTACGAAAACGTGGTTTTGTAGCTGTCAACTTCAAAGGCGGTTTATGAGCAACTGAAAATGAATTTTACAAATCTGAAAGAGGTTTTTCTTCATAACAGATCTAAATATAAAAAAATCTCTCGTTTTCTTTAAATTCATTAGGAGGTGGGAAAATTTGATAAATTAAAATGCGCTACGAAAATGTTGTTACTAAATTGTTCTGTACATGACTTTTTAGCAGTCAACTTCAAGTTCAGTTTCTAGACAAATGAAAACGTGTTTTGTAATTATGAAAGAGTTTTGTTTTCATCATAGACCCAGCTACAAAACCTCTCTCAAATTTCTCACAGGTGTTATCGGTTGGGAGATACAAGGATTTCATTGAAGCCCTATTTTCAGAAACAGAGTTTTCATGTTTTACACATGTTTTTCAAAAGCAGTTTCTGGACAGAAGGAGATGTGTTTCAAAAACCCAAGAGAGGTTTTTATTCAAGACATAATGGCCTACAAAAACCTCCTTCAATTTCTAAAACTACCTCATGGATTAGGAGATACGGGCTCTGTCCCAAGACCTAATATTCAGGAAAAAACAGTAAAAATTTGCAAATGAAGAAGGAATCTCATGAAGACAGTTATGAAAGTATTTTTCACTTGATATTTTTGTTTTCTATGTTGGAATCAAGTTAATTTTGAGTTTTTTCACATTTTCAAATTTTCATTTTTGAAAATTTTGAACAAAATTTCTCACTCAGCAGTTTCGTAGCGCCAACAGTGCAAAATGAGTGAAATGTGCTACGAAACTGCTGTAGCATGCTTTTTCACTCTCTCTCTTAAATTTTGGAAGGGAAAAAATGTGAATTTTCATTTTAAATTTCTAAGGGAGTTGTGTTAAGTGTCAAGGAAGATAAATCTGAAAAGAAGAAGCCAAAATTTGTAAGGAAAAAGGTTAAAAAGACTGCGCTACGAAAAGCGCTACGAAACTGGGTTGTTTTCGCAGTGCAGGTCTTTTTCACTATTTTGGAGAGTTTGAAGTGGATTTTGAACATCTGGCACTAGGGGATGACTTTGGACATATTATTTTCAGTTCTTGACAAAAAATGGCATCGAAATCATGGTTCATAAGGGTCAGAATGCCTCAAAATATTAAAGAATCCAAAGCCTAAAGAAAAGGGAGACAGTTTCCTAGATTGCAGGAGATCAACATCATCAGCATTATGGTCATAACATTTTGGAGCTCATCATCAAGTTTCGACCTCATGAAAATACAAGTGGAATATGATGGAATTAAGTCTAGATAAAGTTGTTTTAAATAAAGTGAAAGAGTCCTAATCCTACTTGTAATAAAACTATGTTTTAGGTTTGCAATTGTCTTATGTAATAAATACCATGTTCTATGGTTAGGATAGGTGTCATAGGTAGGAATTCGATGTATCTAGCTGATGACAAGCTTATCTCATGATGTAAATTATCTATAAAATATCAAGTGGTCAAATTAGAGAAGGGTTGGAAATTTGTTAGCAAAAAGACTATGTTTTATGTAAGTGATTGTTTTCAGCCTAATATAGAATTTCTACTTAGACAACTCAAGATTCATAAGGAGTTATTGTATGTTCTTGTTCTCATGGAATCTTTTCAATATTATATTGCAGTGGTGTTTTCTTACGTTACTCATAATTCATCAATGATGCTATGACTTCCTTCATAGACAAACGGACTGTGTGTTTCACTGTTCTACATGTTTATTCCTTGACTTGACCTCTAATATGCCTTGACTTCCATGCTAGGTAGATTATCTTGGTTTTGCTGAAGCTATCATGACTCCATAATCCCAATGTACACTTGATAATGTGATTTACAACCATTTTACATCATTTATCTATTTTTTATCTCATATAGAGTTAGACATCTACATATTTATCAAAAAATCATAAACCCTTGAGACAGCCCTCTCAGGTTGAGGAGGCTTAGCCTCAACCAAAAGATTGGTTTGAAATAGTTGCACAAGATTGGTTTTATGAGCAGCCTATCTGGTCTGATTTTGTGATAAAATTTTGGTGCGTCTATCGGGAGTGTGAAGATATACATCTCTCAAAAATTATGAAGCTGAACTCTTGAAGGTAGCAGGAGCTCTGAATCTATTCGAGGCTGCAACTACCTTGGCGACTCCATTGTTGAAGAATTCAATTTTTTCATAGATTTAAGGTGACTCCACTACTTGAAGATCAATAGCTTAATGAAGTTTCAAGATGAGTTCCATGGCAAGAATAAATGCCATGTATGCTCCTACGAATCGGTCTCATATCCCTGTTTTTCCAAATCCTATGCCAAAGGTTGAATGGCTAGATGATCTTCCAATATTTAAAGATGAAAAGAAAGACAATGTTCCTCTTCATTTGGTTAGATTCCATATGCATGTACATAGTCTTAAGGTTCAGTTCCCTGAGGATTGTCTCATGAAGATGTTTATGGCCACTTTAGAAGGAAAAGCATGGTTTTGGTATGAAAGCTTGCCAAATGGTTCATTATATTCTCTTGTTGATTTCCATGTTTCAATTTATGAGATGTATAAAGAGTGTCATCCCTCCTTATTTCTGGTCAAAGACTGTTGTAAACACTTTGTGAGTTTTATTGAATATTTGGAGAATTTTTATGAATATGATGAGTTCATGGATGAAGAAATTTTAGAGGCCCTTCATGACAATACCTTTCATCACCAAGAAGAACACCAAGAAGAAAGGATAGCATCTCTTTTGGATTAAAATGAAACCCACCAAGAGCTTATTTATGAAAATCATGTTACATCCTCTGAGTTTGAGGAAAAATTTCAGCAGATTTGTCAATCCTTTGATCATCAGGAGTATGAGAATCATTTCAAACAGCAAGAGGAAATATTGGAAAATGCTTGCTACAATCCTCAGGTACAGGAAAATTTTGATTCTTCATGTCATTTCTTGCATCAGCCTACAACAAATGATGATTACATTAATGAAGAAGTGGGTGAAAAATTTTCTATATCCTTCTCTTCTAATCTGAAATCATTTGAGTGCAAGTCAGAAGATAAGATTCAGTTTGTGGATGAAGTTACTAAGAACATTGAAAAGGACATTTAAGTTTTAGAGGATAAATTTTAATCTTATAGGCTTCAAGATCAAGATCAGTCTTTTCAAAAGCTTTCCATGCTAGAACACAAAGAGAAGGTGTTGCTTCCTTTCTCTTTTGAGATTGAGGAAGAATACATTGTTCTTGAAAATCAGTTTGATAGTACACAACTAAAGTCTTATGTGGTTGATCAAAGTATGGATGAGTTGTCCAAAGCTGTAGAATGTCATGAGAAGCATCAAACAGATCATGTCTTCTTTGATCCTATAGCTGACTACAAGGAAAGGTTCTACAGTCCAGATTTCCAGTTATATTTTCATTATGAAGATCAGTTACATCTCATGTTGCTTTGGTCATTTTAGTATCATGTTTACTTTTGGTTCAAGCATAGTCAATATATTCAAGTGTCAGATCAGATCAATGACTGGCTTCATTGGAAGTTTCATTTTCCTTGAGTTACAAATGGACATTGCAGTTGATAGGGTAGGTAGGAGTGTGTGAATAAGCTCAAATTTGACTGAGCATCCTTTTAGTAGGTATAGATTTGTTTCTTCTGCAGTGATCATCAAGCTTGAGCCTGAGGTGAAGGCCATAAGAGTTTGAAGAAGCTTGGCAATTTCAATTTTTTTTTGTATTTCCAAGAATATGGATAGCACTAGAACTAATGGTTCTTAGTGTACCACAGGGGCACATTATCCCAAGTGGAGCCACTGTTATCACCTAAAAATTTTCAAAACATCATTGTGTCAACTCTATATTTTATCATGGTCTAAAATGGGTTTGAAAGTCATTTTAGGATTTGGTTAAGGGTAGGTTAGAGTTTTTATAAGTTTAAAGGTCATCATTGGATTCAAATAAAGTCTTTAGAGGTCCATTCCATGATCAAATATTAACATTTTCCATCTAGGGGTCAATCCATAAGGTTTCATGTTAAATTTCTGCAATTAGCCAAGAATCCTCGATTTCGTAGTGCCTCTGGTTCCAATAAGAGGATTTGCGCTACGAAATCGCTGCTACTTTCGTAACGCAAAATGTAGAAAATACACTACAGGCGCTACAAAAACGTGGTTTTGTAGTTGTCAACTTCAAAGGCGGTTTCTGAGAAACTGAAAATGAATTTTAGAAATATGAAAGAGGTTTTTCTTCATAACCGATCTAATTATAAAAACCTCTCTAATTTTCTTTAAATTCATTAAGAGGTGGGAAAAATTGATAAATTAAAATGATCTATGAAATTGTTGTTACTAAACTGTCCTATACATGACTTTTTAGCAGTCAAATTCAAGTTCAGTTTATGGCCAAATGAAAACATGTTTTGGAATTATGAAAGAGGTTTGTCTTCATTACAGACCCATCTACAAAAAACTCTCTCAAATTTCTCACAGGTGTTATCGGTTGGGAGATACAAGGATTTCATTGAAGCCCTAATTTCAAAAACAGAGTTTTGATGTTTTAAACATGTTTTTCAAAAGAAGTTTCTGGACAGAAGGAGATGTATTTAAAAAACCCAAGTGAGGTTTTTATTCAAGACATAATGACCTACAAAAACCTCCTTTTGTTTCTCAAAATACCTCATGGATTAGGAGATATAGGCTCTATCCCAAGACCTAATATTCAGGGAAAAACAAGAAAAAATTACAAATGAAGAAGGAATCTCATGAAGACAGTTATGAAAGTATTTTTCACTTGATATTTTTGTTTTGTATGTTGGAATCAAGTTGATTTGGAGTTTTGTCACATTTTAAAATTTTCATTTTTGAAAATTTTGAACAAAACTGCTCACTCAGCAATTTCGTAGTGCCAACAGTGCAAAATGAGTGAAATGCGCTACGAAACTGCTGTAGCATGCTTTTTCACTCTCTCTCTTAAATTTTGGAAGGGAAAAAATGTGAATTTTCATTTGAAATTTCTAAGGGAGTTGTGTTAAGTGTCAAGGAAGATAAATATGAAAATAAGAAGCCAAAATTTTGAAGGAAAAAGGTTAAAAAGACTGCGCTATGAAACTGGGTTGTTTTCGTAGTGCAGGTCTGTTTCACTATTTTGGAGAGTTTTAAGTGGATTTTGAACAGCTGGCACTAGGGGATGACTTTGGATATATGCTTTTTCAGTTCTTTACATTAAATTGCATCGAAATCATGGTTCATAAGGGTCAGAATGCCTAAAAAGATTAAAGAATCCAGAGCCTAAAGAAAAGGGAGACAGTTTCCTAGATTGTAGGAGATGAACATCATTAGCATTATGGTCATAATAGTTTGGAGATCATCATCAGGTTTCGACCTCATGAAAATACAAGTGGCATCTGATGTAATTAAGTCTGATAAAGTTGTTTTAAATAAAGTGAAAGATTCATAATCCTACTTGTAATATGACTTTTTTTTAGGTTTGCACCTGTCTTATGTAATAAATACCATGTTATATGGTTAGGATAGTTTCATAGGTTAGGAATTCGATGTATCTAGCTTATGACAAGCTTATCTCATGATGTAAATGATCTACAAAAAATCAAGTGGTCGAATTAGAGAAGGGTTGAACATTTGTTAGCAAAAAGACTCTGTTTTATGTAAGTGATTATTTTCAGCCTAATACAAAATTTGTACTTAGACAACTCAAGATTCATAAGGAGTTCTTGTATGTTCTTGTTCTGATGGCATCTTTTCAATATTCTATTGCAGTGGTGTTTGCTTATGTTACTCAAAATTCATCAATGATGCTCTGACAACCTTCATAGACAAACTGACTATGTGTTTCATTGTTCTACATGTTTAATCCTTGACTTGAACTCTGATATGCCTTGACTTCCATGCTAGGTAGATTATCTTGGTTTTGTTGAAGCTATCATGAATCCATAAGCCCAATGTACACTTGCTAATGTGATTTACAACCAGTTTACATCATTTATTTGTTTTTTATCTCATATAGAGTTAGATATCTACATATTTATCAAAAAACCATAAACCCTTGAGAGAGCCCTCTCAGGTTGAGGAGGCTAAGCCTCAACCAAAATATTGGTTTGAAATAGTTGCACAAGATTGGTTTGATGAGCAGCCTATCAGGTCTGATTTTTTGATAACACTATGGCATCAATGGCTTGGACATATTGGAGAGAAGGGCCTTCGAATACTGCATGGAAATGGTATGGTAGAAGGTATGTCCAATAGCTCTCTGGATTTCGATTTCTGTGAAAATTGTGTGTATGGAAAGCAGAATCGGGTGAGTTTTCCTTCTATTGCTAAGAGGGTGAACAAGATATTAGAGTTTGTGCACAGTGATGTGTTTGGACCTGTGTCGGTTCCATCATTGGGTAAGTCTGTGTACTATGTTTCATTTATAGATGACTTCTCAAGGAATACATGGATATATTTCTTGAGGAATAAATCTAAAGTCTTTGACAGATTTAAAGAATTTAAGGCTCTGGTGGAATACCAGACAAAGAAGAAGATAAAGGTGTTGAGGACAGATAATGGTGGGGAGTTCTACAAGAATGAATTTGAAGAGTTATGTAAGAAGTGTGGTATAGCATGGCAGAAGACTACTCCATACACACCTCAGCAAAATAGAGTTGCAGAAAGAATGAATAGAACACTTATGGAAAAGGCAAGAAGCATGCTCAGTGGTATTGGGTTAGGACAAGAATTCTGGGCAGAGGCAGTGGAGACTGCATGTTACTTGGTTAATAGATCACCTTCATCAGTGTTGGAGGATAAAACTCCACATGAGGTATGGACTGGTAAGAAACCCTCTCTTTCACATCTGAGGGTATTTGGATGTGATGCATATGTACATGTTCCAAAGGAGAAAAGGAGCAAGTTGGATAATAAATCTGAAAGGTGCTTCTTTATTGGGTATAAGAATGGCTTAAAGGGTTACAAGCTTAAACTGAAACAAGGAAGGTTGTGTACAGCCGAAATGTGGTGTTTAGAGAGGTGAAAGATGTTGTTAAACATGAAGTCCTACCAAAGGAACCTGAGAAGATAGAGTTTGAGCTAAAGGAGGATGAATCAAACTCTACAACAGAAGAAGACTCAGAAGAGGAAGAGCCACAAACTCCAGCAGTGAGAAGATCAGTTCGGGAAAGAATACAACGAGAAAGGTATAGTCCATCTGCTTTCTGTTCAAATTTTTCTTTAACTATAACTAATGATGATCCCAGAACCGTTAGGGAGGCGGTAGATTCAGAGGATGGAAAACTATAGAAGGAGGCCATGGTTGATGAAATGGCATCCTTGCATAAAAATGAGGTATGGTATCTGGTGGAGTTGCTGGCTGGAAGGAAGCCCATCGGGAGAAAATGGATGTTTAAGAAGAAGATGAATGTAGAAGGAAAGGTGGAGAAATACAAAGATCATTTGGTAGCAAAAGGTTATTCCCAGGTGTTGGGAATTGATTTTGGTGATATTTTTTCTCTTATTGCCAAAGTTACTTCTATTAGATTACTTTTATCTGTTGTTGCTACATCTGATTTTGAGGTAGAATAGATGGATGTGAAGACATCATTTCTTCACGGGGATATAGAAGGGGAGATCGACATGAAATAACCTGAAGGATTTATGTTGAAGGGCAAGAAAGAGCTAGTATGCAGGTTAAAGAATTCTCTGTATGGGTTAAAACAGTCACCAAGGATGTGGTATCAGAAATTTGATACTTTATATATAGGGACTTGGCTTCACCAGAAGCAAGGAGGATCACTGTGTTTATTTTAATTAATTTTTGACCGTGTTGTTTATTTGGTCTTGTACATGGATGATATGTTGTTGATTGGAAATGACAAAGAAATTATCCAGGATTTGAAGACCCAACTGTTCTCCAAATTCGACATGAAGGATCTTGGTGCTGCAAACCATATTTTTGGCATGGAAATTAAGAGAGATCGAACAAAGAGGAAGCTCTGGTTAAACCAGAGGAAGTATGTCGAGACTATATTGCAGAGGTTCAATATGCAGGATAGTAAATTGGTGAATGTTCTGATTCTTATAGGAACAAAGTTCTCTGTTGAACAGTGTCCAAAGACACAAGAAGAAGAGGAGGATATGTCTCGTGTTCCATATGCAAGTGCAGTGGGTAGCCTGATGTATGCAATGGTCTGTACTAGACTAGACATTGCACATGCAGTGGGAGTATTGAGCAAGTTTATGTCAAACCCAGGGAAGGAACATTGGACAACAGTGAAGCAGGTTTTTCAGATATTTGCGTGGCACTAGTGATTATGGCTTGTGCTACCAGGGAAGACCGAGATTGGAAAAAGTGTTGGACATTAGTGGTTTTGTTGATGCAGACTGGGCTAGATATCTGGACCAAAGAAGATCTACAAGTGGGTATGTGTTTAGCCTATTTGGAGGTGCAGTCAGTTGGATGAGTAAAAGACAACCTATATTGGCTCTTTCAACTACAGAGGCGGAATACATGGTAGCCACTCATGCAAGCAAGGAAACAGTTTGGTTGCAGAGGTTGTGTTCAAGTATGGGGTTGGTGCAACAAGCTATAAGGATAGACTGTGATAGGAAAAGTGCAATTATCTTGGCTAAGAACCTTGCTTATCATTCAAAGACAAAGCACATTGATGTTCAATATCACTTTGTGATATATATGGTTGTAGCTAAAAGGGTGTTGCTGGTAAAGGTGGACACTTTAAAGAATGTTGCAGATGCATTGACAAAGTCTATGAGCACTCAGAAGTTCTCTTGGTGTAGAGAAACAATGGGTGCTGCAAAGCTGGTCTAATGACTCACTCTCCTGTGGCCCCCTCCGAAAAGAAAATAGCAAGTGGGAGAATGTTGGGTTTGTGTTATATTATTTCCACTACTAGTCATGTGTGGGGGGGTAACAGGGGGGGTGATAGCCCCCCTGTATGTTGCCTTGGGCGCGACGTACTGGGGGGTCACAGGGGTAGTCCCCCTTTTTGGGGTCCGGGGCAGTGCCCCGAAAAAAAATTTGGTCCTTATTTTCCGATGGGTGGATCCGCCCATGGTTTTGAGCATGGATTTGCACATGGTTTTGGGGCATGATGGTTTTCAGCCCTTGGTATTTTGTAGATCCGGTCAAGGGAACTACGGTTATGTTCTAATCTAGGGTTAATGGATTGGGGTTTATGTATGCTTCGACATGTATATATATGTATTGTAACACTAAAAAGAATATAATGAAAAATCAAGCTGGTCGTCCCGATTTGGGATCCAGGGGAAAATCTTTGTGTTTATCTGTCTTATGTTTTATGCTCTCGCTATTGTTTATTTTCTGTTTTAAAGATTCATTCGTAGATAATTTTTGTATAGGGTTAAAACCTACAGGATTATTATTAAGGGTTAATAATAATCGACATGCACCTATTTCTAGATCAACGATCTATAAATAGACTTCGCCCAATATTCTAAAAATAGAATTTCATCTATTTTCACATTTGACCAACCATCTACAAATAGCATCCTGCAACTTATAGAATATGCTCACCATGTCTAAAAATAGACATACACCTAAAAATAGCCTATGGGCCCCACTTAGTGAAGGTGCTTACTTTTCACTAAGCTCATCATCTTATTGAATCTCAACACTCCCTCTCAACAAGATAGGGATTATCCTTCACCCCGATCCTGCCTCTATGGTATTTGAATTTGCTCCTGTCAAGCGCTTTCGTCAGAATATCTGCATCCTAATCTTCTGTAGGAATGTACTGAAGCAACATGATCTTCCGCTACACACAATCTCTGATATGATGATACTGGATATCAATATGTTTAGATCTATCATGAAACACAGGATTAATCGAGAGTTTAATGCAACTCTGATTATCACAATGTATCACTATAGGATCTAAATGTGAACCGAACAACCCGACCAGGATCTTCCTCATCCAGATAACCTCACATGTAGCTTGACTTGCTGCCATGTATTCTGATTCTGTTGAACTGAGTGTCACGGATATTTTTTTATTTCTGTACCAAGAAACTGTTGTAGATCCGATATTGAAAACCCCTCCTGTTGTGCTCTTTCTGTTTGTTGGGTTGCCTGCCCAATCTGCATCCATGAAGCCATGAAAAATCACGTCATACGTCTGTCTATACCATAAGCCATACTCAAGTGTGCCCCTGAGATACCTCAGGACATGCTTGCTTGCCTTCCAAAAGAGCTTGGTATGCTTAACCATCGCTTGTGAAAGCTGGTTCACCGCATAGCATATGTCTGGTCTTGTATTAACTAAATACATGAGCCAACCCACCAACTGTCGATAAACAATGGCATCCACTATCTCTGTCGATGTAGCATCCTCTTTCCTCCAATTTCCTGGAAGAGGAGTATTCATGGGCTTGCAGTCCTCCATGTGAAACTTACCAAGTATCTCCCAAGAATACTTGCCTTCAGACAAAAACAGTTCACCTTCTCGCTGTGATATTTCCAATCTAAGGAAATAATGAAGGAGGCCCAAATCCTTCATCTCGAACTCCTTTGCAAGATCTGCCTTGCATGAGTGTATCAACTTCTCATCACCCGTTAGTATTAAATCATCAACATAAAGAAAAATGATTAAAAGCTTACCCTCCACCACAATTTGGTACAGGTTTGCATCCGCCTCACCCTTGGTGAAGCCAAGTTCAGTGAAATAGTTGTCGATCTGTGTGTACCAAGCACGTGGTGCTTGCTTCAACCCATACAGTGCTCTTTTGAGTTTGTACACATGCGACTCGCTGCTGAAGATCTCAAATCCTTCAGGTTGCTTAATGTACACCTCTTCCTCAATAATCCCATTAAGAAACACAGTCTTCACATCCATCTGATGAATGTGCCAACCCATTTGCGCTGATAGAGAAAGGATGGTCCTTATGGAAGAATATCGTGCGACAGGTGCAAAGGTTTCTTCATAATAAATCCCCTCGATCTGTGAGAAGCCTCGGTCAACAAATCTTTCCTTATACTTCTCGACGCTCCCATCAGCAGCTTGCTTTACCTTGTAGATCCATTTCGAATCTACCACTGATTTACCCACCGGCCTTGGAACAATCTCCCAAGCACTGTTTCTGACAATGGAGTCATACTCCTCCACCATGGCATCTACCCATGTGGGCTCCTGCGTTGCTTCTTCAAAAGAAGATGGATCTGTCACGATACACTTGCTCATAAGAGCCATGTATCTAGTAAATCGGTCAGGTGACTGTCTCTGTCTGCGTTGTGATGTAGGGAGTCCTACATTCTCTTCCGCATCAAGCTTCAGTCTCTCAACTTCTGTGGTACTCTTTCTACCAGTTCTGATGTTTAGCTCTGCATGAGTGGACTCCTCCACTCCATGAACTTCCTCCTGTGGTTGATCCACATCTGGAGGCTCATCTTTCGGAACAAACAGTTCCTCCTCGACATGCAAGTCTAGCTCCCTCTCAAGCATAGATCGTGCAACACCCATGATCATTATGTTCTTCCTCTCCACAACCCCATTATGTTGTGGGATATGAGGCACTATGAGTTCTCTTCAAATTCCTTCTTTGATATAGAATTCTTTGAGTTCGTTCGAGATATATTCACCACCATTATCGCTCCGCAAAGCCTACACTTGCTTCCCCGACTCCTTCTCCACCAATGCTTTAAACTCACAGAACTTTGAGAATGTTTCGCTCTTCTTATGCATGAAGAATATCTAGCATCTACAATAATAGTCATCAACAAATATAACATAATACCTGTGTTTTGTTGTTGAAGCAACCGAGAAAGGTCCACACACGTCTATGTGAATTCTCTCTAGGATCACCGAAACATGGTTCTCCTTCTCATGAAAGGTGGTCTTCACAAACTTAGCCATAGTACATCCCTTGCATTGATCTGACTGCGCAAGAGTACCCTTGGGAAGTCTAGTAGAAATCTGCTGCAAAGTCTTCAAGGCGCCATGGTGAAGATGGCCCAATCTCCTGTGCCATAATTCGTTGTCATCTCGCCTCACCACTTCTTCTGCTTTGCCCATCATTTCATCGCAGCCATATACCTCCAGCTTGTAGAGATTCTTAACTTGAATCCCTATCCTCTTGGTTTGACCCGTTGTTTTATGTCGTATGAAAGCTTTTCCTTCGCTAAAAACAATGTCATAACCTCTATCTTCCAACATTGCGACCGAGACCAAGTTCTTCTTCAAACCTGGGACATTCATAACATATTTCAACAGAAATGGTTTACCTGATTCCCTCTCAAGGGTAATGGTTCCAATGTCGGTAGCACTGTATCTGCGATCATCGCCCATCTCTATATGCATTTGGAGATCCTTCTCCTCCAAGTCACTAAACAACTCCTTGTCTCCCGTCATATCGAAAGACGCACCACTATCAAGATACCACACCGATCCCATTGAGCTTGAAACCAAGCATGCGATCAAAGAGAAATCAAGTTCAAATTGCAAGTCTAAGGCCTCTCCAGCTGCTGCTCCAGCAGCCTTCTTGTTCTTCTTTTTCTGTGGGCAGTTAGTGGCGAGATGCCCATGTTCGTGACAGTGAAAACACTTCACTTTGGACAAATCCAGCTTCTTTCCTTTAGCCTCAGATTTTGGATGGGATTTATTCCCCTTTCCTTTCCTTTCTTTGGCATCCAAAGCACAATTCTCTTCATCATCATTCTTCGATGAAGAGCCATCCCTAGTACTTCGCCTTATCTCCTCCTGCACAAGATCCGACCAAAGTCGCTCCCAACCCGGCAATTTCTCTTGTCCATTGATAGAGTCTTCATAGCTATGCCAACTCTTCGAAAGCCCAAGGAGAGCCAAGCTCACCAAGTCATCATCATCAAATATAATCCCCACACTTCCCAGTTCATCCCTACAATGGACAAACTTCATGAGATATTTTGAAATACTATCACCTTTCTCCATTTTTATTTTTCTGAGCTTATCTTTCAGCGCCAACTTCCTTTGGTCGATGCTGCTTTGGAAAATATCTGTCAAAGCCTTCCACATTGAAAATGGAGTGGCTTTCCCATGAAGGCTTGACACAATATGGTCCTTCACACCTTCCAACAGAATTATTCTTGTCTTTGCTACCTTCTTTTGCCATGTGTCAAGTCCTACGGCATCACTAGAAGCAGGCTTAGGAACATCGCTATCGATGAAATCCTTCAGGTCATTGTCTTCAAGCACCGCCTCCATCCTATCCTTCCAGGCTATGTAATTCGAGCTACCCTCAAGGGCATACTCCAATCGCAACCCATTGACAGACATTTCAATGAATACTCAACTGTCGCACCAAGAAATTTCTGTAGAAAATTCGAATTGTCCACCAGCACAAAACTCGGCACTTATTCACAGTTGCAATCTCCAGTGATCAAATACTGCTTCGATACCATGTAGAAATTTATTAATACTGATGTATTACCAGATTCCCCTGATTTAACAATATTTATCTTAACAAAACATTGTTGTGCATCCAAGTCGTATCAAGTGTTGGTTTGACAATAAATTTGTGGAGAATAAGAAATTCGGTGTAGGAGACCTGGTATTGAAATGGGATAAATCCCAGGAAGAGAAAGGTAAACACACCAAATTTCAATCCATGTGGATTAGACCCTTTGTTATACATGATAAGCTTGGCCACCAGACTTATTGTCTCCAATCCTTAGATGGGAAGATGAACTCTCTTCCTATTAATGGCCAAGATTTGAAGTGTTATTTTCAATAGCAAGCTAGGGTTATGTTTATACCTATGTACATATTTCTTCCCTTGTTTGTTTTTTTTTTTTTAGTATCATTTCGCATGTTTGGTCCTTTCCGTCCTCTCTTTGTTTTGTTATCCTTGTTAATAATAACTTGTGTGGAAGTGTTTTGTCTAGTTCTAAATGATGTGGCAAAATTTTTGAAGGGCTTTGTGACACCAACAATACTTGGTTAAATTTAGATCCCTATTATTTTCTTGGGTCTAATATCTTTAAGTTCAATGATGTCTCAATGGAAAATACAATCCATTCGAACATAAATATTTAAGCAAAACCATGATGCACATTTCTATTTTAGGATCTTCATTCCTTGACTCGGTATTATAATTGAATGGTGTTTTCTATCCCGGTCCAATCTAGTAGAGAAGGGAAAGGAGAAAACTAAAGGTGAGCATACTAATCTCAGAAGTATATAATAATATCTGAAAGAACAACCTCTCTTGTTCTCAATAAGACAAGATCCCACTTCCATCTTGGAAATATAAATGTCAGTAAAATGACAATGAGCATATTGAAAATAAAATAAGGGGTGCAAGAAGGAAAATGCTTCATGCACAGAGAGGTGAAGCAAGTAGCTTCGTCGAAGTATTGAACAGGCTCGCTGGTAACAAAGCAATGCTTCTGTTCCCATAATGACTTTGCAGGCAACTGAGCAGGCCTACTAGCAGCAAAGCAAGTTACACCGGAGATGGAACTAAAACTCTAATCATTTTAAACTCGCAAATATATGTTTGATCCGAATGAAAATTGTCTTACATCCATGGTATTTATCTGCCCATGGTATTGTAAGTGACATCTATCCATGATATTCATTCACCCATGGTATGTATCCACACATGGTATTGTAAGTGACATCTATCCATGACATTCATTAACCCATGGTATGTATCCACCTATGGTATTCCTCCACACATGGAATTTACCCATGGTATTGTAAGTGGTATCAGATTCGGGTTACGCCTCCATGGGAATGAGGGTTTAAAGCATATTTCAGTTTCAATGTTTTGCAGCAATCTTCAGCAAACTCCATGAATTTTTTTGGGCAGTGAGTTTGCAGATCAGATCTAAAACTTTTGGTGAAAAATTTACAAAAAAAAAAATACTATATATGGATTCCTTACGCAAAAATACCCAAATTCAAAATAAATAAAAAAATCGGCCAAATTGGAGTTCGGATGAGGGAGATGTCGCTGATTAAAAATCAGCAATGTTGTAGAAATTTTTCTGACAACAATTCGTGGATGGCGGCTCTCCTATCATTTTTTGCAGTTTTACATATGAAATTTAAGAGAAATGGTTATACATCTGATATCCCCTTGAAAATTCACCCGATTTAAAAACAAAATCGGTCGAATTGGAGTCCAAAAGAGGGAATTATTGCTGATTTAAAATTAGCTATTTTTTCAGACATTTTGTGACAGCGGGACAATTCCCATGCGAATCTGAGAGTCTAGAGTCTACAGATAGAGATTTAAAATACATGGGAAGATTTAGAATGATCATTCTATTTCCAAAAACAGGTTATAATAAATATTCTAAGTTATATTGACCGAGTTATGCCCATTTTAAATCTGGAGCAGCATTCGGAGCAGGTTCCCTTTGGAGGCGTGCCCTCCCACCCCGCTTTAGTAGGCACCTGCTTCACATTCATTAGTTTCAACATAGCAGCGTTCGACTTGGGTTATTTGGAGACTTGTCCTCCCACCCCAAGTTATGTAGGCACCTGCTACTTCACCAACAATCAGCATCACGGTTATGGGTCAACCACACAAAATCCTTCTCTCGAAGTCCATTTTCTAGGCTGCACATTGTTAGTATCACAGATGGTCACAAGCATTATAGGGTATCTCTATCCTCGAATCTTCATTTGTCATGGTTATGGGTCATCCACAAACAGACACTTCATCAAAGTCCATTTGCTAGGCCGCACACTGTCAGTATCACAGTTAGTCACAAACATTACAAGGTATTTCTATCCTCGGATCTTCCTTCATCACGGTTATGGGTTAACCACATAAAGCCCTTCTCTTCAGTGGATATTCATATTCAACAAGGGCTTCTCAAGAGGGAACTTCACACAATGGAGACCATTGCTTCTTAAGGAGGGAGGAATGTTCCGAATGAAAAGTGGCCTACACCCATGGTATTCATCCGCCCATGGTATTGTAAGTGACATCTATCTATGATATTCATTCACCCATGGTATTGTAAGTGACATTTATCCATGACATTCATTAACACGTGGTATGTATCCACCCATGGTATTCATCCACACATGGAATTTACCCATGGTATTTTAAGTGGTACCTGTCCATGGTATTGTCTGATGGTATCTACCTATGGTATCTACCCATGGTATTGTAACTCAGAAAAAATGCTATAAATAACAAGCCTCACTTTGTTAAAGGGGAGATTTTCTACTACAATGTAGCTTCTACAATTATTCTCCATTTTAATAAAAAAATTCTTTGTGCTTTTATTTACTGTGTGTTCTTCTCTCTTTTTTCTAGCATTGTAATTTTCAGATCTTGTCAAATCCATTTCAATTTTTTAGATCTTGGGGGCCTCCCCCCAAGATCAGGATGAATGTTATCCTTCTCTCGGATCGAAATAATTGTGATATGGTAAGCTTTGTAATTGTGTTAAGCCAAGAAAGTGAATAGGAGAGACTACACCCATATTCTAGATAAATAGGGAAGTTGAGGTGGTCTACATGATCAATCAATACTTACTAAAAGACTAGACCATGTGCATAAAGCTAGACCCGAACAGAGAATTTGGATTTCTTCCAATGAATCGCCAAGTGTTGTCGTTGCTACAAAACCCTCCAAATTTTGCCCTATTTTCAAATTTTGGAGCCTCCCTTTGATTATGTGAACTATCATTTCTAGTTGTTAGAGTCATCCCATGTTTGTTTCCCAAGTTTCTAAGTCCCTTTTTGAAGTAATTCAAAGTATCATGTTTTTTTAAGGGAAGTGTCATTCTTTGTGAAAGGTATTTATGGCACACTAGTAAGAGGCAAGCTCTGATGCTTTTTTTTTAGTTAATGGATTATGTTTATCATAATGATATGCATTGGACTGATTCTCAAGGTATTGTGCACTTTCTTGTTGTAATCGACACTTGTGTCGAGAAGTGTATCTTAAGTGTCGCACTTGGAGGTAAGTGTTGTTTTGTTGTCGTTTCAATGAATGCATGTTGGGTTTGGGTGATGAGTGTTTCATTGTCATGTGGTTGGTTGTTTATAAGTTTGTGATCATGTTCAATCCCTATTACATGCTCTAGTCTCATATTTTCACCTCACTAATCTTGCACTTAGTCATTTGAAGTTTTTTTGTCTTCGCAACTTGCCTGACCAACCACTCATCCATCTGCCTCCTTGAAAAATCACAAGCCCTATTCAACCATCCACTACCTCCTCGAACTTCGCACTACGTAGTCAGAGAATTTCCCCCAAGAACTGTGCATTGTGAAATCACAATGCTAAGTCATTGTCCACTGCACTCGTCCACTACACAATCATTCCCCAATCTTGTCTCCACTGTGTTATCACCCAAAAAAAAAAATCAAAACATCATTGTGTCAAGTTTGTTTTTGGTCATGGTTCAAAATTGGGTTTAGAAGTCAATTTAGGATTTGATCAAGGGTAGGTTAGATTTTCATAAGTTCAAAGCCCATCCTTAAGTTCAAATAAAGTCTTTTTTAAGGTCCATTCATTATTAAGTATCCATAATTTCAATTTGTGGTTAATTTCCTAAAGTTTCATGTCAAAACTGGTCAATTAGCCAAGAAACCTTGTTTTCGTAGCGCCACTAGTTCAAAAAATTTGATGTGCACTATGAAAGTGTTAATAGTTTCGTAGCACAAACAGGGAAAGATACACTGCAGGCGCTACAAAAGCGCGGTTTCTTAACTGTCTTGTCATCTGAGCTGGAAAAGGTCAAAAACCGTTGGGAAATGGTAAGTTAATGGTATGATGAGTTAAAAAGCAGAGGTATTTAGATAAAAGTCATAGAAGAGCATATAGCTAAATCAAATGAAAATGAGCAAGGGACCTCATGAAGGCTGGAATGACTGTGTTTTTCACTTGATATATTTTTTAAATGATGAAATCAGATTGATTTTGAGTTTTTAGCACATTTGCAATTTTCATTTTGGAAAATTTTTTACAAAACTTCCCACTCAGCAGTTTCGTAGTGCAGATAGTGTAAAAAGGGAGAAAAGCGCTACGAAACTATTGTGGCAGCTTTTCTTGCCCTTTTTCATCAAATTTTGAGGGGTAAAACAATGGATCAAGCACTAAAATTGATAGGGAGGATGTATTTAAATTCAATTAAAATAATTTTGGAGGATAGAAGTCAAAAAATCGAAGAAAAATGGGGTAAAGGGCAGCGCTACAAAAAGCGCTACGAAACTGTTTTGTTTTCGTAGCGCAGTGTATTACAGCCCATTTGAATAGTTTGGAGATGGTTTTGAACAGCTGGAACTTAAGGAGGAGGTTTGGCATGTGTTAATTCAATTTCTAACAGCTAAGGAGCTTGAAATAATGAGTTCATGATGGTCAGAATGTTCCAAAAGTGCAAAGGACCCTATGCCTAAAAAATAGGGGGATTGTTTCCTATTTTGGTGGAGGACAGAAATATGGTCGTGAAGAGTTGAAGCCTATAATCCAGATTCTACCATGTGTAAATACACTTGGAAAATGATGTAATTTAGTTTAGATAAGGTTGTTATGGATAGAGATAAGGATTTTGAATCATATTTGTAATAGGATTGTTTAGTAGATTAGTTGTCTTTTTGTAATAAATACCATGTCATATGGTTATGCAAGCTGTCAAGAGTCAGGAATTCAATGTATCTAGCACAAGATAAGATTCTCTCATGTTGTAAATGGTCTATAAAGGGCCAAGAAGTCGAATGTATCAGGGTTGGACATTTTTTGGCAAAAGACTGTCTTTATTGTAATTGACTGGTTTTCAACTAATATAGAGTATTTCTACTTAACCAACTTGAGATTCATAAGGAGTTTTAATGTGTTCTTATTCTATTTGCATCTCTCTATTATCCCATTGTAGTGGATTTTGTCTATGTTACTCAGAATTCATCTTTGATGCTCTAAATTCCTATATAGATGAACTGACTGTGTTTTTTACAGTTTCACATGTGTATCTCTTGACTAAAACTCTGATATACCTCAACTTCCATGTTAAGTAGATTTATTGGTTTACTGAAACTATTGTAACTCCATAAGCCCAATGTGTACTTGCTGAAGTGATTTTCAACCTACATTTATCATCTATCTGATTATTACCCCACATAGAGTTAGCCATCTATATTTTATCAAAAATCATTAACCCTTGAGAGAGCCCTCTCGGGTTGAGGAGGCTAAGCCTCAATCAAAAGATTGGTTTGAAACAGTTACATAAGATTGATTTTATTAGCAGCCTATCAGGTCCAATTTTGTGATAACACTCTGCACACTCTACGCAATGCACTGACCCTCCCTTCTAGAACTACGCACTGCGCAATCATAGTGAGCAAGCATGCCTTCCCTGCCTTCCTGACTCCCTCAACCGCGCAATCACAAAGCCTAGAACCTCATCCCTGCCTCCTACTTCTGCACGGTGCGCAATCCTAGGGCCTCCTCCTCAATCCTACACTTTGTTCTAGCTCAATCAATTTGTTGCATGAGAAATAGGATAGACTAGGAGATTTTGGGACTAATGTTGTCTTGTCATGAGTTAATTCCACTTGTAGGTGTTCTTATATTGACATCATAGGATGATTCTAAATGAGGATGTCAAGGAGATGTTGCAAGGTGACACTTATGAAGTTGTAGACCAAAAAGCATCATCAAGAAAAGAGATAAAGGGACACTAGATCGCAACATGATAATAAATATCAAGATGACATTGAAGACTCCATATCATTCTAGCCTTTTGGAGGATGAAAATGAAGAACATGCAAGATCTGTCATGGAGATGTGAAGATAGTAACAAGGAGAAGATCTTGGCATTGATACACCACAATGAAGTTCCATGTCACTATCGCCAAGTCATGTTTCTCAAAGTGTCACCATAAGAGACATGAGTCATTGTATTTTTCCACTAATATGTGGAAATGTAATATTGCATTTTTTAAAATTGATAAAATGTAAAATGTGTGGAAGCCCAAGGGTCACACATAGAATGTGAAAAGTCATGTAAAAGCTCAAAGATCTCATGGGAATTCGAAAAGTCACATGGAATCTCAAGAGTCACAAGGGAGGTGGAGATTCACTTCATTTTTTATATATACCCCCTCATAGCTCAAGCAAAGGACTTTTCACCTTGGCTTCTCAAACTAGGCATAGGAGAGAAGATTAGTCTTTTAAGAAGCAAGTAGTTGTTTAATATTCCACTATTGGAACTAGTGTTGTATCATTGTAATGGTGTATCTTGGGACTTTCACTTAATATTTGAAGCTCTCAGAGCCAGCACACTTTCATGCATATGTTGTGAATTATTTTAAAATTGTTCTTTCATTGTTTGCAGTGTATGTTTATGTTTTCACATACTAATGAAAATGAACTATTTTGTTGGCTTTAGTATGCATCTTTGAATTGTATATTTTTCTTTCATGGTTGTTATTTCTTAGTGAACTATTTCGCAAGACAAGTAACGAGTCTTTCAGATATATGTGTGTTCCTTTACTAGGATAGTACTATTACTCTTCTCTTAAAGGCTCACTTTCTTTTCACTACCATGAAATAACCATTTTACACTTTGCAATTGAATCCATCATATATATGTTTATCTTGAAAGTATATGTGCTCTCTTGTGTTGATCATTGTAGCCAAGGAAAATCATTGAGAATATCGCAGTCGGGCATATTTCTCGGATGTGGCTCCTACTCCAAACGTTTTGAGGTCTAGTTGGGACTTCATATTGGGGAGACTCCCTAACTGTTGGCGACATCCAGCACCACCACCACTTTCATATGGGGTTTTTTAAGAAATGGTGGGGGGTAATCCTTTGATGTTTTCCTTAGAATTGAACCATTTTCCCCGTGAAAGTTGTTGATGATGAAGCCAAAAAATCAAAATTTCAAAACCAATTTAGTCCTTGGATGTTATCAATGGCTATTGTGGTTGGCGGTTGAGTTAATACTTAAAAAAAGTATTCTTAAGTTAAGTTAAAAAGAGTTAGAGGGTGTTTCAACTCAACATTTCCCTATGCACTTCCATCTTTCATGCTTCATGTTATATAGTGTTCCAATTTCACATACAATGCACCAATTCTCAAGTGAAGTTAAAAATAGTTAATAATTTTATAGTAATAACAAAACCAACCACTCATGTGAAATGTCTTATCAAGGTGGATTTTACCAATTTTCACTAAGCATCACTTCATACAAACAAATAATATATCTAACATGAGTTAGTTGCATTGCAAATCAACAACAAACACACTAGTTAATTCAATAATGTACACAATGCCCACTTGGGTACACGTATGAACAAATAGGTTGGAAGTAATATCATTAAGAACACGGTTTATACTTGGTGGTATCAATTTATACCACAAAAGTTATATTCAATTTGATATCATCAGTGATTAAAATTCAATGCTTAAACTTTTGACATTGTTAGAAATGCAAATTCAATGCTTAAATCATAGCAATGCATTGTTAACTTCCACGGAAACACGATGGTTTTCATGTTATTAAAATCGGTGTATTTATTTTACAAAGTTCTAGTTTCACACGCTACACCAATTATGAAGTGGAGTAAAAATAATTGTTTTATGGTAGTAGCAAAACCTAACCTACCACTCACGTGAAGTGTCTTATCAAGGATGGTTTTATCAATTCTTACTAAACACAATTCTATTTAATTCAATACAAATGAATAACATATCCAACATAAGGTAATAATGTTGGATACATAGATTCCTGAATTTTTTATGAAGTTGTTATGCTAGGGTTTGGGGCTGCGTTGTTCGGGTTCATTGTTCTACACAATCCAGACCATGGTAGATGTTGGGGGTGGGTAAGCAGGACCCCTCTTTTCACGACACAATCATTGGAAAGAACAAGGAGCCAGAAATCTCCTTTTTCACAAAGTTAACTATGTATAACGCCTTTCACTTGTCCAGACTGAGCAAGTCTGCAGAAGCTGAAAAACAACCAAAAGGAATCTCAGAAAACGACAAGATGGTGTTGGGATCAGATGCAAAAGAAGCTTCGACGTCGCAGGAAGGTTGGAAGTGTGGGTCTGAACACTCCTAAGTGGGAAGACCCCAAGGAAGCTCTCCAAATACTTATAGCAACTGCGAACCAAAAGCAGCAAAGATACCAGTTCTAAAAATCCAAGACCCAAATGTAGCAGCCTATCGGAATTTTATGCAAGAGCATGTAGTCATCTGCAAATTCATGGGCATCTGGCCCACCGAAAAAGCTTTGAACTAATAGATTCAGTCAAAATGGCGACCTAAGGGAGAAATAAGATTACAATTGGGGTCGAAAGGATTCTTTATGGTCATTTTTGACCTCCTAGAAGACAAAAGACAATATTTGAAGGAGGCCCATACTTCCTTGACTCAACGGGGCTATACATGTGATACTAGAAGGAGAACTTTACCTCGGAAAAGGAAGATTTCATGAGAGTGGAGTCTCGAGAGTGTCAATATAGGTCAGAGTCCACTCGCTGCCCACTGACTACTGGTCTCCATCTGTCTCAAAGGGATTGGAGATGAGATAGGTGAATATATTAAAATGTCAGAAGGAACAAGGAATAGCTACTACGTCTCCTATGCCATAAAATGTGTATACGTGGACGTCTATGGAGATCTACCAGAAGCAATAAAGTTGGTCTTCAGAGATGAAAGTTGGCTTCAAAACATAGATTATGAACACACACCATTCTAATGCAGAAAATGCCATGAGCACGGACATCTATTCAGAGAATGCCCTCTGAACAAAGCACAACATAGCAACAACCAAGCTCAAAAAAAGATGAAGGAACAAGCATTCACTAAAGTGGGACCAAGAAACAAACAAAACAGGAAGCAATGAGGCAAACAAGGACACAACCCAGCAACCAACAAAAATAGATTTGAAGCCCTACAGGAAGATAAAGAAGCAACAAAATTAGGGGAAAAAAATGAGGAAGACAATCCATAAATCATCCAAAACCCAAATAATCACTCTTAAGAACAATTGGAACAAGACGGGCATCAGCAAGCATAAGAAGAATACAATCCTAAGGACACAGATATGGAACCAATAGCAATAGAAACCTCACCAAAAAACCATGCAATAGAGGAAGCCTTGGAAGGAGTGGAATGAAACTCCATAGCAAAAGAATGGGAAAAACGAGGCCTAGAAGCAATACAAGATGAGCACATTCCAAAAATAGAGGGAGCATACATGTTACAAGAAGAACTAAAACAAGGTATGGATAGAAAACTTCCAGAAGACCTATCTCACAAGGGAATCCTAGCAAACATGGTAGTGGACCAATACAACACAAAAGGACCCGACAAAACAAGAGAAAGAAAAACCACAAGTCGGCTTCTCCAAGAACTCAAAGCAAGACTGCTCAATGGAGGCAAGGTAAGAGCTCTTACTCTAACCCCCCATCTGTTTCTATGAATTATATCTCTTGGAATATATGAGGCCTAAATGGTCTAGGGAAAAAACGAATCCTAAAACATAGGCTCATTACCGACAATTCAGACATGGTTCT
Source organism: Pinus albicaulis (assembly GCA_034641835.2). Taxonomy (NCBI): domain Eukaryota; kingdom Viridiplantae; phylum Streptophyta; class Pinopsida; order Pinales; family Pinaceae; genus Pinus; species Pinus albicaulis. The sequence goes on along the minus strand of CM076574.1, from coordinate 715,296,554 downwards.
CATTCAAGAGACTAAGCTCACAATGGAGAAACCTTAACACTCTCCAAAAAGATTGTTTGAAAAACTACAACTACATAGCCAACTCGGCAGTTGGGACCGCGGGAGGGAAACTGACTCTTTGTAAAAGCTCAATGTTGGAACTAACCTCATCAGTTGCAACGAGAAGCTCAATCACTACGGTTCTAAATATCATTGGTTCCAATGAAAGCATTTGTGTAACAAACATACACGCCCCCCAAAGGGTTGTGGAGAGAATTCAGATGCTAAAAATTGTATCAAAAATCATCGAATCCAGGGGACTTCAATATGATAATGAACCTAAATGAGAAGAGAGGGGGAATCTAAAAGTTGGACAGGGACTTGGAATTCTTTCAGAAAATTTTACACAAGTTAGGTTTGATCAACATTCCCACTGTGAATGGCACCTTCACATGGAACAATAGAAGAGATGGTACAAGGCGGTTTGCTTCAAGATTAGATCGCTTCCGGTGGTTTGAAGATATATATATATATATATGACCTCTTGGGAAACGAATGCCGGAATCCTTCCCCAAATGGCCTCTGACCATTATCCCATCGCTCTGAAAGTAAAAATCTCAACAGACCCTAAAAATCGGCCTTTCCGTTTTGAGAAATTCTAGTTGGAACACCATGACTTCATCGCAAGCCTGAAACACTGGTGGGTGGGCACACCATCTTAGGCTGGAACGAGAATGTTTCAATTTCAACAAAAGCTAAAGAATGTCAAAATCAAAATCAAGCACTGGAACAAAGAGGTCTTTGCAACATATTTAAAGATAAAAAGGAGTTGGAGCAACAGATGGAAGACCTCCAGCAAGAGATTATCCATAGTGGTATCTCAGACCAACGAAAACAAGAGGAAATGACCCTTCACAAAAAATGGAAAGAAAGAGTTTTACAGGAAGAAAAATTGTGGCATCAAAAGTCTAGGATTCGGTGGCTCAAATGTGGGGAACACAACTCCTCCTTTCATTGTTCAATGATTCAACATAGGAAGCATAATAAAATCCTCAGCCTTAAAAACAAGGATGGTAATACGATCCATACTCATGAGGACATAAAGAAAGAGTTGAATTACTACTATAATAATCTACTAGAGGAGACAAGGGGGGACGGGAATAGGGCTATAAGGAAAATCGGCGCTAACATCCCAACCATTCTCAATCAGGATCATAACAAAATGCTCCTAAGAGAAGTTTCCCTGCAGGAGGTGGCGGATGATGTCATGTCTATGCCCAATGGGAAGGCCCCCATCCCGGATGTTTTTACCATTGATTTTTACAAAGTTGCCTAGCCCTTCATGAAAGAGGAAAATACATACCCTAGTCGAGGACTCCAGAATTAATAAAACAGTATTGAAAGCTCTCAATGCCACCTTCCCCACTCTCATTCCCACGGAAGAAGAGGTTGAAACTCCTGATCGTTTTAGACCCATTGCCCTCTGCAGTGTTACTTACAAAATCATCTCCAAAGTTCTAGCTAACAGAAACAAAGATATCCTACCTATCTTCCAATCAATCAGGGTATGTGGAAGGTCGTCAAATTATGGACAGCATTATCCAAAGCCATGAATTAATTCATTCTCTCAAATCCATGAAGAAGCCACATATGATAATGCAAGCTAAATGTTTCTGATTTCACCAATTCTCTATGGGAATGGATTGATATGGTCTTCAAAACCTCGGACAGAAACAGAGCATCCATCTTGAGCACTCTGGACAATTGGAGAACTTCAATCTCCCCACACCCAATGGTAGACAGGGCCTGGAACATGATCCTGGGCACCATATGTTGGGTTGCCTAGAAGGAAAGAAATGCTCGAATTTTCAAAGTGAATAGGGATTCAATGGACAGTATCCTTACCTCAATTATGCAGGTAATCAGGGAATCAATCATTGTTTCCAATTTGTCGAACTTTGTTGGTCCACCTCATCCCTCAGATATAAGGATAATTCAACTCCTTGAGTTGCATTCTTCCCCCTTGAATACCAGGATCTCGACCATGGCAGGCACAGACGCTCCAGATAAGTAGCAACCCCCTAATAAAGATATCCTAAAATTAAACTATGATGGCGCTGCAAAAGGTAATCCAAGTGATGCAAGATTTGGGGGAGCTTTCAGGGATTATAAGGGAGAAATTTTATGGATTTATGTTGGCAATCTAGGCAAAGCCGCCAACAACACTACGGACCTCCTAGCCCTAGAGCATGGTCTGGCCGTTGCCAAAGTCCAAGGTCTTGGGTTGGTCATTGTCGAAGGAGATTCGACTCTTGCCACCATGGTCTGCCGCAAACTACAAGGTGACATCGAAGTTACCAAGGCGACAGACAATTGGAGACTAAACAAGACCCTTCACCATATCTTCCACCACGTCAAGGAGTTGAGCGGGCTCCACTTCCAGGCAATAAGGCGCAAAGCCAACAGCCTGGCAGACAGGCTGGAAAATGAAGGCACATGTGGCAACACACGACTCCTCTCCCTTGCATTGGGGGGGGGCCTAGAAGAGGGGCCTCTCCGCCAAGACTGTTCGCTCATAAAAAGCAAGGACAATGAAATGTTGGGGAGATGTCAAGTCTCTAATTAGCTTCAGCATAGCTCTAGCACCTCTCAATCATGAATTTATCTAGGCGCAGCGTTCCAAGCTCCTCACATGCAGAAAAGATGTGCCAGAAGAATGCGATCCATCAGATCAACGGCCCATTAGTCCCTCGACCAACTCCCTTTCCTACTCTCTCATGTTGATTTTGTACCTCACCTAGGCTGCCTTCAATGAAGCACTCATGACAACCTCTCTCCAATCTCACTTGGCCGCACGCTCTCCCTATGTATACATGTCTTCGCTTCTCCATACTCACATTTCTCATTTTAGTTGTGCCCATGTTTTCATCTCCTCTTCGCCGCTACATTCATCCTACCCCTTTTCCCTCTATCCTAATGGCTTTGCGTCAAAGCTCCACCCCCGTCCCTCACCGTGGGTGTGGTCGTAACAATGGGCATTGGGATAATCCCAGCGTGCAACTCCGCACAAGGACCAAAACCGCTTCCAAAAGAACTGCCCTCCACTGCCAAGTTTCGGTCTCCCCTAAAGCTCAGGAGCACATAAACGCCTTGGAATTACAGGTGACGAATATGAGAAAACACATTACCACTGAGGAAGTGGATGCACAGTTCGAATGGATACCTGACCCTAGGCTTCCCAGGGCCAGAGGGAATCTCTACAGTCGCACAATTAAGTTATCTTGGAAGCTCAAGACCATTTTGGGCCTGGCTCTTCACGAGCATTCAAAGAACTCAAAGGCTCTAGAGGGAAACATCGATGCTCTCAGTGACAAATTCACAGTTTATGTTGAATTTGTTCATCATCGTCACTTTGTTACCCGAGACTCTCCTCACAATGCTTTGCTAAAACGCCGCATGATCACCATACATACCAACGGAGAAGCCTCTCCAAGCGTCAAACGAGAACCAGCGGGCCCTTCAACCAGTCACCAAGTTGTTGAGGACACTCCGCCTGGAAGCACTCTGGAAAAGCCGATAAGGCTGGAAGACAATCCTTCGAAGATCTAACTCTATGGCTCTTTGCTTCTCTGGTATTATTGACTATATGGTTTTGTTTCTGATGTTTCACAGCAACCATCCCCACAACACTGGCCATCTCGACATGGCCTCGGCCAGCTTTAAATTTTGTCCTTTTGAAGCACCTCATAGTTTGTTAATGATAGTCCATTTTGGTGTTATCTCACCTCTCAACCCAAAGAAAGAGATTTTTTGTAATCTATGTAAAAACTACAAGATAATCAGTGACATCTGGTGTAAGACCTTCAGGCTCTAGACACCCTACCATGCTTGTAAATTTTGTTCTCTGATATAATAGAAGCTTTTTATCTGCAAAAAAAAACATATCCAGCATAAGTTTGTTGCACTACAAACAAGTGAAAAGCACATACTAGCTGATTCACCAAAGGGGAGTTGGAGTATGTACCAATGTTTTAAAAACCGGAACCGGTGACCGGACCGGTGGCCTAATGAACCGGGTTTCTAACCGGAACCGGTCTAACCGGGAGCAGTCAAATGCCAATGAACCGGTTTAAAAAAAATACATTAAATAATTATTTTTTTAATAAAAAAAAAACTATTTTTAAGATTTGCAACCATGATTCCAAGCCAATAGAGACAAAATATGCAAAGTTTGCTCATTTATATACCATGCGAAGGTGAATATATCAAAATGGCACCGAGTGCAATACATATCATCGAAAAATACATAAGCAATGAGGCTCCAAATGGCCCATAAAGTCCAAAAACAATGCTACAAGCTATGAGGCCATTGGCCTAATACAAGACTACATATTAGTGATCAACAACATGATCACTCTTCGTCATGATCAAAATCATCACCACTACTAGACAAGGGATCATCAACATGAGCTACATAAATAATATGGCTCAAAGTTTGAGGACTCCTAAAACTCCTCTACAACTTTAGTAGTAGTAGTAGTAGCAAAAATAGACATCAAAACTACAAATCACCGAGCAACATGGTCTCTCATGAAACTCATCATTGATTCATCGCTACTAGAAATGGGATCATCAACAAGAGATACATAAACATCATCTAGCTCAAAGTCTTCAGACTTGGATTGATCAACCTTATAACATGATAGAAATTGAAAAGTTTCACATGCCTTACCAATGATTTTGGTTTGAGTGAAGGGTTCATTTCCTCAACCTTAAAATGCGATAGAAAAAGATTAGCATGTCTAACTAGTTGTTTTCCTTTGATTGAAGGGTACATCAAGGTTCTTAAAGGACTTCATGCTCTTGATCAAATGCCAATATCATACCCTTACACATGATAGAATCAAATGGAAACATTGCAAATTCCCAAACCATGAAACCTTGAAAACCATTAAGTTTGTTGAATTTTGAGTGAAACCTAAAATTCTAGTTTCTCCATATGAAATCCAATGAGGTCGAAACCACTCTTAAACATCCTGAGTCATTTCATGGTAATGTTAAAAATTTAAGTAAAAGGATGAAAATGAAAAATAAAGGAAATGTCACTTTTACTTAAATTTTCATCCTTTATTTTTCATTTTCATCCTTTTACTTAAATTTTTAACATTACCATGAAATGTCAATGCTTCCCTTACCTCCACATCAGCCCTAAAACTCATTTCTGGCCGTGCGTGGGTCCACATAGGGAAAGAGTAGCTAAATGAACCCTCCCATTGGCTCCAAATCAGCCCTAAAACATAACTGTCGCCGAAAATGTGGGTCCGCGGATGAGTTAGCACCTAACCGGCCGGTTAGGAACGAAACCGGCCGGTTTATGCAACTGGCCGGTTAGGTCCGGTTTTTTCAAAAAATAGGCGAAATGCCCTAGGTAGCCGGGTTGCCTGGCCGGTTTCGACCGGTGGGCTATCTAACCGGCCGGTTTGGCCGGTTACCGGTTCAAACCGGCCGGTTTTTAAAACACTGGTATGTACACCTTCTTAGGCTTTAGCAGTCAAATTGCTACATAGAAGGGGATCCCTAGTACCCCACAAACAAGGAGGTCGCATACACCAATTTAGTTTTTGGCTTGGGTGCAACCTTAAAATTATTATTATTATTATTTAAAATGCTTCATTGTGAACATGCGTGAATATAAAAGGTCGAAGTACTATTATTGATATATTTTGAATTAAATTCACATTTCATTCTTCTAAAAACGTCAACATGAGATATCCAACTTAATTCAACAAAAGCTGTTGTCAACATTTGCCTCACTAACAACATGTTTAAACTTAGTATCATCAAATTTGACAACAGAAGTCACATTTAATAAATGATGAGAACTTCTGACATTATGAGGAATCCACAAAATCATCCCAAAACCTCTATGAAACAAAAACACTTCTAGTTTTCAAAAACTTAAAAATCAAACCTAAAAACTAATCTTGTGTCAAGATCCAAAACTAAAATGATTTTCTGTTTGGTCAGCTCTTTTGTATTTCCTGAAACATCTATGTACTTACGCAAACATTAACAAATTCAACCAGAAACCAATGAATGCACATATCAGACCCGTTTCAACCTCTAAGATTAATGTGATTTTTGCAACCCTTTCATAAGCATTTTCCTAATAACAGAATTGGAACTCGGTTTTACAAATAATATTACCCAAAAAGACAGATATAGTAATATGAGATTTGTTCATTTTTCTATAATGCAATGCAAACCTTAATCAAGCCCAATAGGCACGTCTGTGTACATATATTATAGATATGGTTTTTTATTTTGCCCAGAAGTGCAATCTTCTTCTGATTTTACACATATAATGGCAGGATGCAATTATGTCATGCATTTAATTCACTAAAAAAGCAACCTATCAATCAACCAAAAAAAGACAGGTTCTAGTTGGCAACAACAGAGTTATAGATGAATGAAATAAATGCTGAAAAGCATGATCTCACCATTGGAGAAGATTTTCCTCAGTGCCTTTAGTGTCTTGCAGGGTAAACCAAGATAGCAAACCCCTTTCTCTCAGTTTTTGCACTCTATATCAGTTGGGTCTAACTCAGGTGGTTGAGAGGAAGAACTGTTATTTTCCTCGCCAAGGTTCAAATCCCACTTGTGACATCTCTTCATGAACCATGAAGGATATCTCACCCTTGCTTATTGGGTGGAGGGTGTGGTGATTGGTTACATGTTAAAAAAAATTAAAGATGAGAGACACAGCTTGCGTGCTTTTAAAGATTAGACCTAAAAGTTTATTTCACTGAATAACACATTTGTGTTTTCAACTTGAGACCTGCGTTATCCAAGGCATTTTCGAGGCCCATTCCAATCTCCACGACCAGGGTTGACAAAATTTTAAAAACACCCATTGCAGGGACTAGTATTCTTAAATCATCAAAAAGTCAGATTGACTCTGTATCTGTAGTATGTACATGATGTATACTAAAGAACATGACTACATGGCATAAAGAAAGTAAAGGTTACTCTTTAAATGGTCCAAGATATGTACACAAAACATAATGCCTTCAACAAATGCTGACAGCATTTGCTAGAGCAACTCCACCAGTCGTTGGCACAAAATTGGTCCAAAGGGATTCAGATGCAGGGGCTGTGGTATTGCAATCTTGAATTGGTGGCACAGACTGCACTTGAGCAAAAGGAAATATTGTACTCGTTTGACCGGAAGGTTGATATGCAAATTCCTTGGAACCAGTCATCTCTTCTGCTAGGAAACTCTTTCCCTTGCCCTTCTCCAACTGTATATTTTCTGGATTATCATTGGCGTTTATATCTTGATCACTTTTACCTTTTTTCGCAGATGCCTTTTCAAGCATTTGCTTGAATGATGAAGATTGATGCAAGACACTTAGAGCAGTAACTGGGGAAGGGTTGTGTTTTCCATTATTAGGCACGCCTAGAGAAGGCAATTGGTATGGCTCACATGCCTGACCTGGCCACTGTGGTGTCTCTGGTTCATCACCTTGAGTATGCCTTTCTTCGGAGATAGAATGAGATTCATCCATATGTCTGGGTGCTGAAGGTTCAACCTCAAGCGATTTGTTTGGCTGCCACCACCTGATGTAGCTGCTCAAGTCAATGTTTCTGACCACACCAAAACCTCTGTATTCACCTTGTGACATCTCATATGCTGCTGCTGCATCCTCACTTGTACCTGAACGAGAGAAACCATCAGTAAGATTTGCAAAGTTCTAACACAGTTATCACAGCTTTGAGACATTCCATATGCTTGCATGATGGACTCAAAAAGTGCAAATGAAGATATGTCCAAAAAATGTTTAATTGCAGCATCACAAAACTGTTTCATGAAAATTATTCTGAGAATAATGAGAAAGCCATAGAACTTACTACAGCTTCCAATGCTGAAATATCTGTTCCCAAGAACTCGACCAAAGCTTGCTTCCCACTTACCAGTTTGTGATTGCCTGGCAGAGAGTCAACAACCGATATAAAATGGTTACAGTATATAATTGCAAGCCCAAAGCCTGTTCCCTGTATTTGTTCATTGTTCAAAGGTAAATATAGTTTCCTGAAAGTTGAAACGTGACTAAATCTTGCTGTCTACTAGCCCTTTTAGAATTTTCTAACAGGCTTAACCAGCAGCACAACTTGAAAATATATTAAATAGAATTGAATGCCCAATACCCACATACACCACCACATAGGACCCAACTTCCCTGCTTGTTATCCAAATACAAACAATGGATTCCTGGGAATGATATTGCATTGGATGATAAGATTATAATTGTTGCATGTTTCTTTTTATTGGCGCAGATTTACAGTAATAAATAACCTTCAAAATTTACACTGGCAAGCGTTTATTTTTCTTGAAACAACCCTCGGCTGCCAAAAGGAAGGCATTTTAAAAAATAAATAATTTCCACAAATTTGAATTTCACAACTTACTTGGCCAGTCCACGGTATTTTGACATTCCCCTTGAAAACCCACTACTTTTCCTGAAATGTTAGACACCAGATAAAACTCAGTTACAAAGCATTTGCATGGTTCTCAAGCCACCATGGTGGCAGAAAAACAAGCTTGGTTATCCAGTAAAAGGGTAACCTTTACATCTTACCGTCTGAGAGAAGCCAGGAAATCTTCCCTTGAAATGCTCTGCATCTCTTCAATATCTCTAGCATAGTCACTAACCTGCACAATGTTCCAAGTATTTCTCATCTAAGACGCAATGCAGATCAATGGGCTAACTTCAGCCATAATTCAGATTTCTAGAATTGGAAACCAATTTATATTGCAAAATCTATCATACAGGGAAATTAATGAGAGTTCCAGGACCCCAATATTTCAGAGCGGCAAGGTCATAAGCTCTGGCTGCAGCCTCCTCCTCATCATAGGCACCTGAAATTTACATGAAATACAGTTAGAACTTAGAACTATGCAAATGCTAATTTAACAAAGAACATGCAATCAAACAAAAATATCAGATGAGGAAAATCTCAAAGTCAGAGATAAAACTTACCTAGGTACACTGCACATAATCAACCAATTGCAGTAAGAACACCAAAACAGAGACAACAGAATTAAGTTAGAAGCTTCCCTCAAAACATACCAAAATGCCAAAGAAAACACCTGTTTCAAGCAAGGTTAGAATTCAGTAAACTGTAAACACCTTTCCAGACTATCTTATAGCTATAGATTATGTTTCAACTAATTCCACAAAAACAAATAAAGTTTGTACGATTGATATCCTGTTCTGAAGCCCACAGGGGTCTATGTGGGCCTAACTCATTGGAATTAAATTTCAAAGACGGACAAAATTATCTAATGCCAGAACAAAGGAGAATCACTTTCTTAAAACATTTACCTCCTATAATCGTCACCGTTATGGATTGAAAGGACTTTTACCAGGCATTATAATTTTTTGATCTAAATAACACTGCTTAGCATTGGCTTCTAGAATGCATGAGAAAGTCTATCCCATACCTTGCTTTCCCTTTTTATTTTGGTTCTGGTTCCAAGTACTTTTGTCCCAAAGATGAGCTTCATATCGACCTGTCCATCTATGCCTGTAATGTAAGCAGCAATCAGTCTAATGCGTGTAGAGGCTAACAAACAAATCACACCTCAGCTGCAAAAAGCTTGGAATGATAAAAGAGGTAAAAAAAAGGCAAAAAGGAAATAAAAATTTTTATACATACTGCATATCCTTACAACAGGATGAAATAATCACTTTCTGTCTGATAGAATATAAAAGATGGAATACCATCCGTGTCTTTTCTAAAAAGTTCAAAAAAGCAAAATCAAACATAACTAATTTGCATATGTTTACAGAGTTCCAACAAGATCACCTGTGCAAGGTTCCACAAACTGTATACTGAGGTTGATAAATACAATGACAAATAATGCACAAATTTTAAGTTTGCAAACAACCTTGAATTATTTGGTGTAGGGTACCATAAAATAACAACATGATGATCTGATAGAGGTATTTACTATTTTCTATTCTATTGGGTAAACCTACTTAGGCAGATTTTGGCTGTGGAATTTGGACAATTGTCATAATCCACTTTTGACCCCTGCATTGTCCATACATGGACATTTTGATTGGGTGTCAAGCCAGGTGGGCTTGCATAGAGAACACCCTGTGATGTAAATTTTTACAGATGTATGTTGTGAAGGTTCCTAGTGGGAGCCTGAGGCCAAGGCCCCACTAAGAAATGTGATTAATTACTTAGGAACATACGAATGGCTGAAATTTGATAGAAAAGGAACATAAAAATGGATGCCATAGGAGAAAAAAAAGAGGGGCACTGTGATATGACAAGAGATGAGAAAAAAAGAGGGAAAAATTCAAAATTCCTCCCTGCGATGTGCCACTTCCCTAACATCTCCATCATTGAATGGTGGCTAGAGGAAAAATCCTTAAACATGAATTTGAAAATTCATAATCCCACATATGTCTCACTATATATTCCTCAATCTGTGCTCTTGCAAGCTTGTTTCCTCTTTTCCATCTTGAAACTATCATCCTCATACAGTTGGTATGCTGGTGCTATGTTGATTATAATGAGCCTTGACTGGTTGCTTGTGACCATGAGCACATGGGAGGGGCACTGCTGAGTAGACGTTGTAGCTTGAGTTGGTTATTGATCTGTGTGAAGCTTATTTACTGTTGGTAGGGATTTATTCATGGGATGAGAAGATATATCAGAAGTGGGCAACCTATACCAAAATTGTAGCTCAGCGAGGGAATCCCATACAAAAACTTAGCCTGGCTGTGAAGGGTTCTACATGCAGTCAATAAATTAGAGGCAGAAAGGCCGTGTTGATGTGAGTGTTAGCAACAAGGGATTGCCCATGTGCTTGAGCGAGTGATGCTCGTGGCAGTTGTTTTAATATGTTACCAATATGGCTGATGGTGCTCGTGTGAGTGTTAATTTCTTTAAACCCAGATACAAATTTACTGTCTCAACAAAAAATCAAAGATCTGAAATAAACAATGCTTTCCAATCTGAATTATAACATTAAATATTCTGGGTTTTTAACCAAATAAACAGCAGAAGCGAAAAATACGAAACCAATCACATGCAATAGAGAATAACAAATATATACCCTGGAAGTGTGGGGAAAACCAGCAAACAATGGGCTTCTTATTCAGCTTCAGGAGAAATATTTTTTACAGCAGACACAAGAATTTGCTCCGGAAAATACACAGTAAAATACCTCGGCCCTCACTCTCACTCGGCCCATGTACGGCCCACACGTGTGGCCCAACAGAAGAACTTCTACGCACAAGGAAAGCTCGGCCTCACGGCCCAAGAGAAAACTCGACCTACTTTCTCAAGATAACTCGGCCCACACATGCCAAGGTAAATCGACCTCAACTGATATTGCTTGCCATGATCTCACTTCGATCTAGCCTCTTCTCACTCTCACTACCAAATACTGCACTCCACTGAATCCCAACTAGTGCCAAATCAATGTCTTTCTCCTTCAGTTTGAACCTCCTATTAAAAATATCAAACCCTAATCTCAAGCAAAATCCCTAATCTCAACGGTTGAGATTAGATCTCACTTTACTGAGATCAACGGTCATGACTTTTTTTTTTACAAGTGGTTCACGAATCCATGTGCCCGCACACATGAACCCAGTTACATCCACTGTCTGAAAATCTCGATAGACCCTCCTGAGGGGATCTAAATCGTCAGCCTTACATGCGAGGTCAAACCCCTTGGGCGTCAAGGAGATTCGATCCTGTGACCTCCCAACTGGAAAAGTACTTAACAGCGGGGACTCAACCGATTGAGCTAACCCTTGGGGCTATCAACGGTCATGACTTAATTTGTCGTTGACTTCTTTTCCCTTTTACAAAAAGGTACCCAGTGATTACACTATTGTCTAAAGTCTTGACATAGTAAATTCACTAATTAACTGGCATAGGAGATAATTAAGGTGACTCACTACATGCATGGTTTTAAAAAAACTAGAACTGGTGACCAGACCGGTGCACCTAATAACCGAGTTTCAAACCGGAACCAGTCGAACTGGGACTGGTCAAATCTCAATGAACCGATTTTTAAAAAAATACACGAAATAATTAATTTTTAATGAAAATAAACTATGTTTAAGATTTAAAACCATGATTCCAAACCAGTAGAGACAAAATATGCAAAGTTTTCTCATCTATATACTATGTAAAGGTGAATATCTCAAAATGACACCAAGTGCAATACATATCATCGACAAAATACATAAGTAATGAGGCTCTAAATTGCCTATAAAGTCCAAAAACAATGGCTACAAGCTATGGGGCCATTGATCTACTGGTACATATCAGTGATCAACATGAGCTACATATCAGTGATCAACACGAGCTACATATTAGTGATCAAATTCATCACAACTATTAGACACAGGATCATCAACAAGAGCTACATGAACATCATCTAGATAAGAGTCTGAGGATGCCTCGGCCTCCTCTGCAACATCAGTTGTAGCACTGCCACCAATAACAATAGAAGTGGACCTAATGGAAGCACAAGTTGGTCGAGTTGCATGACTAGTGCCTTCCATTGCTTGTTTGTCTTTGCTTGATGCAGCTACTAATTATGGTTCTGATGACGCTGCCAAATCTGATTGATCCCCCTTTAATGCCATGTCGATATCAAAATCAGCGTCAAACTCAGGATCTTCAGTCTCCTCCACCCATTTTAAGTTTGGATCAATATGTTCTAGAGCCTACATGAGCTTATAAATAATAATTCTCTTTCTTTTATTTTGGCTGACATGAATACCAACCTTAGCTACCAAAAATCAACATATACGCACCCTAATTTTAGAAAGGAAAAAAAATTAAGCTAGAAAGGTGTTCCAGTGTCTCTATACATAGAGCTCTATCATTTTAGCAAGTCAAGCTATGGCTAGGAAGCATATGTTGAATTTTCTACAAGAATGAGTAGTAGAAACTGATTTTATGATCTGATAATTACTTCCTAATGATTTCCAATCAATTGATCTTATGTCACTTAAATCATTAAGCAATTATACATAGAAAATATCAACAGTAATGCAATGAAAATAGTAGGATCATAAAGAGACAGCCAAGCACAATAGAGACAGCAAATTTACCCTGGGAAAACCCCAGAAAATTTTCTTCCAGTAGAAATTTGTTCTTCAACAATATTTACAATTCCAAGAAAATTATAGAAATTTGTGCCACAAATCCAAGTCCAAGATACCAATCAAACCTGATCAAATACCAATTAGTCAATGTTGGTCAACCCTCTAAAGAACAGATAATTCAACATTGGTCAAAGATCAGAAATTCAGCCTGAAGTCAAGCTCAAACCTATGGTCAACAGTCCTGCAGTCAACTTCAGTCAACTACAGTTGATTGTTCTTTAATTCTGCAGTCAAAGTCTGAATTCTCTGCGGTCAAGCATGGATAGAATCTCGACCAAAGTCAACCTGATTCTCAATCAAAGTCAGCAAGTCAAAACTCAGTCAAATGCAGTGTTCTATGCTTTGGTCAAACTTCAGATCTCCTTCTCTTGACTTCGTACGTGTGGATCAGAATTAGAAGAGATATGTGATAAACCAAATTGGTTCAAATGAGGAGGTCAACTTGCGTTTTTATACTTGTCAAATGCATGACTTTTGACCAAAAGTCACACCCCTTCATTGTGGGGCCGACTTGACCATTTGGGGCCTACATAAAGCCCAAAAAATACAAATTTTAATTTTTCAATTCATAATTTTCCTTGGATGACTTGGGAGGCCTTTTGGCATGCGGGAATAGCTCCCAATGCAACACAAAAATCAACAGCATACACACATGGAATACAATTGGGGTCACCTAGTTGGATGTCCCTATACACCTCTACTGGTCCCTAGTGAATAGTACAACATTAGACAGGCTCTAATCATGTATTTGATCTTCCATGTACCCTCGAGTACATTGGAAGTCCCCTAGGCATACATAAAACCACCCCCACAAAATCCTTTCGGTCATTTGTCACTATAGTACATCAAGAACAACACTCAAGGAGATCAATCTCGCAGACCAAGTAATCAGGCAGAGTACAATTAAAGGTGCAGTTGATCCTCCTTAGTTAGCACTATGAAAGACCAATCAAATACTATTGTTGGAAACCCTACGGTGTATAAAGAGCTATTTAGCTATATGGTTAGCTCAATTGATTGGTGACACTATTATCATTTTCAACACACTACGCAGGTTCATGGTTTGTGATTATCACAGGGCCTAACATTGGGTGCCATCCTCAGTATTGGGTGAACTTCCCAAGAACTAACCCACTTTAGACCCTTACATTGTGCATACATTGGCTTTTTTCTTAGGTGTTTAGCCAGGTGGGCTTGTATGGAGAACACCTTGTCTTGTAAATTTGTAGACATGTACGTTATGAAGGTTCCTAGTGGAAGCCCGAGGCCAAGGCCCCACTAGGAAATGTAATTAGTTACTTAGGAACATACAAATGGTTGGAATTTAATTGAGAAGGAACATACAAATGGATGCCATAACTTATAAGAGAAAAAAATAAGAGGATTGTGATATGACAAGAGGTGTTGGGAAATGAAGGAAAAAATCCTCCATGTAATGTGCCACTTTCCTAACACCTCCTCCATGATTGAATGGTGACTCGAGGAAAAAAATCCTTGAACATAAAATTTACACCTCATAATCTCATGCATGTCTCAAGATATATTCCTCAATTTGTGTTTTTGCAAGATTCTTACCTCTCTTCTTACTCGAAGTTATCCTCACATAGTGGTATGTCAGTGCTATGATGATTATATTGAGTCTTTGTTGGTTGCTTGTGAGCATGAGAGCATGGGAGGGTCATTGTTAAGTAGAGGATGTATCCTAAGTAAGGTCTTGATATATTAGAAGCTTATTTACTTACTGGTAGGGATTTATTCTTGAGTTGAGCAAATATATTAGAAGTTTATAACCTATTGCACTCTTTTTGTCAAAGTCCCAAGGAAGCAAATATGCAAAAAAAATTCAAAGGATAAAAGTCATCGGCCATCAGTATATTTAGTCATTGTAAACCCATTCTGCAAAATTTGTAATGTAAATGATGATAGTAAGACCGTATATGTATGTAACAACCTAGGTAAGCCTATTATTTTGGCGAAAATTTCATCCTAGGAGGTTTTTCATCTCACTGACTCATCTGTGCTTCTAAACACGGATGGTCGACAAAGTTTTTTCCCTCCAGCCTCACCCCAAAGCTAGAGTGGAATTTTTCGTCGAAGTCTTAAGTGAGTCCTAGTGTTTTAGTCGAGTCTTATGTAAAAGTGATTTGGGGATAATTTAAGCTAATTAGCTAAATTATTTTATTACAAATCACTTGGTCTACTAGATCATTTTGTGTCGCAAAATTGAGTGTGCAATTTGAGGGGTCTATACTGAACGAGTGCTCCCCCTTTATGGGTTGTAAAATCTTATGTAAAAAATATTTTAGTGCATGGTCCCCCATACTCAGACACCATGGCTAAAATATTAGTGGGTGGAAAATTATTTAATCCCCTCTAATGTCAATTAATTAATTTTTTTGGCAAAATTACAATAAATTCCTAAACCAGTCCATGGGGTCTTGGATAGATGGCAATCAGGTGTTCTATTAAGGCGCTCCTTGATGTGAAGTCACCGGTTCAATTCCCCACCCTCATAGGGGTGATATATTGGACATGATGAAGATGTAGTCTTGTCAAACTTACAAAAAAAGTCCACGGGGTCTTGGATAGACAGTGATCGGGTGTTTTGTTAAGGCACTCCTTCATGTGAAGTCATCGGTTCAATTCCCCTCCCCGATCGAGGTGATATTGGACATGATGAAGATGTAGTCCTACCAAGCTTGCAAAAAATAAAAAAAAATCCTAAACGAGAAAATTAATTAATTAGAGTCAAAATTATAGTCTTAGAGAAATTAAATCCTCCAAGTGGAAAAATTCGTGGGTATCAAAGAAATTAATTTTTGGAGGTCCCCCACCAAGGGAATATTGGAAATTTCAAGAAAAATTGGATCCTTGGGCCTTGGTGGTTAAGTCAAAGTCAATTTTTGAGGAAATTAGCTCAAAATAATTATTTTTGCGCTAATAAAAAATGGGTTAAATGAGAAATTCGAAAATTCCTCAAAAAATAAATATTTTCAACGGTGGTGATTAAAAGATGATAAAATATTTATCAACGGTCGAGATTATTTTGACAGGGATCAAGCCAACTAGCCATTATTTTTCCACTTGGAGGATTTATCTATAAATTAGAGGTCATTTGTGTCTCTGACCATTATGATGAAAGCTCTGGCTCTGGTCTATGTAATTTTGTAACGTTGGTGTTGTTCCACTAATCTGTTGGGAACATTCGAAATATCATAATAAAAAACTTTGGAGTTCAGTTCATGGTGTTCTTTTTCTGACGATCTGTGGTATGCGCTGGTTACAAGCTTTCCTATATTGTGCTTAAATTTTTTATAAACTTGTTTATTCATTAGATGGGGATAAGAACATTCTATTGATAGATTTTGGATCTATCTTAAGTGATCTGATTCGCCGTATGTCTAACAAGTTTGCTTGAAGAAAAATATAGAGTTTGCAGGTACACTAACCCTTAGGCTCCAAGTTCACAGACTTTGGAGGAGAGTCGACCTTGTTTGGGCTTCGAGAATTTTGTTTGGTTTTCTTACTTCGCTAAGGCTTTGGGAAACACCATAACTTTCGAAACACATCAGATCTATTGTCATATTTCATCATTTAAAAAATTGTTTCTCAAAATTATTTTATTTTCAAGCATTGTACGTTTGTAAATAATTATAAATATTTTTTGTAAAATAATTTTTCTAACCCTTGTTATGTAGCTAATTGGGGTTTGGGGTTTCATTTTAGTTTTTGTATATATTGGGGTTTTGGGTATTTTTATTTTCATTTGTCCAAGTGAAATTCAAGCCATTTAAAGGAGATTTGTTGGAGTTTGGAGCTAGATTTAGGCCCTTAAGGGTAAGATCCAGTCTCCAAATTTTTTACAGGGCTAGCTATTGAAGAATTTGCAAGAAAATTGAAGGTCTGAAGCAAAATTAATTTTCTAGTGAGGGTTTTGAAATTTTTTAGGGCCTAGAGGCCTAGCATCCTCCTTCAGGCCTAGCATCAGCCTCCCTTGGCCTTGCGTCACCCTTTTTTCCTTTTGCATCACCCCTTTTAGCCTCTTAGAGGCTAGATGCAAGCCTTCAAGGGCCTTGGCCTACTCTTTGGCCTTTGTCGTGGGGTTGCAAGCCCTTTTTTGGCCCTAGGGGTTTCGTCCTCCCCTCCAAACCCTTGAAGGACAGTCCTAGAGGGTTGTCGTAGGCCTAAAAAGCCCTCTTCTTGCCTCGGCCTCCCTCTGCTAGGCCTCCTCCTTTCGGCCTTCCTCCTTGGCCTCCTTGCCCTTCGCTCTCCCTCTCGGCCTCCTTTCTAAGCCTTCTGCTTCCTCCTTCAGCCCCTGCATCAGCCTATTTGGCCTCCTTCCCTTTGCCGCTAGGCCTATTTGGCCTCCCTTGTGTGCCTTTGCCCTCTTCCTAGCCCTAATTTGCCCTCATTCCATCTCTGAAATTTTGGGACTGAATATTGGTGGGTTTTGCAGGAGAAATTGGCTCAAGATTCGTGTTTTCAAGTGGCATAATCATTGGGAAAAATTTGGCAAATTGGACAAGTGATCGTCACGCTTTGAGCCTAGGGTTTGATCTCTAAACCCTAATCCTTCCTCACTGTTTGCTACGGCTGTCATATTTATTTCATAACAGTGACTTAAGTGCTCTAAAATCTCATCTAAGTGACCTAAACACCTTAATAACTTCATGGTAAAAATATAATAGTCATTGGGTGATTTTGGCATCATTCTTGGGCATAGATCTAACTTGTTTAATGACTGAAATATCTCTGCATAACCAGTAGATCAGATCTGATATAATTCTGAAATAACATCTTAAGAGGGCTAAAGTTTTCAAATTTTCATGTTTACAAACATGTCCTTGGTATTCAAAAAAATTTGGCACCTTTTGGGCACACACCCTCACTTTGATAGCTCACTGTTTTCATGATTTTAATACTGCTGTCATAAGTAATTTCAGATCTGATATAGCACTAAATAAGTCACCACAAGAATATTAGTTGGCTCAAGTAATCACTTGGCAAATCATTGGATGTAATATTTCTCATATTTGGCTATTGGGTACTTGTTATTGCTTGATCTTAAAAAAAAAAATCTTGTTGCTGTCCTAAAGATTTAACAATTGCTCATTTGAATGTGATTGGGATACAAGTAACATGGTTTTATAGATCATAATTGTTCTTGTTTCATGGTTTTATAGCAAATTGGTCTCTTATTGTTTCAAGTGTACTAACTTTTGTTGTTGCGAGTTGATTAAAGAATTCATAAGTTCACTCACTGAAGCACTCTAACCTCAAATCTCTTGGTATCAAATAATTCAAGTTTCTTTGGGCATCTTGTCTTTCTCGATTTGTAAAATCATCATTGACATTATTGTGTTGTCTATCTTAGCATCATTGGCTTTGTCTAAATATATTGAAGATCTTAAATTATCATAAGTAATTGTCATCTTGGTTAAGTGTTCTAATCTTCCTATCATCGGGTACATTTATCTTTGGATTGTTCGATATTGGCACTTGGTAATTGGCATATCCTTGGTAATAAGATTGTCTTTCATTTCTAAGTACTCAATATAATAATTAAAGAGCAATCATAACTAAAGTACTTAAATCACATAAGCAATCTTTAACCAAGAATTCACTCGACCCAGCTTGCATTGCATTCTAAGTCTAGTTGCATTAATAATTTACCTCCAAGCATAAGCTTGGTTGATAAACTTTTAGGGCCACCCTTTCTCACCTAGCTTGAGGGATTCAACAACTTCTTAGTGGTTAACACAGTGACCTTGCAGTCGTCAAAGCCACGGTCTCTATAGCGTTGGAGGCAATGGTTGGAACACAAGGGGAGGTATCATTAATCAAGCCTCTGCTTGCTTCCCGTTGGCTTCCATCCCACAACCTACTCTGAAGGTTGGCTCCAAGATCCTTGCATCACACCTAGGTCTTAGGATTTGCATAGCATATAGGTTAGTTGATCATTCAAGCAGCGGTTGTCCATCCGATTACTTGACTCTTAATTAATAATGAGCAATAAATTGATACAGTGATGTGTGGTTTGACGAAAAGTTTCCTTGGGAGAAACCCAACAGACCGCAGTTCAAATCTCATTGAGTATGTGGCTTGCTATGATCTTGGCTCAAGGAGTAGGCTCCCCCTTTCCCGAGGAGTCTCGGCTCTTGCTAAATCATAAGATCTGGTATATCTGACTTGCAGGCTGTTGGATATATCCTGGTGTTATATTGGCGACCATGAGAATTGATCCTGGGTCTCCCCTAGATTACTCTAAATAATTACCGATTCACCATGTGTAAAAAAAATAAGCAATAAATTGACTCCACAAGGCACTGGTCTCAAATATAAATTTAATCTAATACTTAGAATCTTGCTTGAATTAACCAAGTAGTTAGGCCACTCAACCGTGTCTCTCAGACTCGTTGGTTGCCAACTTGTCCTTCATCCTATCATTTCCATAGGTACTAGCCCTCATAGCATGTTGTTAGGAGACAGCTAGAATGGAGCGGGCGAGGATCAGAGTGGCAACCCCTGCCCTGAGTCGTTGTCGCAATGCCTGTACAATTTTAGCGACAACATAACCTATAACAAAATTGTAGCTCAGCGTGGGAGTCCCATACCAAAATGTAGCCTAGCTATGAATGGTTCCCCATGCAATGGATAAACTAGAGGCAGGAAGGCCTGTTTGTGAGAGTGTTGGCAATGAAGGATTTCCCATGTGCTTGAGTGGGAATTGTTTTAATATGGCATTGTTACCATACAAACTAGCACCTTTAGCTCAAAGTCCCAAAAATAGGATACTAGCCTTGTGGAACATACGAGGTTGGCCACTATCACCTCACCAACACTCCCTTACACTTTAGAGTCAAGAAAGTGTTCCTAGTCCCTATTGTTTACTAGGCTCACTTCATGTAGTAATGAGTGGGTGTAAAGAGAACCTAGAAACAATGTAGATGAAAAAGAATAAAAAGAGATGGGTTTGGTGTGATGAGTGAAAGGAGCCCAATGGCTTATCTATTTGGGCTATGAAGTTATTTAAGTAATTTCAAAAGGGCAAGTCAAGGCCATATAAGCAACCATATGATGTGCTCTACACTCCTTGACTTGGTTCAACGATTGACTTAGGGTCAACAAACAATCTAAGGATGTGAATTATTGCATCCTTAGATTTTGGTGATTAAAATATTACAAGGTTACGAGGGAGAAAATCAATCAAGAGCCACTACTCAAAGCAACAATAAGGTGACCCCTACCAAAGGTTGTCTACAAACACACTTAATCATCAAATGTAGAGTGTGTAATGTTGTGGTCTTTGAAGGTAAAATTTACATAATAATAATACTTAATAAACACAATTAAAAGTCTATCTTAGAACCTTTTTTTTCCAAAGGAAAAATCTAACCTTTTATTAAGAGGATAAAAGTTACAAGAGTAGATGAATTTAAGCATTCCTGATCAAAACTGAGATTCCACGATAACGCAGAAAGAGAAACCAGTCATTTGAGAAAAAAGTGGAACATCACTTTCTCAAAAACATAGTTCACATTAGAGCTAAAACCATCAACCGGGCCTCTCCTTTATAAACAAGAGAAAACGACCCATTTAGCATCAAAAAATTTAAACTTTTTAAAGGAAAAATGATTTCCCCTGAGAAGCAACAACAACATATTCATATATACACCTGTAAAAAAAGCAGGTGCCTATACTATATATGCATAAAACCACAAAAAGCAAAAATTGTAAGCTGAGATTTAAACAAAGTTTGGCGGGATATCTGACTCAAAAAGTTGTCCCTCCACTGATCCAACTATAAACCAATTGCCCATAGCCTATTGTAAACCTTTCTTAGAAAAGAAGTCTACTTTGGCATTCCGGTCCTTGTAGATATGACATATAGTGAAATCAACAAAACCAAATTTTAAGAGTCTAGTTTCTTCTAAAATAGGAATCAGAATAAAATTTTGACATCTCTGCACATTGTTTGTCCAATTTATAACATTTAAGGAATCATCGAAGATCTGGATAGAGGATATCCCCAATTGTCTCAACCAACACGAGTAATTTCAGAGTTTGTAGTTCAGCGTAATTATTAGATCCTGTGCCAATGTCCACAGAAGCTTTAAGGGACATGCTTTCATTTATATGGATAATAATTCCTACACCACATTTATCCTGTGCATCTGAGGCACCATCGAAATAGGTCCATGGAACATTGGCTTTGATCTGTTCCTCTTTTAAGATCCTTGTGTTTAAATTGTGGGAAGATTGAGGAATCAAAGCATAGATGGAGGCACATTCAACTGTAATAGAATACAGAGCCGAGGCCTTATCTTGAAACACACCTTTGTTCTGGACCAACCAAATGCCCCAGGATATAATCAAGGGTAAGTTTCTAGTTTGTTCGTCATTTGATGAAGACCACCAGATTTTCCATGCTTCCACAATAGAAGTGCCATTCTAGTTTAGAATGATTCCCAGAATATTCAGAATGGCTTCCCAAGTATTTGTGGTGGAAGGACAACTTACAAACAACAAGTGTTGAATAGATTCTTCGGAGTTCTTACAAAGTGAGCATCATCCCGGACCATGTTTGTTTCTTTTCTCAAGGTTATCCCAAGTAGGCACCTTATTCTTAAGGATACACCAGAAAATAAGTATAGATTTTGCAAGGCATTTTAGTTTCCAAAGCAACTTGTACCACCATGATTTATCCCCTCTTGCCCGCCTGACCATTTGCAGAATGTAGCCAAATTTTGGAGCATAAAGACCACTGGGGGTGTACCCACCGAAGTGTTGAGAATTTAGTAGGACAGTGTTTAATTCAATTCTCTTACTTGATAATTGTTTGTGTTATACTTATTATGCATCTTTGCTTAGATCTTATCTTTGATAGCTTATTATGTCTTTTATCAAGTCAATTATCAAAACACAAGAAATACAAAGTTTAGGCTCTTCAGGCCAGGGCCAAAACCTCTCCCTCTTGGAGAGAAAAACCCGTAAGTAATCCTTCTTATAGATCTTCAATTGATGAGTACCACAACCATGACACAGACCCTTGACACTTGTATGACACCAAGACCTTGTCACTGCTCTTCTTGGCTTCTTTGGGTGATCCCTCCTTTCTGCACTACGCTACACCAACACTGGGAAACTCGGTTCCTAGCCCTAAACAGTGTATGACTCTGCCTTTCTTGGTCTAGTCACTACCTCCTAGAGACCTCTTCATCAGCCTTCTTTTCTGCACCCTTTGATGAATTGAACCGAGATCTTTGTCTAGTTGTAGCACCCTTTCTTTATGCTTATGTATCCTTCGGCCCTTTACTGAGATATCACAGATATAGTTACCTAGGACTGAGGCTTGTATTGCCTCTTTCTTGCACTCCTTACAATCTCCTTCTCTTCGTTATCTAGTCTTCCTTCTTTGCAACACTAGGAGACCCTTCCTTCACACCTACTGCAGTCCTTGACCTTGCTGTGATTGCTCTCGGCTTATGTGAGGAGTGCGAGGTAAGATATACCCTAGAGAGAGCTAGAGCAACTCTTCCTTTCTTCGCTGCTTATCCTTGTATCTTCGCACAAACTGCAGTCACCCTTACGCACTTCTATTGCAGACCGAATTCCGAATTGCTTGGTGTCAATTAAGGTCGTATTCCCTTTATATATAGGGATTGTTTCCCATCTCTAGGCCGACATGATCTCATGAGTGTGAGCCAACTATATCAAGGAGACTGCTAGCATATTCTAGGCCCACTTCAAGGAGCATATTTGACAAGGTCTTGGAGCATACAAATTACATCAATAATTTGTCTTTACAAGTGTAACATTACTTCATATACATGACTCTAAATTATACATTTATGTCAAGATGACAAACCCCTAAAGACATCAAGAAGAAGTCTTTGACCTATAATAAAAACTCCTTCCTCATGAAACCCATGAATCAAGCATTTACAAAATACATTTTATTATTTGTCTTCTTCATTACATAAATTCATAATTACAAGTCATTATGAATATCGAACCTAGTTACACTTTTCAACACTCCCTAGGGAGGTATCCAAAATGGTACATGGTCACTCTCAATCTGAGAATCTCATAAGAAGAATCTGATTGGTAATCACATATTTATAGAATCATATCAAACATCATTGTCATAGTGCAAGGCCTTGACTAAGCACTCCATCTCTCCACAAGTTCTTTTGAGCTGATGAGTAGACACCCTCATCATTGTCTCTCTTGGATCATATCCCACCCGAGTTCATTCAGGATATGTCCACCAAGACTATTCTTACTATTGGATTCCCAGTCCTCAAAGAATATTCGTCCTTCCAGGACTACTCTTTCCTTGGATGCCCTAATACATCCCCAAAAGAGTATCAGATGCCAGATAATTACCCAATCCTCCATTCTGTCTTCCCAAGTGACGACCAGAATGACATGTCTATCTCTCCCTCTCAACTAGGGAGGACATTTTCCACAAAGGAATGTACTCATTTCTATACAAGGAATGTACCTAAGCTCCCTCTTGGCTTAGGAATTACCAAGTTTCTTCCAAGTAAGAAACTTATTACCAGGCTCCCTCTTAATCAAAGACCTACAGCAGCGATGATGAAAACACCCAGCTGCTCATGAGGAACTCCTTTCTTTAATGTCATGAATTTCTTCGTACTTGAGGAGTCTTCATCTTTGGGATCTCTTCATAGGGAACATATCATCCATCACTTTCATCCAAGAGGTCTTCTATCAAAAAGTGATCCATCAATCTTCTCATTTGGTCTAGATTCATGCCATGCTGCTTTCCTTCAGAACATACTTCTTCCAAGGATCTTTCATCCTTCCATATGGTTATCAACTTGTGGAAGATCTATGCTTCCCTTTGGCAGCCTTGCATAAGCTCATCAGATATTATTTAAATATGGACTTTTAAATCAAAAGTTACCTTAGTGATGATCTTTCACCATGACATTTTCTTGTAGGCATCGACAACCTTCATTTACAGATTGACACATCTCCTAAAGATATGTATTGTCAAGGGGCTCCATCTTTTCCAGACTTCTATCAGAGTCTACATATCTTCCCAGGAGATTTTCTAGTCAAGTCTTCTTGGCTTCCTTGGATGTTGACTAATTTTTATCATAGTTGCACTTCTCACGATTTCTTCCTTTCTGTCTCTACTTTTTATTTCATTCCCAGGAGCTTCCAATATGAAGTTCCTTGATTGTGTATAGCCACCTCATATTCCATATGAGGACATATTATGTTGATTTCATCTGGTGTGGATCATGCCTTTTGGCAACCTGTGCATCGGAGGAAATTCTATTTTCTTTGATCATACTTCTAAAGCTAGAAGTATACTACCTGCAACCATATGACATGACTTCATAGCATCCAATGTCAACATAGATATATATATGTACCTTGTCTCTTTTGAGTTATCCTGCAGCAGTTTTCCTTAGAATGACGACTTTCATTCTTTTGACCTGCTTCATCAATATGTCATCATATCCTAATCCCAAGATTCTGCAAGTTAGAATTCTCGATGAATCCTTTTTCTTTCTTTCTAACCAGTGAATCCATAGAGCATTGCATTAGAAGAATGTCAACACCTGTTTCCATATGCTTAATGAATGATGAACCTTGATGAGGTTTCCAGGAGCCTCAACTCTTCCCTAGGTACACAGAGGAGGAAGAAAATGAGATGCTAATGGCTTCTGTGTTGGAAGGAAAAGTCGAAGGCGTTATTAAATCCATGCAAAAAGACAAGAGTCTAGGGCCTAATGGTTGGACGGTGGAATTCTTCCAACATTTATTTGATTTAATAAGGGAAGAGATTGTAGGGGTGGTGGAAGATTCCAAGATCAGGGGTTACATTCATGAGCCATTCAATTCTGCTTTTCTAGCTTTAATTCCTAAATCCGATGACCCTATATCATTCGAGGAGTTCAGGCCTATATCCCTCTGTAATTGCATCTATTAAATCATTTCCAAAATTATAGCGACTCGCCTGAAGCCAATCCTTTCTAGAAATATATCCAAGGAACAATTTGGGTTCCTTGATGGCAGACAGATCCATGAAGCCACTGGAGTTGCTCAGAAATCGATCCACAGCATAAAGAAGAGAAAAAGAAAAGGTTTGATAGTTAAAATCGATCTCTCAAAGGCGTATGACAGGATTAGTTGGTTATATTTGCGTCTCCTGATGACTCACCTGGGTTTTAGTATCGAGTTCATCAATTGGGTTATGCGTTGCATATCAAATGTGCCTTTTGTTATTTTCATAAACGAGGTTGCTTCCACAGTCAGAGAGGGCTTAGACAGGGATGCCCTCTGTCTCCTCTTCTATTCTTACTGGCAGCAGAAGGACTAAGTCAGTTGCTCCTTGCTACTAAGCAGAGAGGTGAATTAAAAGGAATTGAAGTAGCAACAAATCTGTTTATTACTCATTTGATGTTTGTGGATGACATTCTACTTTTCAGTAATGGATCTAGGGATCATATTCAACGATTGAAGCCCTCCCTGGACTTGTTCCTCAAGGCTACTAGATGTGCATAAATGCTCAGAAATCCTCAATAGTACACGAAGGATTCTCGGTGAATGAGGTAGATAGAATTACCTCGACTCTTCCCTTCGAAGAAAAAACTATGGGGGACAGCTTAAAATATCTGGGGTTCCATTTAAAGACATATTCCTACAGGAAAAATGACTGGAATTGGCTTTTGGCAAAAATTGAGTACCGTATTAAACTATGGAGCTTTAAGTGGTTGTCGAGAGCTAGCAGATTAGTACTTACTAAATCAATTCTTATTGTTATTCCAGTATATTAAATTGCTCACACCTGGGTTCCAAAAGGCATATTATCCAAAATAAGGAAATTATGTGATCGTTTTCTATGGGCAAGTTTAAAGGAGGATGTGGTTCTTCCCTGGGTAGCTTGGGACAAAATTGCTCGCCCAAAGGCCTGGGAGGATGGGGTATAAAGGAACTCCAACCTTTTGCATCATCATTGGCAGCAAAATCGTGGTGGCGGTTGTTGACAATGGATAATTTGTGCACTAAAGTGGTGAAAAGGAAATACATCAACCCAGTTCCAATTGATGAATGGATACGTAGGGTTGTAAAAAACCTTCAAATGCATCAGCGATATGGAAGGAAACTATAGAGTCCTTCATTATAGTGGAAGAAGGTCTTGCTTTGCAGGTAGGTAATGGAGAAAAGGTCAGAATAGGAATTGACCCTTGGGTGGGATGTAATGAGGCTTTTGCACTTTCAAGGGAGATTTTGGACTCTCTCAATGCCCCAAGACTTTTGTTCCTGAATCAGATAGAAAAAAGTTGAATTATCAACATATTGGCATCAGGGATGCAAAAGTGCAAAGGATATTTACTTAGAAGTACAAAGAGTGGCAGAATTACATAAGAGAGCTTCAGCGCACAAATGTCAAGATTAGGGATCGTCCAAATTATCTACAATGGGTACATGGCTACCTCAAGCCAATATTCCCCAAAATTTGGTTATAGTTTTTGATGGCTAGAAGAGCATGGGGGTACAGGTGGTGCAAACTATTATGGAAACTGAAAAGCCCAGGAAAAGCAAGATTATTCCTCTGGTGCATCCTAAAGAATAAAGTGCCCACATGGGACAATTTACAGAAGCGAAACAAGCATGGCCCTAGCTGGTGTATTTTGTGCAAAAACTCTGAAAAATCTGTTAGCCATTTATTCTTAAGATGCCCCTTCATCATCAAGATTTGGGAGACCACTCTGAGCTTATTGGGGATAAGACTAATCTGGAATGGGGGGACTCGTGGGAAAACTTGGCGAAATTGGTGGAATTCGGCTTCAGATAAAAACTTAAGAAACATCCCTCTGACCATCTCTTGGGGAATTTGGCTAGCGAGGAACAAAGGCATTTTTCAGGACCTTACAACTTCTCCCTCTCTGATTGCAGTAGAATGTGCTTCGATTGCTCTATCCCTGTTTCTACTCCATCTCAAACCCCCAGGATCATCTGTGAAGAACAGATCAGACCTTTCCTTGGGCATATTTTGATGGTGCCTCTGACACACAAGATAGGTGTGGGTCGGGGCTGGTTATACACATCAATGAAAACAAAACCTACAAAGCTTCAATGGGTCTCGAAACAGGAACAAACAACTATGCTAAATTACAATCTTTGAAATTCCTAATGTGCTGGCTTAAACACTTGGGGATTGGTTCAGTTCAAATTTTTGGTGACTCCTTGAATGTTATAAATTGGTTCAACAATATGCAAAGATGTCAAAATCATATATTAATTCCACTCATAGAAGAAATATTTCAATTAAAAATAACTTTTGATCACATATCTGTTTGCCATATCTACAAGGAGCGATAAAAACTTAAAAAACATCCCTCTGATCATCTCTTGGGGAATTTGGCTAGCTAGGAACAAAGGCATTTTTCAGGACCTTACAACTTCTCCCTCTTTGATTGCAGCAGAATGTGCTTCGATTGCTCCATCCCTGTTTCTACTCCATCTCAGACCCCCAGGATCATCCATGAAGAACAGATCAGACCTGATATTCCTTGGGCATATTTTGATGGTGCCTCTGACGCACAACATAGGTGTGGGTCGGGGTTGGTTATACACATCAATGAAAACAAAACCTACAAAGCTTCAGTGGGTCTCGGAATGGGAACAAACAACTATGCTGAATTACAATCTTTGAAATTCCTAATGTGCTGGCTTAAACACTCGGGAATTGGTTCAGTTCAAATTTTTGGTGACTCCTTGAATGTTATAAATTGGTTCAACAATATGCAAAGATGTCAAAATCATATATTGATTCCACTCATGGAAGAAATATTTCAATTAAAAATGACTTTTGATCATATATCTGTTTGCCATATCTATAGGGAGCGGAATACAGAAGCCGACCTCCTTTCTAAGGAGGGTCTTCAGCAGGATCTGGGCGTATGGCGTATAGCAGAGATCGTTGATGGAAGGGTCCGCGTGTCGGACCAACAGCCATACAATTTCTAATCTGGCCTGCCTGGTTTTTCATCATATATCAGCTTATCTGGTTTTTTGGATACTTGCTTATTCAACTTTGTAGTCACTTATGTTGTTACAATTTCTTTTTGTAAAAACTGGTATGTGTATGGGTCGTTTTCTCCAATAATGGGGAGAACCAGAAAATGGACAAGACTATTTTTGCGTCGGGACTGGGGAGGGGCTGTTATATGCTCAGTTTCGTTGTGGTTTTTTGCCTTCCTCATGGTGGATACACAATTTTCAGAATGCTTAATTGCATTTACTTATGTAACTTTTTATTTTCTTAATAAAAAGTTCGATTTTTCCTCTGAAAAAAAATTCTAATTACAAGGTAAGTTTTTTCATAAAACTCATAAAAAAAATCATTAACATTCGTTATCTTTTTGTTAAACTTAGATACACATACAGGAACACATATCGTATGGTATGTAATTATCAGTCTAGCCTGCGTTTTCTCCTACAGAGGCAAGACCCACTGGTTTTATAAGGACTAGAGTCCTGATTTTAAATCAAACAGCCCTCGGTATTTTTGTGAAAAGGATGCTGGTCAAAGAAATCATAGTACTATATATACTAAAAATTTGAGAAAGAGTACCCTCTGCGACACAGTCAAAGCAATATTAATAGGGGTTTTGTAATGACTCAGTCAGTGGAGCTTCCGTCTCTATGTACTCAGAAACCCTTCGGATATAGCCACAAGTCCTGTATTTTTCCGATATAAAAACTCTATTGAATTCACGATCATTTCGAAAAAACGTACCCGGGAAAGGATACAGCCCTGGTATCAAGAGTTGTTCCTTGAATCCTTAACAGTTATTGCCGGTACTGAAATCATATGCTTGACACTAACAATATAAACATGATCTTCGACACTTTACAATTGACTTAAAAATTACACACGCGCACGCATAGTACAAAACGCTAGGAGGATAAACCCAGGCCAGGGTTTAAGAAAAACAGAAGAGCATATCCATGGGAAATATCTGCAAAAGCGATGGGCATATTAATAATTAGGAGAAAGTAACATGTATTTCCAACCTTGTGACGCCTCTGTAGATAGAACTTCGTTTTCCAGCAGCACAGGGAGGCATTTTACTAATCCGTTCCTTTGCTGTTGATCCTCTCTCACGCCTTGCCTTCTTCATTCCCTTGAGGAGATCACTCTCATTGCCTTCCTTTAGCTGTTGTTCCTTCACTTCGTCTGCAACCCCCATTCCTGCTACTTGCCCGCCCTCCATCTTCCCCCAAACCTCTAAACTGACCATTATTCCAATGTATCCAATACCTTTCAGGCTCAAAAACTTACAACCGACTTGAGCAAATCCCCTTTTTCTCACATCAAGGGCCCAAAATCAAATACCCACTTGAGAAAAACCGGTACCCATCTGAAAAAATCCTTCCTTATTTCCCATTTCAGTCACAATCTAGGGCAAGATATAACCACCGGAATGATGAAATCTGCAGCTATTTCACAGCAAAGGATTACCAGAAAAGGTTAAGGGGACCCAGATGCGAAAGGCCTCTGAAAATATCCAGATGAATTGGAAATGGATTCCAGAATGCACTGAAGGATGAGACAGTGGTCTCTAGATCCGTATCTGTGAAGAGAAACAATGATCTGTGAGACCGGATTGGCCAATGAGGGAATGCCATTTGGAGGAGTACGGGGACTACGATCGATTTTCATGTGTGAAGACGTGGAGATTTCGTTATCTGCTCCAACGGCTCTATGTTGTGTCTTCCACCGCCCTCCATAAACCAAACCTTAAAATAATAATAAGAATGAGAAGTGGATTTTAAAAAATAATTAAAATACATATTTATTGTCTAAGTGTGGACCTCTCCATTTGACTAAGCGTGCCTTTCTTTGACTTTATGCTTCAAAAGTAAATTGCACTTTCCCAAATGGGTAGAGCATGCGAACTTAACTTTCCAAAATTTTAGGAACGAGAAAAGAAAACGCATTTAAAAAGTTAATTATATATTTTTTAAATACCATAAACCACATAAAAATAAATAACAACTTAGTAAGAAGTAAGAATCTTTTAAATTTAATAAATAACAACTTAGTAAGAAGTAAGAATGTTTAAAAATTTTTCCATTTCATTTTTAATTAAGAGAATTGGTAAATTTGTTATGGCACTTTTTCAAGTTTAGAAGGGTAAACATGTTTTAATATTTTCATGTTATGTGTGGTTTAATATTTTGATTTTTTAAAATTATTTAAAAATAAAATTATAATTATAAATTAAAATAAGATTAAAGTAAAATAGTTAATTTACTATTCTAATTTTTAGACATTAGATTTTGAATATAATATTTTAAAATGTAATATTTTTATTTTTAAAATAATATAATTTTTTTTTTTATTTTTTAATTAGGTGAAAATAAAATAAAAAGAATTCTACTTGAAAACATTTTTAATCACTCAAAATAAAATAAAATTAATAGAAAAAATAACCTTAAAATAAAAAATAACTTCATTGAAATTGACTTTGGTATGAAAACCCATGGTATTCATATGGAATATAGCATATTTAAAGGGGAGAAATAAATCAACCTAGATCCATCTTAAATCCAAATCTATAAGTGCTGAGAGGGATCAAATCTCTTTTTACTCTGAAAGAGGTTTGCATTTCAAGAGATTTGATCCCTCTCAACGCTTGGTAAATTTGAATTTAAGATGGATCTAGGTCAGTCTATTACTAAGGAGGTTTGGAGTCAAGTCGGAGGGATTGCCCTTGTACTCTCAAGCCTAATGTAACTATTTATAAGGACACTAGGCGAGTTAACCGAGTTTCGAACATAGACAGGGTCCCAATGATGTGTAGGCTAATTGGTTTGTGTGGGATTTAGTCCTCGTCAAGTTAGCATTCAAATGTCATGGGGAGGGGTTGAGGATGGGAGCCACCTGCGGGCTGTAAAAATTATCCCTATGGGGCATCTAGACTTGACTAAGTCTCACACAATCCTAGTGGCAGTATTCCACAAGTGGGAAAATCATTCTTCCACCCAATAACGATCTTAGTCTCAGTTTAGGCTCAATCTGGTTAGAAAAAAAAGAAAAAAAAAACCGGGAAAGGCGATAAAATTAGTTCCATTGCTTTTGGCCATTGTACTTGCTTTCACTATATTCATTGGGTTTGGCCATGTTTTTAATAAATAAAAAGTCACTTTAATGTAATGTATGGATCAAAATCATTATTTTACTTTTGGAATATGAGCTTAAATTATGTTTGGTCAATGGATTATTATCTTTGGTTAGGAGCAATTATAAAAACTTTGGCAAATTATATTGTAAGCATGAAAGTTTATTTGGATATCCTTGAATGAAATATTTGTAGCATTCTTACGACCATGGGATAAGTAATTACATTATAGTGTTTTCAAATTCTAGAACTCAATTACCATATTCTCATTATATTTATTGAATAAGTCTCCAAGAATGGCTACAATTAAATAAAATGCAGGGATGGGTTTGATAATTAAAACAAGTAATCTATAGTGACAAATTGACATTTTTCTAGCAATTAAAAATAATAAGAGGGGAAATCGACATTTTTTCCCAAAAATTATTTTAAATTAATGGAATCACAAATATCATATGTTAACATTGCACGCTCTAGTTGCAGTAGGTTATTTGAGGATGTTGAATG
Organism: Pinus albicaulis; assembly: GCA_034641835.2. Lineage (NCBI taxonomy): Eukaryota > Viridiplantae > Streptophyta > Pinopsida > Pinales > Pinaceae > Pinus > Pinus albicaulis. The sequence continues at coordinate 715,264,687 of CM076574.1, read as the reverse complement.
TATTTTTACATGAAAAACAACAATTTCATCAATCCATATATATAATACAGTTAACAATATTGAAGGCGAGTGATGTTGAGCACTGCTGAGCACAGCGTATGAATCGAGACATTGGCGCACTGATCCGCAGTAGATTTGACAGGCTGAATGGCAACCCTGGTTTGGGGGGGGGGGAAGAAATCCCCTCCTACCAAAGCGTGATCGCAGGGGAGTATAGTGGAAAGCAGGTAGGACTATAGGGGAGCGTCGGCCCTAACATAGGGCTTGTGTTGGGGGTGCAATGGAAAGCCAAGATCCGCGAGCAATGCTTACCGAGAGCCACGAAGAAACCCCTGCTTCATCATTCCATCCAATAAGCTGGATAATTACTGAAGTTACATGAAGGGCCATGCCTTAATATGTAAATTTATTGGCATTTGGCCGACTGAGAAGGAATTAATCAAATGGGTTCAACAAAAATGGTAGCACAAGGGTCATTTCAACCTAAATTTTGGTGCAAGAGGCTTCTTTACAATGATATTCTCGAACTTGATAGACAAGGAAAGGATCTTTGAAGGTAGACAACACTTCTATTATAACATAGGACTATTCATGAGGCATGGGGAGGAATGCTACAACCCTGACCAGGAATAATTTCTAGTGGCGCTAGTATGGGTCAGGTTGTTTGCCCTACCTATGTATTTCTGGGACCCTAAAATCCTAGAAGTCGTCGGCAACTCAATAGGAAAATTTGTGAAAATAGTTGAAACTACAAGCAGAGGCAGGTACACCTCATATGCTCGGATCTGCGTATATATGAACATTACAGAGCCCTTACCAGAATCAGTGGAGCTGGAATATCAAGGAGAAGTATGGTAGCAACTTCTCGACTATGAGCATATTCCATTTAGATGTCGGTGTTGCCACGAATATGACCATCTCTTCAAAGCTTGCCCGTTAAACTAGCCAAATTCGGTAGATGGAAAACAATCGCAAGGGGCAGCTACAATGCTAGGCAATAATGAGGGTTTCAAGGAAGTTGCAAACAAAAGAAAAACAACAATACTCAGCAGCACCAAACCCCAAACCTACCAAAGGAAAAGAGCAGCCAGAATAGGTTTGAAATATTACAAGAGATGGGGAAAGCTCCAAGGAAGCAAATCTACCAAATGAAGAAGAACAAAGCCAAAATCCACCAAAAGCGACTGCAAAGACTAAGAGGAAAGCCCAAGCAGAACCCTCAGACAAGGAAGAGCAATCACAATCAGTAGACCTATTAGCCATGGATATTGACACATCCAAAGAATGTCTAAGCATAGAGGAGGTAGTACTGTAAAAAAAAAATATGAATGAATGGCAAAACCTAGATGAGAGATTCATCCCGGAAAACCAAAAAAGTTGTACAGAGAAACATTTTAGTAGTATATGACAAAACAAGGCCAGAGGTAGTACTCAAATCTGGGGGATACATTGAGCTCGCAGAAAGGAAGTACTCAAGATCCCAACATCCAATGAAAAGGAGGCAAGAAAAGAGGGAGGAAAAATCTACAAGAATCTATTCAAATTGTGGGAGAAATGTTAGTGAACTCGAGTAGGGTAATACCACTCTCAGTGGTGTTGCACCAACTGCATAAAGTTTCCCAGTGATAGTCATCTCCTAGAATATGAGGGGCCTTAACAGTCGAGGCAAATAGAGATACTTATAGGAACGATTGAAAAAGGAGAGGCCTCAAGTAGTGCTTCTCCGAGAAACAAAAGTCTCAAGTGCAAAGCTAGAGGAAATAATATGATTCATAAAACAGAAATATGAAGTTGTAGCCCTATACATAAGAGGGAGTGTGAGAGGTATAACTATTCTCTGGAACCCCTCAAATATCTTAGCAGAGGGATGGATTGTCTTACCCCAAATCCTCTCATGATGATTTAGACACATTGGAACACGAGAGTGGGTCCTGATCTCATCGATATACGAGCCATGTATTCTAGGAGAGAAAGAAGCTTTTCTACAGAGTATAGGAATGTTGGGACAGCTGCATAGTGAAAAATTTTGGTTGTTGGGAGGCGACTTCAATATGATCACATCACTGGACGAAAATTAAGGACTCAGAAGACAACAACCAAAAATGGAGTTGTTTCGGAACATGCAAACAAATCTGCAACTCATAGACATTCATACCATCAACAACACTTATACATGGAATAACAGGAGAGGAGGGGTGCACAAAGTGGCCTCCAGGCTAGACCAGTTCTTAGCCTCTGAAGACCTAATAAGCAGCGATATCTTCTATGAGGCCATGATCTTACAAAGTCTTGGATCATACCATTGGTTGATGTGCCTGGAAGTAGATATGAAGCAAGGGAACCATAAGTGACCATTCAAGTTTGAAGCATTTTGGCTAAGAGACCCTTCCTTCATTGAACAAGCAAAAGAATTGTGGGGATCAAGTTCAATACAAGGCAGAAACATCATGCATACTTTCTAACTATGCTTGAAAGAACTGAAACAAAAGATAAAAAAGTGGAACAAGTAAGAGTTTGGACACATCTAGCAGGATCAAGAATAGCTTCAGGCCCGCATGAAACGGGTACAACAACAAATGATAACACAGGGATGCACAGGCAACCTGGTGGTGGAAGAAGGTAAGTTACTAATCAAGATAGAAGAGAGAAGAAAGCAGGAGGAAATATTGTGGAAACATAAATCAAGAATCCAATGGCTCCACGAAGGTGAAAAAAATACTAGCTTCTTCCATAAAGCAATGATCCAACGCAGACAACACAACAGACTCTTATCGCTAAAGGACTCAGCAGGAAACCAATTGGTACAGTATGAGGAAATGGAAAACCTCATGGTGGAGCACTTTGGAAATATGTTGTTAGAGCCGGTCCCTGACAGGACAGAGGCTATTTACAGGATCAAGAGGTATATTCCTCAAATTTTCAGTAGAGACCAGAACTTGGCACTCGTGCGAGTTATTACTATAGAAGAGGTAGAGGGAGTGGTCAAAGGACTGGAAAAAAATAAAGCACTGGGACCAGACGGATTTATAGCAGAATTCCCCTGGCCAATCATGGGCATGGATATCCTAGAAATCATGGAGGAATCAAGAAGAACAAGGAAGGTACACCCTACTCTAAACTCTACTTTTTTAGCTTTAATCCATAAATCGGAGCACTCTGATGAGCCCCAAAGGTTTAGACCCATTTCTTTATGTAATGTAATATACAAAATAATCTCCAAAATCATGGTGAATCGCCTCAAACCTATCCTACCGGCTCTGATCTTCCCAGAGCAGACAAGTTTTGTGAAAGGTAGACAAATCTTGGATGACATTATAATAGCCCAGGAAGCCATACACTCCCTTAAGAACCTCAAAGCTAAAGGTGTGATTTTAAAACTAGACTTATCAAAATCCTACAATCAACTTAGCTAGGCTTACCTCCAAAAGATCCTTCAAGCATTCGGCTTTGACTCTAGATGGATTTAATGGGTTTCTTCTCTCGTCTCCTCTCATGTATTCTCCATCATGCCCAATGGCTCCCCATCCAGTACATTCAATGCCACTCGAGGCCTTAGACAAGGAGATCCAATGTCTTCATTCCTCTTTATCATCATCGTTGAAGGTCTAGGGAGATACATTAAAGAAAAGGTGGAGGAAGGTCATCCCAAAGGGCTCCACTTATGTGTAAATGGTCTTACCCTAACACACTAACAATTTGTGGATGACATAATGTTATTATGTCAAGACACTCTCAAAGAAGCCAAATCCATAGTGTATATACTCAAAGATTTCATGGATGCCTCAGGAACTAAAAAAATAACGAAAAAAAAACAATATATTTTTCTTCAATACCTAGATCCAATCCCAAGCTTTCCTGGCCAGAACACTGGGCTTCCATATTGGGTCCATGCCAACCAAATACTTGGGTATGCCTCTCTACCTAAATTTCCTGAGAGTATCTTGTTGGAAAGATATCCTTGACTGCATTCAATCTTGTCTTCAAAACTGGTCATTATGAGCCCTTAATTCGGCCAACAGTGTCATACTGTTGAAAGCAATACTGTAATCAATCCCCATATACCAACTTTCGGGCCTTGTAGCGCCAAAAACTAGCTGTGTTGAAATGGAAAACATATTTAAGAAATTCCTCTGGCAAGGAGCCCAAAAAGCTAAAAAATGGGCGCTCCTCTCATGGGAAAGACTAACTAAACTAAAACTGGTAGGAGGACTGGGGATGAAAGATCCATATATTTTGAATCAATTTATGGGAGCAAAAATTTAGTGGCATTGGGTGCAGGGAGGAAGGGCTCTATGGAAACTTCTATGGGAACGAAAAATACAATATTCCAACATCTACATAAGGGAGGTTGAGGGTACAAGGAACTCCAAAAGGGTCTCCCATCTCGAACCTAGTGGCGATAAACAGAGATCTAATCAGAAATCACAACTTTTCGGACATAAGAAATGGAATTAAAGCATTATTCTGGGAAGACTCTTGACAACAAAGGGAGAAATTATTTAGAAGACAGGATCTAGCAGAGATCTTTCTTTTCGCCAGTAGAACAGTGAACATGAAAATAAATCAATTTTGGGAAGGAGGGGATAAAAGTATATGACCAAGAACACAATTCAAGGAAAATTACAATATCTGAAGACACTAATATTCTGAGATGGGGTTATCAAACAAAAGGAATGTTCACAATCTAGGAAGGCTACCACCTGAAAGCATAAAATCATCAGAATCAAGTACATTCTCTTTGGAGTAAAATATGGTTGGGAAAGAAATGGCCAAAAATCATGTTTTTTTGTGGTTGGTAAGTCATGGTTGGGCACTTACCTGGGATCATATTCAAAAATGAGGATTCCAGGGTCCATCTGAGTGTAGGATGTGTGGATCGCAAGCATAAACAATGGAGCACCAGATAAATTCCCATCCATTCATTGAACAGCTCTGGCAACAAGTCCTAAGCCTTCTCTTTGGAGAGATAGATAGAGACTGGTAAAGTATTAAGAATACCATAGAAATATAGAGGAAAGGAGGATTCCAAATCCCAGTCCTCACTAGAGCCTGGTCCATATCTCTAGGATTACTCCTAAGGGTTGTGTGGAAGGAAAGGAACAAGAGGATATTCAAGGAGAAGATACAATCAGTGACTGATATATGGAAAACAATTCTTCAAAATATTAGAGAAACCATTTTAGCAGACATATGGAAATAGGAGGATTGGAAATCCCCACCTCAAGAGGCCAGAATAATGGCAATGATGAACCTCTCCCCTCAGATGTTGGCGCCTCATTCATGGAAACTGAAACCCCCCCCCCCCCCAATTCTTCAACATCTAAATTTATTTGTCCAACACATGATTTCTTGAAATTAAATTATGATGGAGCCTCCAAAGGGAATCTGGGGGTGGCGGCCTTAGGCAGCTTATTCAAAAATTCCAGAGGCCAGGTAGTGAGGTTATTTGCAATGGATCTAGGCATAGCAAGTAACAATGAAGTGAAACTCAATGAAGGGAAACAAGGACTAATAATAGAAAACAAGGAATGATGCAACAAATTGGTTGTGGAAGGAGATTCGGCCCTAGCAACAGGAATCATCCAAAATCTTCAACAGGGATCCAACTGGGAACAAATTAGTAGAAGTTGGTGTACTACGAGAATGATCCAGGAAATAAAGGATCTAACTGCAGAGATAGAATATATAACCCTACCCATGTCCGTCAGGCAGGAAACACGACAGTATGCTTCCTGACGAACTAGGGATGCAGTCACCCAGGCAAGCAACTAGAAGGAAGTCATGATAGTACAATATAGGTGGAAGGATTATAGTCATTACAGGGGATCCTCGATAGAGACATGAATCCAAACCAGGGCCCCCGATTAGGGTGGGAAGAGGGTGATGATCCACATGGGGATACATGACATGAATAGGGTGATACGGGGCAAGGCTGGTGGGTGGCCCACCCCATGCCACCACACGTCAAGATTGAATGCGGGCAAGAGCGAACATAATGGAATGTTAGACAGTGATGGGGATGCGGGACAAAAGCCGCGAAAGGTGGCAAGTAAGGAAGGAAACATGCAAAGGCTCGTTAAGGATGTTGCCATTGTGAGCGAGATTGCAGAGAAGGTAGAACCAGGAGCAGGAACATTGGATCGAAGGTGTGATAGGGTGGAAGACCACCACGCAATGGAGCAACGACAACTCGAGTATGTATATCAATCTCATCTGCTAGTAATCATGGAGGTTCTGGTGCAATATAGGAAGAATTACCTCCAAAGTTCACTAAAATTAAGTCATGGGATTGACAAAAATGCGTTTGGGTTGTATTTTCTAAGCTTGTTCATGTCAATTCCTCTATTGCACGATAAAAATTTGGCCCGAATGGGTTTGGGTTGGTATTACAACCCAATTACAGTTTGTAATTTGGGTAAGGGAGTTTATAAAATGATCAAATTGATGTTGTATTTGGATAGCTACTTGGATATAGGTGTCTGCGGGGCCTTAAGCCAAACTAAGGGTGGATTTTGCGCTTGTTGTGGCCACATATGGTTCGAAGGGCTAGCTCCCTTGGTATAGGATAAGTGGTTGGCCCAGATGGGTATGTTTTGGTTCCATGCTCTTCTTACAGGTTGTAATTGGAGTAGGGGAGTTGGTAAATTGCTCAAAACACTACTTCATATGGGTAGTTGTGTGCTGGATAGTCTAGGGTGTCCTGAGGCAGGGTTTATGTTTGATGTGGTAACATATGGATAGATGGGTCAATTTCCTAGTTGTCTCGTAATATGCAAGCAAAAATGGGCGAGAACCAGTTGGATAATTCTATTTGTGGTTATAATCTGAGCAGCGAAATTTGAAAAGTATTAAAAATGCTATCTCATTTGGGCAGTCATGTGAAGAAAGAATTCTGTATAAACCAAAACCCAATCAGGGGTGAACTTTGTGGAAGTTACGACTCCACACAGTTCGATGGATGGTTTGGGAAACCTCAAATCACCAACCAATGGTTGGAATGCTCCTGCTAAGGGGTTTGGAGAGATGTCAATGTTTGTAACCCGAGCAACGGAAGCATTGAGGGGGTGGCCACATGAGAGCCCAACTGGGAGAAACTCTTGAAGAAAAGGTGCAATTAGCTTAAATTTATTAACAATTTTGTTTGTTTTGAAATTACAGGTCCACCTGGCCTGTATATCTCTTAGGACTCTGCACGGAGGATGGTAAATCCGGTGCAGACTCGAGTGCATGCACAGTTGTTGGGTGGTCCCGGAAAGCGTAAAATGTTAAAGACGCAGCCGGGTAAATGCAATGGAGGGTAGGGAGATAAAACAACAAAGGCAGAGAAAGGGATAGATAAACCGAAGGAAGCAGACTCATCAAGAAAACCTCAGCGCAGAAGGGGCAAAAAAACAGATAAAGAGAACATGCAGGACTTATTACATGCATATGGAGTCGGTACTCTAGCTCAAGTCAAGTCAATGATATCTGTATGGGATAAATAACTGAACACCAAAGTAGAGGCAAAAATTTGGGATGATGAAATGGCACCCATGGTGACAGACCCATGAAATACAAGAGGTCATCTGACTCTGTTCAAGAAGTCATTTCAACTTTACTGGTCCATGAAATTTTTGATGGCGAAGGCCATTATGGCAGTACAGGACGTGGGAGGAAACCCAAAGACATAACCGAGTCTCGCAGAAATACTCCGGGACATTCAAGCCATATAGTTGTAGGTTCATCATCAAAATGTGCATCTTAGTCGAATTGAAAGGAAGCTCTAAAATCTGCATCAAGTGGACATGTCCGAGTCTAGTGCTAAAGACTCAACACCGATTGAATCATCTGATGAATAGCTATAGGAAGTTTAATACATTTTTGTTTTTGATTATCTGATTTGGTCGGCTAACATTTACTTTTATAATAGTATGTTTAAGGAGATCATAGATATCATATCCTATAAGGCTTCGAGAGACATTATCAAACAGTTTCAATTTTGGTTGGATTTTAACTCATGGAGGTGGCCAACAGACTCGGTTTCCTTCAGGCAGGTTAAGGTCACCAAGAACATTATATGATGTAACCTACAATATATTTTAAAATGAATTAATAGAGAGGCTCTACCAAACTTACAAAAAAAAAAAACAATTTCATTAATCCTAAATTACACTTTCAAAAAATAATTGGAAAAAGGTCAAAATTGTAGAATATTAAGCCACATTTTAATTAAAATGTTGTGAAATTAAACAAGTATGGATTAACATAGATTCATGGCAACGAAATTCCCACAAATAGAATCAACTATAATCACACATAATGTGTAAGATACCTAAATTTCCATAAAATAAAATACAAAAATCTTGCATATTCATAAATAATGATAAAACACTTATATTTTAGCAAATATTGTTCCAATAAATTGGTTGTATAAAAATAATTTTCCACCCAACCATATGTATCCATTGTAGATGTCACCCCCAATCCAAGCTACAAGGCCACCAAGGTGGAGGAAACAAAATGCAATGTTATATCTATCTTAGTGCAACCCATTTTCTCTCATGCTTAGCAAATTTGTTTGTTATAGACCACTCCATAGAGGCTAATATATGCATTGCTCTGAGACCAAATGTTATGTAACCATATCATAAAAACATAAGAAAAGATAGACCAACGACTTGAAAATAAGTCTCTTCGAAGGGGAAACCTCCTTTTACATCACATAAATGAACAATTCTTAGATGATACAAATGACAATACCTCCTCGATATATATAGGAGCCTAAAGAGTCACAATATAATCAGGGCCTACATAACAATAATAAGCTAGACCCAAGGGATAGATCAGTTGGTCGAGTTCCCTTTTCTAAGTACTTCGCTAGTTGGGAGATCATGGGGTCAAATCTCCTTGACACCCTTGGGGTTAGTCCCTGCTTGTTGTGTCGATGGGTAGATCCCTTCGTGTTGATCTTCCTAGGTTTTCACATGGATGTAGTGGCCACCTAGTGTCTATGAACCACCCTTAAAAACAATAATAAGTTAAGGGCACAATAATAACAATATGGGGGCTACACTAGTATTATAGGGACCTAACATATACTTTCTAAGAATTGCTTATAATTATATGTACTTGGTTCTTAAGAATCCAAAAAGCAACAAATGCAAAATATGTTATGAACTCCTGACCTGTCTGACCTCTTTACTCACATATAATGATCTATCTTTCAGCTAATATCGTCAATCTCCTCTTTAGATCCCTAATTTCATTAATTTCTATGATAGTTCATAGTTAACAAATAGATAGTAATGCATGAGCAATGTCAAGCATGAACATGAAAACAATAAAATGAATGGAGTGAATGGCAATGAAATTGAAGGAAATGATGGTGGACACTACCTCTAACAATAGGAATGTAGGACTCTTATTCTTCCCCATGCTGACTCTACTGAGTCTATGCTTCCATAACTACATGAGAAGACTTCCCCACAACCTCTTACATGTATTCAATGATTGGTTTTATAAGTCAAATGAAGTAGATGACTTCATTTAAGGCACATAGTGGAAAAGAGGCGAGCTTTAACACTGGCATTTGTCAATAGAGAAATTAATTTCCCATAGGGCCCCTTTCATCTTTCTCTCAAATCAAATCATAGTTGTTTTATGCTTTTCACAACAATATTGGACTATTTCATAGTATATGCAACATTGTAAACTTGCGATAAAATGTCCCTTTTCTAGTTGTTCACACTAATGACTGGAAATTGCCTTTTTAGGCCTAAAATATGGAAATAATAATTTTGGATGGATGGAATCATAGATATCATATATTAACACTGCACAATCTAGTTGCAATAGAGATATTTGAGAGTGTTGAATCAATTTATTCATTAGAAACATCAATCTCATTAATCCAAATTTGCAATTTCAACAAGGATCACCTAGTCAACTTATGGTGATGACAAGTGGGTAAAAAGTCAAAAACATATAATGTTTAGCTTTTTTCTATATTATATTCCAATATTAAATTTTCATAACCTAAGTTCACCATGGAAGGCCTGCCACATGATCCACATAAATAAATTTACATCATTTACATATAAAGTCATTTATTTGAGTTTATATGGCTTAAATGTCATCATTTTAACCATGCATTCACAATTATACATGATACTAGCCTGGATCCATCTTAACTTAGGATCTATCAAGTGTTAAGAAGGATCAAATCTTTCAAGGTGCAAACATTTTTTTTAGTGCAAAACTTGAAGGAAAGGTTTTCACCTCGAGAGTTTGATCCCTCTCGGTGCTTAATAGATTCAGAGTTAATATGGATCTAGGCTAGTTTCAGTCATGTGCATCCATACAAAATTTGTTGAACATATGATTAATCTAAAATTTTTAAATATATTAAATTTGTATAATATTAATCTTATTAGTTCCTTCTCTTCTACATCTCATGCACATTAGATATGCATTTGTATTAAATACCTGAATTTCAACATATGACTTATCACAGACATGACACATTTGAACTTGAGCTAATTGATAATTCCTATCGCGAAATTTTTGATGTGCAATGTTCATATCAACGAGAGTTGCAAGTTGAGTTTGGGCATAGATATCTTTTAAACATCTTTTTTCAAAGGACTTTCTTCTGCATTTTGTTCTATTCCTCAGTTGGTTTAATATTGTTTTATTTGTTGATATGCTCTTTGTAGTTCACTTTTTTTCTTTCATATGTTATTCCTATTGTTTAGTTGTCATTTGTTGTGATTGTCTCTCTTGATATGCTCTTTGCTTCTCACTTTGTTGTTAACATTCCTCAATTGTCATTTCTTGTGTTTTTCTTTGTCGACTTGCTCTTTGTTGTTCATGTCTATTTAGGATGGATCTAGGCTCTTTGTTGTTCATTTCTATTTAATATGGATATAGGTTGATTATTACTATAACACAAAAAACAATGCACATAGTCAATAATTACTTTGTGCATGCGATGAAACCAATGCACACTATTAATATGATTATTTTGAAAGAAATGCACATCATCCATCTATGTACATCAAATCAGAAATTGAGATTTACATTGAAATATTCAATGTATTTAGAGTAAACAATCAAATATGATTAGAAACCAACCTGACGACCTACCAGGTCTATGACTCCACAAGAAGCAGCTTTAAAACACTAGAGGCTACACTAGAAGTCTCAAAAAAGAGACTTTAACCCTTCATATCTCTATCTATTTCATTTTACTATGCTCGTATCATTTATATAAACATGGAAAGATTCAATTTTATGAGTTTTGCGTTACCTGGAAGACCTGAGTGTGATTGAGGGAACACATCAACATATCAACGCTCTATTCCTCAATACCCATGTGCTCATTTTCCTTAAAGAAGACTTGATGTATGAGAAGTGTGGAGGTGAGAACAGGAACCAACTGTCGGAACAGGAATAGGAACTAAACTGCAGGAACAAGAAGCGAACCGCTGGATCAGGAACAAAACACCCTCTTTGGCTAAGATCGATGGTTATCATTAACCCTTCATTTGCTACTCCATCCTCTTGCCACAATCATGCCACCCTTACAATGTTGTTCAACTCTGTGTTGATGCAAATATGTTGGTATTTCCAAGATTGCAATCGTTTCCTCTCTCAATCATCGCAGAAAAATTCCTTCATGCAATTAATATTGCTCACAATACTTTACAATTTCATGCTTGTCATTCAACAAGTCTAGGATTTTTTACAGCGCAGAACATTTCTCACATTAGATTGATTCTCCTTCTCAATTGATTTCCTTCAATTACTTCCATAGTCAGACCGTGACACATTTCCATCAATGCAGTCTATACTCTGTCTTCTCCACGCATCCTGAGAGGCAAATTCAAACCGCAGATCTGCTTGCAATCCTGAAATACTTGAACCCATAGAGAATATATATCCAAAGACCACAAGCTTGATATTTCTTTGTCCGAGACTGTAGAAGTAAATAAAAAGAGCCGCAAATGTATAATTGATCGCATAGGTATATTTAATACATATGCAACCATTCCATGAAGTATTAAACAGTTGCAGAGGTATATTCAACCTTGATCTAAGACTGTGGAACATAAAATATCCGAGATCGTAAAGAGATAATCACATATCTGAGATCGCATAGCTAATCATTAATGCGAGACCATAAAAAATATCTTAAATCACCATGCTCATGACAGACTCCTATGACTTTTCATCACTTGTGTTAATTATATAGACAAAACACACGCAGAGGCAATGCAATATAACATGAACACTTTCATTCATACAAATTCTACACATGTATATATACTCAGAACTTCTAGTATATCATCTATCTATGGCCTGATTCATCACGTGTTTGGCCACTTCCTTGCATTCTGGCCACATTGGCCCTCTCTAAATCTGCTCTAATTCTTTTCTTAACTCTCCTTCTTGTGCCTTCGAGGCTTACAATGATATACAAAAGGGATTCTGCAACTATTTCTTGCTCATATCCACAATCTACTCAACCATATCCTAAAGATCCTCTAGACCCACTTTTAACTCAACTAAATCCCTCTTCTAGGATCTCCTAATCCCTAAGATCTTCATGAGATCTTCGCAAGTCTAACATCTCTCATATTTTCACATATTTGAGAATATTTACATTTAAAAACCTCACACACATATTTCTCACTTAAATTATCCAAAACATACAAAATTACCTATTAAGAAATCAAATTCCTTATAAAACATCAGACCCCCTAAGTCAACCAAATATATAATGATTTTTTTGAGCAGGATGCTCCTGCATCAGACTCCCAAAGTTGAAAACATTCATGATCCCCTGATCACGTGATTTCATATGATGATGAAAACCTCCAAGGTCCCAAACCTTAATTTGTAATTGTCCAAAATGCTCTGCACCTTTGTTATTATTGCATGTCTGCTATCTTCTGGTTCATTTTCCTTCCTTCAATCAGCTTCAAATTCTGATTGATCATCCCTTCTGCTGTCAGTTTTCTCCATCTAGACCGTCCCATCATAAACTTCCACAACTCCTCAATCAAAAATAAATTTATGTTGTTCCCATCCTCATCATGGCTTTTCTTTATTCTTTTGAGGTTTATGCTAAAGTTTTCTTGTGCGTGTGACAATTCTTCCCTCACATCATCCTTTAGTGTTTGACCACCTGTAAATGCATTTTAATGTAATTCCTTACATGTCTCCATCTAAACAATGGAGTTACCAATACCATCATTGAGCATCAATCTCTTCTCAGGTTCACACCAGTGAATTTCGTCATCTTCATTCATATCCTCAACAACAAATTATTCTGACTGTCTATCAGTATCTTCATTAACCAAATGTGCATGTGCTCCCCTTTGGTTGTCCTCATGAGACAACATAGTCTCATTCTCCATAAAAATGCAATCCTACTCTTTCCTGTTTGAAATGTATTTGTACATTTCCTTCATCTTCATGACAACTTCAATTGATTGTCTATCACCTGATTCGCCTTTTTCCATATCACAATCTCTGTGTTTAACTTCATCTCTTTGATCTTAATGTTGAACTTGTCCTCTATTAAGAAGTGCATTTATGTACGTATTATGTTGTATGAGTTCAAAATTGTTTTCTTCTGAGAAGTATTCATCATCATATATGGGCTTACAATCTTCTTCAATTTCTATGATACCTTCCTTAACATGTATAGCAATTTGCAATAATTTTTCTTCATTTTCTTCTTTGGTAATATGCATATGGAATCTACCTTGACTGTCTTCATATGCTAAATCTACAACCACACATAAAATGTCAGAAATAAAAACATTAGGCCTATCAGCCTTACTTATTAGCATATCCATTTTTTGATCTGAACTATTCAAAGAGCTCATGAGACTTCCTGTAAGTCTCTCATCCTCTTCACTCTCCAAGAAACTTATAAGATCCTCGATAGATATTTTCTCAACATCATCCTCTCCAAGAATATCACCTTGCTCTGGTTCACAATAATGAACTCTTTCCTCTATTGTCAATGGCTCATATCTGCACTCAACTCCTCTGAGTTTCTCTTTCTTATTCATTTTCCTTAGACTTTTCCTTAGTTTATTTACGAATAATTGTACCACTGGCCACCAAATTGGCTTCTTCATACTCCATGCTCTTCTCTGGTTTACATCCACCTTTTTTTGTAGCAGCTTCTCCATGTAACTGAGTTCACCTATTATCTCAGTCGTCTCTCTGTCAAACTCCTCTTGACTCATCACCTATATGCCCTTTACCTTGGCATATTTCCTTCTGTTGTGACTTTCATTTGAACCTCTCGAATGACCTTCAATGAACATTGGCTTCCCCTCCTTTGTGAACTCCATCTTGTTCACTTGTGGATTGTACCTAAGCCTCCCTTTTCAGCAAGTCTCCATACCTGCCATTGATATCTCAGCAAGCTTTTCTCCTTAAGCTTAGCCTATTGATACCTTAACTTACCAAGCTATCTCCTTGAGCTTGATCTATGGTTATATGCCTATGGAACCATTCTTTGAGAAAAATATTTTTCTCTTTTAGGCTATAAAACTTCCACTTCCTTTGAGACATTCACTTTTCCTCCCTATCCAACCTCTATTGAAATTATTCAAGGTTCTGCCACTGTTTAAGAGCTCACATGCTCCTCCTCTAGAGAACACAACTAGTTATTTGTTACAACTCCTCTCATCTATCTTTGTTGCTAACACCCTCTTTGTCTGCAACGTGAAATCTGCAAACATGATCCTCAAACCCAGAGTTAAAAATAAAAGCATACCATATCACCTTTAAGATCTCTGCATAATCTTGTTCCACCATTCATCTGCACTTCAAATGGACTATTCATTGTTCATTTTCCTTTGAAAATTCTCCTAAAGAGTATCAATTACTCCCCAATATTCTACCACATTTTATCTCTATGTGCCTACACTAGAAAATTTGGCGGAAATTCCGACGGCCAATTCGTCGCTATTCCGACACATAGTCGTCGCAAGAGCGACAGTTCAAGGTCCATTAGCTTATCTTCTGCAACTATAGGACTGGGCAATCCTCTATTTAACAAAATATTCAATCTTTCTCTGAAGGCAATGATTTCTTCTTGCATATCTGAGCACCTTCGTTCTAAATTCTGTACCAGAGTTCTTTTAGTAAAAACTCTCTTTGTTTCCAGAATTGTTCCGGTCCTGTCCTGAATACCAATTTCTGCAAGTTGATTCTTAGTCTGAGTATTCAAAAAATGTATAAGTCTATTGGCCTCTTCTGGCATATTTCCCAACTCTTGTCTTGATCTCTCAATCTCATCCAGAGCCAATTTAACTAAGTTATTTTGTTCATCCATTATTTGAATTGAGGACCAAACATCCTTTATTAATTGAATGATATTATCCCAAAGAATTTCATTTATTTCTTTTAAAGGTTTCTCCAATGTGAGATCCTTTTCCAATGCTTTGACTGTTTTTTCTAATTTGTTCACTTCTCTTGTTTTATCAGCAACACTCATTTTTGAAAGGTCATATTTATGTTCTAGAGTGGTCAATTGTTCCTTTGTTTTGTGAAGCTCTATGGCTTGAATGTTCATATCTTCCATTGAATTTGTTAATTCATCAGTGTTCAAATTTGCAGTGTTTCTCTGTGACAATTCTGCTGGCTGACCTGTTGTTGCTGTACCTGTCACTACTCCTGCTGTAGATACTAGAATATTTGCCTTCTTATCTTTTAATGCATTCTCAAGCTCTTTTTCAGTTGCAGTAATTTGCTCATTCAATTTTAAGATCAAATCCATTAGTTCTTCCTCAGAATTTTGTTTGATGATTTCTGCAGTCTGTGGATGTCTTGAGGCCGGTAACTTTAATTGTTTTCTCAGAGCTGCAATATCATCATCTTTTCTCTTAATCAAAGCTTCAATACCTTTCACATCTTTAGGATTATGACCCAAACCAATGATTATTTCCTCTAAAGTTTTGATTGTATTATCCTTAGCCTGGGAGGAGGCTTTTTCAAGCTGCAACTGTGTATTAGTATTATCCAAAGAATCCTGCAATTTATGGGTCATCATTGATTTATCCGTCAGAGTAGAATAAATCATCTCACCTGTTTGCTTGTGTAGCTCAATTTGATCTAAAGGATGGATATCCTTTGCTATGACTTCAAAATTAGTCCTAACGTAATCTGCAGCTGTCTGAGGCTGCTGCACCTTGGGCTTCAAATGGCTCATTAACATCTTACCCTGTTGGATGTCATAAGCTGACATCAATCTTTCTTGATTTTTCGGAGCCATCTTCAAAAATTGGTTGTACACTTGAAGTCTAAGTGGATCGTTCCTGGCCTTTATATTGATGAATGTTCTTTTGATGTCCCGGGCAGTTTTTACTGGAGGTTTGAAAGAAGATATTTCTGCACTTTGTTGCCTTTGTATTCCCTATTTTTGAAAATTAGTGGATGTCCCACTACCTGTACCTATTTTCTGACTGTCTTCTCTTCCCTGGCTATCAGGGATTTCCTGAAATGATTCATCTTCTGGAAGGGGAGTTAATTTCTGCCTTTTAACATCTTGCTGTTCAGAAGAGCCACCAATAGGAGTAGTTGTTTCAGCCTCTCTCTTTTTGCCCTTTTCTATATTCAGAGGAGTTTGTAAAATAGAAATTTCTGGTTCACTGATCTGAGCAGGAGGAATCTGTCCTTGACCTTGTTCTTTAGAAGTCTCTGGTTGCGCTGTCATTATGAATTTTTCAATTATTTGTATATCAGGCTCCTTTTCTTTTCCTTTAGATTCTACTGCTACTGTACTAATCTTCTGCAAATTTTGTTGTAAAGTCCTGGCTGAAGAAGATCCCTGCACCTGTCCAAAAGATTCTAGGTCAAGTATCTTTTCAAGATCTTTCATTACATTTTCAACATTGACCTGCTTACTATCATTTTCAACCAATGTCCCTTCTATCCATTCATCCATATTAGCATATTGTTCTATTTCTAGGATTCTTTGATGGATGTATGGTGACTGTTTATTTTTCATTCTTCTATCACAGATAAAGTTGTTTGGATCATAAGGCACCCAGTAGAAACTCTTTTGTAGTCTGAGATAGTCTTCTAAAATCCTTTCGGCTTCCTTTCCAGCTTCCCTAGAGTTACAAATGAAGGGACCTAATTGGCTCTTGATCCTGAGTTGAGCTTTTTTCTTTGCATTGCAAAAATGAATTATATCTGAATTATTCATCTGCCTGAAATATTCTAATGCAAAGAGTCTCATTGGGACATACTTGGGCAGTTTGAATGGGCATAATTCACATCCATATATCCTGATCTTTGTGTAGTTTTGATATAGGTACCAGTCACCTATCTTGTAATGCTTTGAGAGCTGAAGGATTTTCTTGATTTCATTGTTAATTCTAGGAGGAGAGACTCCTATCAACAAGGTAGTTGCAGGATGAACAAAAAGGTCAACAAACTCATTATAGGAATAAGGAGAATCAGAGGAATTGTGAGTAATGGCAGACCAAAAGATGACTGACCTAGGATTCCCTTTGGCATCAAGTTTCTTAACATAAAAAGGGAAATTTTCTGACTAAAAGTAAATCATGAGATGATATATGACAGAAGAATACTTAAATACTCTCTCATTCTCAAATCTCATGAACTGATCATGGATTTTGTCGGCAATATAAGATGCAAAATCGTACTTGACAACAGGAGGCTGTCCAGGGGTAAAAATGGATAACAATACTAGGGTTAACTGATCAGCATACTCACTAGTATTGAAGCCCATTATGGAAGATATCATGTTTAAAATAAGTCTACCCTCATCAGTAAAGAAAGTATAACCATAAGGGGGAGGGTTTTTAGGCTGATGCTATGGTAACATGAAGGTTTGGCATAGGCAGTTTAACTCTTCATGGGATAACTTAGTAGATTTCTCAAGTAATTCAACCATGGACAGGGGAGTGAGAGCTTGACCAGGTTGGAATTGTAGCATTTCATTTATGGACTGAGCAGTTATTGGGAAAAGGACATTTTGACTTGGGGATAAAATTGCTCGTTGGTTGGGATCATAATTTGCGTAGCAATAATGGATTAACTCAGGAAAAATATGGACTGAGGGAGAAGGTACATAGGAAGATTTGATTCCCAAAGTCCAAAGATGTCAGAACCATTCAAATAATTGTCTCTGCAGCGGCAAAATATTCGAAGAGGATTCTCACTGAGACGCAAGTCCTTAATTTGAAAATCCATATCGGCTAAAGGCAAATAATCCAAGTCCTTGTGAGGGGCATTGATGGGCACGAAATTCAGAGCTACAGGAACTTCCATTTCTGGTTCTTGTGGATTCAGAAATGGACTTTCCGGGTTTTTGTGGAAAAGGGGCACAATTACCAGTTTTGGGAATATAATTGCAGTTCTAGGAACGAAAAATACCAAACTGAACTTCTTTTCAGACCTTAGTGCAGAATTAAAACTAAAACCAGGATTTTTTACAGAGTTTAGCGGGGAATTGGAATAAATACCTGTTTACGGGAAATGAAACGTGTTTAAACAGGCGCTGGTTATGACAGAAGAACCCTGAAATACTTGGCTTCAATTCTCTTCAGCAAGGTAACAGTCAGCAATCGTTAATAGTTGGTTTTTGAATTTTGTTGCATGGAAGACTGGCTAGCACACAAAACAATGAAAATGATGCAGACGCAATTTGTTTTATTTACAAAGTCAAAAGGGTGGCGGGTTTTGATTGATGACGTCAGCATGTACGATGGTATCGTCACAGAGGGATAGGAGCGGATCTTTGTTTGGGCCGCTCGCGCAGTGGAAATCTGGACCCGAAAAAGATTAGGGCGAATTTGATAAGAAATTCGCGTCACAACTCTCCCTCCGTACTCCAGCCCAACTTCGGACCCGAAAACGATTAGGGCGGAATTCATTTGGTTTTCGTGTCACAAAATTGGCCGATGTCAGCAGGCTATTTTGGAACGTGAATTTGGTTTGAATTGTGGTTTATCGTCATTTGAAGTCCGGCGGGCTCGACTTAAGAACAATTTTGTTTGATCCCATCTTATAAAATTTGTGTTGGTTTTCTTTGATAATACACATATTTATAATAAATCATGGGAATACCACACTAGTAAACATGTGGAAAAGTTATATAAATTATTGAGAACAATCATTTTTATGTAAAAATATCAAAATGTGCTTTTGGGAAATAAGAATTCGAGTATTTGGTTCATATTGTTTTAAAGGAAGGAGTGAAGTTGGAGCCTCAAAAGATGCAAGCTATTACAAAATGACCTATTCCTAAGAAAATCAAGGTTCTTAGAAGATTTTTTAGACTTACATGGTATTATTGATAATTTGTTAATAATTATGCATGCATTTCAAGTTCACTCACTTATCTCTTGAAGAAAATATCATTTATATGGAATGATGAGGTTACTTTGGCATTCTCTCTTTTAATGGATGCCATGTCTTCTACACCAACATCGGTTGCACCTACTTTTGGTAAAACATTCATAGTAGAGTGTGAGGCACTAGGACAAGGAATTTACGTAACATTAACACAATAGGGGATATCATTGGCTTTTAAAAGCAAGGAATTCAAAGAAAATATTTGGTGAAATCTACGTATGAAAAATAAATGGAAGCAATATTACATGCAATAAAAAATGGGGATAGTATATCAATGGGAGGTACTTTAAAGTCAAGATATACCATGATAGCATAAAGTATTTTTTGAAGCTATGGATTTCATTGGAAGATTAACAAAAATGAGGAGAAAAAATGAAAATTTTTAATTTTGAGATAATTTGCAAAAAGGGTAAGGAAAATTTAGTACATAATGCTCTTTCTAAAATAGAAGAGGCCTCAAATTTATATCCAATTACATTTTCTATTCCTAGGTGGCTAGAAGAAGCTTGCCATAATGGAAAAATGACAATAGTACTAAACAAAAACTAAAATTTATAAAAGATGGGATGAACTCTATGGAGCATTGGGAGTGAAAGAGAGATATACTTTGGTGCAAATGTAGAATATTTTTATGCACACAAGCATATTTGAATAAAAAAATATTAAGGGAGTCCCATGTCTCTCTGATGGTAGGACGCAGGGTTCCTTAAAACATCTCAAAGGATCAAAAAATATATTTTGGAAGGAATGAAGAAAGATATTCAAAATTTTGTAAGAGAAGGCCAGGTTTGCATAATAAATAAAAGAGAGATAGTAAAATCTCTAGGGTTACTTCAACCATTCCACATACATATTCAAAGACTAGAAGATATATCAATAGACTTTATTACGGGGTTACTGAAATATAAAGGTAAGTATTACATTTTTGTGGTCATTTATATAGACAAATTTTGTAGATTTTTTTTGTAGAGCTCAAAGTACATAAACAACAAGCCAAGTGGCAGAAGTGTCCGTGAAAGAAATTCACAGTCTTCATGGTTTTCCTAAAGTAATAGTAACAAGAAACTTTTGGAAATAATTATTTAATATGAGTGGAGAAACACTAGCTGCCATGAGTTCTACATATCAAACACAATCAAATGGTCAAACAAAAATAGTTAACAAATTTTTTTAAGGTTATCTACAATGTTACTCCTTAGAAAAGCAATCTTAATGGATGAAGTGGGTTCCTCAAGGAAGAATGGTAATATGATACTATCATACTACCTATCACACATCTACTAAAATACCATGATGATGTAAGTTTGGAATTTAACATTTTTGCATGTTAAAGACAAATAGTCAAACTCACTGACAACTTAGCATGCCATAATTAATAATGATTCCCTGTTCACTTTTGTTAATAGGTTTATGTCACACGATGATGCAGGGGCATTAGGCACTAGCCAGCAATGTAGGAGGTTTTTTCCACATGTTGTGGCTAGGAGGGTTCGAAAACATTTGAGTTGTAACAACTAGGTGTCAATACCTCAGCTGACTGTATTACTTAGACTAGTTAGAGTTGTAGGAGTCGAACTGTTTCAGTTAGTTGAATTATTATAATTAGACCTTTTGATTTCTAGAACGGTCCTCTCAGAGGAACCGAATAGCCATATGTTATGTATATAAATTGTAATTCCTCGGATGAATAAAAGTAGAGAGGGAAGAGGAGAGTAGAGAGGGGATTTCTGCAATAAACCTCTGTGTGTGAACAATTGTTTCCAGTTAAATGATTTCCAAGCATAGTTGCCATTGAATTATCTTGAACTGCTAATTGTGAAGAATTGTTTAACTGTGAGGCGATTGGGTACTGATAATTCCATTCTTTTGTCTTTGAATTCCCGTAAATTGTTGGATAACCCTGTGAACTCACCCCACCCGAAGGCGAGGTCTGTGTAGAGAACCGGGGTCGTGAACACTGTTCAAATATAAAAATCTCGCTTGATAAAGAGACAAGATTGTTGTGCTTTCGGAACCTGACTCGAGGATTGGACATGAGTTAACAAACAAAAGGATAGCGGAACCAAACTTGCACCCGTGGTCAAGCCCTGTACCAAAACCACGAGCGGAATCACAAAGGCGGGTTGCCCATATCGCACCGCTTTTGCGGAGTAGGCGGTATTTCCTATTCGCGAGCGATTCCATAGGGAATGTGACACGTGGCGAAGTGACCCCCGTAAAACCACCGTTTAACCTGCGCCATCGCACGTTAAAGCCCGACGTTGGAAGCCGAGCGAAATTGCCAAGAGTCGTTGATTTGGAGAAGGGCCATCGGACGGTGGTCGCACGTTGAACTTTCCCAGAGGTTAACTAAGGTGTGCGGAGGATAGCCAGGTACGATACGAGTGTTTGATTGGTTATTGATATATATAGGTGGGGCCGGAGTATAATGAAATTGTTTAATTAAACGATTGGCGGATAGTTAGCATAAGTCTGGAGCATGATTGTTGTAAGGCTGGGTGGTGAAATATAGAGCCGAAAGTTCATTACAAGTTATTTATTTAAAAAGAAACGTGGAGTATAAATACAAAGTGTTGAAAGTTAAACATTGGTTATAAGGCTTGGAGATAAGATAAAGTCGGGAATATAAATTAAAGTCCAACCATTGTGGATGGTATTTATTTATCAAATTCTACGAATTTGATAAATAAACCCGAAGAAAGAAGAAGTCAATTAAGACTCAGGCTAGAGGAAAAGAACGGGGTAAACCAAGGGAAAATGCTGACAGAGCGATTGTAGACACACCATCTCTCCTTAGGGGTCCAATTTCAGTTTTGTTGTGTCACACGATGATCTCTCTTCTCTGGCATTTACTTGTATTGAAGATCACTATTCTAGGAATAAGGAGTTATTTTCTCCAAAAATAACCCTAGCCAAACATTGACAATGCATCAAGGATATATTTATATGCTTCATAAGTACATATGTTCTAATTCTAAATCATGTCTTGGAAGTGGTTGTTTTGCTAGAAATTATTCACCAGTTGGTTTCATACCAAAGTCTTTTTCACATTTTCGGCATCCAATACATGAAAAAGATAATGGTTTAAAACAACATAAATATTTGAAATTTTGCAAGAATTGTCTGGCACACTTTGAATATGAATTTTGAAGTCAAGTGCATGATGCTGTATAGGATCAAGTGTCATTTTGAATACCAAATGTTTCACAAAAACTTCTCAACATGCTACCCTGCAGTAAGGATTAAATGACAATATTGCATCAACTATTTCCATAATAAAAGTGCACCTCGGCCATAAGACTAAACAACTACAAATGTTGTAGATCTAAAAAGACCACACAATCAAATGTATTCCACAAGGCCAATACTGTATGGAAAATGAAAAGGAGTTTGCAACCAAAAATAACTTAGGCTACTAATTCAATTAGATACACCAAACCATCAGCAAAAAGGAAAACCAGCCTACTTGTCCCCAATATTTTCAACTGGGTCCTCTAATTCAACCAATAAAAAGGCCAAAACCATAGCATTGAGATACATTTCATTACACTGTCAATAACAATAAAATTTGACTCAGCCATAACCCTTCCTTTTAGACCACTGGGTAACAAATATGTTTCCTTTCACCTTCGAGTTTTCAAATTATGCCTACCAAATCTAAGACATTTAAGAGGGGGAACTAATACAATGTTAAAAAGAAAACCAGAGCACACATTTACAAATTACCTCCTTAGCTACTGTCACACCATCATTAAATATTTTCGGAGAACCATGCTTGCTCTCCAAGACAACATTTTTCCCTTCGCCCCAAGGGTGACTCCAACAAGATCAGCAAGTTTGTTCACACCGCCTGCAAGACAAATTGACAATGCTTTTAGTAAGTGTGCAATTGAATGCCAGACCATATGCCAAAACAAACCTCCATGAAAAATTAAAATAACACATTAAAATCGAATATAAGTGGACAAGGAAAGATCCACCACAGTGAAGTTTCACGTGCAGGTGACCTTCCTTTAAACATAATTTTTTCTCTGACCTGCAATTTTTTTGTCACTGAGCCATCCTTGTTGAAGTACAACTCCTTTACCATAGCTCTTGTATTAACTACCTTCTCTCTGTCGCGTAATCTCAGAGTCCCTCTTCTGCTTGAGCGATTAAAGGAAATGGGTGAAAAAACTGAAAGAGAAGACAATTATCTGCCATAATTATCAAACATTGCACCCAACTTCTTCCCCTTTCCATTGTTACCCAATGAGGTAGATGTGGCAATTGTTGTCATACTGCCCAAAGCAGAGGCCATCTTCTCTTATCATGAATATAGAATTACAAGATCTTCATATTAGTATGAACCTTAAAAAACATGACTCCCATTGCTAAAAACCACTTTTAAGTTGTAACAGGCAAACTAAACAACTATCGCAACTTTTGGCAACTTATGGAGAATTAAGAAAGAAACAACCAAAGAGAAATACAACCACAATCCTCATTTTAATGAGACCGGACTATATATTTGCATTAAGATAATAGAAAGAAATCACGACTATATTAAGGCCAGCACAAAACAATCTTTAACTAGTGTCTCTCGCGGCCTTCAGGTTGCCATGCTAGAGGTTGCATATTTTTAATTTAAATTCTTGACCTCTCGTACCCATCTATGAATGCATCCAATGGGATATCTACATCAAATGCTCCTTTATATCCCCAAAAACAAATTCCCTACTACAAGAGCACCGGTATTGATGGATCACCCCACACCATCCCACCCACTAGAAACGGTGAAAAAGGAAACCCGAGAAAACTTCTGAAATATCTCAAGATGACTATATGGGTGGTTCTTATGAATCAACCAACCATTCGGAACATGCTCATCAATCCAAACCATGAGTATTATGTGACAATATTCAAGCAGGCACTGAATCGGATTTCTGAAGCTATGTTAGAGAAACCCTAAACTCTCACGGAAAATAGGTGAAATGTGGCACCACTCAGAGATTGACATGTGCCAATTGGTACAAGTGGTAGACAATTGGCATGCTCAAACAACGAGGTGATGCGGGAATGACATGAGGGAGAAAATATCAGAAAAGCCCCAAATCTGGAGAACTAAAGCTCATCACCAACCTGAGATTGACAACTTTACATGATGTAACCTATGAAATCGTAAATGGAGAAATCATAGTAACAATAAATTAACCTATGTAACAATAAAGTCGGATTCATCTGGGAGTGGTAATGGGAGAAATCATAGTGAACAACAGGAAACATGCATAGTTGCTTACAATCAAATAGATGAAAAAACACATACAAAAAACCTAGATAATAATCGTGAACAAGCTTAATATTGAATTATGAACTGTAAAGGAACTTTAAAAATGTGACATTACGAACCTGGTCAAGCGCACAAGCAAAAATATCCTGGACATGACCCTGGTTGACAAGTTGTATTGCTCATGATGCAAGAGGATTTGTACCTGCACTGCCAAGTCAATCAAAATCCATCATTATCTATACGATAAATACAAGTAATTGATGTAGTATTTTTTACTCTAAGATGCATTCTTATGATAATGTTAGAACATATGTTGAAAATGTCAAAACATACCTGAATAAGCTCCTCTTAATTTCAAGAGCAATTTATTGGAGTCGCATGAACTTGGAACAAGCCTCCCACGATCTGAAAGAGTAGCAACTAAGTCAACAGTGACTTTTTTGTTGCTACGCTGGATCAAGGGAGGTTTGCTCCAAGATTAAATTGCTCCAATAAATTATTCTCTACTAAACAGGGCCAACCACATGAAGGTGGAAGCTCTTATGGCCCCTCCCCCCCCTCACATCACTCTCAATTCCCCAATACCCAATCTATATTTCATTTTTTACTTTCATGAGCATAAAAAAAAATATTCAATAACTAATAAAAAACAATTCAATAAAAAGTACGCAAGGAAACATTGCAATTAATGCTTGACATAAAAATAGTATGATAAATGAGTTTTTTATATAACGCAAAAAACGTTCCAAGTATGGTAGCGTTTGTCTTATAATAATACAATATTTTACATTATCGAATTTTATTTTTCTTCTTCCTATTTTTAAAGCTCCTAATTACATCATCAATATCATCATGCTCCGCTCCTGTTTCGTGCCTTTCGACCCGCACTGCTGACCTAGTTGCGTAGTCACGATGTCTGGTCTCATCCAGTGACGGGGCATCGCCTACAAAAACAGATAATATTAAATTTTAATTGTCAGTTTTAAATATCATTGAACTAGTTCGGTAATATTAATAAAAAAAATTGCAATGAGATTATTTACCTGGTGCACCAGTTGTCGCCGCTGACCTAGTTGCGTAGTCACGATGTCTGGTCTCATCCAGTGATAGGGCATCGCCTACAAAAACAGATAATATTAAATTTTAATTGTCAGTTTTTAAATATCATTGAACTAGTTCGGTAATATTAATAATAAAAAAAATTGCAATGAGATTATTTACCTGGTGCACCAGTTGTCGCCGCTGACCTAGTTGCGTAGTCACGATGTCTGGTCTCATCCAGTGACGGGGCATCGCCTACAAAAACAGATAATATTAAATTTTAATTATCGGTTTTTAAATATCATTGAACTAGTTCGGTAATATTAATAAAAAAAATTGCAATGAGATTATTTACCTGGTGCACCAGTTGTCGGCGGTGACCTAGTTGCGTAGTCACGATGTCTGGTCTCATCCAGTGACGGGGCATCGCCTACAAAAACAGATAATATTAAATTTTAATTGTCAGGTTTTAAATATCATTGAACTAGTTCGGTAATATTAATAAAAAAAATTGCAATGAGATTATTTACCTAGTGCACCAGTTGTCGGCGCTGACCTAGTTGCATAGTCACGATGTTTGGTCTCATCCGGTGACGGGGCGTTGCCTACAAAAACAGATAATATTAAATTTTAATTGTCAGTTTTTAAATATCATTGAACTAGTTCGGTAATATTAATAAAAAAAATTGCAATGAGATTATTTACCTAGTGCACCAGTTGTCGTTGTTGAGACTGTTGCCCTGTCTTCCTCTCTGGTGGTAAGATCCTCAAGGGAAACATTCTCTGTCATTTAAACAAAAAACTTTATAAGGACAACCATCAAGGTATAATTATAAAAAATTATAAGTGGAAATTAATTACCGTCACGGCCCTCACTGATAGTAGCATTGTCGGCCTGGTCCCTACTACAATGATCAGGTTGCACGTGAGGATCATCTACATTTGGCTCTAAAACTGGGTTATTTGCGTCGTTGGTAGTGTTGCTCCCCTGATTTAAACAAAGTTGTTAGACATTAAATTTATGGATGAAAACAAACATATTGAAAGGTTAATGTTTTACCTTATCAGGCATTCTGGATCTTGGGACTTGCCCCAAGCTTATGTGACATTCAACTACGGCTTGATAGCCGAAATGGAAAGCGATATTTTTATCTTCCTCTGTTGTTTCTGTTCCGAATTCATCACCCTACATTACATATGTCTGTGTATTTTTAATCATATTTGATAGGATTACAAAAACGTTGGAAGGCGATACAATTAATTATAAGATGTTTAGCTACTTAATTACAATTCTTGCGGCTAATTTAAAGTAGCCGCCCTGGCCTAGCTTGTGATGGCCCTTTTTTTCAATCCTAGCTTTGGTTGCCTTTGAGGTGTCAGGCAACCTAGCATCAAAAGATTAAAGTCAGATATGACGTAGCACACTTTTATTTTAGACATAGAGAAAATTAAAGATATTGAATTAAAGTTGTAATTTACCTTGCGGGTCCAGTTGGCATTTTTCCTTCTTTCTTTGCCCTTTTCTCTTTTTCGTCATGGATGAGTGCTCTCCACTCACTCTCTGGAACTGCGAGAGGACGCTCATATCTAGGGTTAAATTGCAATTGCGTCCTATAGGTGTCCCTAGTATATTTCAAATATTTGCCGGCTACCCGAGCCACCGCTGTTCTGTCAAATGTGCCGACCCCAAAAAGGGCTTCTAGATAATCTAGAAGTTCTTTTTTTCAGGTTGGAACTCTGGGAATTCCACCCTGTGCGTATGGTTGGGCCAAAAATTACCAACGCATGGCTCTCCAGATACCTGTAGAACTCATTGTTTCCTACACAGAAAAAAAAAAGATACTATCATTAATTTAAAAATAAAAATCGTGATAAATATGTTTTAGATAAAGTACATGAAATAGTTAAAATATTAAAATTTACTTGGGAGTTGTACATGCTTTATAGGGACACCTTCATCGTTCACCAACAACGTGCCATTAATGGTCCCTCTGGAGCTGACACGTGTAGCTCCAGGAAACGCAATAATGTAGTTGGCCATATTAGCCTCATCATTGCCAACACGTTCAGCGGTTGGCTGGGTGTCTGCTTGGGCAGGGTGTGTTTCTTGGCTGGCACCTAAAGGAGTAGAAGGTGTACGAGAGGGTTGTTGGGCAATATCTTGCCCTTGTGTCCCACTACCACCAACACCGGGTTCAGCAAATGCCAGAAGACGCTACATACAAAAGAAATTTTTGTTAGTTTAGTCAATGTAAAAATTAAAAATCAAACTATCACAATTCATCTCATGCAGAACAAAAAAAATATCCTTTTGACTTTTTATTATTACCTGATATCTTTCTAGCTGGCTCATAAGTTGTTTTATCTTCTCTTCTGTTTCGGGTGTTTGAGGCGCGTCTATCAAAGTATTAAATTCCGACCTTGCATTTCGTGCCTTTTTTCGCAACAAGAGCACTGGAGATAGGGATGAAGAAAGCTCTTCCTCAAAGAGGGAATCATCAGGCGTACCATGGCTAGGTGTCTGCATATTTGAACAAAATTAATATTATTTCAATTGTGTAAATAACTAAAATACCTAAAGATAGAGCAATGCTGGCACTTTACATGTTCTTCCGCTGGCCTCTTTCCGCGATCATCCTGTCTCGGGGTTGTTCCTGCACTGCTCTGATCAGTCTGCCACATTGCAATAAAATTATAAATGTAAAAACTAGAAAACAATATCTAACTTGAAAACACAAAATGAAAACTGAAATAATTTCTAATAAGACACCGGAAGACAGAGTTAGAGTTTCAAATATGCCTTGCATTGAACTCAGTCCTGGAAACATGTCATTGCACATTAAGGCACCCAAACAAGAGACGAGTTGACAATGAAGACCTTATTGAATATATTGTTGGAGCAACTTCTAGTAAACTTGTTGTGAAGACCTTGAGGACATTTTTGGAGCAACTTTGTTGAAGCTGATGGTATAGCATTGTTGGAGACGATCTTGAAGGGCCTTGAAGTGAAGCTTTTGGAGCAACTATTGAAAAATCCTTAGAGCATTTAAGTAAGGCACTTTCTATCTTCCATCACCTTTTTCCTTTCAATATCTTTTAAACGATTTTGTTGATATTTAATGTTTGAAATCACGTTATAATTCCTTGATTATATGTGTTTGGGGACTAGAATAATTTCACACTAAACCATGCAAACTTAAAAGTAACTTAACGGATTCATAAAGTAATAATAATCATAATTCCTAATTTCCTATTGTACGATATGATGCAAATTATTCAAACATGAAGCAATGAAGACATGCAATGTCCGAATTTCAAGATTGATGAACTAATACAAGAAGTTAGAAACTACAACTTTGATTCGATACTCTGTGTCCTAACTCCAGGAAGGAATCTAGTTTGTAGTACAGAACATGCATCGTGTATTATCAATTCTTAATTGACAACAACTAAAGATCATCTACCTCATCAATTCCTTCCCATTTTGTGTTTTTATGTTATATTCCTTATAAAAGTGTCAAATTTCTCTCAAAGTAAGCAACCCTTGAATAAAATAAAAAATAGTTGAGATATGATTGAGAAATGGTCATTTATTTCTTGAAAGGATCTTCACAATTTCTTTGGTTGTTTTTCATCTCAAGAAACAAGAAATGACCTAAGAAACTATCGTGATGTAATATAAGAAACAACACGGTGCAATGGCCATTTTCAAAGCTAAATGATGTCCATTGAGGACATGGCCTTTATTTGGTTCCTGTTTCATAGGAGTTTTGGGTAGAAATGGAACTTTTTTGTACCATTTCTAGTAGTAAAAAGGGAAAACCTTCTTTTTCCATAGGAAATAATTTACCTTTCCTTTTTCAAGATAATCTAAATCACAAAAAATATGAACTATACTGCACACATTCTTGGATAATGTGAAAGTGGAAAAGGAATACCTTACACAAGTGATGCACACATGTACACTTGAACACTAATATATTTTTGTAGTTGAAATGCAATGCTTGTTTTCATTTAAATGTAGGGTTTTTAAAGCAGGGAGAAATAATGGCTGCCAATTTAATAACCGTTTCTTTGGGAAAAATTTAAATCTTGTATTGGGTGATGAAGATAATAGAGGGTATTGAATCTTGATTCTTGACATTATGTTTAACTTGAATAACTCAAATGATTATAAATATCAGTGGATGAGTTCTTTTTTTCAAGTATGTCACTCAAAACTCTTATGTCAAAGCATTGTATGATGGCTAGCATTTGCTTGTTTCCCTTTCTTCAGTTCAATGTAAAAAGTATATTAATATATTGTAGCACGAATGATAACTACAATTGTTTGCTCTGCAGTATATCCAGCCCCAAGATTATGAAATTTTTTCTCAAGTGGAGCTATTTGGTTAGGCTGTAGGGTAAACCCTCTATAGGAGGAAGGGCCTGCGGTAAGAACTTACCATTTTGCAAGAGCTGAGGGCGAATGTTGTTCTGCAAGAGCTCAGGGCGAATGCTGAAGGCGAATGCTGTTCTGCAAGAGCTGAGGGCGAATGCTGAGGGCGAATGGTGTTCTGCAAGAGCGGAGGGCGAGTGCGCGCGTGATATCAGACGTTAATGTAGCACACATGTACATTTGAACACTAATAGATTTTTGTAGTTGAAATGCAATGCTTGTTTTCATTTAAATGTAAGGTTTTTAAAGCAGGGAGAAATAATGGCTGCCAAATTAATAAGCGTTTCTTTGGGAAAAATTTAAATCTTGTATTGGGTGATGAAGATAATAGAGGGTATTGAATCTTGATTCTTGACATCTAGAGAGAACCCTACGGCCTAACACAATCCAATGGAATTGACCAAAAAAACCCAAATAGAGTCAACCCTACTATAGGAGGAAGGGCCTGCAGTAAGAACTTACCATTTTGCAAGAGCTGAGGGCGAATGTTGTTCTGCAAGAGCTGAGGGCGAATGCTGTTCTGCAAGAGCTGAGGGCGAATGTTGAGGGAAAATTCTGTTCTGCAAGAGCTGAGGGCAAATGCTGTTCTGTAAGAGCGGAGGGCGAATGCGCGCGTGATATTAGACGTTAATGTAGCTATTGCGACGGATACGAAACAATAAAATCATTTTTATGTAGCGTGCATATAAGTTTCGTATTTGTATTTAGTGCGCATATAAGTGTCGTTATACCGATGGTAGAAAAGACGTCGCTATTGCGACGAAGGCCTCCAAACCTCGCAATTACGACACTTAGACATTGTGTCGCACTTGCAGTCGTCGCAATAGCGACGCGTTGGGCCATAGTGTCGCAAGTGCGACGTCTTCCTCCAAACGTCGCAATTGCGACAATTTTCTAAGTGTCGGTATTGTGACACTTTTCTATAAACGTCGGTATAGCGACGGTTTCGGGTGGGATGGAAAAAAATTGGGGAAATTTCTGACATTTGGTCAAAAGCGTCGGAACCAAGTGTCGGAATTTCCGCCAAATGTAGTAGTGATAATACCTATCATATTTAAAATTTGATCCTTTTGTTCCTGTGTAATGTATTTATTCCCCCAAAGATATTTTACTCGCTCTGATACCAAATGATGACCTACCAGGTCTATGAATCCACAATAAGTAGTTTTAAAACACTAGAGACTACACTAGAAGTCTAAAAAAAGAGACTTTATCCCTTCATATCTCTATCTATTTCATTTTACTGTGCTCATATCAATTATATAAACATGGAAAGATTTAGTTTTTTGAGTTTTGTGTTACCTGGAAGACTTGAGCGTGATTGAGGGAACAAAACAACATATCGACCCTTTGTTCCTCAAAACCCATATGCTCATTTTCGTTCAAGACATTTTGATGTATGAGAATTGTGGAGGTGAGAACATGAACCAAATTTTCGAAACAGGAACAAGAACTAAATTGCGGGAACAGGAACTGAACCGTTGGATCAGGAAAAAAACACCCTCTTTGGCTACGATCAATGGTTACCATTAACTCTTCATCTGCTACTCCATCCGCTTGCCAATCGTGCCACCCTTACAGCATTGTTCAGCTTTGTATTGATGCAAATACGTTGGTCTTCCAAGCTTACAGTCGTTTCCTCTCTCAATCATCGCAGAACAACTCCTTCATGCAATTAATCTTGCTCAAAATACTTTACAGTTTCATGCTTGTCATTCAACATGTCTCATATTTTTGACAAAACAAAACTTTTCTCACATTAGAGTGATTCTCCTTCTTAATTTATTTTCTTCAACGATTTCCACAATAATACCGTGGCACATTTCCATCAATGCAGTCTATACTCTGTCTTCTCCACACATCTTGAGAGGAAAATTCAAACCGTAGAACCACTTCTAATCCTAAAATACTTGAACCCATGAAGAATATATATCCAAATACCATCAACTAAGACCACAAACTTGATAGTTCTTTGTCTGAGACCGCATAAGTAAATAAAAAGATCTGCAAAGGTATACTTGACCGCAGAGGTATATTTAATACATATGCAACCATTCCATGAAGTATAAAAGAGCTCCAGAGGTATATTCAACCTTGATATGAGACAACAGAACATTAAAAGAGCCGAGATCATAGAATATTAAAAGATTTAATCACATATCTGAGACCATATAGTTAATCATTAATCTGAGACCATCAGAAATATCTTAAATCACCATGCTCATGACAGACTCCTATGACTGTTCATCACTTTTGTTAATTATATAGACAGAACACACGCAGAGGCAATGCAATATAACATGAACACTCTTTCATTTGTAAAAATTTTGTACATGTATATATACTCAGAACTTCTAGTCTATCATCTATCTATGGCATGATTCATCATGTGTTTGGCCACTTCCTTACATTCTGGCCACGCTGGCCCTCTCTAAATCTGTGCTAATTCTTTTCTTAACTATCCTCCTTGTGCCTTTGAGGCTTACAATGATATACAAAAGGGATTATGTAACCATTTTTGGTTTAGATCCACAATCTACTCAACCATATCCTAAAGATCCTCTAGACCCACTTTTAACTCAACTAAATCCCTATTCTAGGATCTCCTAATCCCTAAGGTCAAGAGATCTTCACAAGTCTAACATCTCTCATGTTTTCATGTATTTGAGAATATTTACATTTAAAAACCTCACATGCATATTTCTCACTTAAATCATTCAAAACATACAAAATTACGTATTAAGAAATCAAATTCCTTAGCAAACATCAGACTCCCTAAGTCAACCAATATACAATGATTTTTTTGAGCAGGATGTTCCTGCATCACAACCTCTACACTAAAATCAATGCATCCTCAATTTTCATTTATTGTGCCTTTCTCTATCCACTTGCTCTTTGTAGTTCATTTCTACTTAATATGGATCTAGGATCTTTGTTATTCATATATATTTAATATGGATCTAACTTGATGATTACGATAACACATAAATCAATGCACATCATCAATAATTAATTTGTGCATATTGTTGATGGAAGTTATAATGGAAGGGTTATGTTAAATTTATAAGTGCACTAAATTTTGCAGTGGACCCACAAGTGAAGCTAAGGCGTAGTTATACGTTCACTTAATTTTGAATTAGGAAAAATTATAATTTTCATATAAGTAAAAAATTAAATCGATCTTAGAAGTTCGACTTGACTTAATGACTTGAGTTAATGGGCCAGTTTGACTTGAGTTAGTGAGCTAGTTCGATTTTATAAAAAGGAAAGGGTGCGAACTTGGCTATCATCATTATGCACTAGATATTTGTGTTTTCAACTTAGCAAAGGAGATTTTTTAGATTGACGCATTACGATAGGGAAGAGAGGTCAAATTGCGTCAGATTTTCTTCAGCCAACGTGCTCACTTTCCAAGGAAAATTCAACTTGTTCATGAGGGAAAAACAACTTGTATGAGTCCGTACAACTGTGTATGCAGAGGCCGAGTTGGTTAGAAAGATGCAAAATATCATGTTGAGGGACATCGAATTGAAGGGAAATTTTCCCAGTATTTGTAATCAATTGTCTGAAATTTTTTCTAGGCTGAATAATAATAGAACACACAAGTTGGCAGGTTTTCCCTAGTTGGGGTTTCGTGGGTAAATTCTAGTGTATTGTTTATTGTGTGCTTGTGTCTTTGTGAATTTATTTTTCGCTGCTATTATTTGTTAAAATGCTCAACATATTTAGTAAATGTGTTTGGAGTTCAGTTTTCAGTTTCTTCATCGCATATTTTTTTATTAAATTAGTAGTTGGGTATTAGAAAGCTAACATGGTATTAGAGTGGGTCTCTGATTGAAGACCAGAAATCATGTTATTTTCCTCAAGAAAAAGTGAAGTTTGCAGGATATGGGATGCAATTCACTTCGGGGTTGTGCTAGGGTTTCTGGTTGTCTGATCAAGGCTATGCGCAAGGGTTTTTAAGCAATCCAAACTTGCAAAATGGTGTATTTGGGGTTGATATTTGAGGATTTCCTTGAAGAGGCCTCAAATTTTTGTTATTGGAAGGAGAGGATTGGTGTAGTCTTAGAGGAGAAAGGATTTGGGAGTTTGTGGATAGTCCACCAGCCCAATCTCAAGACCCTCAACAGCTGGCCCAACGCAATAAGAAGGATGCAAAAACTAGAAGAATAATTATTGAAGGATTCAAGGATAACATCTTACCTCACCTTTCCATAAAGAAGACAAATCAAGCCATGTGGAAAACTATCTTATGGTTGTACCAAGATTTGAGTGAGGCCAAGTAGTTGGTACTAAGATATAAACACAGAAATATCAAGATGACCAAGTTTAATTCAGTGATTTCATGCCTTACTAGATTCATCCAATTGAGGGACAAACTAGCTAGAGTTGGGGAGACAGTCTTGAACAAAGATGTTGCCAGTTTTGTACTATTGAGCTTTCCCAAGTCATGGGAAAACTTCACTAATGAAGTGAGTGAAAGAGAAAAGCTTCCAAATCGGGAGTCACCATGGAGTGACTGTGTGTAAGAGGAGATCTAGAAGCAAGCTAAATCTAGGTCTCATGTGAATACTAAGCAAGAGGGAAATTTTCCCTAGCTGGAAAAGGGGACAAGGCCAAGGGAAAAAAAACCTACGAGGGTTCGAGTCCAATTCTGGAGGAAAGAAGAAGAAATATCTCAAAAAAGTAAAGTGTTTCTCTTGTCATCAATTTGGGTACTACTCCACCAAGTTTCCAAATAGGAATAAGGGATACAAGAAGGGTCACATGGAAGAATCAACAATGGTGGATGAATTCACTTCTTAGTTTGAGAAGGATATTTCGCTCATAGCATGCATGGAAAGCTCAGTGGCCAAAAAAGTGTGGTATATTGACATTGGAACATCTTGTCATATGATATGGAACACAAGATATTTTAGCCAATTGGAAAAGAAGGATATGCAGTTTCATATAGAGATGGGAGATTATGGCAGGCACCTAGCACATGGTGTGGGCATTCTCAAGTTTGAGAGGGAGTCCATAAATACTCTCTTCCTTAGAGATGTCATGTATGTCCAAGGGTTGAAGAAAAAAACTGTTTAAGTCTTAACCTTGGAAAACAAAGGTTAGGAGGTTAGCTTCAACAAAGGAAAGGCTTTCCTCAAGCCATTAAATTCTAGAGCCACGAAGCAGATTGGATTTAGGGTAAAGAACCTCTAAAAGCTACATTTTGAGATAGAATCGTCCTAGAGTAGCAGAGAGATCAGTGCGCATATATGTGACCTTGCAAATATTTTGCATAGACGAATGGGTCACTTACACCATGGAGCGTTGCAGATTTTGTGGGAGATTGCCACAGAGTTGCCTTAGTGCAGTTTAGATCAACATGCCATGTGCAAGGGTTTCACACTTGGCAAGTAATACAAGACATCTTTTTCCAACTGAGACAACGGGGCCAAGAGCCTCATGGAGTTGGTACGTTTGAATGTATCTAGACTATTCTCCTCTTCGTCCCTGATGGGATACAAATATTATGTCACCTTCATTGATGACCACTCGAGAAAGACTTGGATCTTCTTCTTGAAGAAGAAATATCAGGTCTTCTTGAAGTTTGTGGAGTTCAAGGCCTTGGTGGAGAACCAAAATGGTAGGAGGATAAGTTGTTGAGGTCAGACAATGGTGGGGATTACAACTCCAATGCCTCCAGAGACTTATGTGCCAAGGAGGGAATTATAAGAGAGCTCACCACACCTCATAGCCCTCAGCGGAATGGGGTGGTTGAGCATAAGAACCAGAGAAATTTTGGAGCAGCCAACACTATTTTTCATGACCAAGGGCTACCTATGTTACTTTGGGTGGAGGCATGCAACACTGCAGTCTTTTCGTAGAACATGAGTCCACATGGAGTGCTAGGCAGAGTCACAGTAGAGGAGGATTTCATAGGAAAGAAGCCTGATGTGTCTCACTTTCAGATCTTTAGAATCCTTGTTTATTTCCATGTGTCTTCTAATAATTGGAAGAAGCTGGAGCCCATAATAGAGAAGGCCATTTTCATGGGCTACACCAAGACATATAAGGCATATAGGGTGTATATTACAACACTCAAGAAGACAATGATCAAATGTGAGGTGAAGTTTGAGTAAGAAAGGGATCTCAGGAAGTCCTTGGAGCATGA
Source organism: Pinus albicaulis (assembly GCA_034641835.2). Taxonomy (NCBI): domain Eukaryota; kingdom Viridiplantae; phylum Streptophyta; class Pinopsida; order Pinales; family Pinaceae; genus Pinus; species Pinus albicaulis. The sequence continues at coordinate 715,228,393 of CM076574.1, read as the reverse complement.
GAAAGGTACATCATAGGACAAGGAGCAACAAGCTCCTACGCAAGAGGCTCAACCAATTTCTTAGACTTCATCACAACTAGTTGTTGGGCAGACCAACAAGCACACAATTGAGGAAAAAGTGCAGGAACAAGAGGAGAGAGTAGAGTCAGAGGTGCCCACTCAACCAATGACTCCTAGTGTAGGGAGAGGATGAGACAAGTGGGAAAATTAGTTTATTAGGGAGGCGCGGGAGAGATTTGGAGCCCCCAATTACACATTCATATGGAGTAAACAACCACAGAGATATACGAGGTACGTGGTTGTTATGACTGAGGTGATAGACTCATAGCTTTCTTGTTATAAGGAGGAAAATTCTAAATAGGCATGATTAGATTCCATGGTGGACGAATATTCCTCTCTCATGCAAAATGATGTTTGGGAGATTGTGCCAATACTAGTTGCAAGTCAATGGTTGGTTCACATTGGGTGTACAAGATTAAGCATGCAGCTGATAGGGGTTTGGAGAAGTGTAAGGCTAGATTCATGGCCAAAGGGTTCTCTCAAGTCGAAGGGATAGGGTTCTTTCAAGTCGAAGGGATAGACTATGAAAAGACATTTTCACTAGTGCCCCAATATTCATCCATTGAGACTAATTTGGTGATTGGAGCATAGGTGGGGTGGAAGATCCACCAAATGGACACGAATACCACCTTCCTTAATGAATTTGTTGAGGAAGAGATATATGTTGAGCAACTTGAGGGGTTTGATACTTTCAACAGAGAGACACATGTGTTTAGGCTCAAGAAATTTCTTTATGGGCTCAAAAAATCATTGAGGGCAAGGTATGCCCAGATATACAACTACCTTCTTAGTTTGGGCTTCAACAAGAGTGAAGTTGACCCTAACTTGTACTATATTGTGCTTTAGGGCCAACCTCTCATTCTTGTGTTATATGTTAATGGTTTGATATTGACAAAGGATGAGGAAGTCATCTATGACTATACGAGAGATATTGTAGAAGAGTTTAAGGTGATGGATATAAGGCTTACACATTATTTCCTTTGATTGGAGGTTTGGCAAGGTAATGGGGAGATATTATTGGGACATGGTAGGTATCCATAGGATATTCTCAAGATATTCCACATGCAGGAATGCAAGCCCATGGCCACACCTCTAGTCACAATTTGGAGGAAGGTGGATGCTACCAGAGGTGAGCGAGTGGATGCCACTCTATACAGACAATTCATAAGGTCATTGATGTATCTTGTGAACACATGACCAAATATTTGCTTTGTAGTTAACCAGTTAAGTCAGTTCATGGTTGAGCCGACCAGAGTGCATTGGGTTGTTGCTAAGCACATGTTGAGGTATCTTAGGGGCACAATAGATTATGGGTTTTTGTATGGGAAGGTTTATGGTGTGTGACTTCATGGATTCACTAATGTAGATTGGGCAGGGGGTTAAACATAAAGGAAAATCACTTCATATTGTTCTTTTAGTGTTGGGTCAGCACTTGTTTCCTGTTGAAAATGGCATCAAAAGGGATTCTAATTTAATTTCCCCTTATTTCAATTAGAAGGAATTTGTAATTCGACATCACATGACAGCTTGTACAAGTTAACTTAGTTGGGAAGACATAGTTATCTCAGTCAATTTGAGTAGGGGGTCAAAATGGAGGCATATAGAGTTAACTCTAAGTTTTAGGGGGCCCAGTTGCAGTTTATTTTGAGTTGTAATTGTTTAACTTAATTATTTGAGTTAAAAATCAGTTTAACTAGTTCTAACTGATGGATGAGCTAGTGAGAGGTCTAGTGAATTAAATCCAATTTAATTCACATGAAATGATCAATTAGATAACTAATAATTCGCTAAAATTATCTCATGCATGTCAGTTATGAGGAAGATTTGATTGAGATTGGAGTTAAAGGCAAGCATACTATCAGTTGTATAATTAAAAAATTGTACATGCCATGCATTAGGTCAGCAGGATTCCTTGGATGTATTATGCAATCAATTATTGGGAATTTCCTAATTAATAGGGGATTAATTCCCTTAGGAATGTGTACGCAAGGTTGAGCAACCCAAAGGAAAGAAATTGGTTAAGTATTGGACCAAAATTGCTCGGATCAGAGTGAGAAAGTCAGAGATAATGCAAAGAGCTCTCAAGCCTGAGAGAAACATTGTATTGTTTCATATTCTTGACTTAATGAAATATAAATATAGCGAGGTTTTTAGCTGAGGCTTTCCCCAGATACATCTTTGTGTTATGTGATTGAAATTATTTATCTTTATTGTTCAAGTGATTATGCGATCGTAATTGGTTTTCGTAATTTGTAGAATCTATTCAAGTATTTTGTTTTATCATATTACAAGATCAATTGAATCTATGTGGATTTTCTACATGGTATCAGAAAAATAAGTTTTGGGCAGTGAGTTTGCAGACCAAATCTGAAAATTTTGTGCAAAATTTTCAAAAACAAATAGTAGATCTGGATTCCTTGTGAAAAAATACAATTTCAGAAAATTTTGTGACGACGTGACAATTGCAACGCAGATCTGAGTTTCCAAAGTGCCCAGACAATGTGATATTTAGCAAAGGGAAGGTTTTCCTTAAACACAACACCACGGGACAAATGAAACAAATTAGTGTGCAAGTCAAGAACCTATATGCACTTGAGGTACCATATACATGCAAAGATTTGAGGAGCAAGCAAAGTTTAGAGACTTGGCGGTTGAGAGGGAGCATGAATTACCTCTCAACATCCAGCCTTAGAAGAAGCCTCATAAAGTTGTGGAGGAGTTGTTTAGTCAATTTAATGTCTTAAGTTGCTATCATAAATTATCGACCGGAGTTAGTAACCTTATGAAGTGCAGGTGCACTATATATGCTAGAAGCCTTTTCTTACTTAATTCGTTGTGTTGGTTTTATATGTTGTTTTTAGGATTTTGTGTTTATCTTAGGCTTGAAATTGAGAGACTAAGAACTGATTTTTGAAATGAAATCTAAATTTAACTATCAAAGCTTATGATGAGAACTTTAGCAGATCTGAAAATGAACAATTGACTTCAAGGAAACTAGAAGAAAGAAGAAGCTTCAATATTTTTGTATGTTTTGGAGTTTTTATGTAAATTATTTAAAAGCAAGAAATCACTAGAAAGTAATCACACTTTAAAGAAATATTTTTAATGATTGAAAAATAAAACTAAGAAGGAATAAAATGAAATGTTTAAGATTAATCTATGAATCACTCTTAAAGAAAGTATTCTAATGACTTGAAGATAAAACTTGGTAGAAGGAAGAAAGGAAATGTTCATCTAAGAAAGAAAATTAATCTATGATAAACTTATATTGCATCAAAAGAAATTAATCTAAGTGATAAATCTTAAGCTATATCAAATCAATCTACGTCGGCAATTATGATAGATTATCTCTGCATTTTTTTAACCATCTAGGAAATAAATCTACTCAACATGACAGGAATAAAGCATCTATTCTAACATAATGATATTCAGGAAATGATGATAACAAGCAATGGAATGATAAATTGAACATCTACACTATAAAAATCTGGAAAATATTGCAATGGAAATAAAAGCATGTATCTACACTATGAAATATAATGAAAACAGAGCATGTATATATGAATAAAACACAACAAAATGTATCTATGCTATAGAAACAAAATTAAAACAAAACATGAATAAAACACAATGAAAGCATAACATACTGATCTATGAAATAACAAATTAACCTTTTCTGTTGCAGGGGACCTCCACAACAGATGGTTCAAAGCTATCTTATTAATAGTTAGCTGCGCATAAAGTCTTCAAGGTACTTCTTCATTAAAAAGGAATGAAAATCAGAGTTTTAAAACTTCATAATATGCTTCAGAAAATTAACCTCTCCTCTTTGTTTCAATGGAGTGTTTATATAGGGGTTGCAATGTAACTTCATGGAGATTCATATGGCTAAAGATTAGAACTAAATGGACACCTATTTTCCACGAATTTGATGAAGCACAATCCATTCCAACCTCTTTTTTCTTGACTAGTCGTTTATTGACACATGGGTGCAGTGTTTGCTCACGCAACTACAAAATAGGGCTCCCAAGAACCTGAAATATCTCCAAAATGGTAAAGAATATAGGAAAATGCCTCGTGAAGAACTTAATTGGGCCCATGATGAACAAAACCCATGTTTTTTTGTGAGATTCACTTTAGTTTGCTCAGAAAATGTGTTTGAAGTTGATTGGTCAAAATTGTTGCGATTTTCCCTTGATATTTGCCTGGAGGTCCACATGTGTGAGCTGGGTGGAATTTGACCAACAAAATCCATATTGGAGCTTCTAGAAACAATTTCCATGTGTTCGATTTCATTCTAGAGCGGTACTATTACCTCAACCATGGAGACAATTGCGGAAACTGTAGGAACTTGAACTATGAAACTATCATTAGTAAAACCCTACATAATTCTCTTTAATTCATTAAAAAATATAGAAATAATAATAATAAACTATGTAAACATGTATATGGAAATTTGGTGCGTTTATGAAGAAATATGATTAAAATTTTTGACACTGGATGAATGGAATGATGTGAAAATGGATGGTTTCATCAAAAAAATTATGACAAATTGGAGGCTCAACAACAACCACAATTAGAAAAGCAGATAGGATACCGAGTTGAGGTATCCACTCAAGCAAAGGCCTCCAGTAGGGGGGAATTTAAATCCAAGTGGGCAAAGACAACACATGCAGCCATACCCCCAGGTGAGGGGGGGTGATGTGAAGTAATAGTCCCAAGAGTGCAGAAATTTGGGCAGGGTCCATTGACTTGTCTTGTCTCATGGATCATTACCTTGCTACAGGGGCCCATAGTACACAATAGCAAAATGGATCAGTGGTGGTTGATGCAGTTAGATGTCAGAGTGACAAATTCAGAGATTAGTAGTAGTCGGATAATGGAGAGTGTAGAGCATAGTTGGCAGTAATGTAGATGGCACAGTGCAGAATTAGTAGCAGCACAAAGTTTTTAGTTGACAATGCAGTAGCTAGTAGCAGTCAGAGACTCTGGTGATAGATGCATCATGCTAATTTAGCTTGGATGATTTTTCAATTTCAGATGGTAGTAGCAACAACACTAAAGATAAGTTTTGCATGCATAACATTCCAAAGGTACCAGATCGGGATAGAGCTTAATTCCTTTCTTGTTGAGAGGGAGTGTTGAAAATGGAAACAAGAAATATTGAAAATAGCTTCAAAAGGGATTCTAATCTATTTTTCTCTTAATTAAATTAGAAGGAAATTGTAATTCCACATCACATGACAACTTGTACAAGTTAACTGAGTTGGGAAGAATTAGTTAGCCCAGTCAATTCGAGTTGGGGGTAAAACTGGAGGCATATAGAGTTCATTCTAAGTTTTAGGGGGTCCAGTTGAAGTTTATTTTGAAATGTAGTTTTTTAACTTAATTATTTGAGTTAAAATCAGTTTAACTAGTTCTAATTGATGGATGAGTTAGTGAGAGGTCCAGTGAATTAAATATGATTTAATTCACATGTAGTGATCAATCAGATAACTAATAATTCGCTAAAAGTAGCTCATGCATGTCAGTTTTGAGGAAGACCTAGTTGATATTGGAGTTAAAGGGAAGTATACTATCAGTTGTGTAATTAGAAAATTGTACAGGTCATGCATAAGGTCAACATGATGCCTTGGATGTATTGCACAATCAATTACTGGGAATTTCCTAATTAATAGGGGCTCAATCAGAGCTGCATCAAGATCTTGGAATATTTAGTGTTTCATGAATGATCCAAGCACATTGAGATCAAGTACCACCATATCAGAGATTGTGTTTAGAAGGGTAAAGTTAGACTTCAATACATACCTACATAGGATCAGGCAATATATATATTGACCAAGGCATTGTTAAGAGGTAGATTCGTCTACTTCATAGATAAACTAAGTGTAGCACATAACACATTCCTCTCTAACAGGGAGTGTTAATTGAAGTTAGAGATGGAAGGGTTCTACTAAATTTATAAGTGTGTTAAATTTGACAGTGGAACCCACAAGTGAAGCTAAGGCGCAGTTATACTTTCACTTAATTTTGGGTTAGGAAAATTCCAATTTTCCTCATAATCAAAAGATAAATCGATCTCAATAGTTTTACATGAGTTAACGACTTTAGTTGATGGGTTGGTTCGATTTTATAAAAAGGGAAGGGCGTGGACTTGGCTATCGTCATTATTCACTATATATTTGTGTGTTTAGCTCAACAAACAATATTTTCTATATCAATATATTAGGTCAGAGAAGAGAGGTTGAATTGTCTCATATTTTCTTCAGCCAACATGCTCACTTTCTGAGGCCAAGTTAGCCTACACAGGAGGGCTGAATAGTTTGTATGATTTTGTACATATGCATATGCAGAGGCCAAGTTGGTTAGAAATATGCAGAACAATGTGTTGAGAGACATCAAATTGAAGGGGAATTTTTCCTAGTATTTGTAATCATTTTTATGATATTTTTTATGAGAAGAATAATAATAGAACACACAAGTTGGCAGGTTTTCCCAAGTTGGCATTTCCTAGGTAAATTCTGGTGTATTTTTTATTGTGTGCTTGTGTCTTCGTGAATTTATTTTCTACTACTATTATTTGTTAGAACACGTAGCATATTTAGTAAAAGTGTTTGGAGTTCAATTTTCAGTTTCTTCTTCACAAATTTTGTTTATTAAAATAGCATTTGGGTATTAGAAAGCTAAACATACACTAAAGTGAATGCACACTACTAATCCAATTACTTTGAGAGTAATGCACATCGTCCATTTAGTCACCTTAAATAAAAAAACTAACATCTACACTGAAATCAATTCATTTAGTGAAAACAATCAAATAGGATTAGAAATGTAAACCATGGTGAAAATTCCACGTAATAAAAAGTTACAAATAATAACCACAATTGATGGGACACTTATTCCAAGCTGAATGTTGGGAAAAACATCCTAGTGGGTGTTAATTTGGTTTAATATGGCTAAGGAAATTGGAAAAGGCAAAGGATTTGGAATGGTAAATGGCATTTTTGGCACATTTATCTATGAAAATAATGGAAATTAGGAGAAAGGGAGATGAAAGGTCACAGGTTGCATGTGATCCAAAGTATTTTGCTTGAGATGTGTTAAAGAATTACATGTGAAAATTGCAGCTTAAACAAGAAACCTAAAGGCATAAATATAAGAAGAGAGAAGCAATTAACATCATGCAAGAAGACATAGAATTGATACCGGAGTTCGTCCGGGAGGGACTGCGTCTCCGGGCCTTGCTCAAAGTGGGGAGGCCCTCTTTCATTAAGTGGCATTAAAAATGAAAGTGCAAGTATTAAATGAAAAATTACTCCCTTATACCTCCATAGCTAAAAGTGCCCGAAAATTGGAGATCTCTGATGAAGAAATGGACAACACCATTCGATTCGTGGCACTGAGAGGTGCAAAATCCATATAAAATTTGCCTGAATTTGACAAAGTAAAAATATGGACACTCTGGAAAATGGCTCAGATCATGGTTCTGCCCCCCTCCTGCGTAGCGCTCATGGTTCCGCCTATCTCGTACTTCATTCCTGCTCCTGACCTTCCTGGGTGCACTGCTGAAATCAAGGTTTAAATATTAAAGGTCAGGCAGACTTCACCAAGTTCGTCATTGGTGAGTTGGTTTCCGATCCGAATGGGAGGGAGGGGGTCGGGTGGTCAAACCCCGCCCCCTCCATATTAAGTCGAGTTTTATTTTAATAACTATGCATTGTCATTTTTAAAAGCCCCTCCGTATTAAATTAAGTACCAAGTTTGGTACGTGGGGGGGGGGGGGGGGGTGGGCCCGCATTGGGTGGCCCACCCCATACCTTCGTCGGCCTTCGTTACAATACGTGGCATGGTTGGTTGGTTGGCGGTGGGGTTCACAACCCCCGCCACCATATATAATATATGTGGTTGTTGTATGTTGGTTGGGTGGTTGGGTGGCGCGGTCATGACTGCTGCCCACCCCATTATGATATACTTGTTTGTTGTGGCCGTTTAGTAGGGCGGGGGTCATGGCCCGCCCTGCCCCCTTTTTTTTAGTTTGATCTAAAACAAACTACCTTTTTTCTATTTTATAGAATTTGACCGAAGGAGTCAAATTAACGGACCCACAATTTCGCCTGAAATACTGTCAGGTTTCTGCAAAATCATTGCCTCCTTAAGCTGCCACATCACCAAGTCAACCCTCAAACTTTGACTGCTCCTAACCCCTTCATACAGACTTAGAATTGAGTGACATCTACGCCGTTGGAATTAGAAAGATGAGATATTCAACTTGAAACTAAGTTTTCCACATTCCTGACACTTTTATTTTTGAGCCTTTATACTTAAGCCACTTGTACTTGGACCTGTTCGATCCACTTAGATCATTCCTCCTCACTGCAGAGCTTTTGGACCCCAAAAGCCTTATCAATCAACAAGAAAGTGAGGGAATTTCTCCCTCACCTTCTCCTTTTCAAGCCATTTAGCTTTACTCGGGTGCATCCCTTTGAAACCAACACGAAGATATTCCACATCTCCTCGTCGTGAAGTCCTGGTTCTTCGATCGAGAATGATGTCCTCTGGAAATTAATCAAGATACTTTGGTGAAAATTCATCCACTGTAGGCACTGATCCTACCTCCTCGGTGTCCATAATCAATGGTGGTTCATAAAGATTTAGATTTTCGACATTCACGACCGAGTACATCTGCATGTATACAGGAAGATCGAGTTGGAAATCATTATTCCCAATCTTCTCCAATATGATAAATGGACCATACCAGATTGGTCGCAATTTCTTGCCTTCCCCCTTCATTCGATCCTTGCTGATATGGAACCACACCTTGTCACCAACTTGAAATTGACGGTCGACTCAGTGCTTATCATGTCATGCCTTATATCGAGCCTGACTCTTTTCCAACTGCTCTTGCATTGCTTGGTGAATTGTCTGTATCCGCTAGATGAACCGTTGTGCTTTGTCCCTGTCGTCACGTCCACTGACATCTCCATCCCTTCCATAGATCATGTCAAAAGGGTCATTTGGTAAGTAACCAAAACATCTCTCAAATAGTGAACATTGCATAGAGGAATGCACTTCTCGGTTGTAGATGTGTTGCACATATGGAAGATGCTCATCCCACAACTTGGGATGTTTGTTGCAATAGCCCCGCAACAATTGTACCATGGTACGGTTGGCGACCTCTATCTATCCGTTGGTTTGTGGATGGAATGTTGTACTTCTCTTCAACTTGGTGTCCATCATGCGCCACAAGCTGGTCCAAAACTCTCCCAGGAAGCGAGAGTCTTGATCTGACACAATCGATGTGGGAAGTCCAAAGTGGACCCAAACAAACTGAAAGAAAAGATAAGAAGTTTGCTAAGTAGTGAACTACTTTTTAGAAGGCATTAATATGCACATTTTACTAAAGTGGTCGACGACAACATACAAATAAACATGACCCTTTCTAGACATAGGAAAACCTCCTACAATGTCCATCGACACACTTTCCCATGGACGACCCGGAATAGGGAGTGGTGTGTAGAGCCCAAGTTTTCTATTAGAGGGATTTGAAACAAAACACATCACACATCCCTTTACAAAGCGGGTTACAATGTTTTTCATATGAGGCCAAAAAGAAAAACCTTTTCAAATGACATAAGGTTTTTTTGACGCCAAAGTGACCAGACACAAGAGAGGTATGCGCCTCTCTAATTACATGTACCCTTTCTGATGTGGGTATGCATAATTTTCCAAGGTGATGCAACAAATTCCCTTGAAAATGATAGTTGTCCACATGTGAACCATGAGTTAGTTTTGCAAATATTGATTTAAAGTCATCATCGTTAGTGTATTGTTCAACATAACTTTCAAAAGACAATGAAGCATTATGCAAAATAATAGAAGCAACAATAGGAGGGCGAGAGAGCATATCTGCTACTTTGTTACTAGTGCCCTTCTTATACTTTATTACCAGATGAAAATACTGTAGAAAACCCATCCAACTGAAATAATGAGACTGTTGTAGCTCGGTCTGTGACTAAAGGTATTGCAAGGGCTGGTCATTCGTATGGATAATGGTTTCCTTGCCGATCAGGTAGTGTTTCCACTTTTTCACACTTTGGACCAAGGCATACAGTTCCTTGTCGTAAGTGGGGTAATTGATGACACCCTGGGAGAACTTCTCTGAACGGTAACATATTGGCTTCTTCTGCTGAAACAATACAACTCCCATGGCGTACCCACTAGCATTGGTTTCAATCTCAAAAGGCTGTTGGAGATTGGGTAAAGCCAGGACTGGTGCGGTGCTGATTTTCTCTTTTAGTGCTTCGAAGGACTTCTGCTACTTTCCTCCCCACTGAAAGGCTTGTTTTATACTTGTCAGTGCGTGTAAGGGTGATGCAATAACAAAGAAGTTTGTAATGAACCTCCTCCAGTACTCTACTGCACCTAGAAAACTACAGACCTCTGTTACATTTGTAGCCTTAGGCCATTTTACAATCACCTCAACTTTGGAGGGGTCTATTTTTAATTGATCATTACCAACAATATGACCTAGGTAAACCAAATAGGTTTTCCCCAAATCACACTTTGACAATTTATTCTTCCCTCTTTAATACATCAAGCACTTTCTTTACATGGCATTCATGTTCATCCAAAGTCCTAGTAAAGACAAGAATATCATCTAAATACACAAGGAAAAATTCATCAATGAAAGGCATAAAATGATCATTCATGACCCTCACGAATGTGGCTAGAGTGTTGCACAATCCAAATGGCATCACCATCCATTCAAATAACCCCTATTTGGTCTTAAAGGCGGTTTTCCACATGTCCTGCTCTGCAATTATGACTTGGTGATAACCACTACGTAAATCCAATTTGGTGAAATAGATAGCATTCTTTAATTGATCTAACAAATCATCGATGTGAGGGAGAGGGTATCGATTTTTCACTGTGATTTTTTTTAGCACCCGATAATCCACACATATCCTCCATGTGCTATCTTTCTTGGGTACTATCACGATCGGCGAGCTGCATGGAGAAGTACTTGGTCGGAAGACATCTTGGCTCAACAGTGCATGTAACTTATTTTTTATATCCTCCATCTCGATGTAGAAATTTAAACAATACTGTTATGTATTACCAAACTCTCCTGATCTAACTATTATATCCACTGTTAAATACATAATCCTTCTACTTAATACTTTGCGGAAATTTAATTGCCAATTGCAAACACATGAAGAAAAATCAATCACACATAACACATATGTTTTTATCAGGAAAGCTTAAAGCTAAAAACCCCAACTATCATATATTATGTATATCATGGATCATGAAACAATCTCATACAAAGCTCTAGCTCCAAGAGCTCTGAGTACAATATACAATTGTCTCACACTATCATACCAAAATTGGCATAAACATGCACCAATTTAATGCCTCTTGACAGCCTGCCTCCACTACACAATCCCTGCTGATGAAGATCACTGAATGAATTTGATCTTGCCTTGCCTTTACTACGCAATCCTCATTGGCATCTCCAATGTGTGTGTAGTTGCATTGAATGCACCACTATAGTCACAACTGATAGTCAAACATGCCCTTTCACCTATCTCTCAGCTGGGTCTCCACTGGATATGACATGCATGTAGTTAACAGTAGAATTGCTTCAGTTGCAAGTGAGGTCACTCCATGTGAATTAATTTAATATTTAATTCACTGATCTCTCACTAGTGTATCTTTAGTTACAGCTAGTTACAACTAGCACAAATGAGTTTAACTCACTTAACTGAGTTAAACTAAATAAAAACTCACATAACAACACATCCAACTCTGTTACAACTTTGTATCACTCAGTTATAATGAAGTCCACTCTGCATGTCCCACCAACCAACCTTAGAACTCATAATTCCTCCAATCAACTGGTTTTCCACATCAGTTAACTAAAATCAAGTGCTTCAAGAGAATAGATTATTATTTATTGTCCAATTATTATTAAGGGTTAATAATTGACATCCGATCTATTTTTAGACATGCGATCTATAAATAGACTTCGCCCATGCATCTAAAAATATAATCTCATCTATAAATAGAATTTACTTAACCATCTATAAATAGAATCTTGTTATAAATAGAATATGCTCACCATTCTAAAAATAGACATACACCTAAAAATAGCTTGCGGGCCCCACCTAGTGAAGGTGATTAATTTTCACTAGGATCATCATCTTGTTGAATCTCAACACTCCCTCTCAACAAGAAAGGGATTATCCTTCACCCTGATCTTGTCTCTATGATATTCGAATTTGCTCTTGGTGAGCGCCTTCGTCAGAATATCTGCATCCTGATCTTCTGTAGGAATGTAGTGAAGCAACATGATCTTCCACTGCACACAATCTATGATATGATGATACCAGATATCTATATTCTTAGATCTATCATGAAACACATGATTAATCGAGAGTTTAATGCAACTCTGATTATCACAATGAATCACTGTAGGATCTAAATGAGAACCGAACAAACCGACCAGGATCTTCCTCATCCAGATAGCCTCACATGCAGCTTGACTTGCTGCCATGTATTCTGCTTCCGCTGAACTGAGTGCCACGAATATCTGTTTCCTGCTGTACCAAGAAACAACTGTAGATCCGATACTGAAAACCTTTCCTGATGTGCTCTTTCTTTCTGTTGGGCTACCTACCCAATCTGCATTTGTGAAGCCATGCAACTTCACCTCATCCATCTATCTATACCATAAGCCATACTCAGATGTGCCCCTGAGATATCTCAGGACATGCTTTCCCTCCTTCCAAAACAACTTGGTAGGCTTAACCATCGCTTGACTAAGCTGGTTCACCGCATAGCATATGTCCGGTCTTGTATTAACTAAATACATGAGCGAACCCACCAATTGTCGATAGACAGTCGCATCCACTACCTCTCCATATGTAGCATCCTCTTTCCTCCATTTTCTAGGAAGAGGAGTATCCATGGGTTTGCAACCTTCCATGTGAAACTTACCGAGTATCCACCTTCTTGTTGCCATATTTCCAGTCCAAGGAAATAGTGAAGGAGGCCCATATCCTTCATCTCGAACTCCTTCGCAAGGTCCTCCTTGCATGAGTGCATCAATTTCTCATCAACAGTCAGTTATAAATCATCAACATAAAGAATAATGATTAAAATCTTACCCTCCACCACAATATGGTATAGGTTTGCATCCGCCTCACTCTTGGTGAAGCCAAGTCCAGTGAAATAGCTGTCGATTCGAGTGTACTAAGCACAGGGTGCTTGCTTCAGCCCATACAACACTCTTTTGAGTCTGTACACATGCGACTCATTGATAAAGATCTCAAATCCTTCAGGTTTCTCAATGTACACTTCTTCCTCAATGATCCCATTAAGGAACGTAGTCTTCACATCCATCTGATGAATGTGCCAACCCATCTGCGCTGAGAGAGCAAGGATGGTCCTTATGGAAGAATATCGTGTGACAGGTGCAAAGGTTTCTTCATAATCAATCCCCTCGATCTCTGAGAAGCCTCAGGACATAAATCTTGCCTTATACTTCTCAAAACTCCCATCAACAACTTGCTTTACCTTGTAGATCCATCTTGAACCTACCACTGATTTATCAACCGACCTTGGAACAATTTCCCAAGCACTGTTTCTAACAATGGAGTCATACTTCTCAACCATTGCATCTACCCATGTGGGCTCCTGCACTGCTTCCCGAAAGGAAGATGGCTTAGTCACAATAAATTTTCTCATGAGAGCCATGTATCCAGTGAATCGGTTAGGAGACTGTCTCTTTCTGCGCTATGAAGTAGGGACTCTTACATTCTATGCTGCATCAAGCTTCAACCTCTCAGCTTCTATGGTACACTTTCTGCCAGTTTTGATGTTTGGCTCTAAGTGAGTGGACTCCTCCACTCCATGAACCTCCTCCTGTGGCTGATCCACATCTAGAGACTCATCTTTGGGAACAAGCAGTTCCTCTTATGCATGCAAGTCTAGCTCCCTCTCAAGCGACAACTTCATGGCTTTCTCCTCATTAAATTTTATATCCCATCACACCACAGTCATTCTACTATTTGGAAAATACACACAATAATTATGGGATGTTTTTGTGTACCCCACAAATATCCCAACTTCAGTAGTCGACTCCAGCTTCTTCCTGGCATTCTTGGTCACATGCACATAAACAGATGAGCCAAAAATCTTAAAGTGAGCAACATCCGGTTTCTTACCAGTAAAAGCTTCTTCAGGTGTACTCATGCCAAGTACACTATGAGGACAACGGTTTTGCACATAAACTACAGTGTTGCATGCTTCCGCCCACAAGTGCATTGGTAGGCCTTGATCATGTAGCATAGCTTGTGCATCACCCACGATCGTTCTGTTCTTCCTCTCCGCGACCCCATTTTGCTATGGGTTATGAGGTGCTATGAGTTCTCTTCGAATTCCTTCTTTGCTACGGAATTATTTGAATTCATTCAAGATATATTCACCACCATTATCGCTCTGTAGAG